>JAUCMU010000063.1:10789920-10863719 GCA_032275025.1 Enteromius treurensis
CGAAAAAAAGTACCTGGAAGCCGGTACAGGTACAACTTTTACACAGTGGAAAACCAAACAGAGCCGAGTCGAGTCGAACTGGTACTGTGTAGTGGAAAAGCGCCATAAATGCACCGATTTGTTTTTTGATAAATAAAAATAATTATTTAGTTTATAAATATAGGCCATAATTTTACTATCAGTTAATTCCTATAGCATTTACCTGCTTTATCAATATAATGCTAAAAACTTTTATCTTTAACTTAACAAAACAGAAATTCTGTGAAACTTCGAAAACCGAGTGAAACATATGCAAACGTATCACTGTCTTTATGTTCACCCTACTGAACTACCAAAAGAAGAATTCTACGTCTTTCACAGTTCTCTGAATTAAAAGGATTTAAATCATCGGTAGAGCATTTTAAGAAAACAGTGTTTCGAGTCATGATGGATAAAGCATTAATTCCTAGCCCTGGAGCAGAAAAAATGCATTACAATTTTGAAGCTTAAGATGGTCTAATTTGTGGCAGAGAAAGACTTGAGTTTCAGCCCAGTGGTATAATTGTTCCTGTAATGAAGTGATAAAGGAGCGTGTACGGAAACGATAAGGGCCTGACGGGATTCCAGCCCTCAACAGAGCTTGCAGGAAAGTGCGCTGAGGGATTCCTCCTACCACCAGGGTGCACAATAGAGTTTGATAACAAAACAGAAACTGTATGTAACAAATGAGCCTCTTATGAATTAGATAATAACTAAACAATATTGAGGCATCTGGTTATTGTGTCTTGTAACATTATATCATATCTAATTGGAAAAAATGCTATATCTAGCATTAGTTGATCATCTGAGTGGGTTGTTTAAGAATTTTCCCTAAAAATGTAGGTGAGAATCCCAAAATCAGGCCCCCAAGTCAGCGATCTCTATCCTTTCCCTTCCCAACAATCTTTGGGAACAATGTGAGGTCAAGACTAGCATTATGCATTCCAGTGAAAAAACAAAACATAACGAGACTGGACGAAAAGGGTGCAATGCAACAAAAATGGGGAAGTGGGTCTAAATATCCCCCAAAAAACTGAAAACAAACAGAATGAGAGTGTTCTAGAAGAGTGCATATTGAACACTAAAAGACGGGCAGCAGAATGAAGACTAATACAAAGAGAGGTAGAGACAGTATAAGCCTATTAAACACTGGTGCTCTGATGATGACAGTCATTTCAAAACAAGAAATGGGGGAAGTAAAATCAAACAAAACAAAAAGAAAAAAAGAAAAATGAAAGCTTAAATAAAAATCAAAATAAAATAACCAATTCAATCGGGGTAAAAATAACATTTACCACTAAGTTTACCATATCAGCACAACATGGCCAGGATCATAATGCTGCAAAAAAGAAACACCAATTGGTTAAGCAGGAAGATTGAGGCACAAAGAGAGCGTTCAGGGGTAAGTGGTAAAGGGTTAGGGGTCGGGTTTGGGGGGCGGGGGCTTTGGTGTACCCCCTACCATTGGGCCTGGGTGATTACAGGGATACCCTCTCACCATCCCTGACACTCCTTCTCTCCTCTTCTTGAGTGCTCAGTTCTGCTACTATAATTTCAGGCTTCCGGGTTTCTAATTTCGTACTTCCCTCTAAAACGCAGGTTTTCAGAGGAGAACCTGAAATAAAAGCGGTCCTAAAACTGTCCGTTTTCTCGTTTCCCCTCTCTTGGCTGATCAACTGGCTCTTCAACAGAAATCTATCAACCGTCACTCAGTCCAAAAAAGGAGCACACTCCTCCCCGCTCCCCCTTTCTCCAATGCCCCATGCGGGTCCAAGTCTCCGCGTGAATGTGTTTGAGAGAGAGGCCCTCGTATGCATACTTCCTCACGCAGCTGCACGAGCATACTCTGTGCATAGCATACGCTGTGAGTGAGCTTTTAGCAGCGCTTCGTTCTTATAGGCCAGCAGGCACCTTTAGAGGACTAGATCACTTTCACAGCCGTTTTCATCTCGCCGTTTATCGAGGAATCAATTGCAATCTGTTTTGTGGTATCCTGCGTTGCTTAAAACTCAGCTTCACAAGACTGGGTCTCTATAGCCAGCATGCTTTGCAGGAGAGGGGGAAGGAGATGGGTCAGGTCAGGTGAGGCTTTCACGAGTCAGTACATTTATAAGAGGAGAAGTGGGAAGCAGGTGGGATGGTGTGAAGACTTCTCCCTGCAAGCTAAAACACCTGAGCCCCCACCCCTCGTTTTGGTGACACATACACACACACACACTCTGCACATACAATTTCCACTCCCACATGTACCACAGGTGTACATTCACTTCACAAAAGTGGACGCAGGCAGATAGACCGATCGAAGGCGGAAGGAGGGGGAGAATGGGCAGGAGATTGAGGCTCATTCTGGCAAGCCATTCAGGGGAATCATGGGAAAGAGGCAGAATCATATTCGCAGCCAATCAGAGGGCCCCATCTCATGTTCTCAGCCAATCAAAACGCCCCCATCGCAGTCAAACATACATTAAACTAATATTGAGAAGGACTATTCTAACATGGGTGGATTCTGAACACAATCAAGAGAAGTAAACAAAATAAATAAAGATATAAAACAGTGGACAATTAATTAATTTCTACTAAACGTTTACTGATTCCATTTTGGCATGAGTTTCAAATCGTAGCGCTGGTATTTTGAGCAGACAGCGTTTAGTGATTGTAAGCGTAGAGAGAAGAACTAAGAGAAGCCGTTAGGCTACACTGTAAAAGGGGGAGAGTTATTACGTATTATTTCAAGAAAAAAAAACATCCACACGCACACTTACTCAAACATACACACAAACATACAGTGGGGGAGGTCCTACAAACCTTACCTAAAAAACAAGAGTAAAAAAAAAGAAAAAAAAAAAGAAAGAAGAGTAAAAAAACAGAGTCAATACAATGGAAACTCAAAGCATTGGGGAGACATTTCAGTAAATGCACACTCAGTACCAAGGCTCTGTCCAAAAGATAGAGAAGAGGAAAAGGATAAGGTTCAAACACCATGGCATGAGCACCAGAATGGGTGAACAGTTTGTTTGTTTGTGCATGTATGCAGCAGAGCCCTTTGTTACTAAGAGTGAGTGCGTTTTCAGATAGTTCCCAACCTGAACACATAAACCGCTGACTTTCTTCATTTTCCACAGAAGGGATTTGCGTGTAATTTGGTGTGCTCGCTTTGCACAAGCACTCACTCTGGCCCTGCGAGATGGAACTAATCTACTTCCTCAAGCCCGCTGGAAGCTCTAGGACATTTATCTGATCTGGAAAATCTCTTCCACTGCAAATAAACTTCAGCCACTCCCTGTCTGCTCTGTGTATTAAACACAAACAGTACGATGACAGGATGACGGCAACCAAGAAAGGGCAAAACTCTGATCTTTTGAATGTCTTTGCCAAGCTACAAAACAGATGGGCGGTGCCGGTGAGCACTGGAAACATTCCTAATCTGTCACACACTTGACTTGGCCGGGATGACAACCTCTGGCTACGGCTACTTCCTCTGGGTTCTCCGCACTGTGAGCTCTAAGAAAGCAGCCAATGGAGAGTGAGCCTCTACAGCAAAGGCCAAAAGGAGAGCCGCCGTTCTGCTGTCACTGTTTAGAAAAACGCTGTGTCTGTGTGAAGTAGTGCTGGCAATATAAAACTAAGCAATACGCTAAAAAAGTACATCTTTGTGAACCATTTCGGATTCAATATTAATATTTTGATGACGTATACTATCCACTCAAGAGTGTTGCATGTTATTTATGCTGTACTTATTTAAACAAAACAGTGACTTTTGCGAAGCATTATCAAGAAATTATGAAAACTTTTTAAAATTCTAAAATATTCTAAAATATTATTTCTACTTGTGAAGGCACAGCTGGATTTTCATCAGACAATATGCTCAAAATATATATATTTTTTACACTATTAATCTTTAAAACAGTTGTGCTGCTTATTTTTAAGGAAGCGGATACAGATTCTTTGCTAAAAAGGTAAAAGGAAAAATTGTGTAACCTTAAAAATTTATTTACTGTCACTTTTGATCCATTTAATGCATCTTTCCTGAAAAATTATCCTGCTCATGTTGTTTTTCTTACTCGCTATGGGATATTAAGGGAAGCGCTCACTGGGAACAATAAAAACAGACAGGATGCCTTTCCCATTTATGCACACTGAGTACTGAATTAAGATCTTGGGCTATTACACAACGCTGACTTCAGCAGAGCTATCTTAACAGCTGCAGGGCAGCGTCTAGAGAGCGTGCATGTGTGCAATAAAAGCAGTCTCTAGGGAGAGACTCACAAACTCGCTCAAATGACCTTGCAAAAGTTAGCGGACACAAACCTTCCCTGTTTACTTTAAACCGAGGGTCCTAAGAGAGAGACAGTCATTTTTCTACCACTGATTTCTGTCAGAGCAAGTTTTCTTTGAATCCAGACCTTCTGCTAAACCGATTTGTACAGGTCAATTCAAAAAGGCAGCTGGGCTTGTCTTCTTTCACCTTGTCTTGAGAACAGACAATAGTGATTTGCATGTGGGCAGTTCAATTTACTGAAACACGAGGGTGTTTTCATGTTTCTGTGCAAACAAACAAAACCTCCCACACGCTCCGAAGCTGTAGTGAGAAATAAAGGGAAAGAACAAAAGGAAGAGATCAAGACCTAGAACATCGCAAATCTCTCCTCCTGTTGAAATGTGCTCAGATATCTAAACATCCTTTTAGGTTAGAATTCACACTACATTTTATTCTGCTTCTACTCTTAAATTGATGCACTCAGAGGATGACGCATGTTAGCATTCCTCACTGTGTGCTTTATTTCCCGCAGGCTTGGCGGTGCGACTGCAGCACACATGCATCCTGTGGGGACGATTTAGATGTGTGTGTGTCTCTGGGTAACCGCTGATCAATTTCTACACAGACCTCGGTTTGCCAATGACTGCATCAGCATGAGGTAATGACCAAAAACAGAGTGGTCTTTACCGTGCGTCTAGGGGGAAATTTAAGCATCTACTCTGTCCTTGTCCAAAAAAAAAAAAAAAAAAAAAAAAGACATTCCCTTCCAAGTAACCGTATTTCCTTACTCGCATGACGTGACTTCTGCTCACAAGTGCCACAAGTTTCTCTTAAGAAAAGTCAACATTAAATCTTACACTCTGTACATCTCAACTCTGCTCTTTGCGCAACGAGAGACAAGGGACCTTCTTCAGGGAAGAGTGGCTCATAGGCCTGGGCGACATATTGCATGATATATTCATGCGCATCTCGTCAGTAAAGCTGGTTCTTTGTTTAGCGGCAGTTAATAAACAGAGCCATAGATCACCGCCAGCTATGCACTATATTGAGTTCATTTGCGATACTGAACCCGATATTGCGTAGCTTGTCAGTGATCTGCAGCTCAGTGTATTAACTGCCACTCCATTTGAAAATAGGTGATGGAGATTTATCGCTAATCAAAAAAACAGCCTTATTGACTAGATGAATATGAATATATCATGCAATATATTGCCCAGCCCTAATGGCTCATATGAATGTTATTCTACTTTCTCACACACATGCAGACCAAACAACTACTGACAAGACTGCATTAATACAGCATCTCTGACATTCTGCAGGCCACAAGCCAAGTGCAGGGGAGAAAGTAAAGGGGGACTGGGAGAGGAGAGAGGGAAGGAGAAAGAAACGAAAGAGCTGATCTTCCTCCGAAGATTACAAAGACAATGATTGCTTTTATCTGGTGTGAGAGGATCTCATGGCGGTTTGTGTTTCGGTTTCTCCTTTGATCCTGGGCTACATAAAAATAAGGTTATATCTGTCCATATCAGGGATGTTCATGAGTAACAGAAACACTCTCTGGACAACTGATTGAACTTTTCATACTGAATCAATTCTGTAATGAGATTTATCTCCCCTACGCTGTTCAATAACAGTCAGTAGTTCAATTGACTAGATCTTAGTTATACCTTTTAAACTGCTAATCTTTGCCCTTGCAAACATACAAACTTCTGGGTCTTTTGCACTCTGGATGTTTCATAGTTGGGTTTGTTCAATATTGTGGCTGAAACATAGATTAATATTATTCATATTACCAAAAACGCTGTTTTTCCAAATCATTTCCCATGGTTGCTTAATTTTTACTGTAAAGAGTCAAGCTGCGGCTTTATGTCCTTTAATGACCTTGAAGTTTGCCGTTTCGCTTTTTTTGCATCTTATAAAAATGTCAAGTTTGAAACGAAACAGTTTCAACTGCTGTGTTACATTACTCAACTATAAAATAACTCAAATGCCCATCTCATATCCATATTATCTACTCTCGACCACGAGCACACGCAATGATGCCATCTCATGCCATTCTATCTTCCTCTATCCATCTCACCCTGTCTTCCCCCATTCACTGTTTATAGCAACACTACAGTCCAAACAAACTCATTCCTCACAGACATCCATGTCAGTACAAATGAGAAATACAAATGATGTGCTGGAACAGATTAGAGAGAGAGAGAAAGAGAGATCAGGAAAGAAAGAAGGAAAACATTTTTACAAGGGATCAAACCATACGGCATCGATGCTGTTGGGTGGAAATTAAGAGAGAGAAAGAGTGGGAGAGACTGAGTTAGATAGAGAGGGTTGCTTGCTTACCCTGCATGGTTTTGCCCAGGCCTTGACCCAACTTCCAGCCATGTTTCTGAAGGAGCCGGTGCCCAATGTTATCCTGATGTGAGGAAGAGAGGAAAGAAAGACCACAATATTCCAATAATAAGAAGCGCTTTCCTCACACACGCACACACTCAGTCACTCACAAGTACATGTGGTAGCCAGACAACTGTCAAAACATCTTCACTCACTGTCATCAACATTAGCAACATCTGCTACACCTTTAAACTCCTTGTCAGATGGGGAGCGGAAGGGAGGGGGAGAGAGGGAGGAAGAACAGAGGGAGATAGATAGAAAGAACAAGAGGAGGAAACGTCACTGGGCTCTGTAATAAGGCACATCTGTTTCTGTGCAGGATTAAATGAACCCAACTTCATCCTAAAGTCTATGGTGTAACATCTGATCTATAGCATAAAAAGGGGCCTTTAGTGGAGGCAACAGCTCAAAGAAAAGGGATGTAAACGCTACCAACCTCTGAGTCTACTAATTCACTTTCAGTCTCAAAAGGAAGGAGGGAGGGGCGTTCGGTTATATACGTATTATGACACAAATATGTATATAAACCGTCTCAGGGAGGGAGATTAATATACAAACAACTATAGAGGAAGGAACGGCACAGACACAGAGCTTGCATACACATAAAAACCAAAAACTTTCACAAGCTTTTTGTGAGTTCATTATGATAACAGAGGCAACACCAAAAAAAAAAGTGCAGTGTGTAGCTGTAACAAGAGCGAAAGGAGGATATTGAAGTAGATCGATAGATTTATGGAGAGACAAAAAGAAAAGTGTAGAGAGAGGGAGGCCTCAAGTTACCATTGAGAGGCCCGATCTGCATGTGTGTGAGTGCACGTTCCCATTTTACATGACTGACTGCTTTAAAAAAAAAAAAAAAGATATAGAAAAATAAAAAGGGTTTAGAAAGAAAAATATGAAATGCAAGAGCAAGAAAAAAATTCAAGCTTGAAGTCGTGACAAATAAATTGCTTTCATCTGATCCGAGCGTAAAGAAAAATACCTATATGGGTAATATATATATATAAAAGTGTGCACTGAGAGAAAAAACACTTATCTACACACACACACACACACCACAAATAAAGTCCATTATGAACAAAAAAAAAGAAATAGGTGAAAACAAAAAAACCATTAACCAGCATGCAGCTTTTTGTTAAACCACGTTTAACAAAAAGAAACGGCGGTATTAGTCATGTCTGTATAGTAGTAAGCACATACAGGGAGAGGGAGAGGGCAGCAGAGAGCTCAGGATGTTGTTAGAGATGAGGACGAGCATACAGCGGTGATGCACAAAGATGTCACAACCTACAGATGGTGAGCATAAGATGGAGCAGCCATGAGTGTTGTGTGAGAGGCGAGGAGTGGAGCAAGAACTAGGTTAGAGCATTATGGGTAGGGAGGGTGTGATCACCCCCACAAGACACACCCACGTTCCATTAGCGCTGCAGATTGTTTGCCACGCCCTTCAACAGTCTGGCCAATTTGGATGTTGATTTTATAAAAATACAGTCTGTTATTGGAGAACCATAAGCCTTTGTTTTAAGCAGTGCTTCAATTAGCTACTCCATTTCTTTTCCCTGCATCGGTGTTAAAATTGCTACTGGGATTTGATCATATTTTTCCATTTATTTAATGGGGTTATTGCAACATGCCTGCTGAAAAGTCCCTAACTCACTTAAGGGTTGGGTTGAAATTACATTAGATTGAAATGAGAAAGCCTGTGGCAAATTTGAGGAGACCATTTCCACAGTTTATTTTACCTTCAACAAAAGGATATGAAAATTAGCTGTTACATAAACCAATAATCAAGCACACCACTGTTTTAGGTCTCTAAACAATATAGGCCAACAATATTGTACTACTTTAAGTTTAACCAGAACTTTATATGCGAGTTACATTTTCGTCTGAGCACTGCCTTTCGCATAATGAAACTTTGTGAATGTGTTTGTATACTTTTAAATGTTAAATTTAATAATTTTTTAAAAATGTTTTAAGTCTCACGAATTTGATCAAAAATACAGTAAAAAAAAACAGTAGTATTGTAAAAAATACATTAACAAACACAGCTTGTGTGATTATAGAGAGGCCACGTGTTTTCTTTAACACACATTCTGATGTTCATTCACGGTTCAGTAACTGATCGTATATAAGAAGAGATTATTATTTCATAATAAAATTAGCAGAATTATCTCAATTCTTTGGATTGAAAGAGTGGTACAATTAATGTCTCATTAAGTTCTCTTCACACAAACAGAAAAACATCATAGATTGATTTTTATGATTTAAGAATTGATATCAGTTCATACCTTTATAATGAGCTGGGTTGAAAGTATTGCTTTTTAGTTTTTAGGTTTGAGGCAACAGTAATACAAGGCTATTCATGGATAATTTTCAATAACGCAAGAGTGAAGTCTTGCTATAAAACTTTTTGAATAGTAGTGCGCATCTCAAAACAACTAGCATTATTGTTCTTGTATATACAAAAAGCAGAACCAATAATTACTAAAAATTACTTCTGCATGTTTCATATCCAAAAAAAAACAAGCAGTACCTTGAACGTTGTTCAATCTCTCCTTTTACATACATAAAAAATAATCTATACCGAATCTTAAGTTTATTGCATTTATACGTGTGTTGACAGAACGTGAAAATGTTTTCTCCAGATGGTTAGAGCATGGGGAGCTCCACTAATGCACATCTTGTGTAAAATCCCCTTTGGGCCTCTGGACATCTAAACGCTTCTGTGCATGTTCTTGCGTTCAAATTACAGGGATGAAAAAAGGAACAAGACCGTGGGATAACGATCATTTCCTTTTCTATATTTATAGTCAGCAGAGGAGGCCACAGAGCGCACATCAAAACCAGCATATGGCCTACTGCAGCAAGGGACCTGCATCTACCTCTTAAAAAAAAAAAAAAATCTGACCGGAGAACAGAATTAATCATGAAACACATGAGCTCACTGCGTACAGAAGAGACGACGGACCGCAGCATCGAAAGAGCGCAAGTCCCAGGATCGTTGGTTTATCAGCAGTGCAGATGCGCCTGCAGTAAGCCCAGCCCAAAAGGCCTGCAATGCAGTGGCTCTGCAGCATCCTCTGCTAACAACACACAGCATTTCATCATACTGAGGACTGGTGGAGCATCTAAACAGAGTGTGCATTGAGCTGACCTCACATTACCTCTTCTTGCTGAGTGGAGCACTTTACATAGCAATGGTGAACTCCTCTTTCCCAAACAGGAGACCATTAGATGAAAAGAAACAGGACTTGATGAAGAGAGCTGTCTCTGTTTAGTTTAATTCCTCATAATAGCCAATCAGAATCAGACAAATGTGACCGGGGCCCGTGAATGGCGTGGCAGGCAGACGTGGGAGGCGGGTGGGTTTTGTGGGGACAAACGGATGAATGCACTAAAATAAAACAGACAGATGAAGAGCAACAACGCCGAAGAATCCAACAGCAGTGCAAGTGGAGTGAAAACATGTCCATACGAACCTGGCTTTTAAACCCTGGGCTGTCAAAAGAACAGTCAAACGTCACACAAACTGAAGAAACTGGCCAATCTCTACAGCTTTCTACTGGTCACACTGTCTCTTTGATCCACTACATTACCACAGAGAATTCACACATCTACACATCCACTAACTGGTAGTTAATTCATATAAAATGATTTTAAAAACAAAGAATGTTGTATTGCCCAAACAGATACACTCCCACAAGAAAAGAGTGATAGAGAGTGATGTTGTCAACATAGTAATAGAAGGGAGTGAGATAGGGAGAGGAGGCTGGGATTTAATTTAAACAGGACAGAGATGTGCAGGGCAGCGAGTGGATTTGCAAAGTGTAGGTATTTGTGACAGCTTCATTAAGACTGACCTGAAATTCAGTCTAGGAGAATGAGATTTGACACTGTGCATTACCGAAGCATGGAAAATTCTTACAAAAACTTGTCACCTTGTAAATAAACACACCTTTTTCTATCAATGCTTCTGTCAATGAGAAATTTGAAAAAACCTAAAAACTATGATGCTGAATACACTGGAACAAAAAAAAAAAAAAAAAAAAAAAAAAAAAAAAAAAAAAAACACACTAGGAACTGGGTCGGTGACCATTGGAATTGTCAAATCGAATAACTGTAGAAGTCAGCCAGTGGTGGCTGATGTGAAACTATTTATAAGGTGACTTGTGTTCCTGCTGACCTTCATTCTCTACAGCTGGGCGCCATAAGGTCAGTCCTTTAAACAGAGAAACAACCAACAAGTGCCAGAGAGATCAGAGCGGGAAAGTGTTACCAAGTTAAGGTGGGGTAATGGGCTAGCAAATGTTTTTTTGTTTTTTTTGTTTATTGCCACACGTTGGAAACTGCTCACAACCATATGGGGAGACAGCAGAGGGGCTTTTTAATGTCACATTCACTTCTTTCTCTTATGCACGGTGGCCACAAATGTACCGTATTTTAGTATGCAGAGTTTCATTTCTGAATAATATTTTGTGAGCCAAATATCAAACCAAGAGTCATCTGAAAATAAAACGCTTAAAAGGTTTAAAAATGACTTTTTGCAACATATCCCCCTGTTATAAAAACCCAACCAGCATTTGGTTTAAAAGTGATGAAAGCGCCACTTGGTTTGATATTGTGTTATATAAATCAATGGGATCAATTAGGTGTGGCTAAAATGTTCAAACACTTTTTGGTGCGACAGAGTTCCTGGTGCATTCAAAGTCCTGAATTTCAGTGTTAATGGGATAGGTGACCAAAAAAAAAAAAAAGAAAAAAAAAAGAAAAGTAAATTCTGTCATCATTTACTCACCACGTTTTTCTTAACCGGAGTTTCTTTCTTCGGCTGAACTCAAAAGTAGATATCTTTAAGATTTTTTTTTTTTTTTTCCATAAAGTGTAGGTCAACAGGGACTAGCAAGTGTTTGGTTATCCACATTCTTCAAAATATTATTGTTTAATTTATAAAAGGAAGTCATGCGTTACATTTAGTCATTTACATGATGCTTTTTTTTAAAGCGACTTACAAATGAGGGCAATTTTTGTGAACTAGCCTATCGCTTTAAACTTCTTAACTTTCGAATAATAAAAAAGGCAACTGTCAACAAAGATGGAGGAAAACACACCTCAGAGATCACCTTATTTTGACTGATGTCACAAGTCATCATTTCCGGGTCCAAGCACTTTATCAGATGGCAAAAGCAAACAACATATGGTGCTATGATATACTCAATGTCTGCTGCAATACTACCAAAATATCATAATCCTTACGTTCATGCCCATACTGAAATCTCTGGTGGCAAGGCAGAGTGATTCATCTTTTCTGAACCATTCAAAATATTTGTGACTGGGATGCCGTAAGCCAAAAGACTGTGTGCATTGTAAGATTTTAAAAACGTAACTTAACTGTGTGCTATAAATAAAAAGTCCTCATTAACTCAACTGGAACTGAGTAGAGGCTTGGATCCGGAAACATTATTTGTTACATCACAGCTTAACAAGCAGATAGGACCGCATCAACAGGTCAGTGCTGTCTCGAAATGGCAAACCTTGACCTTTCCATCAGAACATTCCTGAGGTTAACTTTCATACAGAAGATCACCAAGAGCTTCATTAAGAGAATGTGTGTGCTTGTGGTTGCAAAGCTAAACTGTGTCAAGTGAATGTGCTGAAGAATGCAGGTGTCGATTTCTGGCCTGTTAAGTGACAAATTGTTGTACCAGTGAGATATATAATCAGGATTTACTTAATTTACTTTCTATTGTTTTATTTTTGTTCACTTGTTGGTATAAACAAGTAACCAAAGACCCTTTTCATTCTCACAATAGCCATGATAACAGTTGCAACAGTGACTCAAATAAATGGTAACACTTTATAATAACTACACACTATGAATGATTAGTTAAGCATTAGTAAGCACGTATTTAATCCTTTATAAACCATCGTTCCAACATTGCTTTATTAACACGTTCCTCCTATAATTCATGATTAAGTTAGGTAGTTTTAAAGCATTTAGTAGCTGCCGGACGTCTGTTATTGTGAGCTCATCTAAAGTAAGGACTATTTCTAAGGGATAGCATTTACGAAGCAGATGTAAAGGCTCATTTATATTCCAAACAGCAAAGTTAAACAAACACAACACAGAGGGATACAGAACACAAACATATTTTTTCAAGATGTAAACAATTTAATTGTACAACTGTACACTTGATAAATGAATAGTTCTGTCTCCATCGGTTTTGTGTTCGTTTATTTTTTCTGTTTGGAAGGTAACTGAGCTTTTAAATCTCTTTGACAAAATATCTCATTTAGATATGCTTATAAATCAAGAACCAGGCATTTATAACCATTTATAAACTGCTTACTAATGACTATTAAATGTTGGAGCAATGCTTTATAAAAGGATGAAGTCACTATTTACTAATGCTTAACTAATGATTCATAGCGTGTAGTTATTATAAAGTGTTACCAAATAGATAAATCAAACAGGGGAATCTACACAACACCCAAAAGACTTGTGTACACTAAATGTGTCGAGCAAAAGTGCAGATGTAGCCTTATTAAATTGTAGAGTGCAATGTAGAGTCTCACCCAGACCAAAAAACTGATGGGAGCTGCTCCAGTTAACAAAACCAACTGGATTTAAAGCCCTCAGAAGTCACACGGCTATCCCCATCACTGTGAGTTACCAGTTCCAGTCCCAGCACTTCCCCTAAACATTTAAGGAAGTGATTTTGGTTGAAAATACTTCATCTAATTCTGTAAAAATAACCATATGTAGAAGTATACAGCAGGACTGAATTGTATTTTCTGCTGTATCAATGGAGCCCCTCTGAGTTTCCTGCAGTAGTCAAAGTGAAACCTCTTATATATATATATATATATATATATATATATATATATATATATAAGAGAGAACTCATAGTTACATACCAAGTGCGATAACAATCCAATTTGTGATGTGTCTTTTGACTCGGTCACTGCCCCGTGCACATCTCCTTGGGTTAGGGGACGGGAGAAAGGATGAGTGTTGAAATACATATTAAGATGAAGGGGAGTGTGTGTGTGTGTGTGTGTGTGTGTGTGTGTGTGTGTGTGTTTGTGTGTGTGTGTTAGAGAGAAACTAATGCTACTGACTTAACATGCAAACAGACAAACAAAAATTGTTGAGAGAGCAAGAAAGAAGAGGGATGAGTAGATAAAAGCATATGGGAAAATAAGAGAAGATCCCGATTACCACAGACCTCTAGCTGCCTACAGATCACACACAATGATTGGCAGAGGAGGGGCATGGGAAAAACAAGAGCGTGGCAAACACAGCACTCAAACAAGACGCACACACATATATGCGGCGATGGCTGTCACCGTCCACAGACCAGCTGCTAGGACTTCTGTGATATAAATACACCACTGGTGTTTGGTGGAAAATAGCCCTGACACTCTGAAACGGGTGGCAAATAAATGAAAGCTCATATGTTGTTGTGCGATTGAGGAAACATTATGACCTGTGTATTAGCGTAAAAAATTGACAGTGATAGCCATCGTTTTCCATGGTGTGTAGCGTCTCTGCTCTTCAAGAACACTGTGTGCGGCAGCTCTACTCTTCACACCCCTCCATAGACAATAGTGCAGGAGCAGGAATCATTTGGTTCAGGCAGGCAGCCAGGCCACCTCTCCTGCTCTCTCTCGTGTCCTTCTGACTCACACTCTGGGAAGTGGCTACTCCAAACAATAACAAATAGATCTGTCCATGAGATCTGAGAAATGCTGATGAGAATGCTTTCAAAGTGTAAAGAAAGAAAAAAAGGGGGGAAAAAGGCATTATTGGACATGATTTTATGTGTTATTTAAGATCACGTTTACCATGTCCAGTGTCACACTATTTATTTTTGTATTTTATGATAAATAAATAAAAAAGTATATATATATATATATATATTAAATTTTTTCAGCCAGTTTGCTTGGGCCACTGCACTTTTACATATCCTATGCCAAAAATAATTGTATTTTTAATTTACATAAATACCAATAATCACATCATGCGATGTGATATGCATTCACAATTTTTAAATATTACAAAACAATTTAAATATATATATATAGCTTGAATATATATATATTTATTAATCATAAAATACAAAAATAAATAATTAAATATACAATTTAATGTGTTAAAATCGTCCAATAATTGCTGGCTCATTTGGGACACACTTTTTCTCTAATTGTTGAGCTGACACAAATGCACATTAAAAAGAAAAAAAAAGGTCATTTTGATACAAACAAGTGGTTTCCATTAAATAGATGACCTGTTTTTAAAGACAGGACTGCAGATGTTTTATATGGGACATAAAGCTCTCAGCCATGAAAGATGTCATCATTATTTTAACTTGACTTTCATTTACATAAAAAAAAAAAAAATAAATAAATAAACAGAATAGTGAGAAACAGAACATTTTAGAGAATTTGCCGAATCATATTTGCATAAATTTGCTTTAGTCATGGGGTCTGAGTGTAACTGGAGCAGCAAGGACAACATGGAGAGGAGCAGAGGCATCAGGCATGCAAGCCCCTGAAAAACAGAGCGAACCGGAGGAACGAGATGAAAAGACAGAGACGAGCGCTGCCTGCGATATTATCTACATGCCTAGTCAGCGAAAAATGCAGTCCCAGTTGCACAAGCACCATGCCAGCACATAATGACAGAGGGTACTGTACACCGAATCACTGTGTTGGAGAGACAGAGAGAGGGACAGAATGATGAGAGAGACAGAGAGAGCGAGAGAGAGAGAGAGAGAGAGAGAGAGAGAGAGAGTGAGAGAGAGAGTGAGAAAGCGTTATAAGGAGCCCCTAAAGAGACAAGAGGAGGAGAGCAGAGCGTGCAGATACAAACCGGGTCAGAGCTGCTTAGCTAATTGGGGCCAATTCGCTGCAGGAGAGAAATGTCGAACACCCCAAGTTGTGTACCATACTGAAAATATCTGAAATAAACTGTCCTACACAAACACTTACACAAAACACACACACACACAAAAGATACTGGGCACTTATGTGCTCACATTTACACCACTTTTTCTCAATCAAAAACACACATACACACTCTCTTTCTCTCTCTAGCTCCACTATGTGAAGTGGACGACACACTGAGTAGTTCATATAAAAATCAGGTCAGTCTAGCTTGAATCAAATGGAGCAGACACACAGACCAGTTGCGTAATTGAATTGGTGGTGTGTCTGCGCAACAGAGGTCTGCCTCAGAGTCTTACAAATCTAACTGACTCAGAGTTAAGACATTGACGGAGCGCTTTAATTGAACCACTGGATGTCTGTATGCATAGATGACTGTCCTTTAGTATTAAAGTCTAGCTCTGAGAGTTGACGCACATCCTCTGAAGGGGCGGTGTTGTTGCTTTGCCTTGTATCCTTAGGGGAATCTATTTGCAGGAGGACAGAGTGGACTACAGGGCCTGTAACAGTTCAACGTCAAACCTACAGCATAACCTCTGGTGGCTTGCGCAACGTGAGCATTTGCAGCTAACTTTGGTGTGCCTGTTTAATACACTAGCTGCTAAACACAGAAGAAAACCATAAGCCATGAAACATAACCATTTGTTTCATTTGAGTTATCATTTGGTGGGATTCTCTTTTTAATCTTTAGCATATTATACATAATATCACTGAAATATGTGTATATATATGGATATACACATCTCTTATGTTCACCAAAGTTGCTAAAATTTTTTTTAGAATGTTATATTTAAAATAACCAAGTAATAACAAATATATCCAATGCATTTTATGTAATATATTTATCTTTCTACCCATCTATCTATCATGGTCATTTCTGGATTGCTCTGTTAATTTCTAGTTTACGATCTTCTTTGTTCAACCTGTTGTATTTGTAACCAGCCTCTTCTTTTCTATCAACTTGTATAACTCAACCTTTGAATAAAGAGGGCTAACTGTGTTGTGGATGTACTGTGGCCCTTGGCATCCTCCTACACAGCAGCTGAATCGAGCTCATACAGGTCAACAGCCAGAGGGACCTACACATGGACTAACTCTCCAGGTCTGTACTTTGAAATGGCCTTGGATAAGGTTGTTACTCATAAAATTAGGCAATCATGGATAACAGATCAAAATCTACATGTGGGTCAAAGAGTCTGGCTCGTGCTGAATTATAAACTGCATGTGCATGACTGTGCATGTCTGTTTGTACCGTTTACCTTTTCCACAGTTATGTCATCCACTTCACATTTCAAAATAAAACACTCCATTCTGCATCACACAAGCACATCCATTACCCACTCACATCTGTGATCAAAACATAATAACAAAACAAAAAAACAACAGCAAGCTGATCACAGTGATTGGTACAATCCAACAGATCTCCTTCACCTGTGTCTTCATTATACAGTCACACAGGTGATGACACCAGATGTGTTCGCTGAAGGCCGGGGTGGAGAACAGGGAAGGGGTCTACGGTGGCCTCCAGAAAGGGAGTGCTGTCATTTACAGAAAGGGAGGTGATTTGACTATCTCTAAAATAAGGGAAGGGGCTGACCATAGAGGTGGTGTGGCTATCCCTGACTGGACCAATCATCCACACTCTCACATACAGGAAGCTGCTGTTCTAGTTAAGAGTACAAAGTGAGGTGTGCAGCCTTACCGATTCTATGGGCTTGTCCAAAGACGCCTGTTCCAACTCCAACTGACCTTCCTCATACTGGTCAAAGTGATTTCCACCCTGAGAGGACACAGAGAGAGAGAAGATGACAGATTACAGCAGAGCAAACATAAATGTAAATAAAATGTGCTAAAATGAAAGATGTCTCACTAGCGTTTGCTTCTAAAAATGAAATCACATACAAAAACCGCAAAAATGAAGAGCCTAAACAGAGACATCTAGGTTTTGTGAATCAATTTTTGGCTTCACGCTCAAAGCTAAACTCCAGAATAACCAGATCATTCATCTGCCACGATTCTGACAGCATGAATTTAATCAGATGAGAAAAAAAACGAGGTCACCTTGAACGGGAGGAGGGGTGATTTCCAATCCACCAGCTCATTTTCTTCTCTATGAAAGATAGGTCAATGAATCTAGACTTTACCCCCTTTATTCCTGTTATTTTTATCTTTTGCCACTCGCTACTGAATAGAGAACTCGCTACAGAATTAAACCCTGTTTCTGTACGACGAGTACCAAAGCTTTTTTTTTTGCCGACTTCCCATTTAACTTTTAATTCCGACTTCAACCTTTAAATTCACCTGAAATTTTTCATCTTAACCAGTCATAAGTTTTTTTTTTTTAATACATCATCTGAAAGCCGCATGAATAAACTTTCTATTGACACATGGTTTGTTAGAATCTGAAAATATTTGGCTGAGATACAACTGGAATCTGAGTGTCCAAAGAAAACAACTAAATATTGAGAAAATTGCCTTTAAAAAATGTACAACTGAAGTTCTTAGCCATGCATATTACTAATCAATAAGTGTATATATATTTAATATATTTACGGTAGGAAATTATATTAATACATTGATATATTTATGGTAGCAAATTTACAAAATTTCTCAATGGAACATGATCTTTACTCAACATCCTAATGATTTTTCACACAAAAAAATAAATATTTACAATTTTGACCCATTCAATGTATTGTTGGCTATTGCTACAGTTTTAATCTTTTGAGTAGTTTTTGTACAGCACCATCACTCTCAAGAGAGTCAACGCGTCCCAATGACAGGTCAATGACAAACACACACCCATCCGCATACACACCGCCTTAACCAGAACTGGCTACAAGACTGTGAAGAACACAGTTCACTCAACAATATAACGGTTGCACTTGACATTTAGTATGTGCAACAACATTTAACAGCATACTCCCACATACATCCAAGGAGAATCCGGAGCGCACAAAGAAAATACGCTCTTAGCAGGGTGACGACTTGACATGCTCCTGCCCTCTGACACGGCACTGAGTGTTGTGGCTGCTGAACGGCTATACTGTGCTAGAGAGCAGAGATTTGCAGGCAGGATTAGGCAGAGGAGCAAAGCAATACCACGTATGACAGATGCATGTGCCGCGCTCCCCAAAGGAAGGACTATATCCCATCATCTAATCGGTGGCTCTAAAGGCTGTCTTTGTTTAAACTCTGACCCGAGTCACTGCTTAAAGCTGTTAGGCACGAAACAGCACCTGTTGGGAGAATTTACACTCCGCACTCACATACACACACAAAAAACACTCGGTTAAGCATCAAGGGAGCAGCCGTCATGGTTGAAAGCTTGCTTTGCGTTTACCCAAACAGCTGATGACAAGGGTCAGACTCATTATGAGAGGTCTGTTTGATACCACTGCGGTCCATGGCTACATCACTTTATGAGAGTGCATTAGAAAAACGTAAATAAAAACTAACTTGGATTTCAGATAAATAACATTAAAATTGAAATAGTAATATTTAATGAACAGTTCATCCAAAAATACAGATGTTCAATTCGGGAGCTGATCAACACCTTATTGTGAGAAATAACTCCCGAAGGAAATGAGAGACAGACGGTGACATCCCCTGCGGGAGACCTTTCTGGGAAATACATTTCCATCCTGCACATATTTTACCCTCATCCCGTCTGCTGGTAGCAAAGACATCTGCCCGTTGACAGCAGGATCAGTGACAGTTTGAGTCCAGACCCCTCAGGAGCCAGAACTGAACTCCTATCAGAAGAACTTTGAACAGAAAGGACAACCACTGACAGAGAATATGGCATGGGGCACAAGGATATCAAGAGACAAGAAATCAACATGGAGGCTTTGCTCCAAGCGGAAATAAATAGAGGGGTTTTTAAATGAACTTTCATTTTTCTGCACGCACACAAAACCCTTGTTTAACTCCGTCCAAAGCAGAAATGTGACTGACAGTTTGTCTGTTGTGGATCAACCAAGCAGAACATGCGGCTCAGACCCTGATTCATCAGACTGTAAGCTGCTGAACTCACAACCCAAGTTCAGCAACTCGTCTCTGAGATCCTGCACACACCTCAGTGCTGCATCACAACCAAACATGGAGAGAGAAACCGCCACAGCCAAGATAAATAATCCCACTCCATCACCCAATAAAAGACATCACGTCCTTGAGCAAACAGCAGAATGCAACACTGAATCCACTTGAAACTGCATGGTGTCACGTCCAATTTTACATGCTTAGTCAAAACAATACTTTAGCCTCTTCAGGCTCACAAACAAATATACGCAGTGCATTGGGTTGTTTTTCCAGACACTGCAAGTGAAAAAATCCAACAAACAACTAAAGAAAAGTCTGTGTCATAGACAGTGTCTATTGCATAAAATGTAAGATTTATATAAACGTAACTCATGCACAAAGGTGAAGCAACAGACATACAAAACTAACTACTCCAAGACCTGAAAGGCAAGTACACAGACCAGCACATTGGTATGCTGGCCACAGTCAGCAAGAGACACTGCTGCCAAAGATAGACATGCTGTGCAGGTAAACACACGAAGCATCCGAATTCACAATGCATTGCCTTGCCTAAGACCGAGATAAACAATACGTAAAGGAAAAACCCATGAGAGAACAAGAGCCATGACCACAGCTATGCATTTCTGAAAGTGACCTTTGTAGGACGTCTACCAGGCTAATATTTACTTTCAGTTTTCAGTTATTTTGCCCTCAACATATCACAATCCGAAGCTTAACAAGGTCAGAAATGTAAGTTTCTTAAACAACCGCACCTGGAGAGTTCTCATCTCTTCTTCAGGTCAGTGTTCTCTCACAGCGGCTTGTAAATGTTAACGCTTCAAATTAGCTTTGACTTTAGTTTTCTATAAATATAAGATGTGAATGCAAAGCTCTGCATTTCCTTTCATTTCGGCTAACCGACATGTCTTAACTCCAAATACTGCGTCTAATATTTGTTGTGAATTTTGTTTATTTAAGGTCAACCTACAGCGAACTCAATGCATGAATGTGTAAATTAAATCAATGAACGAATGAATAAAATATAAAGACAGTGTGCATGCAATGTCTATTGATTTATGCAAGTCTTGCATGTGCACAGCAGTCATTTTATATATCTGAATAGGACAAATATCCACTAAGATTTTGTTTTTAATTTTTGTTTAGATGTGTTAATTAAATAAGTTCTGCTCACCACAGCAAAAATACAGTTAAAACAATAATGCAGTGCAATACTATTAAAACCTAAACAAATTTAGCCATTACTCCAGTCTTTATAGTGTCACATGATCCTTCTGAAAGTACTCTTATGCTGATTTGTTGCTCAAAAAATTATTTCTTAATATTATAGATGTCAAAAAAACTGTTTTCATTTTGCTTTATCATTTTGTTGAAGGACTCAATGTAAATTTTTTAAAATAGAAAGTTCAAAAGAGCAACTTTTACTTGAATCAGAAAATGTATATATTATTATGTCTCTACTGTTTGACAAATTTTATGTACTTAACTCTAAACTTTTGAAAACTAGTCCGACAAGACTGGTAAAACTAAACTATTGGTACCAAAATAAAAGAAAAAGTTTCAAACAGCAACAACCAGTGTGTCCAAACACTACCATCGATTGTTTAAAGAATAAACAAAATGGTGTTAATTCTGTCGCCAGCCCCTGACAAATTGCCAAGGCAAAGCTCTCAGTTGGCTGCTGGCTCTAATCTAAACTAAGGGCTTCACACTGTTCGTGGGCACTCTAATAAAAGCCTGTTTGTTCCTGTCAATACTCCACGCACAGCCCAACTGGGTGGTTTTAGAAACCCTTTTTCTCAGATGGGGGGCAGGACTGCTTTGGCAACATGGCCCATCTGCCTACATGAGTGCAGGACAAAACTGTCCCAGCCTCTAGGAATAAATCAGCAGAGAACTTCCCCAGAAGGACCATGAAAATACATATTAAGAAACCCTCGTGAAAAAGGTCTGTTTGTGCATTGCTCAAAAAGGTCTACAGCAAGAGCTCCATCAGAAAATGGTGCATGCATCACTCAAACTATTGTAATCAAGACATGCAAACACTCATAAGACATCAGCAAAATGCATTAACAACTCTGATCTCTCTTATCAAAGGGAGTCCATGCATCAATACTACAGACCTAGTAACTGACAGAAAAGTAGTCTTTATACCAGCTGGCATAACTTGCAAATCAGGTATGCAAAACACAGCACAGACATGCCATTATGCGAGACAAGAGCCAGTCTGAAACAAAAAAAACAAATCAAACAATGCTTGTATTATTCACATATAGCTTAACCCGCGAGCACACACAGGACGTGATATAACGGCTAACGTCCTAGCCAAGTTAACGCACTTTTGAATAAAAAGAGATTCAACTGCAAAGCCCAGCCTTTGAAGCTTCACAAGCAACGTTAGAAGCAAACATCGTACATTCATTGATTCATATTACAGTCAGGTGGCCGTTAGTAAATGAGATATTTGCTCATAATCTTTTGACTGAGGCGTTTATCTCTCAATGCCAGGCCAGCTGCGGTCATCCTACTACCGTTAAAACCCCTTCTCAAATAACCAACATATCCCGTCAAACACATGGGGTCAAATAACGACACTTCTCCAACTTCAGCGGCCATCTGGATATTCAAAGGAAATTCTTAAAAACCTATGAGGTAACCTGGAAAGCGACACGGACCGCTCACTCGTCTCGAGCTTGTCACAGCTAAATTGGGCGATAGCACTGTTGTAGTGTCATAGAGGCAGCGCTGGCTCAGCGGCTCGAACAAATAACAGCAAACTGTACAATGCATGGGTCCCCAAAACGCGCGGTTATCTCATATGTTTCGGATACGTGCAGCTACGTTAGTATTTTTTACCTGGAAATCACGTTCTTCGTTGAATCTAGAGAATCTGTCGGCCATTTTCTCTCCTGCTCGTCTCGTCTCCTGCGTTTCGACTTGTCCCTATGTTGATTGAAACGCCCAGTGAAGTAAGCGGATGAGCGTTAGACCAATGGGAGCGCGCCTCTTTTGATTGACGGCTATTTGACCAATCACCTAAGAGCGCCGCACTCCCTACGCATTAGCTCTGGAAATAAGCATTTGAACTATCGCTGGTGTTTGTTCTTCACAGCATGAATGGTTGAGTGTAGAAATACTGTGCATTTATTGCCCAAAAAAAGGTTTCTGGAGACTTTTACAAAATTTACAGATCCACTTTAATATGTGGTTTATAGTTGCTAATTCTATTTTATACAAACATTTTAAATCTCTGTTTATGAATGACGAAATAATGGCTTAACATAAAATTAATTACGTTTTTTTGTTTGTTATTTTATTGCATTATGTATATAGCATGCATCGTTCGTGTGATTCTTTGTCAGCTGTCTTTTGTTAGTTACTGTGGGGGCTCCCTCTGGTGCCCGAAAAAAAAAATCCCATTAATGCACAAGATTGTCAAAAGTAAACAATAATAATAAAATAAAAAATAAATAGATATAAATAAGTCTGTGAATCAAATGGAAATCTCTTGATTCTCAATTCTCTAGTATTACACTAAATTAAAACAACAACAACAACAGCAGTGTAATAGTACAGCAATATGATAATTCCAACATTTCAGCAATAAATTAACTGTTACAAGATTTTAAACATGAACAACAACATAAATTTAGCATAGGTAAGTTGTAGGTTGGTTTGCATGCTTCAGCCATCTTTTTGAATGTATAAAGTGAAAAGGCAGAAGTTTAAAAGTGTATACAGTTTAACATTTGTAAGTGATGGAGCTTCATATACAATAGGTACTAAGCTGGTATACATCATAAAAGCCTTCGATGTACAGAATAAATTGTAATAGATATAGGCCCGGTTTCACAAACAGGGCTTATCTTAAGCCAGGACTAGGCATTAGTTAAATTAAGATATTTAAGCAACTTTTACAAAAATGCCTTATAAGAAAATATTACAGGTGTGCAACACAGAACAATGACACTGACATGTTTTAAGGTTTGTCAGAGCAAGATATTTTCATCTGAGACAGCTCAAACATGCAATTTAGTCTGGGACTGGCTTAAGCCTTGTCTATGAAACTGGGGGTTAGTCATTCAGATAAGACAAAACTGACGAATGCAACTTTGAATCAAATTGTCATCACACAAGAAGTATTTCTCGCATGTAATTTTATGGCATCACCAGTTTTAAAAAACCCGATTGGTGTGGCTCAACAAATGTCATTCAATCAAATCTTTTTAAGTGATTCTTCCCATAGCTGAAAGGCAAATTTAGTTTGTTGTGGTTTTAGTTTTCTCCAAAACCTATGTACAACAAAATAAAAGCATCATATAAATTAGATAATTCAGTCAAAGATTAGGTCATTTGACCAGAGAACAAATTCTCCATAATCCAGTCTATTTCCTATATAAGTCAAGGAAGAGTTGGACATAAGTTAAACACATTCCTCAGGATTCCCAGGCTGGCTGACTGTGGCCCATTTTCAAAATGATATTGCTTTGAAGTTTTTCCACATCCTCTCATGGGATGTTTCTTTCTCCAACCTTTGTGTAAGCACATACTACACATGCATGTCACTGCACCAGTAGAGGGTGCTGCAGACCAAAACATTGGCATTAAACTGCTAAAAACTGTGGATTTGTGCACAGAAGATGAACAACAGAAGCTATTTTCCTAAAAAAGAAATTAAAATGAAAGACGTTCTAGTAAATACCTTTACTGTTAATAAATCACTGATGTGCCTCCTCACCGCAGTTTAAATGCTGTGACGCAATCTATGGAAACTGTCCTACATTTTTTGAGCAGGTAAGAGTGGGTGTGTCACTTTTAAAATGTATTTCCTATTCAAATATCTCAAACTACCTCAACAAGACAATTAAATGAAAGCGTAAAGTTGTGTAAATCTACAGTTTATTTTATTGCGTTTTTATCAGTGTAGTTTAAATCTTTTAATTTGATACAAACAGTCAAGCTGTCCATTTAACGTCAACCTCAACTGCTTTCAACAACTTTACTTTCAGTATGACTCTTCGGCCGTGACGTCACAATACTGCGTTTAAAACCTACTGAGCCGCCTATCTAGACAGCCGCGTGAGCGCCTTTGTGATAGTAGAGCATGCTGTCTATGTAGGCAGCTTACTACGATTTGACACGCGCCCATCGTCTTCCTGTCTCGAAGCGATCATCAGAAGAGCTCGACAACGTCCGACTCCAGACACATTCTCCTGTCTTATTATAAACAGTAAAGGTAAGTTCCCTAAACTTTACCGAATTACCCTCCTAGTGTCCGCCACGAACGCCTGTCTTTAATAGGGACACGAGCCTAGTTCAGTCGCTTCGGTCTCGAGCGACGTTCTTCGTCGATTTTGTTGGAAATGGCGGAGGAGGAAGTTAAACGCTTCTGCCTTCCATCGTTAAAAGCGCTTTGCTTAATGCAAAAACTCTCTAACTTTCAAAATCTTCTGAATGTAAATGACTGGAAGGTAATTAAGAAATAAAGCTGTTGGAAAAGGATTTTTCTTGCACAAATCATCCTGGATGTGAAATATGTAAGAAAAAGTTTTGTTTCTCTACATATGATATGTGACATTACTCAAAAAAGACGCCGTAAAAGTTATTCAGTTGCTCAACTTTTACATTTGGCTTGAGTGTGCAAGGATCTGCTGTGGTACAGTTCATATTCCCTTCATGCACAGTGTGTAAGCGCAAAGTCTATTATCACGTGTTTTACGTCCAGCCTCGAAAACCTTTATGCAGCGAGATGGAAATAGTGTTTCATAGCAACAGCCTTTTATGTATTGTGTGTCTCCTGGTGGCAAAAGTGCAGAGGGGCCCCTGACAGGTATTCAGAGGTCTGTTTGCAATGGGCCGAGCAACAGGTCCAGAATTGCAGGCCTTCAGTCCTTAGACTGTAGCAGGACTTAACGTTAGTCAGGCCAAAAGCATCTTGTTCATGTGTGGGGGCGTGGGTGGGTGAGTCACTGCTTAAATTCTCAATGTGTGTGTGTGTGTGTGTGTGTTTCAGTCTGTTTTCTTTAAGGCGATACACTACTAGCAAAACCATTTTTTCATGCACTGGTCATTTTTGAGGCTATTTTGTTCCCATAACACATCTTCTTCTTTCAGACTAGTAGAAAACAAGCATTCAAAAAACCCACATTTATTTGCATCAGGAGATTTCTGTTACAGTAGATGTTTTAAAAATGCATTTTTCTTAAAATATTATTTTTCCTCATGGACCGTGGGAGTTGTCTCCTCTTCACTTTCACCAGACTTTACATTTTTATAGCTGGTTGTTATTTATTATTTCATTACCTGGTTATAACATCTTATTCATAAATTGACTGTCCACAGTATTTCCTGATATGTGGATCATATTATTGATCTAATATATTATGAATGTTGAGCCTGGATTTATTTATTATGCTTAGGAAAATAGACGAAAAGTGCACTTTTAAGATTTTTCCTAATTTGCATTTCTACACATAACATTTCAGGAATTTTGCAATAAAGAAATGTCATGCGATTTACTTAACTGATGTGTCGTGTGTTAAGTCGAAAAATTGGTGTTCAGGCTTAAATCATTTTTCAGTGAGTAAAGTGTAAAGGCAGTCATTTTAAAGGAGCTTTTAATTTAATTTTAATTTTGGAGCTTTGACATGCACACCCCCAAAGTGTCACTTTTTACCACTTGGTGCCTTTTGTCTATGAAGTGATAATGACTATGTAATTGCCTGATGTCTTGTCTTACGGACACACACACAGCCATTGTGAAGTGGACATTCCCATTGGTCAAACCAGTGTTTTTTTGTCACACACTTTAGTGGTAAAAGGCTGTCATTATACCTCTTAGCATGTGTGTTTTTCTTCTTCTGCCCTGTCCCTGGCCTCAGTACCGCACTTCCTGTTTGAGCTGCCCGAAACATCCACACTTCTGTATGCTGTAGATTTTTCAATCCACTCTCTGTTATTTTGTGTTTTCTTCCTCATCTGCCTGGGTGTTTTCACTTCTGCAAAAATATGTCGACATTTAAGAAAAAAAAAAAAAAAGAAGCAGAACCTGCATGTCCACTTTTTTTTTTTAATCTGTTGATAATTACAGGCTGTGAGTTTTGACGCGTTGATGAAATGTTAACGTCCGTTAACAAGTTTTTGTCTGAGCGTTAAAGAGCGCACCATTTCCCTGAACTGTTCATTAGAAATGACAGATGCAGGGTATGGCATAACTCCCGGTTGTGTAGTAGCCTGAACATTAATCGCCCGTGACAAGTGTGTCTGGAAAAATGTTTGCAGCGTGAAATTTACTATGCTAGTTGCACTTTCTCGCTTTGAATAACATATAAATGTGTGATTACTATGTGAATAACACACCTCCATTTAAACGTTTGGGTCGGTAAGCTGTTTTCAAAAGATGCTTTTTGTGCTTTTTCTAAGGTTGCATTTACGTGATCAAAAATACATGTTTTCCATGATCCTTCAGAAATCAGATTATCTATTAAATATGTATTATTATGAATAAAATATGCTGCTTTGGTTAAAATTTTTTTTTTTTTTTTGAATATTGAAAACCATTTTCAGAATTCACTGAGAAATAGAAAGTTTGAAAGAACAGGATTTAAAACAAAAATATTTTGCAACGTAATAATTAGTCTCTTTTGATCTATTTAATGCATACTTGCCGATTTCTTAATTTCCTCATTTAAAAAAAAATATGATAGTGTAACTTCTGAAAAATGTTTCGGCTCCATTTCCATCAAAGAGAAAATATGAATGTAATTAAATGTTGTTTATTTTTTATCGACACACCTTTTAGCTGACAAAGTTATTTCTAACTTGAGAAGCATTTAGTGAAGCGGTCAAACCAGTTGTAAAAAACAAACAAACAAGCAAGGTGTGTAGATACAGTAGAAGTCATTTAGGGACAGTCTTTTTTTTTTTTTGGCTGCTTTTTTTTTTTGATCAGATCCATTTTATGAGAATTGCTTGTTTTCATCTGTCATTTATAGTTGGATCACTTCCTGCACTTCGCGCTGTACGCATACCTCACAAAATCAAAGTATACTTAGGAGTGTAATTACTGAAACGTTGCGCACCGAGTAGGATATTACGACAGCATTTTGGATGTAGGCTTTGATATGAAAATCCAGTGACAACTAACTTGACGTCAGTGAAATGTGAAGTTACAGTAGATGAGCAAGATCTGACCTTTTTTTCAATTTGAGGAGGTCTTCAGCTAAACAAAATATAACCTGGCCGTTTTAAAATGTCGCCGCTTCAACAGTAAAAGCTGTCGATGTCAGGTGGAGCAATGCATCGAAGAAAGAATAAGGTAAAAACAAAAGCGATAGTTCACCCCAAAATTAATATTCAATACTTTTTTAGCTCATAATAAGCTCATGTAGTCCGAAACCTATGACTTCACTTTTGTGTGGAACATAAAAGGAGATATTTTAAAGAACACAGAATATCAGTCATAAAGGTCATGAGGATGAGTAAATGGTGACATCATTTTAATTTAGTGAACTGTCCCTTTAAGACAATAAATGCTAAAAACACGGACAGAAACTAAGGGTTTGATTTGTACAAGCGAAAGTTCAGTTAAAGATTGAGAGGCTATCAGGCAGGTGAAGTTAGCCTCGGGAGGAGGAGGGGGGAGTGCAGGGAGGGGAAATGGAGATGGATTTCCCGTAAATCAGCTCTATCAGAGCGCAGCCACTCTCAACATGGCAGAGAGCCAACGGGATCAGTCGTCAGAGGTTATAGCTGAAAGAGGGAGGGACCGGCTTTGATAGTGTTAGTGCACGAGGGATTTGGATCTATCATATCATACGAGATCTCTCATGCTTTGCCGTCTGCATTTGAGGCTGCGTTTAAAAAGCGGTATGTTTTCTCCTCTCTCCTTTATTCCTGCGTGCCTGATTGAAATGGGGGTTTGAGTGTTTGGTAATGATCGTTGCATGCAGATGGCTGTACTGTAATGGAAAGGACAGTTAGCAGCAGTGCCGGTCTCTGATGGGGTCTCGTGTGAAACTGCTCTCAGCGCGAGGAACCACAGGTTGCTCGACTGCGTGACTTTCTTGCAACATTTTTCCATTGCTCATGTATGTAGCGCCGTCCGATGCATTTTTATCTTCCCACAGTGCTGCGAGTGCTCTCTGAAGTCATTTGGATGACGTAACAGCTCCTCCGTTAGCTAGCAAAATGGAGGATTCGGCTCCTTGCAGCCAATGAGCCTTTGGCAGGATCTACACGGATGATGTTGCTTTTAGATGGAGGCCTGTTTTCTCTTAGTGTAGAGGTATAAGAGAGAGAGAGAGAGAGGGAGGGGGAAAGGGAAAGGGAGAGTGTGGGATAGATTAACTGGGGTCATATAAAGGCTCACTGATGCAACACGCTGTAACTGCGTGAGACCTTGCAGAGTTTCTCGAGGCTGAGGAAGTCTTTCCAACTGAATAGAAGAAAAAGACTTGAGGTTTGAGAGGTTTCATGTCTTGCATTTATGCTTACTACCTTACTACCTGAATATTAGCCATGCATGAAATGAAAGCATTTATGTTAAATTTCACATGGTCCCATATGATAATAATAATTTTCTGAAAGCCTTTGGAATAACTATCGCACTACAAATAAGATCGATTTTTCAATTTGCCTCTGATTCATTGTAATCATGCAATGCAATGTCATTTAGTTAAATGATTCCCCTTTTATTGAAGCTAGAAAGAAGATAAATACAATATATCTCTGCCAATACAATAATGTGTGGTGTGAGCGGAAGCCAGTGTGGTTGCTAAGGGATGGAATTCATTCTTATTCACTCTTAAAATGCTAGGTGTTAGTCACTCACCAACTTTATAAACAGTCATGGAAGGAAAAATGAATGGCCGTAATACACTACACTGGTGAGGGTCATGTATTGAAAGACTCTCAAATTGTTGAGATTATGAAAAACGAATGCAGAAGCGCGTTTTGTTGCTAGTAGATGTGTTCTAAAATCTGATCTAAATGTAAAACAGATTTGATATCCACTGACTGGATGGACTCAGGTTCAGTATGCTACATCACAAATCATGTAGCATATTCCAACCTTGGGATATTTAGGAGTTGCACACTTTATTGCATCATTCATGTGCAAAAGAGGTCGAATACAGACTAAAGTGAATTGCTTATGCACTGCTATTTCTCATACACACTTTATTCCATGAACAGAAGCGTTACTGTAGTTCAAAACAATGAGGAACTAGACGAAACAAAAATTGAGCCACACCTTTTGAGGAATTTGATTTTGAGAATGTATCGCAGACCTATCAAACAAGGAAAAAAGATCTTTGATCCGTTTACCTCCCACATATACCCACGCTGAAATAGTGAGAAGTGGTCACTGACGTTAGGTTTATGATCACAAGCTAACGTTCTTCGGTGATTTATCACCTGATAATGCGCTGATATTATTTTCTAAATTAAGACTTTTTTCAGTTCCGAAATGAGTCCTAATAGTCATACTGGCGAGCTTATTTTATCGTGGGTGGTTCAACATCATCTTGTCAAAACACAGCGGCGGTGGTGTGACCCAAACAGCGCCCGCCTTCATTTTGATGAGCGGAAGGCTCATTTTCGCTCTCAGCGGCTTCACAGATCAACCTTGAGGAGCAGGAAGTGTTAATGTGAAGAATAGAGTCCTTGTGTTGACTGAAAACACTGAGAGCAGTGTCCTCTGTTGCCTCCAGCAGGTACAAAGGTCAGGCTTTGCGACCAATCTCTGTTAGAGGGAAGATTTAATGAATCGAAAGAAAATACCCTCCCCTGCCAGTCAGCATAACCGGTTAGCGAAGGCCAGGTGTGTGGGATCTTTTTCCCACCAAACGGTTACGATCGAGCTGTGTGTGTGTGTTTGTGCTTGAGACAAAAAGATAACAGCGCAGCATATTTAAGCACTTTAGTGATGGAGACAGCATCACTGGAGCAATACCAGACTGATTTGTTCCTTTGGTCTTTTTCTTTGTTTTTTTAGATCATTTCAGGATGCAGTTAAATGAGCGATTTTTGAACTCCACTGTCCCATTCTCCCACATGTCCTTAAGGGACATCAAAGTTCTTACCTGCCCCAGCTCGGTCTCAGCCTCTCGCACAGAGAGCAAAGGAGGAGAGCGGGACAAGCAAGGGCAGTTGAGCTTTTGGATACATCATGGAACTGCGCACCATGAGTGGACACAGAGGACCGAGAAGCAATCCATCATTGCACAGGCAGAGTGTAAGTACCAAGAATGAAACAGAAGCTCATTTGATTTCTAAATATACTTTTGGGCTAAACTTTGGGCTGTCTCTTTGTTTTTACAGGCGAGTCCCAGGATTCTCAGGAGTTCTGCCCCAATGGCAGGTAAAGGCTCATGTGACCGTCTCCCAAACGCATGCTCCATTCTGTTCTCTTTTAATACCAGGAATAAATATATATCACGGCAACTAACTTATTTTCTCACATATTTCTTGCATTTTAGCTCGTCCTCCCAGTCGCTTTTTGAAAACATCTCTCGCAGTCGGCCCAGAAAGAAACGCCATAAGAAACGGCGAAAGCGAGGAGAGAGGGACAACCGAGTGAACGAGTCCGTGGCAGTCACCGGAGTGCCAGAACAGGACAGTGGCGAGTGCCTTTCTTCACATCTCCTTCAGGTTAGAGCCAATTAACTGTAATTACCATAGAACTGAGGGCATTACACAAACAGGCTTGAGTTCAATAAAAGATACATTCAACGGCTTCGTTCCAAAACCTTTCTTTTACTATCTAAACCCCCTTGTTTACTCAGTGAAGGGTTGTTCATGTCAAGCACAGCACTTGTTAAATTGTGACATTGAGTAAGGACTTGTACCCAGAAACAGTGTTCAGTTTCAAGTGATGCTGACTTAATATTGTCTCAGCAGCCATTAGTGAGCATAAATAATTACAATAATAACAATAAATGAAGCACATCATTAGGCTAAGCATTTGTCTTAGACACTAATATTTTTTAAAAGTAAAGGTTAGAATTGGGATTTATCAGGAGTAGTGTAGCACAAATAGAAAGGACACACCATAGGTAAAACGATCAGCTGATAAACAGTGAAAACTATTTCAGTCAAAAGTGGTGTAGATGCTAATGCATTTAACATTAGAGTTATTGTTCTTATTGTGAACAGGCCTTATCTCTGATCCAGCAGAATCTGACATTAGCATGCTTCTAAGATAACAGAGGATACCTATTAAGCACAAAACGCAACTTAATATTAACTGAATTAGTGCATTTTTAATATAACGACTGCACGTTCTGCTAGTCCTGTTCAGTGTTAAATCTAAAAAAAGCCCACTACTTCATTATTTTTGGATGCAAATTTTCACTGATCTTATCACAGCGCACCCTGGCATTACGTAATACATGAGGGATGCATGTGATTCAGCCTTTGGTTTCCTCTTTATCTTATCAGCGTAGTTTTGCTGATGTCTAAAAGTGTTACTTGGGGAGGAAGCACAATATGTTTTCCAACTGAATATATATTTATATATATATATATATATATTACCTGTGGATTTAAAACTAGTCTGTTGTCTCAGCCGTGTTTATATAATGTCTCAGCTATTAGCTAACTACTAAGTTAAACAACACTTGTCTTTAGGTCTCACTAGAGGCCTGAAGCACTTGGCATAAGGTGCAAAATGGAATATCTATGGAATCTATCTAACAGTCCAATCAACTTCTCTTGTAGTTTCAGAATAGAGTTCCAGTGTGTGTCAGCAGCGGCGGCAACAACAACAGTAGTACGTACAGCAGCAGTGGCCTCAGCACAGAGCGGGTATCCGTGCAGGAAACAGAGGGCCCATCATGCTCTTATCAGTATGAGTCCTCAACCAGAGTCTCCTGCCAGAGCTACGCCCGAGAGAGCGAGGAGCTGAAGTCTCCCCTGAGAAGTGAGACCGAATGCCCTCTGGCGGTTAAAGCCCTTAGGAACTTTGTTACAAGCGAAGAACGCTGCTTTGCATACGGCTTTGTCAAAGATGTGCTGCGAGAGGAGAGTGAGAGAGATGAGGACGGGAGAGAGGACAGCGAGAAGAACGAAGGGATCCTTTTCAAGGAGGTGATTTGAAACATATGCATGTTGACATTGACACATGTAGGAACTCATACCGAAAGAGTGTGATGCGTTGTTTGGCCTCTCGCGCAAAGATGCTAATTTACATACAAGCTATAAATCATACATGCACACGCAAACCTGATTCTTCTAGAAAGACAATACAGATAAAGACCACATGCGCTTACTAATACAGAGAGGAAGAGAGAGAGAGAGAGAGTGAGAAACACAAGCATACATGCTTGCATGTTTACACACAGCTAGAAATTGACTTGCGGTCTCGATTTCCTGTTTTTCTAGCGTTCAGCAGGGTTTCATGTTTACCTCACCAGCCTAGTTCTGCTTAGGGAGTTTCCTTGCAAACAGAGTAAGCAGACCGTACCAAAAAGTGTCTTCACACTCTTACTTTGCTTATCATGTGCTCTGAAACCAGCCATTTTCTGTAGTTCTGTGGAACTGTCGGTATTGCAATTATGGGCTTTACCGATAATCATTGTAGAGACTGTAATCTTTACACAAAACCTTAAAATAAGCCAAAGTAGCGAAAGATGGCTGAATATTGACTGCACATGTAGTCAAGAAAATAAACGTTTATTATATTTTATAAACAAATGCACAGAATTCAAATATGTACTACAGTTCAAAACTGTGAGGTGAGTAATATTTTTTCGGCAAGGATGATGCATTAAATTGATCAAAAGTGCCAGTTTAGGCATTTATAAAGTGATCATAAGATTTGAACTGTTTTCAGAATGGATGATAAAAATGTTTCTTAAGCACCGAATCAGCATATAAGAATCATGTGACTCGGAAGACAGCTTTGCATCACAGGAATATATTACATATTAAAATATATTCAATTAAAAAACTGTTATTTTAAATTGTAATATTATTTTAAATTATAAAAAATTAATAATAATATTTTGATCAAATAAAAGCAGCCTTGGTTATTATAGGAGACATCTATTAGAAATATTAAACCTTTTAATACTTTAGTTAAATGCATGCTGCTGTTTATAGATTTGGCAGTATTTTGTGTATTGTAACTTGGCTGGATAATAGTATTGGCCAATCAACATCTATAACATCATTTGACATCAACATCTCGCATCCCTGTTTTTAGGGGCTCCAACCAGTGAATTATGAGTACAGAGAAGGTCGGGAATATGAACGCCATAGATTTCTTAAGCAGGGCTCCTTCGGAGAGGTCTACAGCATCAAAGACAAAGGCACCGGCTTCATGTGTGCCGCCAAAAAGGTATTTGAGCCCTCCTTTTGTGCCCATCTTATTATTCTGGCAAATGGCACTGCTGGCATTCAAATCAAGTTACTGTCTGTTGATCCGTGGATGTGTGTGTGTGTGTGTTCTCAGGTGCCGTTGGTGAGTTTCAGCAGTGAGGAGGTGGGCTCGTGGAGTGCCCTGCAGTCTCCTCAGGTGGTGGAGCTCTTTGGCGTGGTGCGTGAAGGTTCTTCCATAATCCTCTTCATGGACCTCAAATCCAGTAAGTGCTCAGAAGTGACCTTATAGTCACAACAAACAGTCTCTTTACTCCTTCATCTGTTCCTCATTTCCTTACTTGACATATCTGAGGTTCTGGTTTTCTGGAGAGATGGAAATGGTTGATGACTTTGCACTCTCTTCAGGTTCTCTTGGACAGCTGGTGGAGGAACGAGGCCGCCTGCCAGAGGATCTGTCCTTGCACTACCTTCAGCAAGTACTGGGGGCACTAAACCACCTACACAGGAAGCGCGTCCTTCATCTGGACATCAAAGGTACGTGCAGAATTTGGGCTGGGTAGTTAAAAAGGCCACTGAGGCATTTGATTGGTCGAGAGGAGTGGAAGCTACCTGAAGTCTTAAAAAGTCCAAATTATTTTGCATTTGTCTGTCCTCTCTTCACTAATCCAGACTGTCTCTATTTCACTAGCGCAGAAAGATGACATGATATTGACATTTAACGTCTCCATGTTATTTATGTGGAAAGTGGACATGCGTGTTTTTTCCCCCCCACTTCCTTATTTGGGAGTTCTTTGGAAACTGTATAGAGAAATGAAATCGAGATGCCCTTAATATCGCAATTGTTTCTTCTCAACAGCAATTAAGGTTAAATGAGGAAGAAATCGAGACTTTTTTTGAGTGTGAAACTGAATTACCCTTGTAATCTCACGTTTACATGTATTTTCAGAAATGCCACTATCAAAATTCTAAAAGTAATGAAATGAATAAAACTAAATATAAAAAAAATCAGAAGCATTAACAAAATGACATAACACTGTAATACAATAATAACATTGAAGTTTACTGTAACACTGTCAGTAGTATAAGACACATTGTAATTTAGAGAACTATAGATTTGCTTTTGAGGAATTCAACTTGATTCTAAGGCAGTCTTTTGTGGCTGGATTTAGCTGTTTTTCCGGTGGATAGGGTGAGACAAACAGCACCTGTGGTGGGGGGCAAGAGACCAGAGTACAATGTGAGCAACCCAGAGCTGGGAATTTCCCACAGCATGACTCATGTGGTTCAGATGAGGGGGGAGGGAGAAGAGACTGAGGAGAGAAAGAAACTAGACACCAACTGAAGAACTGACCATATATAATGCAGATGGACACAGAAGAATAAATGAGCAGCTTTATGTCTTTATCAGCCATTCAGATCGATAAAGAGCGGTTCAATTCAAGCAAGCAGTAAAACAAACCATCTACAGCGCCATCTGCTGTCCTGATTATCAGTCATTTCATCTAGTCTTTTTTTTTTTTCTTCAGTCAACAAGCTGTGGTTTGCAATTTAGAAACCGAAAGTCTCACACACTCCAATTTTAACTTTTCCTGGAACCGTCCAATCTCCAGTTCTAGAGCAGAGACTTATGGGAAGATATGTGCCCACAGGCAAACAGTTATTTTCTGAATAAACATTGCTGGTTCAATTGAGCATGACTCAACCGTATTGTGACCTTTTGAAATGGCTTGCTCTTGTACAGGTTTCTAGCAGTCAGATAGCTTTCGTTTTAGGCTACTGTATATGTACAATATTAATCAGAACCCAGTCTAGGATAGTGTCTAGTACAGGACTTCTTTAACTATTGGCAAGATTTTAGATGTAATTTAATCAAGTTATTGCCAGTGTACTGAAGGTTACAGAAATAGACGAAAATGATTAGTAATGTAAGGCAGACTTCATTCTGATGCTCTTTAGAATGGTCTTGGGTGCTTGTGATGTTTTGAAAAGGGAGAAAATATTTGGGGTTGGTTAGATTTTCTAAAATGTATTTAAAAAGGCAAGGATGCATTTATTTGATTAAAAAAACAATAAAACGGTAATATTGTAAAATATTGCTTAAACTTAAAATAACTTTTGTATATATTTTAAAACCCTTATTTCGTCCTGTGATGGTGAATTTTCACCAGTCTTCTGTGTCACAAAATCATTTTGATGATTTCTTCATAATACAGTTTCTTATTCATTATAAATATTAATGGGTGTAGGCAGACTTAGGTTGTTTGCTTAAAAATACAGCAGTTTACATTTTAGCGGGTTCTCATGTTTGTCTTTTATTTACAGCGGAAAATGTTTTGCTGTCAGAAGATGGGAAAGATGCATTCCTGTGCGACTTTGGATACTCTGAGAGATTGGACAAACAGGGGCTTAGTTATTGTAAGAGTAAGTACATTTTTATTACAGCCTCTAATGCATTTCAAATGAACATTGACACATAAATGAATCAATTCGGTTTGCATGTGTTTAGGTCTGAAAGGCACAGAAACCCATATGGCACCTGAGGTGGTGCTCGGTGAGCCACGCTCTTCAAAAGCAGACATCTGGAGCAGCTGCTGTATGTTTCTGCACATGCTCAACGGCTGTCATCCGTGGACCCGCTACTATTCCCGCCCACTGTACCTCAAGGTTAGCTACGATTGCAAACCGTTTATTTGATTTTAATTAGTGCTTTGTGAAAACCGCACGATTTGCATTGAGCCAAGTGCTTACAAAGCATCGTTTGTGTTTGCATGCTCACAGATAGCAGAAGAGCCTCCGCCAGTGAGGGAAATCCCATGTGACTGCAGCTCCTATACCGCAGATGTCATAAGATCAGGACTGCAGAAAGATCCGAACAAACGAGCCTCTACCAAAGATCTCTATGTTAAAACTGCCAAAGCACTTAAAGAAGGTAACGATAAATAACCACCAAACGCATACGGATAGCAGCATATTGAAGGTCGCACATATAAAAAGTCATGAATTTATTTGCAGTGGGGGGACTTCACAGCCCCGCCAGAGGAGGAACCTATCAGGAGCCACTGGGGAAGCCAGAGAATCCAGACTCCGCCCATTTAGCCACACCCACCACATCCCACCACACCACGTCCTCTGATAACTCTGAGCTGCAGTGGATGAGCTCGGAGCAAAAGAGGAAAGCGGGTGATGGGGAACGCAATGACAAGCCAGTCAAGGGAAAACAATGGAAACAGAAAGAGGAGACAAGAAACTATGACCACTCTACTCCAAAGTCACTGTTTCACATTCAGACCACTTCACCTGAGCCACAGATCATCAGTAAGACCGAGCCAGAACCAACAGTACCGGAAAAAGAGCTCTGGAAAGGTGAGCCGCCGCCACCTGATCACATCGTATTCACAGCATAGTTTATGCACAAGTATAAAATAACATCCACTTCAAGCAAGCATGTACGTTTTGTATAGATTTAAGATCAAATTTGAGCATGCACACACTTTATAAATGAGGCCCTAAATCCTTCCTTGTGATCACAGCTATCTGAACTGTAGCTTTGCAGAACATGACACTTGTCTCACTCTCTCTGCAGATTTCTACATGAGCAGTCTTTCCCATCCGCATTCTGCTGAACAACAGGAGCAGCTGCTTTCCTCCAGAGAATACTGGGACAAGAAGGTAAACTGACCCAAGCATCGGGTTCAGAATGCTGAATATGAGGCGGCCTGTAATTCCCCATAACCTGATACATGTTTAGTAAATACATTCGAAGGATTTTAAGTGCCGTTTAACTTCCTGACAAGCATCACCTGTTGTTGGCTAGTAAAGCAACTCAGTTGAATCAATCACCACTCTTGGGAAATTCAAAGTTTTTATTTGTTTATTTTTCAGGATTCAGGGCGTTGGTCAGTCGGCCCTGGTGATGACCTCAGCTCAGGTGTGTTTTCTTACAACAGCCTAGATGGCCAGAGCTTCAGCAGGGACTGGCTTGCCCCCACACATCACCCCCCGCCCCGATGCTTGGACGGTACGATGACAACTACTGATTACTTTTTCAGCATCGTTGCTCCAGTCTTCGTGTGTCACACAATCCTTCAGAAATCGTTCTAATATGCTGATTTTATTATCAGCTATGCTACCTATTTTGGTGAAAACCAACCATTTAGGATTCTTTGAATAGAAACTTCCTAATACGTAAAGAGTAAAGACAAGTAATTACTTGTGTGTAGGCAGTAATAAGAAAAATGTAAAGAAAATCAAGAGCAGTTTTATTACTAATAGAAAAAACAGCAAGTCTAGCGATACATTCCATATTTAAGCATGTATATCTATTTTTTATAAACCAGTTTTTATAAATCTGTCACATATTAGCACATAATACAGTTAGGTTACAGTAGTCTCCTTCACTCATGCTGTTGAGATATTTTTAGATGGCATTTATCAGGGTTATTAGTGGCATGCTCACATCTGTGCTTTGTCTCTTCAGGGGTGGATGTTTATATTAGGGACTTGGACGGAAAATGCATACATATTCGGGAGCGGCCCGGGGTGAAAGTAGGCCACGTTGCAAGAGGAATCAGCGATCAGGTAAACAGTGTGTGTGTGTGTGTGTGTGTATAGAACACGTTTTATTTGCATTACTCTTTGTTTGTTTGCTAGAGGCTAAAACCTTCTCTCTTGTGTAGATCTCAGAGAATGTCTTCAGTCTGCAAACAGAGGATGGATGCTTGGTTTCCCAAGACAAAGAGGTCCTGGAGAACAGCCTGTTTTTGCGCTGCGCCCCGGCCCCTGACTCCAGCCACTATTACCAGCACGGACACAACCACTGCTGCGCCCTCGGCCTCGACTGTAAACGGCCATGGATCTGGAGGATCAAAGATGGGCTGCTGGAGACTAGAGGCTGATGGCTCCATCTCCGTCAGTTTCTGTTTCAGTCAAAGCACCTACGCTTTCATTTAGTATTGGTGAATCTCATCTGTCCAACCATTGACATTATTGGTTTACATTCTCAGTATTTTGTTGTTTTAACCGAATACCTATGTCTTTTGTTGCGCTGTGTTGTGAAGATCATCTTGAGCCTCTTAAGAATTGTTTTATGATTAATGGCGAGATCGCGAAGCATTTAATCAATCAAGTATATATGCCTTAAACGTTGTGCAGCTATGAATTAGTTTTCAGTGTCAGGATGGTTTACCTGGGAGACATAAAGATGGAACTGTATTTTAAAGTTGTTCAATAAAAATGCACTTTTTGCAGATGTCCCAGGTGTCTGTGATTTATGCCGAGGACTGTTGTGTGTAAATATTACACAGATTATCTTATTGCATAAATCAGTTGAACAAAGTAAAACTAGTTTTAGAAATTGTATGTGTTTTTGTGAAGTTTAGTTTTCTTTGAGTTTTTGAAGAAAAGTTACTATTTCAATGAAGCCACTAACCTATAATTTATATAGACCAGTGACCTAAACACTCTCTGATAGAGGGATTGGAACAGATTCTTCTTTGTCACAAAAGAACATTCATGACGTTTGGTTCTTTAGTGAATTTATTATGGGTTAACAGAAAAGTGATCACATCTGCTGGGTCAAAAATATACATACAGCAACATGAATTAGCAATTTTGGTGACTTAGAAAGTTGTGTCAGTGAAATGAGCTTCATAGCAATGCCTCTTAACTTCTTGTGAGTGATTATGAGTGACTACAGCTGGTGACTTCTCTGAGGCCAGTTAAATAGGGCTCATTGGATACAAATGCTAAAATGGGAAAGTAAAAGGAGCTCAGCATGGATCTGAAAAAGCGAATTATTGATTTAAACAAGTCAGGAAAGTCACCTGGGGCCATTTCAAAGCAGCTGCTGGTCCCAAGAGCAACAGTGCAAAGAATTGTTTGTAAGTATAAAGTGCTTGGCACTGCTTTGTCACTGCCACGATCAGGAAGAAAACTCGAGCTATCACCTGCTGCTGGGAGAAAATTGGTCAAGAGGGTGAAGAGTCAACAGAGGACCACCAAAGAGCATATCTGCGAAGAATTAGAACCTGTTGGAACACAGGTGTCATTGTCCACAGTCAAACGTGTGTTGCATCTCCATGGACTGAGAGGCTGCAGTGCAAGGAGGAAGCCCTTGCTCCAAAAGCGGCACCTTAAGGCACGACTGAAGTTTGCTGCTTATCACATGGACAAAGATAAGACCTGGGGGAAAGTTCTTTGGTCAGACGAAACTAAAATCGAGCTTTTTGGCCACAATGCCCAGCAATATGTTTGGAGGAGAGAAAGTAAGGCCTTGAACCCCAAGCCTACCATCAAGCATGGTGGTGGTAGTATTATGCTGTGGGGCTGGTTTGCTGCCAATGGAACTGGTGCTTCACAGACAGTAAATGAAGGAGGATTACCTTCAAATTCTTCAACATACCCTAAAATCATCAGCCTGAAGGTTGGGTGTTTCAACAGGACAATGACCCCAAACACACATCAAAAGTGGTAAAGGGATGGCTAAATCAGGCTAGAATGAGGGTTTTAGAATGGGGCTTAAGTCAGGACTTTGGGAAGGCCATTGAAAACATGTGGACAATGCTGAAGAAACAAGTCCATGTCAGAAAACCATCAAATTTAACTCAACTGCACCAATTCTGTCAAGGGGTGTGGTCAAAGATTCAACAAGAAGCTTGTGGTTGGCTACCAAAAGCGCTTAATTGAAGTCAAACTAGCTAAGGTACATGTAACCAAATATTAGCACAGCTGTATGTATATTTTTGACCCATCAGTGACAAAGGAGTCTCTGTGTCAATCGCTCTATCAGAGGAAAATTAGAGTTGTAGAAATAACAGGAAACTCAAGAGAGCCGTGATATTATGTTCTTTACAAGTGTATGTAAACTTTTGACCACAACTGTATGTCAGTGTACTAATTTTAAGTTTTTTTGTTCTTTTTTAAATCTAATGTTTACATTGTTTTGGCTTCATTTTAGTGAACAAAACAATAGTTTTACCCAGTAACAATGCATTACTTACATTAGGAAGTTTGAAAAAAAAGCGGACTTGTGATTTTAAAGGCATTTTCGTCTAAAAACCAATGCTTCCATTCAGTTTTTCAGACAGCTGTTTACCGTTTACTGTCCAGACCAATTGAAATGAGTTATCAAGTGTCTAGCATACATGTGAACTTCTTTAATACTGTTAGAAACATCCCAGGATGCATCTAATGAAGCCGTCTCAAAGAAACCCAGCTGAAGCTGAGCACTTTTAACATTTACTACGTAATTCCTGCATTTCATTAAAACACCCACCACACATTTATGTTGATATCCATAAAAACAATTTATTGTTTAATTTTACGGCTTACAAAACAAACTCATGGGCTCACACAGCAGACAAACTGCCTCAGGGTGTACAATTTTATACCAGTTTACAAAGATGTAGAAAAAAGATGAAAAAGTGGTGGCTAATATCATAAAAAGGCCAAGGCACTGTCAACGAAAGAACCAAAAAAAAAACAAAAAAAAAAAACGAAACGGTACCCAAACAACCAAAAGATATAAGTATATTAAAAAAAAAAGAACAATTGCATTTAATAGTAGGATTGTGGATCTGGCTAACCATCGTAAAATACAGTACCGAGAAGACCTTGCTGTAAAAAGAAGCTCAACTAATGGGCCTGTAAGTCCTGCAAGAGCGAATGTTTGCACCAGCTCAAGCCAAACAAACTGCTTTTCGTTAACGAATCTGCACCTGCAGTCTTTGGATTGTCGAATCCAAAAGAGATCTGAAAAGGAAAATATTTGGTTCTGTAAAAAACACGATCGTCATCATGGCTCAGAGAAGTTCAATTGCATTTAAGAGTCACTAGTATCGCCCATCCTTGTCGTAGGAGGGGCTGATGAAGACACACCCACACACCACGACTAGAGTGCTGACTGGTTGGCTGCCCTTCTCAAATGCTGCTGCAAACATTTCATGAACTCTTAAGAGGCTCAGCCTTCAAGTACAATTACCTTTACGGATTTTTCATAGTCCCTACCGTGAAGAACTAGAGGAGACGGGGAAAAAAAGACGAGGAGGATGAGGAAGAGATGGTAAATTAAAATATCAGCAGAATACAGTCTGAGTCTGATTCCTACTCTTTCAGATGACAGTGCACGAAAAAAGACAGATTTGCTTTTATTCTAATTATATGCTTTTATCACAGTGATAATTATAAGTATATATTTATAATAATAATAATAATTCCATTTATAAGCTATTTACCACATCTCATTTTGACTGTAGGACAAAAAATAAGATAAGATAATCTTAACTTAATATGAGAAATTTCTGCATTTCAACAGATTAGATCAAAAACCAATAGAGTGCTGTATATAACCTAGACACCCATAAGCCCAAACTAAAAATAAATAGTTAAAATCAAGCCTAAATCTGAACTCTTACGCATTAATCTCTGATATTCAGTGCAAATGTTATCAAGGTTTAAAGTTGTAGATGAGAAAGAGCACAAGCTCAGGAGTAACAAAGGAGTGGCTCAAAACTCTCACTCTTTCCTCCTCCTCCCTTCCTCTCTTTCTATAAGTTGAGGCTGTTTTCTACTCTCTTGTCTGTCTTTTATTCTGTATCTCTACTCCAAATCCCTTCCTTTTCCCCCTCATCTTTCGGTTCTTTCTGGTCTGTTTCACCCTCTGTTCATCATCTCAACTCTCGCTTCTCTTGCGCTCCACCTTCCTGCCAGTCTGTTCACATTTTGCGGATCACCAGCACTGTGGTGAGCACCCCAGCCAGGAAAACGCCGATAGTCTGCCATGTCGGGGTTCCGAAGTAGGAGCGGATTCCCTCCTGAGGGAGAAAAAGGGCAAATTTGACCACTTGTTTAGCTGTAACTAATTAAATTCAAATTAACCGGAATAAAATAAACGAAATGCTTTAATAGAACAGTTCAGCCAAAAATTAACATTGAGAAAAAATGAGATTACGGTTTATAGAGTTATAAAAATAATATTCTTTCTTTGTTAACCCCTTGGAGTCGTGTGGATGCACTTATTTGGCCTTCAAATCTTGACCTCAATCCACTGCCATATTAAAACTTGGCCAAGACATTTTTTATACACCTCCGACTGTATTTGTCTGAACGAATAGTTAGAGGCATGGGGTATCCTGGGGTAATTTCCACTTTTAAAAAGCTTTATGTATTTTATTCATATGGTTTGAACATTTCTTAAGTTATGTGGTAGAAAAGAAATCACGGATTAATGTTAATGTGCACCCATTAGTCGTTATTTTAAAAAGTAATTTTTTTTTTTTTTTTTACACATATACCATGTATTTTTCATTTAGAAATTGAATTTCTTGCTGACAATGATTATTACGCTGAAATAAATATTAGTTAATAACTGCATAGACAAACAATACAACCAAAAACAGCATTTACTTAAAATGTGTTCTTTTTATTAACATGGTAAATGTCTTTACTGTTGCTTTCAATCAATTTAAAGGGTTGCTCCGCCCCAAAAATAACACTGTGCTATTCATTTAGCCCCATGTCATTCCAAACCCATAAAGCTTTGTTCGTCTTCAGTAAACAATTTAACATATTTCGGATGAAACCCGAGAGGCTGGGACTGTCCCTCTGCCCGAGATGATGCTACAGAGACGTAACAGTGCTAAATTGTTGAATAAAGTAGTTAGTTTTGTTTTCTAACCAGAAAACAAGTATTTTTGTTGCTTCTTAAGGTTATGGTGATGGCAGATCGACTGTTTCAGATGATGTCTTTCATACTTTCCTGGGCAGTGAAAATTGTACGGCAGTCACAGGCCTCTGGGTTTTCATGTAAAGTATCTTAAACTGTGTTCTAAAGATTAACTTCTACTTCACGTTACTGAACGTAGATGTTGTTGTTGTTTTGTTTATCATGGTATCAGTGGATTTGGTAGAGGTCATTGTGGCCTGTGCTACAAAACAGCACATCGTAACCCGATGTGTCACATGATTTTAAGGAAGTCAATGTCAAGACTTACCCATCCACCTTGTTCCCTGATCCAGTTAATAACGTGTTCCTGAATGTAAGACATAGTCCAGCTTATGATGGTTCTGATGATGTCAGGAATCTTGGTTACAATAGCCTAGGAGTACAATTATGAGAAAGACTATTTAAAAGATCAAAACAACGCATTTCCACTTGAGATTCTGCTTTTGTAGGTCTTTACCTTGATGACAAGCCGACACGCAAAGTAGAAAAGCGCTACCACTCTACCCCAGTTGAACTTGCCATCAGAGAAGATCTCACGGGCCACTTTCATGAAGACTTCTTGGGTTGGTTGAAGAGTGGAATCATTTAGCATACTAAATCACAAATGACAATGGAGAGGTCTGGATTAGCTGCAGCACATTGCCACCCAGTGGCCATCTCCGAGCACAGCAGGAGGCTCTGTACATAGAGCGGAGATGTCTTCAGCTAAATTACCTTTGCAGCTGCATGTTTCCATCCAGATCATCTCCAATCTGCTGCAAACATAGCGCAAGGCGCTTATGGCTGGGGTCACACAGCTCGACATCATCCAGCTGACTCCGGGTTAATTCAGCTTCGCTGTTGCCATGACGACGAACTCGTTCATAGATGAAGCTGCGAGAGAAGGGACAAGATGACAGTGGTAAAGGGCAAAAACAAACACAGAGAACATGTGAAGAAGAGATTAGACGATACTCACTTACTGAGAAGAGCAGATCCCAAGGAAATTATCTGGTCATTGACATTTCCTTCAAATATTGGAAACAATGACAATCATTAAAAACAATGAAAGAACCAGGACACTCAGCGTAAGCAAAAAGTATTTAAAATATATGCAGCATATATTTCAAAAAACAGAAGTACAAGTGTCATAGCACACACGTTTAACATCATTGTGATCTTAAAAAACAGATAAGCGTGGAATCCATATTGTTTGTGACATGACTCAGCAGTGTATGTATAATTCAGCACACATTTGGTTTCAGTTTCCTGTTGATGTAAAGAAACTAATATGCATGAGAAAGAGACTCGCGCAAGCCAAGTCCCTCAAGTATGCATTAGACATAATGCATTGTAAGTAGAACGTCACATATTTAAATATTCAAATAAAACAAAAGACTTTAAATCTTTACTTGACACAAACACGATACATACATGCTGTGTGGCAAAACTAGATAGAACAGACACCTAGAAATCAAAATTACTGCGAAATAAAATTACTGACTTATTTAAAATTAAAAATTTCAGTCATACTATTCACACCTGGCCCCATGATACAGGGGTGTCCAAACAATCATGGAGGGCAGAGTTACGGAGTTAAGATTAGTTTCGGACGTGCCTAGAGATTAGCTGGTTCAAAATGACAGCTTTGCTGCCCATTCACGTTCATATTATGGAAGATGACGCAATGGAAGGGAATAGCGACTGATGCCTAACATCTATGTTAGTGTCCCACAAAACAAAGACAGTGATGCCGGTTTGGAACAACATATGATTAAGCAACATAGATTACTTTTTTTGTTTTGTTATCTATATCCTTAAATCGACAGCAACCCATCCCGATACCTGTACGTTCCACGGCCAGCTATAGCCCCCCCCCCAGCACTGAAACGATGATGTCATCTCTTCTGGAAATAAACAACATCGCGGTATCGGGGCACGAGAGCACAGCCAAACACAAATGCACAGAGGCTGTGTCTCAAAAATAGCGTGCTGCCTACCAAGACCGCGTTTTTTTGGGCAGCACAGGCGCGTTCTGAACAAACCGAGCGTTTGGAACGCGCCTGTGATGATCACAAATTCTTCTGGAACGCGCGTAACGGCCAAAAATGTTGTCTGGGTAAACGGCTCGCAGCGGGATACAGCCAAAGAGGATAGCGGTTTGTTCGTTAAGCTTGTGTCATTCTCGTTAATGAATGTAGCTGTGAGCGCCGGATCGTCCGGTGTTCGGTATGTGTACAGACATGTCTCAGACAGCGGTGTTGTGACAGTGAACGCCACTGAGCAAACTCTCAGTTTACATGTTAAATACTGTTCTAACACACACGAAAGCTCGGTCTATGTGCTTTGTCGGGCATCTGAGTTACAAATCTGAAAAACAGGCGAAAACCGTAATTTAAACATGAAAGCGGCACTTACCCGTATCGCCTCCGCCCGACGGCGCTGCCATATTAGCACGAAAATAAGTAAAAACTCTTCCGCTGCGTGACGTCAGTGTTTTGGACAGGAAGGAAGTCGCTCACGATTCTGATGCGGCACGCTTTAAATAATAATAAGCATTTAGAGGAAACATTATTGACATATTATAAAGATCTCATTGTATATTTTCAAGCTAGCATCATATTTAACTCAGTTTGGGCTTCAGAATATAACTTAAGCGTTTCCTCTTCGAGAATGAGTTCAGTATTGTCTTTATATTACTCTTTGGTTGTCACTTAAAACACACACATACAAACTTTTATATTAAGTAATAAAAAACTGTTAACAGAATCACATTAAAGATTGCATTTAATGTTTCTTTCAGCATACCTGTACTGAATTTGAATTATGCCCAAACATAAGTTATGATATTTACAATAAAGCTGAACCTTACATGTTTTTGTTTTTATATTTTTATTATTTTTTACATCACGTTAAAGAACAGTGTTGGGAAGGCTACTTTTTGGGAAAATTACTTTAGGTTACAGTTTACAAGTTACCCTAGCTAAAATATAGCTATGTTCAACAGAGTGATGCAACTTTTGTTTTCTACATTTTTAATGTTTTCAACTGTTTATCATTTTCAGACATGTAAACCAAGCCGGGTTAACCTAACAGTAGTATTACATACTAATTGCAGTCACTTTCTAAATCCTTCATGACTTCAATTTTAAAGCACACAAAATCAGATTTACTTTCAGATGATTCTGAGGTTATATACAGATTTAAAAATCATACTAAGAAATAATTCAGTAGCTATGGTAATACTGTTCTTGAAATAATATCTTTCCATAGTTGTGACAGGAAACACTGGTATCTAATAATGACCTGGGAAAAAACTCCAAGTCTTAAAAAAATTAACGTACATAAACGCAAATAAACTAAACTCCTGAAACATTGGCGTCTCAAATTTTAGAGCAGTCATTACAATTTATGAAAGAAATCAAATAAATATGTGTACGGGCGTGTGTAAAAAAAAAAAAAAAAACCTTTGTAATCGTTAACATTTTTATAATTAACTGTAATTTAATTTTAAAAAAAAATTCTCATTAACTTTAACCGATTACAATTATTTGTAATTCATTACATGTATCTAGTTTAACTTCCCAACACTGCTAAAGAAATATGACAGATTAAAGAATTCAATACCTTCTCAATGCCGCAATTAGACGGTAACCAACCACATAACGCACACGTGTCGTTACAGCGATTTTAAAGTTGTTTAAATGTAAACAATTAAATAACCACGGATTACAGGCCTCTGACAAACTTTATAGTTGAAATCAAGAACAAACTTTTGTCCCAGCCCCACCCACAGTGTGTCGTCACGTCCGCGGAAGCCGCTCTTCCGTCTGTCTCGCGCATGTGTAGTCCTCTTTACGACTCGGCTGGCGAAGATGGCGGACACACAGGTATGGGACTCTGAACGGCGTGGTCGTGAAAACGCGTTTGTTGTCTCGTTTAACTTAGGCACAAAGCCACAAATTCTGGTAGATAGACGACAAAGAAACCACAATGGATGCAGTCGTGGCGAAATGGATCATCTTGGAGACTAGAATATGTGTTTTTCGTCTCCAGTTAACGGGTAGGAAGCGTTGATGAACGGGAAGGCGAGCGGCCTTGTCTTACCCGACTAGCAGAAAGTGACTTCTTAAAGATGCAGCTGTTTTACCTTTAAGTTATTATATAAATAACGTTCGCTAAATCTGTCTTAAGTGGAAAGGTAGCTGAATTTGTCATAACACATTGATGTTATCCAGGAGGAGTAGCCTTCTTATTCTAAAGAGACCGTTTTGTTGTTATTTGTAACGTTTGTACACCATTTTTTTGTGGATTTATACACGTGCTTTAAATGAGCATGAAGCTGCAAATGATGTTTTTTCTCACGATGGTCTTCTTAGTCTGTTAGGCTTTGACGACACTGCCTCTTGGCATTACTGATGCAGCATAAAAAATATGAAATATCGTGTTAAACGAGAAAACAGTTCCCTCTGAAAACTTATAATAGTCCAATAGTCCAGAACGTCCAAAGGAAACCTCAGTCAGACTTTTGGTTTTGAAGTATACATGAATGTTGTTCTTGCACATTAGTTTGCAAGGAAATTAACTGACTTTGTGCTTGTGTTGGTGTTTCAGAACGAGAGGTCTTATCAGAAGCAGCCCACCATCTTCCAGAACAAGAAGCGGATTCTAGCTGTTGAAGGAAGTGGCAAAGAGAAGCTCCCACGTTATCACAGAAACGTTGGCTTGGGCTTCAAAACCCCCAGAGAGGTGAGTTTGTGTTTGCTTTCAAGTGTAGCTTTACTTTGCAGATGATGTCTTTTCTCACGATGGTCTTCCTAGACTCCATAAGAGCTCTGAGGATACTGCCTTTGGCAATGCTGATGCAGTTGAAAAGGCTACCGTTGTGTAATCTCAGCTGTGTTCAAATGACTTACGTTCTTGTGCTTTTCTTCCACAGGCTATTGCTGGCACTTATATTGATAAGAAATGCCCTTTTACTGGAAACGTGTCCATCAGAGGCCGTATTCTGTCTGGTAAGTCTGTAATTTCTTAGCTAATTGTAGTATTGTTAGGGGTGCAGATGATGTCTTATCTCACGATGGTCTTCTGAATCCTTTGGGTTTTGAGGATAATGCCAAATGGCTTCACTGATGCTTCCCTGTGTCTAATTTTAGTGCATCTTAGACCTATTGGAAATCAAATAATTCTGTATGCTGTTCCTTTTATACGTTGTATGTGAACGCATTTTCTTTTTCCCAGGTGTGGTGACCAAGATGAAGATGCAGAGGACCATTGTCTTCAGACGGGACTACTTGCATTACATCCGCAAGTACAACCGTTTTGAGAAGAGACATAAGAACATGTCTGTCCACCTCTCCCCATGCTTCAGGTAAAAAATTCTGCTTTGGTGCCTTTTTTTTAGGAGATGCTAATATTTGAACATGAGCTTAAAATGGGCGGTGAGCTGCAAATGATGTTTTTTCTCACGATGGTCTTCCTAGTCTATCAGGCTCTGACGACATTGCCTTATGGCATCACTGATGCAGCAGATAATGCTTAAAATGTTTCTTTGCTCTCAAGATGTTTGGAAGATGTTTGTGCAAGTTTATGACAAGCACTTTCTTTAATTTTGCTAACGTTGTTCTCTTCGTTTAGGGACGTGACCGTCGGTGACATCGTTACAGTTGGAGAATGCCGACCCCTCAGCAAGACAGTGAGGTTCAACGTCCTGAAGGTCACCAAGGCAGCAGGAGCCAAGAAGCAGTTCCAGAAGTTCTAGAACTGTTTTAACAATATGGCACCTTTGCATTGTTTGTGGAAAGAAATAAAAAAATGTTTCTTTAAATGTTTTTCAGTTGATTTAGTCTGCAAGTCTCTTTGCATAAGCATCCTTCTCATATACCTCGACATAACCTTTTTGGATATTTATCATATTTTCACATTTTGGATGTCCCCTTTGATACCAGATTCAAACTACCAGCGGGTTTATACTTGAACATTTATAAACTTATATAAATATTATAGTACATCTTTTAGTGTGGTAGTTTTGAAAGGACTTTTACAATATCTTCAGTTCATTGTAATTGAAGCTTTAGTAATCTCATGTTTGTCATTTAAAAATTATTTCTAGCCAGGTTTTAGCTTAGTGATTTCAGTAATGTGACAAACTTGTTTCAATGTTTATAGACATCCAACTAAGCATTTACAACCTTTTATCTAAAACTAACAGTTGTCGTTTCTGTAGTTTATATATGTTTATTTCAACTAATGTTCATGAATAGTTTGCTACCCACATAATGTATAGTTTTTATTTTATACCTACCGAGAGACTCGCTCTCACATTAAGAAATAGCGGCATACCCTCTTTTTTTTTTTTTTATCTGAATGTAAAAACCATCAAGCTTTAACTGCGGCGGTCGCTGTAACAAAAGCCAGATACAATTTGAACTCAGTGAAGTGGAAAATAAATGTTATTTGCTTAGTATAAGGTGCTGTTCGCACAAATTGTAAATTAAATCAATATCTTCTTCGCCTTTACAAATAATCTCCGCTAAATTGGCACAATTTCCCCCTCAATAAACTACTACATCAAAGTGTACACAGCCAGCAGATGGCGCTGCGTCACTAGTGCTGAGCGAGGCAACGAAATACGTCACGCACGCTGTACGCGTTTATTTTAGTGCACATAACGCACACGTGTCGTTACAGCGATTTTAAAGCTGTTTAAATGTAAACAATTAAATAACCACGGATTACAGGCCTCTGACAAACTTTATAGTTGAAAGCAAGAACAAACTCTTCTCCCAGCCCCACCCACAGTGTGTCGTCACGTCCGCGGAAGCCGCTCTTCCGTCTGTCTCGCGCATGTGTAGTCCTCTTTACGACTCGGCTGGCGAAGATGGCGGACACACAGGTATGGGACTCTGAACGGCGTGGTCGTGAAAACGCGTTTGTTGTCTCGTTTAACTTAGGCACAAAGCCACAAATTCTGGTAGATAGACGACAAAGAAACCACAATGGATGCAGTCGTGGCGAAATGGATCATCTTGGAGACTAGAATATGTGTTTTTCGTCTCCAGTTAACGGGTAGGAAGCGTTGATGAACGGGAAGGCGAGCGGCCTTGTCTTACCCGACTAGCAGAAAGTGACTTCTTAAAGATGCAGCTGTTTTACCTTTAAGTTATTATATAAATAACGTTCGCTAAATCTGTCTTAAGTGGAAAGGTAGCTGAATTTGTCATAACACATTGATGTTATCCAGGAGGAGTAGCCTTCTTATTCTAAAGAGACCGTTTTGTTGTTATTTGTAACGTTTGTACACCATTTTTTTGTGGATTTATACACGTGCTTTAAATGAGCATGAAGCTGCAAATGATGTTTTTTCTCACGATGGTCTTCTTAGTCTGTTAGGCTTTGACGACACTGCCTCTTGGCATTACTGATGCAGCATAAAAAATATGAAATATCGTGTTAAACGAGAAAACAGTTCCCTCTGAAAACTTATAATAGTCCAATAGTCCAGAACGTCCAAAGGAAACCTCAGTCAGACTTTTGGTTTTGAAGTATACATGAATGTTGTTCTTGCACATTAGTTTGCAAGGAAATTAACTGACTTTGTGCTTGTGTTGGTGTTTCAGAACGAGAGGTCTTATCAGAAGCAGCCCACCATCTTCCAGAACAAGAAGCGGATTCTAGCTGTTGAAGGAAGTGGCAAAGAGAAGCTCCCACGTTATCACAGAAACGTTGGCTTGGGCTTCAAAACCCCCAGAGAGGTGAGTTTGTGTTTGCTTTCAAGTGTAGCTTTACTTTGCAGATGATGTCTTTTCTCACGATGGTCTTCCTAGACTCCATAAGAGCTCTGAGGATACTGCCTTTGGCAATGCTGATGCAGTTGAAAAGGCTACCGTTGTGTAATCTCAGCTGTGTTCAAATGACTTACGTTCTTGTGCTTTTCTTCCACAGGCTATTGCTGGCACTTATATTGATAAGAAATGCCCTTTTACTGGAAACGTGTCCATCAGAGGCCGTATTCTGTCTGGTAAGTCTGTAATTTCTTAGCTAATTGTAGTATTGTTAGGGGTGCAGATGATGTCTTATCTCACGATGGTCTTCTGAATCCTTTGGGTTTTGAGGATAATGCCAAATGGCTTCACTGATGCTTCCCTGTGTCTAATTTTAGTGCATCTTAGACCTATTGGAAATCAAATAATTCTGTATGCTGTTCCTTTTATACGTTGTATGTGAACGCATTTTCTTTTTCCCAGGTGTGGTGACCAAGATGAAGATGCAGAGGACCATTGTCTTCAGACGGGACTACTTGCATTACATCCGCAAGTACAACCGTTTTGAGAAGAGACATAAGAACATGTCTGTCCACCTCTCCCCATGCTTCAGGTAAAAAATTCTGCTTTGGTGCCTTTTTTTTAGGAGATGCTAATATTTGAACATGAGCTTAAAATGGGCGGTGAGCTGCAAATGATGTTTTTTCTCACGATGGTCTTCCTAGTCTATCAGGCTCTGACGACATTGCCTTATGGCATCACTGATGCAGCAGATAATGCTTAAAATGTTTCTTTGCTCTCAAGATGTTTGGAAGATGTTTGTGCAAGTTTATGACAAGCACTTTCTTTAATTTTGCTAACGTTGTTCTCTTCGTTTAGGGACGTGACCGTCGGTGACATCGTTACAGTTGGAGAATGCCGACCCCTCAGCAAGACAGTGAGGTTCAACGTCCTGAAGGTCACCAAGGCAGCAGGAGCCAAGAAGCAGTTCCAGAAGTTCTAGAACTGTTTTAACAATATGGCACCTTTGCATTGTTTGTGGAAAGAAATAAAAAAATGTTTCTTTAAATGTTTTTCAGTTGATTTAGTCTGCAAGTCTCTTTGCATAAGCATCCTTCTCATATACCTCGACATAACCTTTTTGGATATTTATCATATTTTCACATTTTGGATGTCCCCTTTGATACCAGATTCAAACTACCAGCGGGTTTATACTTGAACATTTATAAACTTATATAAATATTATAGTACATCTTTTAGTGTGGTAGTTTTGAATGGACTTTTACAATATCTTCAGTTCATTGTAATTGAAGCTTTAGTAATCTCATGTTTGTTATTTAAAAATTATTTCTAGACAGATTTTAGTAATTTCAGTACGGTGACGAACTTTTTAAAATGATTATAAACGTCCAACTAAGCATTTACAGCCTTGTATCTAAAACTACAGTAGTCAACATTAGCTTGGGATGTGTCAGACTGAAATGTTTATGTAGGTTATAAGCTCAGTGTTGTCGTTTCTGTAGTTTTATATATGTTTATTTCATCTATTGTTCATAAATAGTTTGCTACCCACATGGGGGCAGTTTCCCGAACAGGGTTTAAGACTAGTCCTAGATTAAAATCAATGTTAAGAGCTGTCTAAACTGGAAAAAGCTTGCACTGAGACAATACTTTATTGCCATTGTTTGGTCTTAAAATGCTCACAGAAAATGCATTTTTGTAAGACATGTTTCTAAAAATATCTTAAATGTCCTAAGCTAGCAAAGGTCTAGTCCTGGCATAATCTAATTCCTATCCGGGAAACCAGCCTATAATGTATAGTTTTTATTTTATACCTACCGAGAGACTCGCTCTCACATTAAGAAATATCGGCATATCCTCATTGTCTAAATCTGAATGTAAAAACCATCAAGCTTTAACTGCGGCGGTGGCTGTAACAAAAGCCAGATACAATTTGAACTCAGTGAAGTGGAAAATAAATGTTATTTGCTTAGTATAAGGTGCTATTAGCACAAAGTGTAAATTAAACCAATACCTTCTTCGCCTTTACAAATAATCTCCGCTAAATTGGAACAATTTCCCCCTCAGTAAACTACTACATCAAAGTGTACACAGCCAGCAGATGGCGCTGCGTCACTAGTGCTGAGCGCGGCAACGAAATACGTCACGCACGCTGTACGCGTTTGAAGGTGGCGGCGCGAAGGTGGAAAAATCGGACATAACGCGATGTGTATTCGGTGTTTTTGTCTGGAGCTCGCACGAGAACAAAACTTTCAACGGATAGTTGCTTACGTTAACAGTCGATGCTTGTCGCGCTATATATCTGTTCTTATGAACTGAACAGAAATGGCAGCCACGGTAAGCTAACGTTATATACAAACAGCTAGCTAATTTGTTAACTAACAGCTAACGTTATGTAACTTAAATGATTATTCATTTATTAATGAGGATGTTTATGGTTTGTTGATGTAGGCTTGTAATAAATGGAAGGGCTTGTTCACCGTTGGAGAGGAGTTTGATGAGGTTTGGCTACTTTTAGTTGTGTTGTTAGTATACTTTAACGTTAGTAATGCCACTTGCACGTTAACTGTACACTTCATAATGTGCTTCGAAATAACATGACCGACTATAACTAATATTTCGGTATGTTCTGCCTTCTGTTTACAAATGTCAACACACAAACACACCTTTGTTTGGTGTTCTTGTCATTCATGATTTCTCATCTGTAGGATTTGCTTGAAGTTGATTGGACGTGTCCACCAGAGCAAGCATCTTCTACAGCTCCTTCTGTAGCACCATCTTCTGAATCCTCACATGTACAGAAGAGCTCCTCTAACTTGTCATTTGGCCCTGGGGAAAATGCATCTGAATCTGGTTCGGTTCTGAGTCTTCGTACCCCAGCATGCGGTACTGTCAGTGCCCTGCCAGATCTCTCCATGCCCTGCCGTCAGTCAATCTCTGCCTCCGTTTCTTCTCTCCGTGCACCAGTGTCATCCCTGCAGCCTTCTTCTAACCCAATAAACCCTCCACCCCCAGCAGTCCCACAGAGAGAACTCCCTCCTCAAGATGACTTTGATGACTGGGATGTGGATCTGGAGGAACTGGATAGCATTCCTCAAGTAGTTTCTGCGCCACAAAATAATCCAGCTGCACCCTTGGACAGCATTTCACCCCCTAAACGCATGAGGCCGTCAGCACCAGAAGGATCCTCTCATGGGTGGTTTGGCGCCACCTCCTCAGTGTCAATTACACGGCCCCCAGTCAACACCTCATTCGTGTCAACCATCCAAGGCCCCGTGTATCCATCTACCCCTTTGCGGAATGCAAATCTCATGCATGGTCCCGCTACTCCAGCCTCGCGATTCCCCAGACCTGTGACTCCCAGGCCTCCAGTTGTGTCGCCTCGGTGCTCCAGGGACGCTTCAACACAGAGGACCCCGCTGCAGCCTCGAGGGTCTCTTTTCCACTCTGTGCCTTCCACTACTGAGTCCTCTTGCACATTTACACCTCGTGCTCTGAACACGCCTGTCCTGACCAATCACCTGGTCCAGCTGGTGTCTGCAGCCAATAAGACACCTCAGAGACCACAGAGCCGCATGATGCCAGCCAAGGCACGTCGTTTTCCTGGCCCAGCCGGAGCACTACCACTGCAGGTCAGCCAAGCCCTATTTGAACTTATTAATGTTAATGCCAACCAAATAAGTACTGCACAGAATTGTTATTTAATGTACCGCACGACTGTTTCTCTTTTAAAACCGTTTGTTGTTCGTTCTTGTTCTGTACCCTGTATCTGGTAATATCCACTTCATTCTAATGAATAACTGTTTTTGTGATTAATTTTCGTTCGCTGGTTTGCATCTTGTAGGCCAGTGAACAGAATCTTGAAGACATTGTTGTGGCAGTTCCTCAGACACCAGCACATGGAGCAGTTGCTCGGCTAAGAAGTGATGTATGTGAATTGTGTTAAATTGAATTATTTATTTATTTTATTTTATTTTTTAAACAAAAAAAGCTGGTAAGATATAGATATTAGATTTAAAAAAAAAAAAGGCTTAAATGTAAAGACAAAAAAGAGAAATGGAGCTCCCTGGAGTTTTAGGGGAGACGAGGCTTTGCATAATGATTTGAAGGGAGGATGGGAATGTTCTCAAAGCCAACTATCACTGTCCTTTATGTAATTGAGCTCTCTACTGAATGTGAAACGAGGCTGAAACAACGTTCGTGGAGGGTCAGAGAGCTTTCAGTCAATTATTTAAAGTATTTTCCTAGTTGGGTCAACTACCACTTTAAAAAGTGAAAACATTGACAAATACCATGTGATTTTTTTAATGCTTCACAACGTTATAAAAATGGATATTGTGTAGTATTATATTTAGTAGTGTTTTTAAATTGGTTAGTGTTAAAATGTGCATCAGTAATTATGAAATATTCAATCTCGGCTGATACCAAAATAGGAAAAATACATGGGAATCCTTCCCTTTTTTCCTCTTTTAACTTTTTATTTATTTATTTATTTTTTACAGTTGTGTGAAATTGCTTGCAGGTCCACTTTCTCTCTCACATACTCCCAAACTTGCACTCATCAGACAAGGTGTCCATTTTTCACAGCAGGTTTCCAGCTCTCAGGTGAGCGAGGAAGAGGAGTTCAGCAGGGGTCCTTGGGCAGTGATGAAGAATGAGATGGGATTGGATGAGAAGAACCCCTCTTGCTTTCTCCACTCTTACAGTGTTGTTATGGTACTCCGCAAGGTGAGCTACTCAGAAATCTCAAACGAGCATATTTAAATGTTTGTGCTTAGAATACAATTTAGTTAATCTGCAGATTACTTTGTTAACATCCAGATTTTTACCAAAAAATATTTGTATTTCTTTTATTCATACTTAAAGTGGAAGTCTATGGATATAATCGGGACAAATGAGGAATCTCGGCTCCCCAAATGATTAACACAAACATAATCACTGTTGTCATCAGTCACCTTAAAGTGATTAATAATGTAATTTTAATGTGTTTTGCCCAGTGTGTCATAACGATTCTCTGCTAATGGTACACGTGTGTTAAATATTCATTAGGCTGACAAATGCTGATTAGCTTTTCACTTGATTCATTACCAATGGCCTTGAGGCTGTGCTGCAACTTATGCTTTTCCTTTTCAATAATTCTCTTGTTTTTCTTTGGTGGTTATTTGCGGCTTATCACTTTCTCACTCCAGGCTGCTCTCAGGCAGCTTACTAAGAATAAGGTGCCTAATATGGCTGTCGTCTTGAAGAGTATCACGCACACACATGCAGATGCAAAGGCCATCTTCAGAGATCCCACAGGTACTAATAATTAGGGCTTGTACACCACCAGGCAGTGAGTAAACAAAATGAACACTATATTTTAACTTCTTCAAAGTTGCCACCATTTTGTAAACACTATTTCTCATCCAACTTCATGAGGCTGGTTTGCTTTATAAACTGTTTATTTAGTATTTTATGCTGTAATAATAAAAACTAATAAGTGTGTGTGTGTGTTAATGTATGCATGTATGTTAGTGCTGCCAATCAATAAAAAAAGACTAATCTTTTTTTTTTTTTTTTTTTTTAGAAATTGAGTATATTAAAGTATATTTAAAAACTGTTAAGTGGGATTAATTGCATTAAACTGAAAAAATGAATTCCCTTAAGCATTAAATTTTTCATCCCATTCTTTCTCTCTCGCTCTCTCTCTTACACACACACACACACACACACACAATCCCAGTGACTCTGAAATCAGGAGGTCACTGACTGAGCTGGTGTTCTTGGTCTGATTGCACTCTCGTTTTCAGAAGTCTTTGTCTTTTGTACTGTGAAGGTGAGATGCAGGGCACCGTTCATCGTCGCTTGGTGGAGGAAAGATTGGGAGAGCTCAAGACGGGAGCTGTGTTACTACTCAAACAAGTAACTATGTATCCGACCTCATTATAGACTTTCACTAGAGATTATATACACTTTAGATTACTCGTGGGCATTACATGATCTTCCTTATGATATTTGTAGATCCAGATCTTTTACTTTCCTCTATCATTTCCACTTCATCTACTTTGTTTCTATTGAATAATGAGGCAAGAATCCACACAATTCTCATTATTTTTTAAAGGTGGGTGTGTTTTCCCCATCACACCGAAATCACTACCTGAACGTCACACCCAATAACCTACTCAGGATATACCCACCTGATGGGGTCTTCCACCACTCCCAGCCATCCCACTCTCCATTGGTGAGTCACCCTTCGCTCAGGTTTTTGACTTTTCTGTAGTTTAAAAAAAAATTTCTATAGCCTTTCTCCGGGTGTTTAATGATGAGCCTGATATGGTCTTTAGCATTTTGCTTGTTTGTTTGTGAAGTAACTATCCTGAGGAGATGCTTTGATTCCAAATTGTTCCTTTATTAAACAATTTGTGGGGGTCATCTTTTGCTTTTTGTTTTGTTTTTCATTTCACGCTGGTGGTTGCATGCACATGCAGGAGCTTACGTTGCATAGTGAATCCAGAAGGCGTGCAGGGGGCCCGGTGTCTCTGATGGAGCTCCACTTTGATGATGAAGACGACAGTGAAAATGTGCTTGAGGAACATGGGGCTCCTGATGGTTTAGATACCCCAGCTGTCTCTAATGAGCTCTGTCAAGCACCTACAGTGTCCGGACCAACAGGAGACGCAGCATGGGACACAGGTGTGTATGTTGGAGCATCATCAATTAAGCAGTATCACACAAGCAGGTGTGCGGTTTTAGTCTCAAAGAGATGTACTGGCTGAAAGCTGTATGTGGGTGGAGCGGCAGATTTCTTTTTCTTGCTCTGAGGGTGTACATTTGGTTCTTTTGAAACGAGAATGTTACACCTGGTTCGCCTAACAACAAACCTAAAGATACAAAACAAATGACAAATAGATGTGATCACAAACTGATGATATGTATGTGACTTTTTGTGAACTTATCTAAATCTGCTTTGTTCTGGGCTAAATGCAATTGAGCGATTGGTATTTTTAAAGTCAAAACAGCAGCAGGATAACGTCTATAAAATGCAGAAACCGTTATGCTTGAGCATTCTGTTTTTTGGGTCACTTTTTGTGACATCACGTCATTACTTTTAGTTCCTTGTCTGTTTATAGCACGTATTATTCAGTCAACCAGTGTTTATTTGGACCGATGCCCTCTGAAAAGATTGGTTTCTGTCTGATTGTTTAGTTCACACTAAAGCTTGAATGGCAGCATTCAAACTTATTTAAACTAACCACACCAGAGTAAGTTTTTAATTAAGCCAAACCTGCCAAATGTAAACACCTTAAGTGTTTTGCAAATACGTGTTGCTTCCTGTTTTCCCATTTCCACTGCCAAGCAAAACCTGATTTTTTGCTTCCCATATTGAAACACAATTTGCTACCCAACCATCATAGTATGATGCATAATTGGACACAATAACTAGCTAGTCACATGGATATTCCTACATCATTTACTGGTTTCTGCTAATTTATCTATTTTAGGGTGATCATAGGTTTCCCGGATGCATTCCTGGCCAGGAACTCTATAAGGATCTAGGTTTTGGCTTGGTTTGCGTGTGCAGATCGATCGGTATGATGACAAAGCAATATAGAAATCCTGGCAAGGACGCGTTTGGGGGAAATGCCATATATGATCACCCTAATCTATCTGACAATGTCTGATTATTATAATAGTTTGCTATGCTTCTATTTGACCACAGCTGGGAGAGAGATGGTTCCAAACACAAATTTGCAATTCTGTTTCCAATTGTTCATAGGAACTATGATTTCAGGGAAATGCAGAATTGTTCAAATGTTGGTAACAATGGAACTTAGGACCATATTGGCTAATCGTGCTTTTTGGGACAACTTCCACACTCAAATATACTGGTCAGCAGGAGCAGGTCAAACATAGACATAATGGCAGCACTCCTGAAGTGCAACTTTTTAGAATAATTTCACAAACTGCATCATTTGCATGTTAAAAGCATGAGGCATGAAGTTAGGAAAACCTTTGTTGAAGGCAGGGTGCCAGGCTAAGTCTAAAGGAATACTTTTGAATTTGGCACAAATTTGTTACAAATTCATTTCTGACCCCTAAATGACATTTAAAACGCATTCAACTGCTGGTGAAGCAAAAAAGAGGGGTCACACAAAGCTGTAACAGTGAGAAAGCTTTTGAATCTACATTAGTATCCTTGCAAAACCTGACCATGTGTGTGTAACCTTAGAATCTCTCTCGGGCCTAAAATGAGCGTTTGTGATTTATTAGAAGTCAGCCAACGTTTTGAGCGTATCATGGTTTGTGTTAAATGTTATTTTGTCGCGCCCCCCTAAGCTGGATTCTTTTTCATTCATGAATTTTTTACACCGTTTCCACTTTATTTGAACATACGATGCAAGATTTCCAGACGAGAAGAATGCAATTATCCTAATTACCTAATTCGCTAGACTCTATTAAATTTCATCAAATAATGATTTGTGTTCCAAACTGTGGGTGGTATGCTGTGCCAAGTTGTGCTATCTGTTTGAATTTAGATTAGAGAGGAAATGTAGCTTCTTTAATTTTCAGATGCTCTGGTGTTTTGTCAATTATGAAGGGAGTCTGTGCATTTAAATATTGATCTGTGTTTTTAAATGTTTCTTTCAAGATGACCTTGATGAGCTGCTCGGGGAGTTACCTGTGGAGGCATATGATGGATAACATAAATCACAAGGTCACTTTAAATGGAAAGTATAGTTGCAGAGGCTCTCATATTTGTACATATTATAACCATGCACACTAATAGACAAGCAACACCTGCTACCCTCACTACTTTTCTTCAGATGTTGTGTAAACCTTTGTAAATATGTACATGAATCGCTTGTCTCATGAATAAATACCTGATGAGCCCCATACAATTGTGTGTTCACTTCTTGAGTCTTGCTGACAAATGCCACATGCTTTCATAGCTAGTATCAGCTGGGTTGAAGGAACATGTCAGTACCGATCAATGTTAATTTCATGCTGAAATTAACCAGTAATCTGGTGTTTTTTGTTTTTTTTTGGCAAGCTTTCCTTGTGAATTTAAATCAGCCATTAAGGCTACAGTTTGCCAGCTGGATTCCCCCTTAAAGGACTCAAATGGTGTAATTAGTCGTTTTTGATGCACTAGCAGAGTGCCTGGCATAATGGGGTTTGTTCACGCTGTTAAAAAGCTTTTTCCATGTCTTTTGCACGACGTCTTGAGTGGTTGACATTATTTGATCATTTCATTGATTATAATTGGAAGTCCCTGCCTGTTTCTTTGCCTTTCACCGCCATCTTTTAATTTACATTTTTACCTGTCTTGATTAATCTTCATATTTTATGAATTGCTCTGTACTGTCTTGGTCTCGCGGTCTCAACAGCATGTCGCTCCCGTGTATTATTGATTTCTAGATTAGGTTTATTCACTATGAGTGATTAAAAGTCATGAAGGTGCAATTACTTATTCAGTCTTCCCTGGTGTATCTTGTGTAGAATAATTAATTGATTAAATATTAAAACCTCCCGTCCTCTATGCATAACTTATTATTTGAGGTAGAGGAGAGCTGGGGGTTTTATAGCCATACATAAAGTTTCTCTTGACCGTAGATGGTACAAAATCTTAACATTAATAAATGGCTATGCTATATATTTTTTTATTTGAATATTAACATTTGTGAGATTTAGTCAGCCTAAAAAGTTTATTGATATGTTATAATAAGGGATTGGTAGGTGCACGTTTCGATTTGTGGAGTAAAAATGAGTATTTATTTCACAGTGAAAAGATAAAATTACACCTTTCGGTATAATTTGGCTCATTCAGAATTAGCCCAAAGGCCCAAGTAGCATGTTATTATTTTTAATTGCAATACTTATTATTCCATAATTACATATGTTAGATGTAAATTGTAGACCTCTTTGCCTTTTAATTAAAACCTACAGGCTATTTGAGTAAATTCATTACATTTGCATCCATTGTGTTCCTATTATGACATCTTCAGTTAACATATGGGTAATTAATCAAATGCTTGTATATAGGCCATGAATTAATTTACCTTTTAATATATATATATATATATATATATACATATATATATATATTATATTATATTATTCTTTTAATCGAACATTGTACAGTTGCAATAGGTATCTCACCATCTTGAGTAATTTGTTATTTAGCCGTTATTTATTATTTACTAGTATTTTGTTGGGCTAAACTGCTTCCAGAAGCTTTGCATGTTTCATCAAAAGCCATGCCATCTTCCGATAGCTAAATGAGACTTGAACCTCTTTCGATTTGAACTTTTGAAATTCTCACAGGCCTTTTCATCCATTAATAAACCTGTTTTGGAGTTTGACACCGCTTTCTTACTGAGCTCAGAACAAAGACGGGATCTGATCTAATCTGTCAGCGTGTCACAGATCAGTCTCTTGTTACTTGGTGAATGAATGCGAGTTTTATCCAGGGCCCTGAGGAGGAGTAATCCGTGTTTAAACTTTGCTCATTACTGCAGCTGAGGGGGCACGGGGACCTTGCCTTATTCGCTTCATTAAGTCATTAACAGTCTGGAAGCCCTGCAGCTGTCAGCAATATCGGGGCCTCCACAGAGATACTGGTGCGAGACGAGCTGTGAATGGCATATGTGAGCGATGGAGGATAGGATAGCAGCCATCGTTTCTAATATGACTCTTTCCCCATGTTAATTTATATGCTAAAGAGATAAATAAGCGTATTACTTCGACTCGTTTCATTTCTTTTATAAAATTAGAGATTTGTTCACTTATCCTCAGCGCTCGTGGCTCGTCTATCTTAAGTCAGCCCAATGATCTCAAAGACGTTTGAAGTGCTGTAGGATGTGTATCAGTCACTAGGGGGCGACATGCGCACTAATGATCAGTCATTACTGGGGCTAATGCTCCTCCACAAGGTCTTTAGCTCCAGTCCATAAAGACGTTACTACTGTTCTATCTCTTTTCTTTAATTCTTAGTAATTTGCCTCGAGTAATTAACTGACACTTGAACGGGAGCCAGATTTAATCAGTATCGGGTCTTCTGTCAGTTTGAAAAGCCGCTGATTGTTGGAGACACTTGAAGGATCAATCACCCAGCTCTTCAGCATTAATTAGAAGACCTCACCCCCATCTTGCTTTTTTGAAAGTGGCAAGTTTATAAAAAAAAAAAAAAAACGACACTCATTTATTTATTTATTTCCCCCTGAATTGTGAATCTGCTGGTCTACATCATTACTTTAACAAGACAGGTCTGTTCTCGCTTTTACTTCAGGTCTTGGGATGTGTTGTGCACTGGTTAAGAGTGATGTGAGTGACCCTGCCTGCTGTCGTCTTGCTGTGATTTTGTGCTTCTTGAAAATAACGGGTATCTGTGAAGAATACAGCTTCTGTCTTCAAACACTGAGAAATTGTCCTAATTATCATCTAATTATCACCCTTCTGCTTTTCTGACCAGATTTGTTCAGTTCTATATTATTTCCACGATGGACCAAAAAGGATTGATGTAGTTGATCTAAAATAGAATATATTCCTTTATTTACTTGCTTTATTTCAGCTTGCCTAAGAAAGTTATCATTGAAATTAAATAATAGAGATTTAAAAAAAAAAAAAAAAGACAAGAATGAATACAAATGAAACGGTAAAATGAGAATATTTTTGGCCATTCAAAATATTAATAAAACAGCAATGGTATCTCAATGATACTAAAGCAAATGCGCCTTGCCACAGGGAGGTACTTGTGCTTGCTTGGCTGAAAAAAAGATTTGTTAAAGTTTGGTTGTTGTTGTCATCACACTAGCATGTGTCTTGTTATGTGTTGTTGATCGGCAACAGAAAACGAGGCGCAACTCTGCCTCCTTCACATTTTAAGGGGCTGTTCACACATAATCTATTGTGTAAAAACAGCTAGATGGAGCAGAACAGAATTAAACAGCACGGAGTCCTCATAACACACCGTACCATATCGACGATAATCACGATATTTAAAAACGAAAATGTCCTTGTTTTGTAAAATATGGATGTTGCAGTATAGTGGTATTGCAAATAACACTGATACTTGAAAATGAATAGTTGGTATAACACTGAAATAAACAATCCAGCAGCAGTATAGATAGTGTAGTATATATGACATGTAGTTGGCGGTATGGCACATTAACGCTACTGCTTACAGATGTGCGAGCAGTTACTAATGCAGTGTGAAAGCATTTAGTCAGATATGAAAGATCAGTCTACCTGCACTTCAAGAAAGTTAGCTTGCCAATGTGGGGAATTTTTGAGAGTCAGAGAAAATGACTTGTCGATCTCCGCCGGCTGCAGGACTTATCCATCAACGGTGAGTGTACCAGGGGCAAGAGCACCAACTGTTGACCCTCTTCTGTCTTTATCATCCTGCAGATTTTGCCCCTGTACAGAGAGTAAGTACATTTTTGCTAGCACTGAAACAGGTAATGCTACTCTAGTACTGTATTTACACCCTTCTGAGCTTTTGACAATGTGCTGTTTGGATATTACCTTCATGTTTTTACATTAAATGTCTTTGGAGGTGAGTATTTCTTTCTATGTGTTCACAAAATGGGGTGATGCAAGCTTTATGGGGCGCTGAACTCTCACATGTAATTGGTTTCATTCATACTCAACGCCTTTGTGCAGAGGGGCCACAAAGCAGACTCATTGGCGTAATCCACCTTTTTCCTCAACGCGGAAGTAAACCTGTGTGTGAGGCTTCCGGTTCATTAGCGCAACATGCAGTAACTGGTAAAACACTTTGCACTACATGTTCATAATCAAGAGAACACATTAAAATAACACAAAACAACAATTTTAGCTAAAAATAGCTGGACGTGTATATTGAAGAGGATAATGTATACTTACAATGCAATGCTGATTGACAATGATAAAGAATATTAAAATAATATATCTTCTTTCTGTGAGCGAGTTCTTATCCCAGAATGAGAAGTTATTTTAAATTTGAAAATGTAATGAGTCATTGGTCCAAAAATAAAATGAAAAACGATAAATAGAACACAAAATGTAAAGAAATAGTTCACATAAAAATGAAAATTACCCTGCATTTTATTGACCTGAAACCATCCTTCGGTGACCAAAATAATTCTTCTTGGCTGACTTTTGACTCGACGTACAACATATGATGCAAGTTTTCTCATTGCCAAGCTTGGAAGAGCCAGGATACTTTTTTTTTTTTAACTCTGACTGTCTTCATCTGAAAAAAGAAAGTTATAGCCTATAAACCTAGGGTGGCTTCGGGGTAAGGAAAACACAGGGTAATTTAAATTTTTTTTTTTTTGTGAGCTATTCCTTTAAGTAAAGATAGAAGAAGTTTGACTGGCATCATTTTTTTTAAAGTTAATGCAATAAATAATTATCACAAATTATTTTTGACAAGATAATCCTTCAGTGACAAATCTGATGTTGTGACATCTACATTTAAAAGATGTTTTTGTGGAGCAAGATGCTAAAAAAACCCCTGATACAACCAAAGATCTACTTTCTACGAATTTTAGTGCCGCCTTATGGATTTTTGAAAATGAGCTTTCATGCAGTGTGTAACATCCTGCAAAGTGTTAAATCTGTTATTGTTATAGAAGTTATTGTTTCTCAAAAGATAGTCTTAATCATTGAAACGTTTTATGTTGACATCAGCGTGAAACATTAGCATACTGCCTGCCCACTTGATGACCTTTTCACATTGGTCTGCATGAAAATGCAAATTTGTTTTTGTTTTGCCATTAGGTTTTGGAGCATTAAAAGCTCACAAACACTAAATGGATAATCACTGGAGGGGTTTGGAAAAATGAATCGTTAACAAAAGAGTTGCTGAACAAATAAGATCTAAATAAATGCGTATTATAAGAAATGGAAAGTGCTTTTGAACTTGGATGCATGTCAACCTGTTGTTTGGGACTAAAACCAAAATATGAACCTCTCATTATAATAGGGGCACTTTAAAGTTTTAAATTTTTCCGCCATAATGTCAGCTGGAATAAGTACATTTTTACAATATTTTGGTAAAAAAAATGTGTGTGCACACACACACACACACACATTTTTTTTAACAAAATATTGTAAAAATTGCAAGATTATTTTATATATATATATTAAAAAAAAATGAAAAAAAAATGAAAAAAGGCAGATTAAAACAAGATTACATTTTGAAATATCGATGTGATGTCAGTCTTTGTGGACCATATTGCAGTGGGTGTGGGCATCACTGCTTTTTTTTTATTTAAATTTTTTTATTGAAGGGGCATTAGTGCCAATTTTCGTTCGTTTGGTCAACAAATACAAAGGGTGAAATTACCAATGAATGTAAGATAGGGAACCTACACATTTATATTTAGTATGAAAAGGGACTCCAACCAAAATTGCAGATGAACTTGACCATTAATTTCCATTCATTTTTGATGAATAGAAGGTGCTGTTTTAATTTTGTTCCACAGGAAAAAAAAAAATGTCATACACGATTTACGTGATGTGAAAGTGAATATGGTTTATAGAAGGTGCGACTTTATTGAACTGACATTTGTGAATTGTGAAATTTTTCTGAGATTTTTGTGTTCAAATAGATCTGTTTAAACTTTTTATTTATCCAAAAATATTGATTTCCACATTAATATTAGGCAGCACGGAATTATTCCTGAAGGGTCATGACACTGAAAACTGTCTGCTACAAAATGAAAGTGTTCCATCACTGGTGCAAATTGCATTTTAAATTATATTCAAAAAGGAGAATTCTGTGTTATGTGTATCATGTACAAATGTGTTTTACATTCCCAATATTGCTCCCTTCCCCTCCAAAAAAATTATAAAAAAAGAAAAATCAAAAACAAATTAACATGCACGATTATTTTAGGTTAAAAAACAAACATATTTTAAGTGGAAAAAAAAAAGCTTAGGTTTGGGAGGCTTTTTTTTTTTAAGCATAATTTTTTGAAAGTTACATTTAATATCCATTCGGGTGAATGGACATGCTGCTTCAGGCAGTATGTATTTTTCTGTCAGGTCATGACTGTGTGTCTCATATCCCCTTTACTCTTCCAAACAGCTTTAGCTGAGCTCGTGTCATTACAGGCTGTCAGAGCTCCAGTATAAAGTTCCAGCTTCGCCTATTGATCTGTGTGCCAAACGCTCTTCTCGCCTAGAATCAGAGCTCTCTCTCTCTCTCTGTGTGTGTGTCGTAAACCCATTTTGCGTAAATGTATTTGTAGAGGTTCATAAATTACCTCTACTCGTTCCCCTTCTCTGTTCCTCACATCTGCGTACCCAGGGCCGAAACGGATGAGAAAATCAGGGAACTGGAATGAGGGAATGAAAGTGTGCGAGGGAGAGACTGATGAGGGAGAGGGAGAATGAAATGGGTGTCAAGGGCAATGAAATAGAGAGGAACATTTTCTCCACCTTACCTAACCAAGGAAAAAACAACAACGAAACGGAGAAAGACATTTATGGTCTGTTGTGAAAGATAAAACAAGCTTCTTTCTGTCTTGTTCTGGCTTGATGTGGGAAGGTTTATGAGAGGTGAAGAGAGCTCAAGTAGCCGTCCAGTTCCTCAGGCTCTGCTGTCTTAATGCAGTCTGGCATCTCCAGCCAGATGAGCCGTGAAAAACGTGGCGTAGACTATGTCATTTCCGAAAAGTCGCACTACATGACTATCAGGAGGAGAGATGGAAGGAGAAATAAATGTGAAAAGTATTGTAGAATGATCTTCTACAGCTGTGCTCGGAGACGGAAAATTGACATATATATATTTTTTATATATCAAATTTTTCACCAGCTGCTCTCATCCATTTAAATTTTATTTTTATCCCCTTCTGGCAAATCCTTACCTTCCTCCAAATTCAGCTCTCCCTGTCATCTTATTTTTCATCCCAGTCTCTGTGCTCTCTCTCTCTTTTGTCCTGTCTGTTTGCATTACAACACACACTTGTAGCATCTCTCTCTCTTTCTCATCCCTGTTTTTATATTTCTCTTTTTTTATTGTCCATCTCTTTCAGTCATATTGCTTTTCCCCAGCCCCCCTCCCTCAAGTGTTTGTGCCTTGAATGTTGTGCACACGCAAGCATTAAACTTAAAGATGCCTCGCACAGTTTCCATTACACACTTCCAGTGTGATGACAGTCAGTCGCCCGCCGGGCACCAAATGCAGTATCTGTCATCTCCCCCTTCTTTTCTCACTCTCTGTATTCCCTTCCTCTCCCCTTTCTCGCATTTGATTCTTTCCAGTCTCCCCATACCTCCTTTTACCCATAATCTGCTTCTTCTATCCATCCATCACGCTCTAAGCGGAGAGGAGTGGAGTATGAACGCACGCGGGAGGAGAGGAGAGAAAAGCGAGCGCGAGAGAGGAAAGACGGCACAGCGTTTCGAGAAGAGCAAGCGCGAACGAGCCTCTCTCTCTCTCTTTACCTCAGTTTGCGTTTTTTACTTGTGAAAGTGTGCGGGTATCTCACATCTGTTCCGGTTGAGTTTTCGCTTGCATGGATACGGCGAGGAGCGTGAAGCAACGGGCGCGTGACGGTTTGGTTGGACTAACGCTGGAAGCGCGAGACTAGAAGAAGCAGGCGTTTACACTCTCCGTCGACTCGGGATCAACGACAACATCTTCTCCAGCCCTCTTCTGACCCGCCTCCCTCTCCCCCTCTCTCTCTAACACACACACACACACACACACACACTCATGCACGGCTGGATGTTGTGTCGTTTGGCTACGTGAGGTGCTGAGAATCGCCTTTGGATGTCCAGTGACCGTGTGTGTATGTGTTCATGGGGGATGGGATAGTTTTTAAGCTCTGTACTGTTTGCTTTTCAGTTTTACTTTTAGTTTAAATAGCTTTAAAGGCATGACACTTATAAGTAGCTATACAATATTGCCAAACTTGTTTCAGAAATGTGTGCTGTTTTTGCTCTGAGCATTGTCTTAACATCTTTTGAACAAGTGGGAGAAAGTTAGAGAGAGATTTCTAGATGTAAAAAAAAAGCAGAGGAGGGAGATGGTGTAGAAGAGGAGGATCCTGGCTTTTGGAGGGGCTGAAATGATGGAGTGGGTGGAGAGACAGACGGAGGGAAACCCTTGGCAGCATCTTCCACTCCATTGCCACCCTCTCACACTGCTTAACTGGAGCAAGATCTGTTCTTCCTTCCCTCAGTGATGTGTGTGTGGTCCAGCCTGATATATATTTATAGGAGCAGCTCTGTCTACTAGTGTTCATTGGACCCTGTCTTTCTCTTTCTCTGTATGTGTGTCACTCTCTCTGATTGGACAGGAGACAGTTTGGCTGTGATGTCAGGGGGTCTGTGTACCTTGATTTGTCTCTGTCTGAGCATATGTGTTTGTATATATCTACTCAAATGATTGTTCATACCTTCTTCCCTTGCATTCCTTCTACTATCTTCCCTTTTCCTTCTTTTCATCACCCCTTTCTCCTTTTCCGTCCATGCCATCATTTTCACCTTTCTCTTATCTCTCTCATTTTCCTTTCTTCCTGCATCTCATCTCTCCCATCACTTCCTTCTTTCATCCATCCTATCCTTCTTATTCTTCCTCTCCTTGTTTCCTCCCTTCCTTCATCTTTTTTCTTTAATTTAATCTTTCTTCTTTTTCCTTCCTTCCTTTCGTTTCTACTTTATTTTCTTCCTTTCTGCTTTCCTTCTATCCTGTCTTTCTTCTTACTTCCTACCTACCTCCCTTATTGCCTTCTTATCTCCCTGATTTTCCTTTCCTTCTTCTTTCCTCCATCCCATCTTCTTTCCTTCTTTCTTTTCTTTTTTTCTACCCAACCTTTCTTTTTCCTTCCTTCATGCCTTCATCCTTCTATCTCATTTTCCTTCTTTCTTCTCCTTCATCCATCCATCCATTCCATCCTGTATTTCTTTCGTTATTTCCATCTCTCCTATCTATTTTATTCTTTCAGTTTTCATTCCTTTCTTCTTTCGGCGTCTAAAACCTTCTTTGGTCAGTAGGGTCATGTTATATAAATCCTCTCTCTCACTGGTGTCTACATTCAGTTTTATGTTTTTTCATAAAGCCTTACAGTGTCACAGAGTCTCTTCCTGTTTGTGTCAAACCCGCCGCTTCAAGAAAGACTCTGTATTCCGTGATATATTATTGATGTGTCTGTGAAACTCTAATGAAGTGAAATATAGCCAGAATCAGATGCCAGAAGGTGCCCGGGCTTAAGCTGACAGTCGCGTTTGTCTGCCTGCAGGTGTGTGCGTGTCAGTGATGGACCTGAAGGAGGGCTGTGAAAGCGAGGCCAGCCGTGAGACCGAGAGCGGAGGCATGGGGAGCCTGGGAGGCCCCACGTCTTGGCAGTCCTTCGCCCATCGCAGCACTCTGCATGGTTTACGCTTCATCTTCCCCTACTCTTCCTCCTCTCACCGCTCCACTTCACGCCGTCTGCTCTGGAGCGCGGCCTTGCTTGCCAGCCTGGTGCTGCTCGTCTTGGAGAGCACCGAACGGCTGGCTTACTTCCTCTCCTACCCCCACGTCACGAGTGTGGATGCTGTGGTTTCTGGCAGCCTAGTGTTTCCCGCAGTCACCGTCTGCAATCTAAACACCTACCGCTTCACGCGTCTCACACAGAATGACCTCTACCACGCCGGGGAACTGTTGGCCCTGCTGGACGTGCATCTGCAGATCCCTGAGCCGCACCTGGCCGAGCCCCACGTGCTGGCCTTTCTGACAGAGAAATCCAACTTCACTAACTACCGGCCCAAGCCCTTCAGCATGCGGGAGTTCACTGAACGAGTGGGCCACGACCTGAAGGAGATGATGCTCTACTGTCGTTTCCAGGGCCAGGAATGCAGCCACCAGGACTTCAAAACGGTGAGGTGTTTCTTTTATTGGGTGTTTCTTTAAGGCTCGCTAGACCTGGCAAAATAAAAGTGTTCTGCTGTTGTGGACTAAAGCATTATGGGCAGTGTTGTTGGCTCTAAAGATTATCCTTGTCGTTCAGCTGTTTCAAAGGTTTGTAAAAAAAAATTATGATATTGATTCTTGCTGGATGCTAAGCTGTGGAGTGAAGATTTTTACAACTCTGTTAAGCTACTCTCTGACTCTAGGTCTGTAGGTGCGGCTGTTTTCATCTTAACTGTAATTCTGTTCTTACGGGCTGATTGATAATGTGTTGAATGTCAAGGATTCGTTGCATTGCTATTTGAAGTGCTACAATGATTCAGTTTTTATTGGGAGTTTTCTTCAGAAACTGTTTAAGACATAATAGCTCTGTCTCAAAACCAACCGCTGATGGCTTCCGCCTACATAAACTGCATTATAACTGAAACAGAGTCTCAGAAGCCACTGATCTTCACAGGCAGCAACTTTCTTAGCAGCCACTCAGGCACGTTTTGGTCCTCATGTGAACCTCATGAGACTCGCTGATGCTCACGTCTCGTTCTGTTGTTTACATGAAGCCTGCTAATGATTCTGGAATAAAACAACTCTTTCATGTAGCTATTATCAGCATCTCCCTCGATCCTTCGTGCACATTTTTCGCTGAGCTCCTCACAGCGCCACAATGGCCATGAAAGACGCAAATGAAACCATTTCGAAGTATCTTTGGAAGCATTATTTGCTGACTACAAATTGAAGCAGCCTCTGTGTCAGCAACATGCCTACGGCAACAGGAAATAGTTTGTGAGACAGAGCCATTTACTTTTATGCATCGGGAATGAAATTGACTAGTTGTTGCTGTGAATATTTCAAGAAAGCTGTCACTCTGGGAGGTTCTCAAACTGGATAAAATGGTCTTGGTGGTTTTAGTGGAGTGAAAATGTAAATGCTGGCAGCTGTGTGTGAAGGATGTGTTTTTCTCAGCACTGAGGGCTGAGATGATGAGGGTTGATAGCTGGTGTGATACTCAGTTGGAGTGCTGCTATTCTCCTCAGGGGTTGAGGTCTGTTTATCCCCCCTCAGTCGCTACACGTGGGCTCTCAGTGCTTCGAACTGCACACAAGCACATTATAAACAACACGCCACGCACAAGCTTTCTTTCTGCTGCTTTGTGCTGCCTCTTCCTGTTTTCATTGATGTACAGTATGAGTCAGTGTTTGCGGCAAACAGGCATTATAGTGTTTTTGCTGGTTTCTCACAAAAAGTAGCTCTCCACATTAAAGTTATTTAAGGGACGTTTTTGATATGAGAATGATTTTGCAGTATGTGGCAGTGGCTAATACAAAAAACTGGGAAACTCAATTAAGCATGAAGCATTGCTTTGGATCAGTTAATAAAGCATTATTTTGTATCGCATCATTTACTATTAATATACTTAATGAAAACAACTCTTATGTAACTAGTAATGATGAACCACAGTTTCTAACTTGAGATTTCAGTTTAAAAATGACATGTAAAATGGCATGCAGGGACTTTTTGGCCCTGGATGTTTTTGTTTTTTTTAATTGAAAAGAACTGTCTGGACAAACCAATTTGCTAAAATTTATTGAACTTTCTACTAAGGAGAGAGAGACATTATAGGAGAGCGTGTTTAATGATTGCTTTAGCTGCCTTGTGACCTTTTTGGAGTAAAGTAGCTTTGGTTATTTCTATGTATTTATTTAGTATTTTGAGAAACACTTTCGACCCAGCCTTAAATCTTGTTTTGGAGGTCCAGTGCACTGCAGAGTTAAGCTCTAACCCTAATCAAACACACATGAGCATGTTAATCAGTGTCTACAGGATCATTAGAAAATCACAGGTATAGGTGAGTTTTATCAGGGTTGGACCTAAACTCTGCAGTGCATTGGACCTTCAGGGCAAGATTTAAAGGACATTGCTTTAGACCACTGGTCTCAATTCCTGGAGGGCCAAAGCTCTGCACAGTTTTGCTCCAACCAGCTCCAAATCACATCTGCTTGGAAGTTTCTAGTGATCCTAAATACCTTGAGCTGGTTGAAGCTGTGGCCCTCCAGGAACTGAGTCTGAATCCAATGATTATATGATTAGATTTTCCTATTTACAAATTTTTATCAATAATCTAATGCACATAAGATTGGGTTGGGTGACATTTTCCTCTGTTTGTTAAATGTTTCTTGTATTATTTTAACCTAGTGTGTATTTATGCATCTGTGGATAATGAAATATATAGTATTAAGTTTATCCTGCAATACCATATGCATTGTCACCATATAATTTAATTGTACATTTTTGGCTGTTGTTTTTTTTTTTTTTATCACAAATTTTTTATGTACAATTTGGAAATACTGTGGCTATTATACACGTCTTTGGTTCCAACCAGTGTAAAGTCTAGCCAGAATTATGTAAGCTTCTTTATATATATTTTTTTATAGAGCAAGTCAGAGAGGGAATGAACAGATTATTACCTAAGTCAAATGTACATTGTGTGTATATTACTGTATTGCCCTTGCTGTATTGTCATGACCCTCTGTCCACCAGCAGGCTGTGTGTTATCACACCCTGAGAGGCCGGGACATCAAATGGCTGTGCAAGCCGCTTTACTTTGAAGATTTCCTCCATTTTAAAGATAAGTGCTTCACGTGTAGGCAGCAGATATCAAAGGCAGGAGTCAGTCTGTTATGGCATGACCTGATGAAATTCCTCACATGCAGAGCCGACCGTGAACAGGATATTATGTGTATTGTGTCTGCATGTTCCTTCTGCCCTGCATGTGGGCTGATACAGTAGGTGCTAATGTATGCTAATAGTCTGGCACTGAAGAATATAGAAGCACTCATACTCTTTTCACAAGCATGGATGAAGACATACTTTCTTTGTAATAGTTAAGTGCTTTTTTTGCACATACATGGGATTGAGTGTGCTATTCCTTGAAGAAATGAAGAAAACGACAACCAGCAGCAGTATCTTATTTTGTATTATGAGTAGGTGTTATAGGTTAATACAAGTGTTGTCACTGGAAAGTTGGACTGTTTTTAATACCACATGGGAAAATCTGCCACAAAAATAAGGACATGCAATTCGATTGGTTAATTCAAAAGGTAATAAATTACCTTTGATCATAGTGAAAAAAGGATTTTCTTATTAAATGAATCTCTTGTCTGGCATGTAGTATTTCTTTAGTTACAGCTTCAAGCTTTTATTTTGGCCACACAAAAAAAGGAAAGCCTATATTTCTTTGACTACTGATTTACAAACACTTTTCATTACAAATGTAGTGACTGCTGTAATCATATGTCCACGGAAATGTTGGAAATAATGCAAATGCAGATAGGTACAGCATAACTGGAGCACACTGATGCTCCGTCCACAAGAAGCCGGTGCGTTCCCTATCCGATCTTTTTTTTCCCTCGTTCTAAAAAAAAATCGCGTAAACACGAAACCACTGAAAACGATGTAGTATATATGCCAAACCAG
>JAUCMU010000063.1:10863805-10879830 GCA_032275025.1 Enteromius treurensis
ACACCTGGGGAGACAATTACACACAAAGGACCTGGGCGGGGCTACAGCATGGCAGGAGCACACGAGGGAGACAGAATGAAAACAAAAACACAGATGACAGACATGGAACGCCTGGAGGGCGTGACAATCTTAGTGATCTTGTCATGTCACTATATGGACATGAACTTACTCAAAGTTCTTACTAAGAAACACGAGTATGTTAACCTTTTCGGGTTTTGTCTTGTACATGTCTGGCAGCACAGTTTTTGAGAAATTTGTTCGTGACGGCACAGTGTATCTTCGGTCGAGGTCTTTAAACCCTCTTCGCTCCACTGTGGCCAAGGGAGTCAAAACCTTTGCGATGTACAGAGACTGGGAGCTCCTGGCAGAAGCCCCTTCCATGACGCAAATTCGCGTTTGCTGTGAAGCAAATTTTAATGTAGGGTAATGTAACAGAGCGGGGTCACTTGACTCCACACACGGTAGTGTTTTTAATGGAATAATTGAAATAATTGACCTGGAAAAATTTGATCGATTATAGGTTCTGAATGTCGATTTCGATTACTTTTCGATTAATTGCCCAGCCCTAATACACACACACACACACTAGAAAATCATAAAAATCGGAATTGTTGATTATTCCCTTGAAAATGTAATTGCCATTATTAATTATGATTTCCACAATTTACACTGAATGATGTTTATACAATTGTTTGAAGCAACTGCTTGCCATTTTTTTTACATTAACATAAGTTGAAGACACTAACTGAAAAACCTTTCTTGCTTAGTAGTATTAAGTCTCAAATGTCAATTATACATTGGATTGGTTTTTTATTTTTTTTTTTTTTTTTTTTTTTTTTTTTTTTTTTTGTGTAATTTATTTCAGTGATGCAAATAAGAAATTTCCTCAGCCCTTCACATGATCGCTACTGAACATCTAAACATAATAAAACAAATACACATTTACGGATCTTCTTCCATCTGTTCTGCAAAATGTAAACAAGTGTTTATATTAAGCGTAAATATTAATAGTGTCTAACGTTAGGCAAAGGTCATGCGCCGCTGCGCAGAGCTAATGCAGATTTGGCTGGTTTTCATTTCATACTTTGTGACAGCTTATTCAATGTCTAAATTAAACTTTGTATTTAATGTATAAGGTAGTGGTTTCTCATACTGTAATCGAACGTAGCATATACCTGTGCCACTGTAGACAGTACGAGGTGTTGATTTTCATAGCTATCAAACAATAGTCTTTGCATATTTGACTGTAAATCTAAAGCCACATCTTCAACGCTCTTGATGTTAGCTTTCTGTTACAACACTGAATGAGAACCGCTTCAGACAAATCAGTGTGCGCGGTAGGGAACTGAACAAATCGTTCAAACTGATTCGCGAGCCGGTTCACTGGTTTCCCAACTGGTTTGATCAAACCTCTGAACAGGAATGACTCAAAAGAATGAATCATTCATGAGCGAATGGGCATCGTTCATTACCCTGAGAAAAGTAAACAGCACGTTTGGGATAAATGGATGCATTTTTTACTGGGTTACTACCCACCACTTTACGTTTTTTATTCGGATCTTCTCCGATAATTGCTGAAGGCTTATAAGCTTTACAAAGCAAAACTGACCAGTGAAAATAGCCCAGGGAAGAAGCTCTGGGGTGCCTTTTCTGTCTATGGTAAGACTGCTGTCTGGATTTATGATGCTCAGTTTTGGTCGAAAGTTTTTTAGTGCTCCCTGGAGCCACCTGCAATGTCGACAGTTTCCTGTTCTGTTCTTTGATGCACTTTTAAAAGAGGGTGTGTATTTTTTTGTTCGCTTCTTTTTTCTCTTGTTCTGTGTCACCCTAGCCCTTGTTTTAGTTCAGTCGAAGCAGTTTTTCAGGTGAATCATGACCATGCTGGGCTAATTCGTTTTAAAATGGTCACGATTTGAGCAATGAGTTGGAACAAAGTGGCCACAATTTCCCCTAAACAGATTAAAAAGTAATGAGAACAAATGTTTAATTTGTGGTCATGTTAACTAGTTAACTTCCTCCCTTGTATTATCTATGGGGTTCCTAGATAAATGTCAGGGTTATGAAACATTTTGGAGTATACCATGGTAAATGTCTAATAATTTAGTTTTGGTACATAGCAGTTGGAGCTTTTTGCACGGCTCTAACCTTTTCATAGTTCATAAAACTATTGGTAGAAGTTCACCCTATTTGGTGTGTTCGCGCCACAGGAACTAGGAACATATTTATGTCTAGAAACTCTGTCTGGGGGAACTAAATTAGTTCTTACTTCAGAGTAGGGTCTAAACAGCAACTATCAGTGATGTTGGGATAAGTATACACTGATTAGCAAAACACCGGCTAACTGGCTTTTTTAAAACACCGTCTATACATATTTACTCCATTTACATGGAAAACAGTGATTATAATGGGATTTACCGGTTGTCTCTGCAGCAATATAATGATATGTTGCCATAAGAGATTTAGTCAGATTTTTTACACTCTTTTAATCACATAAATTGTGCATTTACATTTCATCTCTGCTGGATCACAATAAAAACAGCTCTGCTCCGGGTGTCCTCGATTCACAGATTGCTGGTATTTGTAAATGCAGAGAATAATTGACGTCACTATTGTCCACCTAAGAGTACCTGCTGTCAGTGTGAATGCAGTCAGGAAACGGCCCTAGAGGGAAATTGGTTCTCTAGGAACCGTCATGGTGGCTAGTTCCTAGAACTCAGTTCTTATAACTATGCAGCATGAAAGCGCCTAGTGTTACAGTATGGTACCATCACTGTACATTTTACACACATCACAGTTACTTATTACTACAGCGTTAACAACAACAATGTGCATTAACCAGCAATTTCACTACCACACTAGTAATAGCAGCCTAAATGTATTTTAATTGTCTAAATAAAAGAAACCCATGTGCATGTGAAGATGAGAGATGTCTAAGTGGGAAAGAAGAAGTTCTACTCCACTGCTGCTGATGGAACTAGGTTTTTAAAGCAGTAGGGGGTATGAAGCAGGAAGCAGCAGGGGTTTTGAATGTCAAAAAGTGAGATACTGTTAAGATTTCTTGCATAATGGGTAAATGTTTTTACTTTCTTGTGAGTAGTAGCTCGAGAGAGTAGCAGCTCATGACCTTTTTGTTTGTGTGTGTAAGTGTGTGATTAGGGCTGTAATTGGGCTTTGATGATCACATCACTTCTGATATGAAGATGATGTGCTATTCAGGAATATCTTTGGAATGTCACATTGTGTTCATCCAGCTGAGTTTAACATTTCCTTCGGATGGCCTTTTAGAATAAAAAGATCTTTGTCAAAATCTTGACTTGCTTGAAAAGCAATCCCCCGAAGGCAGGGAAGACTGATCCGGCTGCGCTCTTTTTGTTTTCTAGATGATTCTTTTCCTTTAATCACCTCACGAAATAGGATTAAATGAGAGTTTTTGAAGATCACATCTAAATTAAATCCGGCCCTCACACCTTCCTTTAAAAGATAAGTGTGCCGTAAAGCACACACAGAGCGGGAGTCATGAAAAATGCATGTTTGCTTTATCTTGATCATCCTGTGTCACACACAGTGCGTTGCATAAAATGTTTTTTACATTGTGTTTTATTCAGCTGTGTAAAATAGGATTATTGATATGCTTCTGTGCTCCATACCACCTATTGTAATGTTTCTGAACATTTCACAATGACAAGTAAAGATCTTTTTATCACGCTGTGAAGCACTCTTTCTTTTAGGCTTGCAGCTAAAGGTCTGGGCAGTGATTAGGGAGGTAAATAGAAAGAAAAGTAACGATTCTTGTTCAGATGTACAAAGAAAGTTTCTTGTTTTGGTACTTTTCAGGGAGCTTAATTCATCATTTTAGGCATAGCATGAATTGTGTGTTTATTTCAGGTTTGGACATGACAAAAGTAATGAATTGCTTGTAAGGTTCAGCCAGCATGATTTAAATGTGTGTTGATTGTTAAACTTATAAAACCATACATGCACATTTCCTATGCGTTATTTTGAAACTTTAGGTCGGCAAGGTTGATTGAAGACCTGATTCATTACGTATTGTGCTCTTTTATTCTGAGAAATGGGTCCAGATAAGTTATTTATGTTTTAGGGAGCCACTGGGTCTCTCTATACTTGTAATTGCCAGGTGAAATTGAACGTCAATTCTTATATCAGCACACTGCGTTTAATTTGCAGCTGTCAGCCAATGAACACACTCATGTGATGTGCTAAGAATAGCCCGCGACTGAAAAAAGAGAGAGGTTGTTTTAATACGTAGTTTCTGTCTGTCTTCAGAGAGCGTTTTCACAGAAACGAGAGCAGGAGTGATTGAAAAGCGCTGTAAGATTTTCCCTCTACTGAAAGACAAGTGGACAGGCAATTCAGACTCCTACATTCATTCTGTGGGAATCAGAGAAAGGCAAGTAGAGAAAGGGAAGAAAAAGACATTGGAAGAGTAGGAGAAGAGGTAATGAAAAAATGTGTGTGGCGGGCACAGAATGTTATTTTTACATAATGGGAGGCCCTCTTTTGAACCTGCAATGTAACTACATTACAATTTACCTTTTTGGACATGCAGGATTTCCATGGGTCCTTAAAAATTCTAGAAGGTTTAGTCTAGTTTGACCAAATTTAAGACCATAAAAAGTCTTGTTACAAGAAAATGTTAATTGTAATTTCAAGAAAAGGGTTAGTTCACCCCAAAATGAAAATTCTGTCATTAATTACTCACCCTCCTGTCGTTCCAAAGATCTTTAGAGCACAAATTCAGATATTTTTGATGAAATATGACAACTTTTTTAGACCCATCAATTTCCTTAAAAATGGCAAGTTTGCCATTCTATACTTTCTGTTTTTGTAAAAACATGTGGCTGAACTGTAGGCCTAAATTATGCTTTTTACAGTTTAATATGTTAGACATTTCCTTACGCCACTCATATAGTGTTATATTTATTTTTGTTGGTCTTAAAGATCTTTAAAAAAAAAAAGTTGTAGATGTGTAATTCATGGTTATTTTATCAATTTTATTTAGCTTTAATTATTTTATAAATTTTCATGGTAGTTTTTCAAATTGATTTGTTTATTTTTTTTAAGACATTTTCACACTTAAACCTTTATTTCAGTTATTTGTCAAGGTGACATTTCTAATTTCTACATTTTCTCTAGATTGTTTTATTTATTATTTTTTAAATTATTCATATACATATTGTTTTTACATATCATGTTAATTAGATTTGGTTTTAGTTGAAAGTGAATGTAACCACAATACATGATCATATGAACTTGGATATTAGTTTAAGTTTCACAAACTTTTACTTCATAAATAATTTCATGCATCATTTCAGGTTGTACATGACTTGAGGTTCAGTAACAGTTTGTTATGAAACCGTCTCTTGAACAGTTCACTGAAAGAACCAGCTCATTTATTTGTGAATCAAGTGTATCGTGGTGTGAAACACAATGCAGTAAATTCGTTTTTTTCGCCATTATTTTGTGCTACGTGTTCTGTTTATCTCATTACATTCAATTCACTCCCACAACTTGGGCATAATAATATTTCTTTTCTTTTGTCGTGGCCCTGTAGATTCAGCAGCGGTGGAGTTCCAGCAATAAAAAGCAGTGCAGAAAAGATTGTTCCTCAGTGCTGAGCATTGTCATGGGCTGTTGATACATTATGCTGCATAAAACAACAGATTTAATGTTGAGTGTGCATCGGCTGGTGGGATTTGGGCTCTGATGTGTTGCAGGATGTCCCGTTTAAAGTGGAAACGGAAGATCAATCTTTAGGGAACTGTGCCTGCCTATTACCTTTTTCCCAGCCTATCAAAGCAAGGAACTTCTGTGATGCAATTTCAATATATGAGGCAATACAGGGCAAGCCAACAGTGTCCGCCCACTTTTTCTGCAGCTTTGGTTCTGGAAGTATTTTTCTCACTCATCTCTACAGCGATTGGAAAAACTTTCATTGAAGAGTTATGAATCAGACTAAACATTAATGGAAACTGGAAAAATGAGTGCTTCAGGGAATGAACCAATATCCAAACCTCAATGCTTTTACTGTTTTTATTAAACATATGAGATTTGAAACAACTGTCTTTTTTCCCATGCAATTAATAAACACAAAACTCAAATCAAACACAAAACAGGACACGATTCCATGAAGCTTTGCAAATCATATAATTTAATCTGCTAATTGCAAATGATAAAACCACAATTCTACATTCAGAAAATAATTTTAAGAATAAAAACAATGAGCTACAGTACTGTGCAAAAGTCTTAAGCCACTAGTATTTTCACCAACAACAAAAAAAGGGTTATAAAGTCGGTTATTTCTATCTTTTGCAGTAACGTGTCAGTTTTAAGAATTGCCAAACATTATTTTTGTCATTAATTGTAACAATGCAGTGAGATTATTGTCTAACAACAGCCAGTGCTCCACACAGAGATCTGATCTGATCATCATCCAGTCTCTCTGGAGTCACATGAAGAAAGAAACCAGAAGAACCGAGTCTCCAAGATGAAGAGAAAACTGGAAAAGTGTACCTCAGAGCAGAAGCTGTTTTACCAAAAGCTGTAATAACAAATATTTATTTGATTTAGTTAATAGAAGTTCATTGATAAATTAAATCTATTCATGGCATTATTTTTACAGCATTTTTACACGAGTGTCTAAAACTGTGTAAAGAGTACTGTAGCTTTGGAGATCATCATCTTGGAGACTTTGGCACAGTTCACTGTATATTTAGGTGTTTTGAAGACTATTCAAATAAACAATAGGTTGTTTGATAGTGTAGGGACAGCGAATTTATGTGTGATGTAGTGCTTCATGAAAGGTGAAAGGTCACAGTAACAGATTTCTCTAATTTGTGGTTTTCAGGACTTATTATAGTCACTGAGACTTTGACTTGTAAACACAATTTTGAAATCACATTGACTTGTGGCAGAAGCAGATGCTCATTGTAGGTCTATTTTGAAAGACTTATACATTACTGTAAAAAAAAATAATCCAAATTTACTGTGTAGAAAATCAATTAGTTTTTTACCACTGGAATCTCATTGTTACTCTTTTATAATGCAACTGGCATTGGCTCTGGAAAACGTTAGTCTAGTTAAAGAAAATGTACTTAAAATTTAACCAGAAGTTCCACTGACACACAGTGTTTTTTATATCCAGGACACCGCCGGTAAATGCAGGGAAAGGGATGTAAAATTACTCCAGCAAACCAAACATGCATCTCCACCAAACCTAATGTGTCTCAACACAATTACATGCTTATAAATACCTGATTTGTCACTTCCTCAAGGACATACGTCCCTTCCTGACGATCCAGAAGAAACGAGGAGATGCATAACATCATAGGAATACTGTATTATGTGTGAGTGCACACTGTGACATTTCAATGACTTTTCATGGGGATCTAGAGCACTCAAATCATGTCTTGTCACATGACCTCTGACATTTTGTTTTTCCTGTAATCAGACATTGTGTCTTTTTTTTTCATGTCTTCCCCTGTCTCTATCTCAAAGTGATTTTTCTTTGTCCCCTCTAAGAATGTCTCACCACTTTCTTCTGCTGCTGCTTTCCTTTTTTTTCCTTTTTTTTTGAGGTCTCTCTCAGTTCATCTTTAAAGGGAATATGTAATTGACAGATTTCTTTTGTACTGCATCTGTCTTTTGACACTGTATAGCCTATTATTATGAAATTGCAGTCATTTTCTTTTTGTGCAACAGATTATTGAATATCTATTACTGCTGTCAAACGATTGATCGCATCCAAAATAAAACTCTTTCTTTACATAATATATGTGTTTATGCTATGTTTATGTATTATGTTTGTTAAAACACACAAATGCAGAATATATTTTTTGAAAGTATTTACATGCTAATGCATTTCTAGAGGTATTTTCTTTTATTTGATAAATATCTAAATCTAAATATATTTAATATATAAACATAACATATTTTAATTAAATATATACATGCATGTGTTTGTGTTTATATATACTTAAATTAACACTTATTCAATATACACAGTGCATGCAAAATATTATGTAAAGAAAAACTTTTATCTAAGTTCTGTGATCAAAGCTAAACAAACAATTGGACTATCAAGTAATTTTAAGTGACTTCATTCTATATGTTCATCTTGAAATAACAATACTATTCTTATGCTTGCTTTATAAAAACAAGTGTACCTCAATCTGAAGATAGACATTCTTACTAAAAGGCCTTTTATTTGTTAGAAAGTATAAACTCAGATGACAGAGGGCATGTAGAAGATTACAAGTGGTTTTAAATTATGTTAATAATTTTGAGGCCTTAGAATTTTGTTCATCAAATTTGAAAGATAAAGACTAAAGAGAAATTCATATTGCTATACTTTGAAAAATAGTTTAAAGGCATATTATTATATTATATTTTCTAATAATAATAATAATAATAATAACAATACGCATTTACAATGTATTTAAGCAGAACATGGTAATATTTAAATAATTATTTTTAAGTATGCAGCCTACTTTCTGTCACACTTCTTAATCTTTGTGAATTTTTGCCCCAGTTTTTCTTTTGTGTGTGTGTGTGTGTGTGTGTGTGTGTGTGTGTAAAAACTAGATTTTAGCATGAAATGCATCCCTGTAGAACCTTCCCCACCAAAAGCATAAATGTGTTGTGTGTTTTTATTCTGAATTTCATTATCAAATGAGATTTAAGATTTCTAGTCCTGTGTCCATCCTGCTGGTTTCCATGTAATGTAAATAAACAGGTGTAAATAGATTTAGCATAGTTTTGTTTATATCATGTTGTCAGTATTTGCATAATTTGGTCACAGTGAGAAGAGAAAACCAGTATTATGGGATTTTCTGCTGTTGCTCACATGTGTCCCTGCCATTGTGGTCAATCTGTTTCTAGTGCAGTCTTAGCCACAATTGGATTTTTGCCGGAACAACAAATGGTGGGAATCAAGACTAATCCACAAATGACATGAGCCCTGATGCAGCGGGACACATGGCTTAGGACACATACCACGATCGTTTAAACCCTTGATTTTTCTCTGCCACCTGCTAGGCAGTTTTCATCCCGAGCAGCACCTTGATTGTGATTTGCCCCAGTTTGGAAATTAACCAGCAACCTTGCAGTTTGCAGCCCAGGTCATTACCTATTACTCTACATCCACCCATGTGTAATGTATTGCTTGTCTTAGTTACACCAACAGCTAATCAATCACTGACACCCTATGTAATCCATCGCTCAAAAACAGGCTCGCTCATAACCTGCATTATCTGAGCTGAATGGATTTAACCATAGTAAAATGTGTTTGAATGAGCTGAGGGTATTACGCGGTCATTCCTAGCTGAATGCGTGATCAATTGAGCCAAGTTTTGTGTGGGATTTATGTGGGCCTGGTCATGAGGTCATATCCCACCATCAGAGTCTCTTCTTTACCGTTTAGATTAAACAAGTTATTTTTAACAAGGTGATCCCACAGTAGACACGAGAGCAGGGCAAACAACTGTGTCTAAGCACCTTAAGAATCATCCATTACATTTTTTAACTCCAGAGACATTTACCAGAATGTCATATCAGTGTGCGTGCTTGTGTGTAGTTTAGACATATTGAAACAGAAAGCATTAATCTGTGTGTGTGTGTGTGTGTGTGTGTGTGCATGTGTTTATGAGATAAGACAGGGGAGAGGGGGAGAAAGTATTAATCTGTTTGTGTGTCGAGCAGGTAAACAGACCAGCTGTGAGATGAGTGAGATGCTTTTCATACAGAGACTTGATCCTCTGTTTATGTGGACGTGAGAAGAGTAGCAACAGAACAGACTGCGTCAGTTCACAATCTAAATGTTACATCAGAAACACAGCATCGTGCACCTGCATTTTTAAGGGACACCAGAGGTAGTCCTGGCCAAACGTGCCAATCAAATAATTTAGCACCCATCGAAAAACACAATAGTTTAACCAATGAGAAATGGATTGCAGCTTGGACGACTTTGTTCTCATTTTCGTTGTCCATTTGAGCGAGTTTTTGGTGTTATTTTAATGCAAATGTCAAGAGTGCATTGTGCATGTAATGTGAGAGGGTGCCAGCACAAATTTCTTGGCTTGCAAAGAGGCTTCCGTTGGGCCACTCTGCCATAAAGCCCCGACTGGTGGAGGGCTGCAGTGAGGGTTGACTTTCTACAACTTTCTCTCATCTCCCGACTACATCTCTGGAGCTCATCCACAGTGATCTTTGGGTTCTTCTTTACCTCTCTCACCAAGGCTCTTCTCCCCCGATAGCTCAGCTCTAGGAAGGGTTCTGGTCGTCCCAAACGTCTTCCGTTTAAGGATTATGGAGCCCCCTGTGCTCTTAGTAACCTTAAGTGCAGCAGAATTGTTTTTTGTAACCTTGGCCAAATCTGTGCCTTGCCACAATTCTGTCTCTGAGCTCTTCATGCAGTTCCTTTGACCTCATGATTCTCATTTGCTCTGACACGCATCGTGAGCTGTGAGGTCTTATATAGACAGGTGTGTGGCTTTCCTCATCAAGCCCTATCTGTATAAATCAAACACAGCTGGACTCAAATGAAGGTGAAGAAATGGACAGCACCTGAGTTAAATATATGAGTGTCACAGCAAAGGGTCTGAATACTTAAGACCATGTGGTATTTCAGTTTTTCGTTTTAATAAATCTGCAAAAATGTCAACATTTCTGTGTTTTTCTGTCAATATGGGGTGCTGTGTGTACATAAATGAGGGGGAAAAAAAGAACTTAAATGATTTTAGCAAATGGCTGCAAAATTACAAAGAGTGAGCAATGTAAGGGGGTCTGAATACTTTCCATATCCACTGTATATTAAATTATTATATTTAGTGAAGCGCAACTCTCATAGAAAGAAGCTTTTTTCAAATTTCAGAAGCTTTCCGAAACTGCTGGGCTCAAAAATCGTGAGGGGGCACAGTTTGAATGGGCATGATGCTTTTTATCAGGAAAAAAAGTGTGGGCCCTTTATCAAGAATCCACCTTTGTTGCGTGGAATCCAATCCACTTTTTTTTTGTTGTACAAATTTGACAGCGTTTCCTGCCTCCTTCAGCTTCAGTTTCCCCCTTTTTCATGCTCCCCCGATGAGCCGTGTTTGTTTTGGGGGCTGTCAGAGGTTTGAGGCATTAACACAGAGCATGGTGCTCAGGACACTTGAGGCCAGAACAGGAGGACTGCAGAATCCCTCAGCACATCCTGATCAATAATAAACACTCCGCAGCTTCTCCTTTAATGCATCCCCATTCATTAGGGCTTCTGTTTGAACACTCCACACAACAATGTTTCAATTGCTTTGGCTCTTTGTTTTCAAACTGTTCTTTGAATACATGTGTGTTTGAAGGTTGGAAAAAAGCCTGCTGTGGTGTTTTGTTATCTCTGCAATGTCCCTCTAACCGGAAACACCTGTGGAATACACAAGCAGTGAGACATTGTGCTCGTCAGAAGACAGTTGATTGTTTTGTTTTTTCAGGTCTTTTTCAAATGGAAAAAACAAGGTTGTTGAAGGATTTGACAGAACAAGACAATTTGACAGAAACAGCCACAGAATAATAAGCATGCACCAATTTCTGTAAGTTTCAGATTTCGAAAGTTATGTTTATATGTAGCTCAAACTTTTCAGTCCTATTCTTATTTGTGTTTACAAATGCATTACATGTAGTCCAAATTATTTGTTTCAAAGTTTTGTCAGAAGAGCTTTTTTAGTTGGTCTCTTCTTCTGACCTGCTTGCACACAGATGTAAGATGCCTTGTTGCTCTTCATTTGGATTGATTGTGGAGTTTACATTCAAAGATGTTTTTCCAAACTAAAAAATCATATAAATGTAAACATTTGACAAATCCATCTTAAGGCAGCTTTTGATGGTAGCTGATGGTTCCTAGCTGGTCAAACAAGGGGTCATTAGCTTGTCTCGGCTTCTCACAGACCACCTAGTACACTCTTGTGGCCTCCTGGGGGTCCCCATGACGTCAAAACCTCTGAATTACACAACCTTGATGCGCCTTTCTTCTGCACTTTTTTCATGTCAAGTTATGGTAAAAATATACTGTTGCATTGAATTGCATTCTGTCTAGCTGTTTTAAAAGCACAGTCTCTCCCCTGTGCTTCCTCGAACTCAAAGTCACAGTGCATAGTGTTGACACAAATTGATTTCTGATGCATCAAGGTCATGTGAAAGCATCAGTGTAACCAATCACAAAATTGAAAATGAGCCCACGTTTGGCTGAATGGCAATCAGTGTGAAATGTTTCAACAAAAGCCATGCAGTTATTGTGTTGCATGATCGATTATAGCTGTTGCTTAGGAGTCCTTGCGTCCTCACGCTCATCCCTAATTCCCAGTGAGTCTTGATGAGTGGATGCTGGCACACTTGGCCTGGATTCTCATCTCATTCATTATTCAGAAGATGTTGTGGCACACAGGGACAGAATCTGGATTAAGGCTGAGCCCCAAAAATATCTCACAGCTACATTTGCATTCTCCACATCCAAGGCCCAGACCACCGCTGACACTGTCACATGGCACAAGAATCACATTCATAGTCTGGCCCCTCTCCGTGTAAATGGGCGGCAGAACAGACTTTGAGATACAAACACATTTTGGCCTTGTGCCACAGCTGAGACTGAGGTTATCTGTATTACAATACACAGTAATAAGTCGCGTTGAGCTATTGAAGTATACAGACAAGCCTGTTATCCTAAACCCATTAAGATAGCAGGTGCTTAATGAAAATTAGAAAGGATTGTTGTTAGATAATCCCTGTTATAATCCCAGATAATAATTAAGCTATACCATTCTATAAAAACTCAGCTCACGTCATTGTGATAACCAGCCTCCAGACTGACTCTGTATGTTGCATGCTTTATTTATATTATTTATCTCTGCATGAATCCTCTCTCTAACTGCATTTTGCTAAGGCTGCATTTATTTGATCAAAAGTACACTAAATAAGTATTTTTTAATGATTTTCAAATAACTCTTTTCTACACATTTCAGCCTTTTTCCTGTGTAGTATTCAGTGTCACATGATTGATCAGAAACTATTATAATATGCCTGATTAGTTCCTGAGGAGTGGAAGCTGACGCACTTGACCTAAGTTCCCGCTGCATTTATTATTTATCAGCTATTAAAAGGATTGTTTGTAGCATTTTATTCAGTAAGAGCTGTTTTGTGGCAGCTGTGTGTAAGATGAGTGGCAAAGCTGAAGCTCAACATTGCTGAATAACGATGGTGAAGAATTTAAATGTGCATGCTGGGTAGCAAAAGAACTTACAGGACCTGGAGGATTTTTCCACAAACTCTACACTGAGAGGTAACACATTTAATTAAATGTGCCTTGTGTGTGTGTGTGTGTACAGTATATAGATAGATAGGCAGGAAGGTAGGTAGGTAGTGCCCTGCGAAGTGGACATCAGGTTATTCTGCCATAATTCTAGTTCGAAGCAAATTTATACGTTTCATTCAAAGGACAATAGAACATGCGAGACGTGCATTTAAATTGTATTTATTCACAGAGGTATATGATGTCACACTCGTCCGTGTGTGAAGACATTGCTTAAACTTTAATGGATTTCCCCTGCTCAGGGAGTGGGGAGCAATGAACACTGTGTAGAGACCATGTCAATCGGTACATAGTGCATGCACGGAGCTCTCTTCTAATGAGCTGATTATCAGAATCTGGTGTCTTAATTAGGAGAGACATGCAAAGTATGCAGAGCGGGGGTATGTGAAGACTGGAATTGAAAACCGCTGCAGTAGATGATAGAGTAGTCAGCCCGACTTCACTTAAAGACATGTCCTTAACCTTTGTAGTGCTGAACCGATTCCCTGTTGAGAGTCTCTGCATTATCCTGTCTTCTCATTTTTTTGTCTTTGATAAACCAGCCTTTTTAGGGGGACTTGATGAACTAGTGTCTTTGTAAACCTGCAATATTCAAGAAATCAGCTGGACTGCTTCCTGTTGCAGGGTGTTATTCACCTTAGAGTAGTCCGCCATCTTGCAATTTCAGTGAAAATGATGCCAATTAAATGGGCTTTATTATACACTGTATATACAGATATAGTATTTTACTTTTTTGTTGTTTTTTGACTTATGAAAATGTTACTTTTTATTAATTTAGATATAATACTATTTATATTATCTCTGTTATCATCGTTATCAATTTACTCTTTATTTGATTTATTAAGCTGAAACACCGCTGTTAATGCTAAGACTAAATATGATCCATAAGGCTGATATATCGGTCGTGCCTCTACAGTGTGCTACATACTCTCCTCATAGCTATCAACTCAATTAATTCATTCTCCTCAGACTTTCTCCTCAGCACAACTTTTCCTCGGCCAAGGTCTTGAAGCGTTCAGCATGAATTCTAGCGACAAAATGTTTACCGCCACACTCTGTGACCCACATACACGTACTTACACAGCTAAGGATTTGAAAAAAAAGAGCAGCAGTAGCAGATATTTGGCTGCAGGAAAGCATAGAGGGGCTGTGAAGTGTTTGGCAAGCTATTATGTTGCTTAGATATGAAATTGAGTTTGCCATCTGGGAGCAGTTCTACTGGCCCACGTGGAATATCATTGTCAGCTTTTTTTCCCCCTCTTGCGTTGTGATTGCGTTAAACATCTGCAATATGTAATACTCTAGTCATACCGTAAAGTGGGATGCAGAATTGTTGATATGTAGGGGCATGAGGTGCACACAAGAGACAGAGACACGTGCACACAAACAATACAAACAGAAGTCTGAAGCTATGCATGATACATAGGGAGAATAAAGGGAACAAGGCGAAGCAAAGCAGATGTTTAAAACTTCATTTACAGCAATCTATTGAAATGAGTTCTTATACAATAGGCACATTATATACATAAAACTGTCAATGAAAAATTCAATTCAATTCAAAAACCATTCTGTTAATACACGACTGCAAATTCTGTTCCTGCAAGACACATTAAATTCATTTGCAAGTGAACAAGAAATGGGTAGTGTTCAGATAGACAGCAGTGCATTAATACATGGGCTTTCCTTGGTTTGTACTATAGGCCATAGGCACAGACTCAGTTTCTCTCTTATCCCTGGCCGTTTCATGGGATTGTGGCTGCTTTTTGTTCCACTTGACCTTCCTATTGAGACTGAAATGTGACCTAGCATGTCACTTTCTCTGAACAGCTCTCTGCGCTTTACTTCTCCTCCCCTCTCACTTCAGCCGCTATTCGTCTGCTCCTTAGAAATAGCATAAGACTTCTCTCTATGAAGACACTTCACCTGAAGCTTGAATGTGCATTGACTCCTAATATATATATGTATGTATTTATCAAAAAAATTATTTCTGAACAATCAAGTGACGCTGAAAACTTGAGTAATGATGGCTAAAAATTTTGCTTGCCATCAAAAGAATTAATAAAATTTTTAAGGAAAAAAAAAACTTTCTGTACTTTCTGAGCATAATAGAAAAAAAAAAAAACCTTTCCATAAAAAAACACTTATACAATGCCATAGAAAAACCTTTAATATCTGAAGAACCTTTTTATTTCACAAAGTTTCCTTGTGCGGAAAGAAGGTTCTTCAGATTACAAAAGGGTAAGAAAGAGAACCTCTGACTAAATGGTTCTTTGTAGAACCAAAAATGTTCGGAAGAACCTTTTAAGCATTTAAGAACCTTTATTTTTAAGGGCGTATTCCGTTTATTTGGGAAAGACACTATCACACACAACTACCTGCAACTGAGATATGCACAAAAGAAAAGTCATCAGTATTTTGTACGCTTTTACATTTGCTCACACATGGCGCTTCTCCACTGCATAGTACGGTACGGTACGGTTCAGTACAGCTCACTTTTGGTGGGTTTTCCACTGGTAACAGTACCTGGTCCTTTTTTTAGTACCACCTCAGCCTAGGTTCCAAGCGAGCTTTACCATTACCAAAACGTGACGTGTAACTCTGCTGGTCACTGATTGGCCGGAGAAAATCGTCATTACTGCGTCACTGAACTTGCAACACGAGACACAACAGA
>JAUCMU010000063.1:10888225-10900449 GCA_032275025.1 Enteromius treurensis
AAAATAACAAGAACCGTACAGAACCGAAAACCGTGATACAAACCGAACCGTGGGTTTTGTGAACCGTGCCACCCCTACAAAGCACATAATATTGCAATAGCAGCCTATCATAGTCCTCATAGATAATCCATGAACATTGTATGATCCTATGCTTTCTGTGTTTTCAGTGCAGATTTAAACTTTGAACCCTGTTAAACAAGCAGATACAGCTCGTGCAGCACTGTTTGAATAGGCTATGTGCAACTTGTGCGTATATTAGAAAACATAATGTCTAATAGTTTGAGGCCATTTCACGAATTCAGTCATCAATCAGCATCAGCTACCCTTCCTCTTCTTTTCTAACAATTTTGGTTGCCGAACATTTGGTGCATCCCTAGTTAAAATGTACTAGAGAGTCAAAGTGAGTTGTATGTCATCTATTTCTTTAATTCCGTTTTTCATTTTATAGTGAAAAAACACTCAATCGAGAACATAAACTCTTTACTTGGCTCATACACCCACACTGTGCCACATCCTTGCAAGAAAACTCCTAGGATATGTTTAAAAGGCTGTTTTTGGATCAATATATTGTGGCGTGTAGTGAAAAGATGAAAAATGGAGGCGCTGGAGGGAAGAGGACAAGACAAATCAGGACTAAGAAATCAAAGTCAAACTCTCATTAAAGGATCAACTCCTGTCTCTAAACCTCGGGGAAAGATGGATTCTCCCTCCACATGCCTGTGAGTTTATCATTACAACCAACATGCTCCTTCAGCCAAAAAAATGATTGTTTTGCAAAATTTAAGATGAGAGCTAAAAAAAAATTAACAGCACCTGCTGTTTACAGACTGCGGTTCAAGGTCTTTCAGATGAGAATATGGCTGTGTGAAAAGCTTTTTTATACAGTCAGTTTAACAGGTTCATAAAATTTGTCATCAGAACTACTATAAATTGCTTTAAGTAATGACCCCCTGCACTTAAAATAGATTCATCTTTATTCATTAAATTCTCCTCTCAATGATTTATCTGTTTTTATGTTGAGATATTAAAGACAATGAAAGTCAAGGAAAGTTGCCACAACTTACTTAAGCTATTTGTAGATTGTCTTTGACGTTAAACATTTCGCTCATGTGAAATACGACTGACCAGATCATCTCAGTTTCTCAGCTGTATGCTTTTCACATTCATAAAATATCAGGGTGTCTACATTCTGTTTTGGTGGGGTAAAGTAGGGATGATTAAGAACACAAGGCTTTTTCTGACCCTCTCTCAGAGAAAGGAGAGCTGTTCTGACACGGTATGATCCCACTAAGTGGCTCTGCTGGCAGGATAGACGTGTCTGTGCTTGAACGATGCAGCTTGTCCTCACTTCACTGGGTCCAGGGCTCTCTGGGATTGGGTCACTGTGAGTGAACCCAGCTTGAACTCTTGCTATGCCTCTACATTCGACCGAGCGGCAAAACGCAATGCAACTAAAGAAACGCTCTCGCTATTATTACCAAAGCTGTCTACGTGCAAGAGAAGGAGGTTGTTAGGGTTCTACACCATTTACAGTCTAATGTTTCCTAAAAAACTGAAATTGTAAATCAGCATATTATTTCTGAAGGATCATGTGACACTGGATGATAATGAATGATGATCAGAATTCAGTTTATTACAGTACATTTTTTCAAGAAAATACATTGTTTTGTTTTTAAAGCACATGTTCTGCATGACCATATTCTACATCCCTAATCCTAACCAGTACCCAACCCTAGCAACTACTAACTAATAATAAGCAGCAAGTTAGTAGTTTATTGAGGCAAAAGTCATATTTAATTGTTTGTTAACAGTGAGAATTGGTTTCTTAGTGATTTTTGTGAAACTTACTAGCAGTTTATCAGTAAAAATCCAAAGTCAATCCTACGTCAAATTGTTCAGATTTTCTTTCTTATTATTTCTATGCAGGACAGGTAAATATGTTCTAAATATGATTTATTTCCTGTGTAGTCCTCTCTCTGAGGGAACTGATGCCAAGGCATTTTGATTAGTATAACGTATAACAGACCAAAAAAAAAAAAAGTCTAATAACTGTCATGAATTATTGATAGAGAAAGATGTGATTAAGTTGTTAGAACATACGAGCTGAGAATTAAGGGGAGGGGAGATATATAGAAGAACAGGTGACTTCAGATGACACAAAAGGTTGTTCATGCTGATAAAGACAGCCTGTATAAGTGGTGGAGAGTAACCATGGAGACAGCTGCTTTGATGTCAATTTGTTGGTATCAACATGTGTTTGTTTATTGACTCATGCACATGTGGTGGAGACTTACTAAAAGGCTATATATCCTCACAGAGGCTACACGTGTTATTATTATTTTTAAATACTATGCAATCAGTAATATCTTGAAATGTTATGACTATGAATCTTAAAGAACTAGTTTCTTTTTGAATGCATTTTAAACATGTGATTCATACCTGCAATGGCAGAGCCAAATTCAGCAGCCATTTTTCAGTTTTCAGTGTCTCAAGATTCTTCAGGAATCCTGGTGTATTGCTCAAGAAACTCTGTTTATTTTAAACAATGTTAAAAAACTGTTGTGCTGCCTATTATTACTTATATTTTAGTGTAAACCAAGGTACATTTATTTAGGATTTGTGTATTCATTTATTTGAAATATATATTTTATACATTACAAATACTGTCACTTTTGATCAAATTACTGAATTCACAGAAGTCAGGTTGTAGTTAATGGTTTGTTAACGGCTAAAATTGTACTTTAAATTAAAGTAGTAGTACAGTAGTACAATAATTTGAGTCAAAAACAAATTGTTTCATTTTCCATTGCTTTCCAATTTAAACTTTCCATTGCTATAAAAAAAATTACATTTATGTAAGGATAGTGTATTTGAACCAGAAAGAAAATATTAGAGCTGTATTTCAATAACAGGCTCCCATTGTAGCATCTAATCCTGTTATGCTGTTCTTTACCTTGACAAAAGCAGCAGAAATGGTTTTTTTTTTACAAAAATAAACATCCAGTTAAAAGTATTTTCTTTGCAGCGCGTTGTTTTCCATGTTTTTCTATGCAATCTGTACATGACAGTCTGACTTGTAAAAGTTTTGTTATTCTTGTTATTTTGCTTGTTTTTCCTAATGCTATTTGTTCTAATGCTGTTTTGTTTCTAAGAAATGTGAGTTAGCCGAACACGAGTTAGCATGTCCCGTAGCTGTCTCTCTAGAGTAATCTGGGAAACATCTCCAGGGTGCTCATTTTGTTGGCACAGACCTGCTGGAGCTCATGTCAACAGTAATGATTGAAATTCAGAGGAAGGGTAAATGTCAAACCATGTTTGCTGTCTGCTCTTATTTAGCATTCATGTGCGATAGTTAGAGAGATAGCTGGTGAAGGTCTCAGCTTTGCTGTCTTCTTCCATCCCGACTGTGAGTGATCACAGGGACTCCTGAATGCTGGGGAATTAATAAGGGATGTTTCTACAGGTTAATCTTCCCTTCTTTCAGCAGTGCAGGAGTGTGTGTATAAACGTTTGGCTCTGACTGGTGTATGTGTGCAGGTAGGATTAGGTCATTTAAGGTAGGATTAGGTCATTTTGTCATTTCGGGATGTTTCAGGGCTATCTTGTCAGGATCTATTTAAATACACTGAGCAGAGACAGAAAATAATGTCATTTCACATCCTCAGCACTGACGGATTAGTTCACCCAAAAATGAATCGTTTTGTCATCTGTCATCATTTTCTCCAAAACCCGTATGACTTTCTTCTTACCTTAAAACATTAAAGGACATTTGAAAAAAAAAGTACTTGTCGTTCTTTCCCAATTTAATAAAGAGGTTATACTACCATTCAAAAGTTTTAACTTTCAAAGATTTTTTTATGTTTACAAAAGTAGTCTCTTTTCCTCTGCACATAAAAAGCAGGTAGAAACAGTAATATTCTGACATATTATTTACACTTTAAATCCACTGTTTCCTATTGGTACATTTAGTAAAATCTTATTTATTTATTATTTTATTAACATTTTTCAGGATTCTTTGATGAATGGAAAATTCAAAACAGCATTCATTTATGTAGCAATCTCTTTCTTTTAACAACAATTTAACACTCAAATATAACACAACTAACGTCGTCCACATGATTTTGGATTTGTATTCTATGCTTTTAGTCACTGCAGTTTTCCGTGACTGTATTTCACGTGGTTATTAACACTATTATTATTGATACTCTTCCCCTCCATTGAGCTTGAGAACCAAATCACTGAGTCAATGACTAATTCATTTTTGTCAACGGATTTAAACAATTCATTCAAAAGACGTCTCAAGAAATAGTCATTGATACAAAGAGGACGTGGAGTTATCATGTAGATGATTTTTATGATGCTTTTATGCCATGTCCTCTTTCACTTCCTTTTTGTTGAGCACCCAAGAAGTTGTATGAAAATTCACCTTTTCTGCTCCACGAAAGAGCAAAAGTCACACAAGTATGAACCAGCATGAGGGTGTGTAAATGCTGGCGGAATATGCATTACTTTCCTATTTAACGAACTTCCATGATCTTCTGCTCTGTAGTGTCGGGTATAATTGCATCTCCTGAGACATAGCTAAATGTGTCTCTTCCTAATTGTAAGTCATTTTCTTTTAATTGTAAGAGCTCAGAGTCTGGCAGGCACATCCCAAACAGTCTTGATCTTCACTCAACTGGTGCTCTGCACTGCTAATGGAGCAGAGGATTATGGGATGCAGACACATGAACTATAGATATCCTGAGCTGTCTGTATCAATGATAGTGCTTATGAGAGGTACTGTGACCACATAGCTGCTCTGACGACTGAACTGTGAGCTCTTTGTCTTCACTTCTTCTGCACTTTTCTTCTGCACTTTATTACATGGCTCTCAGGAGTGGTCACATGCAGTGCTGAGAAGGCCAATGTTATACAGTGATCTTAAATATGAATAGTTGACCACTGCATATCCACTGCAATATATTTGTGCTACTTTTTTCAGAGTGTAACAAGACTCTCTTGAGGAGAGTAGGAGAGTAGCCTATGTTGGATGTGCACAGAGACTATAAAGTGGAGCAAATCTACCTCTGTAAGGACAGTCTGGTGCTTCCGACTCACAACCTTTAAATAAGTTAAGTTTTCTTATTAAAAGAACCGGCTACTTACAATTCAAGCGTGTTTGGAGCAGTGAAGGGGAGTGCTTGTTGTTTCTCTGATCATGAATGAAGACATGGTGTTGTGTTTACAAAGTGCGATGCAACAAATGCTTCGTTTGTAATGTGTTTTATTGTTTTGGTGTCATAACTCAGGGATGCAGCATCCCGTTATGGTAAGAGCCGTAACATTTCTGTCAGACACTTGCAGTATTCGGCCAGTCATAACACACTGGATAGCTGGCCAATCAGAGCACACCTCGCTTTTTTTTAGAACAAAGGGCTTTGTACAAATCGACCCGTTTCAGGAGGCGGGGCTTAGCGGAGAAACAAAAATATAAATGATGTGGAAAATAATGTGTTTTTTGAAACTTAAACCACATAAACACATTGCATTAGACCAAATACTGTACACAAAATAATGTTCTGTTTAGCAAAATCATATGACACCTTCAAAACGGTAGTTCATATTGTGCTACGTATAAATTATGTGAAAGAAATAGCAGTTAACGGCAAGAAAGTCATTTTTAAAGGTCATGTCAGGTATGAACAGCTTCTTAATGCAACTATTCACATTTTCACTTTTTACAGTGCACTTAACTATGCCGTAAGAGGCAGATGTGGATAAGCGGGAGTCAATTATGTATTCAGCACGTTTGTTCACTGCTGAAATTGCAGTGATGACGGATTGACAACACGATGAGGGGCGGCCTGGGGTGTGAGCGGCAAAGAAGAGAAACACAGATCAATATGCATACTCCATCCAGACAGTTCTGCTGATAGTTTGATAAATGTCATTCTCTCAAACTCAGGCTGAGCAGCTGGCGCAGAGCTCTGCGGGAGGGTGGGTGCACTTGTATTCTGTGCTGATCCGTAATAGACAGTAGGAGATATGAAAATTGAATGAAAACAGCACCAGTGGAGTCATTAAGGATCCGCCCCTGACAACCCTGGGAGTGACTCTGATTGGCTGTGGTGCAGGCAAGCAGAGCCTATAATTAAATTTGACTGGTTTAAATTCTGAAGGGCCTTTGGGAGACTGAGACTGATGAGGACTTTATTGCCGATGACCCCAAGAGCTTTTACGCCTCAGTGGCTACGGCGGAGTGCTCCGTAGGCCACCGAGAGGAGAAATCTCTGGCTGATGGATTGATCAATTGGACAGATTTCTCTGAAGGACTGCGACTGAAGTCTAAAGCTGGGATAAATTTGATTGGTTTAGGACTTTAGTGTACGATTGGTTTATGGAATAGAGATTTTATTTGAACGGACGAATCTGACAGGGCAGCATCCCCCTGGCTTTCCCCTCAAGCTCTTTTGTCCTAATAAACACATCCTGCCGATCATCTGCGTTCCTAGAACAAATCAGTGGGTGGCCTTTTTCTTAGGGTCCATTAGAAACACTCCTAAAACACATTTCACTATGACTATATTCAGTCGTAGATGTTGTTTCCTTGTGGCTGGGTGTTAGTACTCTCAGCGACTCAACTCCGTTCAGTTAATGGCTCTTGTGATTTAAAATAAAGTTCTGACATTGTCATTGACTCGCATTAAAGAACTGACAAACTATTATTCTGCGTACATCGGATCAGCAACTTGAAGAAGTTGACCCCGCCCACAAATGTATTTAATTTTACTGAAGACTGCTTCTCTGTTCTCTTGAAGTTCAGCACGGGATTCACAAAACACTTGCTCTTGTGAGATGGTTCAGTAGCCAGTTTATTACGACCCGGTGCTCCACTGAATCAAAACCAAAGATGTCTTGTATTTCCATTGAGCGTTCAAAACACTTAAGTCTATGGTAATGGGCCTATCGTTTAAAACACACTGTACGCAGCAGACCAATTTCAACAGACTGGTCCATCTGACCAAGCAGAGCAGAGTAGGCTCGTGGAAAGGAGGGGTTTAGAGAGACTGGATATTAGAAGTGCTTCGAACGGATCTTTTCAGAATGACTAGAAAATGAGGTGATATTAAATGCATATTTTGAGACAACAAAAGTGTTTTTTTTCACCTTGCATGTATTGTAGGAGACTCCCAAAACAACGGGGCATAATATGGTCATATTAAATTGTACAAATATTTCACAATATTACTGATTTTACTTTGATAGCCTTGGTGAGCTATGAGTAAGAGAACATGACCAATTAAAATCACACGGCTTTTCAATATATAACGTGATATGATATAGCAGTTTTATTTGAATTCAAAATAGTAAGCTCTTCACTGGCTCTGTGTGAGATTAAAGTCTTCTTAAAACATAAAAATCCTTGTCTAGTGATCAAGAACAACTTATGACAAAAAGTGATGAAAAATAAGTCGAAAAAAATTGAAATAGAAATATTGAATCATTAAAATTATTTTATGCGTGAAACTTTTTTTCCAAATGAGGATGTTCTCGATTGTCCTCAAACAGAGGTTGTGTCAGATTTAGCTCATACTCTGTAGCCCTGGCACAACCAGTCTCTCACACAGCAGTGAGGATACAGGATCATTCATGCTCGTTTCTCCATCACTCATTTGCTCGTACTAATGGCTTTGAGTTGGCAGCACACATCCTCCTTCTGGCAGAGGTCAGCAGGAATATGTCCACATGTTGACAGCCACTGCAGGCACCTCTTATCATACTCCCTCTGTTATCGTCACACCAGGTTTAACTCTTGACCTTTGACCTGCTCATTTCTCTGGAAATACAGTAGACACTCTTTCTCTCTCTCTCTCTCATGTAGCCTACTCTATTTACTCGAGTTATCTCAGCGCTTCACTTCTATTTGCTGTCCTGTCTGACTTCTCCTTACCATGCAGTATAAACGGAAGTGGCAGCTTCCATTCATTCCCTCTGTTCAGAGCTGTTGGACCTAAGAAATGTTATCACAAGATAATCGCATTCAACTGCCAAATGGCATGTGTAGACTGTCAAACACAGTATGTCTCCTTTTTTCAATCCGCACTGACAGATACACTGTGCGTGGGACTAAAAGTTTGTCGATTTGAGTCTTGTGGGTAAAACTGAGAGTAAAGCCATCTCTCTACCTCCACCTCTCTCCCTTTCCCCCTCTTATCTGGAATTTCTCGTTTAATCTTCTCCAAATAGATAGCATCAGCGAGAGATTACGTGAAGATGAGGCAGTAATTGCTGTAATGTGGAAAATGCTCCACATTCAAACAGCTCTACACTCCAACATAAACTTACGGTCATTACTTGGGTTTTTCCATCTATTATTCATTCCCCCGGGGCTTTGTGGCTGTGTACTTACTGTGGCTTCTGTCCTCTCAGAGTCTGCAGGAATCTCTTATTTGCACTACCGCATGGATCAAACCAAGAGGTCAGAGTTTGGCTGCTTAGATTGGTACAGTTTTCACCTGCTGTGTAGATGCTGGAACTACATTTTCAGGAGGCAAAAAGCATATTTCTCTACTGATGGCCACACTTTAAAGGCCTGTACACACCATTTTAGCGTTTTTCGAGACGTTTTTTCGCCAGGATACCCATGCGATTTTCACTGGCGAATTCATTCGCATGGCCCTTAATAAACAACAGAAATACCTCTGTACACAGGGTGGCGCTGTGCTTCTGACACTTGCTTGTCGCACAGAAGAAGAAGAGAGCCAGTATTTACGCTCTTTTCAAAACAATTTTCACGCTTTCTGTTATTGTTAACTGGTAAAACAGAACATGGATTTTTCAAGCAGCAGCCACAGCACCTCTTTCAGTGATGAAGAAATTATTTTTCTGTTGAATGAGAAAAGATATTGGATACACCCAATAGTTACAAAAAGAAAAGAACATGGGGAACATGAGCGCCACCAAGTCGTGTTTTATTGTAACTTCAGCAGCTCCGGTCATGTGAACAAAAGCACTAATCAAGCAGGTGGGGCTCACAGACAGCGCTTGCAGGTCGCCTATTTGCTTAACTGATGCTAACGCCAGTAGCAGAGCAGCCTTGGGCGTCAGCACCTTCACTGTAGCCGTTTGCAGCACTTTAAAAGGCGCGCCCTTGAGGTCTTCAAGCACGGTGGGAAGATCCCACGTTGGGATGGTGCAAGGGAAAGAGGGCCTGAGCCATCTAGCTCCAATTAGGAAACAGGTAATAAGGTTATCCTTGCCCACTGTCCAGCCAGCTGTAAGGTCATGGTGGGCTCCAACGGCCGCCACGTACACCTTAAGAGTGGAGGGGGAACGGCCACTATCCAGCAGGTGTCGCGGGACTGACAGTATTGTCGATACTTCACACTACACACATCTCGTAGACCGGCCTCTAGCCTGGGAAATGGTGTTCAGCACACAATCGTAGAGGCTAACAGGCTCCCGTTGAGCGGCCATACATGAAGGGCCCACAGCCTGGGCTGCGGGGGCCAGATTGGGCCACTCGGCCTGAGAAGAAGGTCTCATCTCAGGGGAATTGGCCACGGGGCTGCAGCCAGCATCGTGTATAGGTCTGCCATCCACGGCTGATCCCACCAGAGGGGGCTACCAGGAGGAGTGTGTGACCTTTCTCCTGAGGGATCAGCGCGATCCTGGGAAAAGCTTAGAACAGGAGGCCAGGCCAGTCCTGAGCCAGCACATCAATCTCCCTTGTGAAATAGGCTGGGTGGCTAGTGTTGCTGTTTGCGTTGACAGCATGACAACGCTCTGGTATAGTCTGCCCAGAATGACAGGTGCTCTTATCGAGACAATCTGAAGAGGCGTTTCGATGACAACCCCCTTGAAGATTTATATATGACACCACCGTCGTACTGTCCAAGTGAACCAGGACGTGGCTGTCCCTCAGTTGTGGCAGAAAAACGTGTCACAATCACCTTCCTCCTGCTGACCGCCTGGAGAGGGACTCCTCTTTGCAGCCACTGGGTGTTTCCCCAAGGGTGAAGAGCTGCGATGCCGGCTCTGTCTGCCCTGAGCAGAACGCGTCCATGACGCCACGCTCGCAGCGCCACCCGTGCTTTTAGCTAGTATTGCAGAGGGAACTGAAATATCACATGGTCCTAAGTTTTCAGACCCTTTGCTCAGTATTTAGTAGAAGCACCCTTTTGATCTAATACAGCCATGAGTGGAATTTGGAGATCCTCTGCCATTCCTCCTTGCAGATCCTCTCTAGTTCTGTCAGGTTGGATGGCAAACATTGGTGGACAGCCATTTTTAGGCCTCTGCAGAGATGCTCAATTGGGTTTAAGTCAGGGCTCTGACTGGGCCATTCAAAAACAGTCAGGTTGTGAAGCCAATCTTTCATTATTTTAGCTGTGCGCTTAGAGTCATATGTTTAAGCTAGCAGCCTCCTACAACGACACCACTGACCTCCAGGAGTACGTAGAGACTGTTACAGCCTACATCAACAAATGCACTGATGATGTAACAGTCACTAAAACCATAACTGTCCGGGCCAACCAAAAGCCATAGATGACAGGGGAGATCTACAGGCTGCTAATAGCTCAGAACATTGCCTTCAGAAATGGAGATGAGGCGAGTCTGAAGACAGCTAGGGCCAAACCTTTCCTGTGGCATCAGAGAGGCTAAGAGACAGTACTCCAGAAAAATCACATCATCATGATTTCTAATTTATTACGCATGACCATGATGGGGTTTTTTTGTTCACAAGAAAGAAATCAAGAGAAATAAATAAATTATGAATTTGTGCAGATAAAACTTCTTGAATTACTAAATAAATGTACAAAAATACACATTATATCGTTAATGCATACAGGCTAGAACAGTCTATCAAAAAAAAAGTGAGAACTAATGTTTTTTTGTTGTCGTTGTTTTTAAATAAGTTAAGCATTTTCATATAGCCCTCCAGGTAAATGAACACACCCCAAGACTGGCTAATCACAGCACATAGCATGTGAATTCAGTGAATCATTAACTAAGCATTAGTTTCTCATAGCTTCATCATGTGTGTGGCCCCTCAACTAAAGTGGTGACCAGACCCAAACATTGGCCAATCACAGCACATAGCATGTGAATTCTGTTGACATGCAAATACTGTCATGAGCCGGGTTTGATTTCGTTTTCTCTCTGGTGTTTTTTCTGTCTCTTCATTAATCTCTCAGCTTCTGCTAGTTGCACTCAGTGCGCTCTGCGCGGCTCAACTGTTTCCTGTGACTGTTTCGGTCCGTACCTGACAGAATCGTCAGACCAGCATCATGCAGTCTGGGGAGGAATCACCTGTGCGCGCTGCTGTGGAGTTCCAAGGAGTTATACTGGGCCGTCAGCAGGAGGAATTGTCCGCGGCCCGTCTCGCCATCGATGACCTATCTGCTCGAGTCAGAGAACTCACTGCTCAGCTGCACAGCTTACGGGCTGGATCGGCAGAGGATCAAATAGCATTTGCATTAATAATCCCCCATGTTATTCGGGAAAGTCCGCTGAGTGTCGGGCGTTCCTCACTCAGTGTGAGGTAGTCTTCTCCTTACAGCCATCTACATACGCCAAGAATCGGGCACGCATCGCCTATGTTCTGTCTCTCCTGGTCGGCAGAGCTCGCGACTGGGCCGTGGCAGTCTGGCAGGCTGAGGCTCGTTGCTGTTCCAGTTACACCCTGTTCCGAGAGGAGATGATAAAGACTTTTGAGTGTTCCGCGTCTGGCCTAGAGGCGTCCCGCCAGCTAATTTCTCTGCGCCAAGGGAGATGTTTTCGGTGGTGGATTATGCCATAGAGTTCCTCACCCTCGCCGCTTTGTGCGAGTGGAACGAGCAGGACCTCATCCAGCTGGCTAATCGGCTGGATCGCTCCTTTGATCGACGTCGTCGGGCGTGCCGAGGAGGACACTTCGCGCCTTTCTTCAGCTTTGCACGCTGAGGAGCCCATGCAACTAGGGCGTTTCCAGATTTCCCCAGAGGAGCGTCAGCGCCGCATACAGGGGGCTCTTTGTATGTACTGTGGTGCGAAGGGTCATCGGGTATCAACCTGCCTGGTAAAACCAACGCTCGTCAGTAGAGAGGAGAGTACTGGCTAGCACTACCCCTTCTCCTCCGCTAGAGGGCAGAACCACCTTGCCTGTGACTATCCGTTTAGGAGGTACTGTTCATTCCTGTCTTGCTCTCATTGACTCTGGGGCCCAGGATAATTTTCTTGATTTTAAATGGGCCAAACAG
>JAUCMU010000063.1:10914763-10943503 GCA_032275025.1 Enteromius treurensis
ATAAATCTGCAAAAATGTCAACAATTCTGTGTTTTTCTGTCAATATGGGGTGCTGTGTGTACATTAATGAGGAAAGTACATTAAATGATTTTAGCAAATGGCAGCAATACAACAAAGGGGGCCTTAATACTTGTGATTTTAAGGGCAGAAGTGTGAGAAGAGACAGGCAGGTAAAGACAGACATGTTTTGATCAGTCTAAAAATGACTGACTGATTGTTTGACCGATGAGATGTAGCGCTCAGATAAGTCAGTGTGGAGATGTGTCTGGGACTGATAGAGTTGTGTTTGTGTATATGTGTGTATCTGGCTGATGCATGTGTGGTTTCGGTTCTTACAGTGTCAGTAGGCCCGCTGGGCATATTTTGCTGTTGTCAGCTTGGCTTTCTGCCCCGCAGCAAAATAACTGTGTGTGCATTCTCCCATCTGTTTGTTAATGTGTGTGTGTGTGACATTACATGTTCCAAACTGATTCACTGTATCACTGTGTAGTTTTACAGCTTCACAGTGCCATCTTCACACTTTTCCCTCAAAATAACTCCAAAATTCGCAAACAAACCTAATGATTTTTACCTCTGAGTAACATAGAAAATAATAGAACACAAGCAGACACATGCTTTGCTTTTGTTTACTGCATTTTGTTGAAATATATTCCCCCTCATCTGCCACCTGTTCAGTTGTTTCTTGCATTCTCACTTTTTGAATTTGATGGGAGACTTAGTAAGCTAAGATGAAACGGGATGAAGATTCCTCCTCCTTCATGAGGGAAATGAACTGTCATTAGAGCTGAACCTCTCAGAGATGCACTGTGAATATGCGAGCGCAAAGATTCGCGTCTGCCTCTGGGTGTGTGAGTGCGCTTCAGACGGCTGAATGAGACGGACGCTCTGGAAGTATGCAATGAAACAACATCAGCGCCTGCCGCTGTTATCTGACAGGCTCGTGTGTTTATGTTTGTTCGTGGCCACATGTTTCTTCAGACTGGCCTGTTTTAGATGCTCACATGCTCCAGTCATTCTCTTACACTTCACTTACACATTCTAACAATCTAGTGGGCATCTGTTGGTTTATTAAGCTACAGGTTGTGGGACAACTGGGGCTGGTTAAGTTAGAAATAAAATAAAAGTTATTTATGCTGATTAAGTTTAGTTCAATAAAATGAAAAAAATGCAATGAAAAAAATGCATAAATAAAATTAGCATTTCATTTGTACGTATGTATTTATTATTACTTAGTTAAATTAAAAGTATCTATCTATCTCTAATTTGACACGACCTTACTAATAGTCACTGAAAGGTTTAATGAATAAATTGTGTTTTATTATGTTTTTTTGCTCTTAGCGGCCAATAATTCATTGTGGCCAGCACAAATCATGTTTATTCTAATTGTAAATCCAATAGCATTCTTTTACATGCGTTTTTCAACCTTAGAACAGATTGTAACCCTTTTTTGAGATCGGACCCAGTTAAAAACAGTTGCATTATAATTATGAATCACTATTTCTTAAAAGTATTGAGGATCTAAATGCTAAATTGTTTGTGTGTAGAGGTGCACAGCTGGCTGAGCAGGCATACATCATTGAGAATCTGCGCAGGTCTTGATTTGGATTTGCTTGAAATGTTCATCAGAGTGAGAGATTTCGGTTCAAGTAATGTCCAGCTGTAATAATCTTCAGTGTCCTGGATGCTCAGCCCGAGATGGAAGTCTGCAGCCAATTACTTCTTCACTACACCTGATAATGCACTACAGAGCTTTCTTTCATTAGCTGAGCCAGACGAACCAGACAATGACAGAAGAAGTGATTACTCCTCCGAGAGTGATCCTGTAGAAGTGGATGAGAATGAGAAAAGCTTGCATGACGATAGCCAGGATCGTATGCATGTTTATGAGGTGCATCCTTCTGCATGACATCTGCAAGAAGACATTCACATTGTGGAAATAAGATCAGAAGAAGGCAATATACTTCATGTTTGGAGTTATGTTTTTCTGCATTAGCATTTGGTGTGCGGGTATGTGTGTATGTGAGCCTAATGCATCCATTTCCATTCTCTGGCACCGTGGCCCTGTCGATCACAGTCTGACACCATCCACACAGGCTCATTACCATCCATTCTCTCTCTCTCTGCGTGTGCTTACTCACACAATATCTGATTTATCTGATATTACTCCTGTGTGCACATTGCATAAATCACCTGCTACTGTACGTATCTGGAGCAGACAGCATCTGAACATTGATTGATAGAGCTCTCTTTCCTTCTCTCTTTCTCACACACACACACCAAAAAGTTTGAGAGCGTGTGTGATTTCTTTCTTGTGCATTTGTTCCACTTTGTAATATCTACAATACATCAAAATGTATACAGTTGTCCTTTATTTCCCCTCACAAAACCATTTTTCTAGCTTAATACAACTCTTCAATAATGACAGCAGCACTCAAACCTAATGATCATGTTCTCACGAACTGAGATGGTCCAAAAAGCATTTAGAGATTCAGTCGAGGAAGATCTGACAGTCTGTGCAACACGATCTGTCACAAATTTACATATTGCATTAGTGACCTAGAAACAGTGCACACTGTCTGAAATATATCACTTTATGCTATGTTTCTTTTTAAATACCAGGCTTAAATGAGAATTATTTATTTTTTGGTTTGCTTGTTTGTTTTAATTACTACAATCTAGAACAGTTTTTAAAAGATAAGAGTCGGGTTTGGTTTGGTAATTTCAATTAAATTTATGAAAAGAACGTACTGAATAAAGATGATGAATTTGAGGGCTTTTAATGAAGTTTACATTTTTTCAAATGTATTTTTGTTTTTCCCTCTTTTAAATAAGGTTGGTTGAATATTTATTTATTTAGTGTTGAAAGTATACTATTTTATTCATGCAAAACATAGGTAGTTAGTAATTAATATTAATTTTAATTGAGAATAACAGCGGTTTTTTTTTTTATTATTTGATTAAAGTACATAATGAAGATGATGTATCTAACAGATATTTTTCAAAATAATTATTTTTCATTACCAGGTTTAAATATGGTTCAATATAAAAAATGCCTATTTATTTAACTTATTTGACTTACTTACTTATTTGACATAAAACGCAGGACATATTAGAGATAGGAGTAGTGTTTGATTTAGTAATTGCAATTAGATTTATTTGAAAACAATAGAAGTTTGCTTTAGAATTTGAATGATGCAGTGGAATGTGGAGTCTCAGGCATTTATAATATTCCAGTGGTTTATAATGAATATAAATGAGCTTTCTTTCATCACAATATCGAACCGTCATAGAAACTTCATTACAACCATCATAGACTCAACATTCTTATTATTACACAATAATCCAAATCCATATGCATACAGTAGAATCTCACACACTCACGTATTGTTGCTGGCGGGTGTCGAAACTAATATAACCCAAAGTTGCCGAGAGATAATTGCTTTTCTAAACTCATGAATACACATGACACAGCAGCACAAACAAGCAGTGGACTCCAGAGCCAGTGCCAGGCCGATAAATCAGATTTGGTCCGCCTGTAATGAAAAAGCGCCAAAGGATGCTGACACTAGAACTACATTTCCCAGGGGCCTCGCCAGTTATCACCTTAGCAACAGACATGGCCTGAAGGTCATACTTCTTAATTGAGTTTTTGTTTGTTGTCAGTCTGAGAGACTCTCCGAATGATAAAACATCAGGAGGAGGAGCTGGGAGGCTATAAATGAGAGAATATTTCTATTTTATCTTGTCTCAATCTCTCTTACTCTTTGATTATGTCTTCTTTTTTATGGATTCATGTTGTTTTCTTATCATTAATGCATTTTTATCCTCTCTCTCCTTTTTAGTATGCATTCATACGAACTGCTCTCTGTCTTTTTGGACATCTTATTTTCTTTCCTCCTTGCAGTTCACAACCTCATTACAGCTACTGCAGTCAAACTATACAGAAATGTTTTGACATATATTCAAGCTCTTTTTTAGGTCCCACGATGCTTTGCCCCAGGCAAGACCATGACCTCTTGACATATTTTCCTGTATATAGCAAATTCTGTTACTCCGCGAATGCGATTTGCTGTACCACAAAAATGTATAGTTTCCATTCTTACTTCCACATCTCTGAGGATAAATGTGTGATATATTCATAAATCATCATAATGTGCCTGTCTTTGCGAGAGTGGGTAATTTTTTTCCCCCCAGCAAGTGTAAAGTTGTTGTTGAAGCAGTTCTCGATCTCTGTGAGAGAACCCTTTAGTTTTCCAAACATAGATCAAAAAATTTGCGGCAGACATGAAAGTTAGGTTTAGAGAACATTAATTTTGATGTTTCCTTGGTGTGAGGAAATTAACTGCTAAAGGAAGTTGGAAGACGACTGATGAAAGGAGGCTTATCACCTTCATCCACAGCTCACTCGCATCTGAATATTTCTCTCTCTCTCTCTTTCTCTCCCGTAAAGGCTTATGAAGCTTCAGCACGCATACATCCCTCAGGGAGACTTACATAACTGCGTTTGCCTCTCATCTCTCTTGAGATGACGAGACACTTGAGCGGCATTTCAAAAACTCTCTGAAACAGAGAAACAGACTCTGGATTTAAAAAACTGACACTTTTGTGTCTGGGTCTTTTTTTCTTTCTTTTCTTGCATGTGGTCAAGATGCTCAGTTGATGTCACACTTTATTCTCTGGTTTATGTATGTTTTACACAATTTAACAGTGTTGTTTTTCCTGCATTGAAATGACTGTGGTGGCTGCCAAAATGAATCGTTCTCCCGCGAAAGCTTTATTTGATGGTTTAACATGATTTCTAGGTGTAGAATTGTATATGATTGCTGGTGTATGGAGCGCATGTTGATGACTGCAGGAGAGAATGCCTTTCTGTTCAGTTTTAATACTTCTCAATCAATCTTTTCACTTCAGCCTATTTGCATTTGTATCAAATGACCTTTTTTTAAAAAACAACAACATTGCAATGATCTTATGTGGATTTGCTTTGCAAATTAGTTGTGAATCATTTATCATTTTGGTCTGGTTTTTATACAGTTGAGCTAAATTAACACTATGAAAACAGCTAATAGTAAAATCGGTTTTTTATCATTTATTTATCTTGAATTTTAAAGAAATTAGGCCATAAGGCGGTGGCATAAGTTTGAATTCATCTTTTGCCAAACTTCTGTATACGTTGCAGGTTTAGGGTTATGAAGGTAAGGAGACATTGTTGCAAACTGTTTTATAATGTACTACAATACTGAGGTGCAAAAATAGTAGACATTATCACCCCAGTATTGTAGTACATTATAAAAATGGTAACCTCTAACCTTTTACTCTTCGTGCAAAGACAATACTACTATTTTTCCATTTAGTGTAAATTGCATATCGCAAAGAAAATGCCATTGTCACTGCTGTTTTCACTTAGTCTAAATGATGCAATGTGTCATCTTTTACTGAAAGTCCTTTTTACTGTAAATTGTATGGTAATTCATAGTTTTTAACTTACATTTTTCACCATATATGGTAAGGTAACCAATTAACAGGTTTGCTCTTTTGATTTAATGCAGTATTTCTGTACAATACTTGTTACAAAACACAGTTGATTTTAAAAAATGGGGTTTTAATAATGCACTCGCATGAAAAAATGATATAATACCAGTATATTAAAGCTGAAAACAACAAAAGCATAGTGAGTCAGAATTGTTTTATTTATTTATTTTTTTTCCAAATCTGCATAATTTATTGACACAGCGGAGCAAGCTAAAAATAATATGACAGCATATTGTGTAAATACCCAACTGCTTATTGTAATGCAGAAAATGATAATCACTGCAACTCAGCATACACTGCTACATCGTACATTTCAGCTCCTGTTTCTATATACAGAGGCCTTTTTGTTGTATTATTGAAATTATTTAACTTCTGCTATGTAACAGCAGCAAGTATCCAGAAACATACTGTTAATTGACACTTAGAAGTTTTATCTTGCTGTTTTTTGTGCACAGTAGTCTCTAGAGTTCATAGAGAAATGACTGCGAGCAAAAAAAAAAAAGGAAGAAAGTCAGTAGCTAGTGTCAGTTCTGTGGGTTAAAAGGGCTTGTTATGAGAGAGGGCACAGGAGAGCGGCCAAACTGGTTCAAACTGACAGGAAGGCAACAGTAACTGAAATAACCACCCAATAGTACGGTGACATACAGAAAAACATCTCTGAACGCACCACACATCAAAACCTCAAAGAAGATGAGCAACAGCAGGCTTCTTCTCCTGTCAACTCAGAATAGGAAAATGAGTCTAGTGGGCACGGTTGCAACTGGACAGTATAAGCTGGGGTGTAATGATGTGGAATATATTTAGTTTGGCATATTTCGCTGCTTAACAGCAGTTCAGCATTATTTAAATGCAATAATCTACCTGAGTATTGTTGCTGGGCTAGTACTCTAGTTTAGCTATACTGACAAAATCAGTTTGTCAGCGAACCCTGTAGTGACCAGATGTCAGCCCATTTGAGCACTTTTGGGAGGTTGGGGAATGGCAATTTTACAGCTCGAATTCACAACTGACATCTGGAGCAATGTGTCATGCTATCATGTCACCCTGGACCAGAGTGCTGCAGCAGCTTGTTGGATTCATGGCACAGATAATTCAGACTGTTCACATGGCAGTATCTTATGGAGGTACCTGATTAAGTGAGTACTGTACATGCTGTAGATTATACACTTATAATGAAGGTGTACTATGTATATAGTGTCCTTTCTCTGGTTTTCTCAACCTGGTTTAATGATTAAATAAATTAGTATTCAGTTACAAGCATGTCTAGTTAATTAAAATCATGAAACTTGCACAGTTTAGAAGCAATTTATTAAAATTCTGAATTGCCATTCAATTTAAATAATTAAAAGCATCTCTAACTGATTTTATTCTACCAGATAGTGTTGAAAACATAGGCTGATTCTCTGATCCAGCCACGCTATTTTGATTTCCTTGCGCTAATTTGAGTTGTTTTGTTTAACTGTAGTTTCACTCGAGCTACTGAGTAAACCTCATACATATGAAGCTGTACATGTGATGACGATGTTCAAAAGTATCAAGTTTTCAAATAAAATTTTTTGTGTGAAAATTATCATTATTAATGAAAAATGTACCTGCAAATCTTACTTTTGTGTGAAAAGGAAAAAGTTGTGGGAGTTTTACTGCCTCTAGTTCATTTCAACTGGAAACTGCAGCCATATGTATAGGTAAATTCCTTTTCAGGAACTCTCACTGCATCCGAAAACGCTATGGGAACGCCTCCAGGGTGACCACGCTCTAAAACTGCTTTGCAAACCGTCGGGTGACGTCACTCATTCATTCAGCAGCGCTCTCTGTGTGACTGTCAGTTTGTTTCTCTGTTCAGAATATTGATAGCTTAAAAGGGTAAATCATGTATGGCAAGAGTTTTGTGAAGTGTGTTGGGTATTTGGGAGAGGAACAAGCCGTTCTCGAATAAGACTGCCTGCATTGCATACAACTCTCTCTGGTCACTCTCTTCTCAAGAGGGAGCATTTGTAAGCATGCCCCACGGTGCTGGCCGCGCTGTCGCCGAGGCGAAGCGTCTGGTGTATCCGTGGGGCTCTTAGATAGATCTGATGGGAGGGATTGAGATGGGTATCCCCTATCTCTTTCCCGACCGATTGGATCTAGCGACATTGTTCTGGGTACAGAAGCACTGCTGATAATGGTCACTACTTCCTGGGAAGGGCAATCCACACACTGTTCATCCTCCTCTAGGGAGCTGGATGTGATTAGTGTGGAAAGCCAGCCGCTTTCTCAGTTTTGTGTCTGATGCTTGTGCTGCCGCCGAGGCGGAGTAGAGGTTGCATTCGCAAGGCTTGCGAGGCTGCCTTGTTGGTGCAATGGTAGAGTCCTCATCTCCCATGTGGGAGACCCGGGTAGTGGGTTATGGAGTTCCTGCAGACTAGACTATCCACAGGATTAGCTCACTCCACACTTAAGGTGTATGTGGCGGCAAAAGCGGCTTTCCACTCCCGTTCAGTGATAGAGATCCTTTAGGGGTATGTTTTCTTCGTGGAGTATTGAGGCTGAGGCCTCAGGTACGCTCGGACGCAGTGAGAGTTCCTGAAAAGGAACATCTCAGGGTTATGTGTATAACCCCAGTTCCTTGAAGGAGCTAGACACTGCGTCCTTTGCCACACCCCCTGTGCCCCCTCCTGGGCACTTGCTTCATGCCTGCGGGCTGGCGTGCACTGCTTCGCATGTGCTCTTATACTTCCTGGTCAGTGATGTCACCCGAGGGTTTGACGGTTTGCATAACAGTTTCAGAGCGTGGTCACGCTGGAGGCGTTCCCATAGGGTTTTCGGATGCAGTGTCTCATTCCTTCAAGGAACTGGGGTTATATACATAACCCTGAGACATTTTTTCAGTTTTGCAGACATGAGCCTTGCATCTCTATATTGCGATTTGATTCAGTTAAACAGACCTACATTTGGTTTATTTGTCCAAGTTTAGGCAAATTCCATGACCTTCCGCCATACACAGTAAATTCAATTTTTATGATTGGATTCTATGATTCTGTCGGTTTTCCACATTGCTGAAATCAAAGGGCCCTATATATACATGTTTTGTTTATCACGATCAGAACAGAACTCCCTGAGTGTAATTCATTTGTTCTTATGGACAAATCAGATTGAATTCTGTTTTAATTTGAACATCTTTTCTTTCCATTCGACCCATGAATCCAGTGCATTGTTTGCTTTGAGTCATGATAAACTATGGTAATAGAGGCTCTTTTGTGTATATGTGTGTGTGTGCATGTGTTTGTTGTTTGCTGTTAATTTGCATTCTACATAGGCCACTGGATCTTCAGCTCTGTTGTATAAAGTGCAGTCTGTTTATTGCATTTACGGTGTATTTGGCATCGCACAGGCATGCACACACACACACACAGAGAGCCAGCCAGCTGAATGTTTTGGGTTTAATTGTGCACAGTGTTAATTCATAATTGAATTCATTATGGGTACAGGACGCCAGATCACCCACAATTCCCCAGTTAATCAGCAAAGAGGACAAGTTCAGTCCTTATGGGACTCAGACATGCACACATGCCATCACAGACACACACTCTTTCTTGTACAGTGGCAAGCAGATGCCACGGCAAAACGGTAATTAATGACTAATCATAAATACTTTTGTGTAACTAGAGTGTGTGTGTGTGTGTTCTGTAAAAGATGATGGATTGCAACATTATACAGTATGCCAATAGATCCACTCACAAAAACAAACACACACGGTGATCTTGAGTTAAACAAATGCCTTCTTCACTTTCTCTCTGCCTCTAGAAATGATTATTTTCCAATGCAGACCGAGAGCCTTCGAGATCACACTTAGATGAATAGTTAATCCAGACAGGAGAGAAGTTGCTTAGTGCCCTTAAGGGTGCCCTTAACTCTCTAAAATTGTTGAACAAAAAAAGTTGAACAAAACAATAACCTGTGTGTGTGTGCACACGAGAACAGCTGATATTAACATCGCTCTGCTGTCAGAAAATATATAATTATCCCATATGTTGGGATAGACATCACTAACGTTATTCATTTCTGTGATAAGCATCCTCTTTGCTTTACCATTTCAAGGGAAAACAATCTTTGGGTCACTGCAGTGCTAATATACTGCTCAAAATAATTTATTAATCATTGTTTTTGTTAGTGTCTAAACATCATTTAACACATGATTCACCCAAAAATGAAAACTATGTGATTTACACACCCTCATGTTGTTCCAAACCTGTATGACTTTATTTCCTTTATGGAACATGTTTTTTCCCCCCTGTTGACTTTCATTGTTTTGGACAAAAAAATAAGCCAATTTTTTTTGCCTACAGTACTTTTCAACTTTCTACAAAATATATTCTGTGTTCCACAGAAAAATAAATGTATAATTTTGTTTTCTTTCTAGGTGGACTCTATTTCATAATATTTTCACTGCAGTTCACTTTAGAAGCATAGTCACAGTCTGTATACTAAATATCCCTTCATTACAGAAAATAACAGTGACTATTGTTAAAGTAAACAAGCTGCACTCAATGAATTGGAACACTTTTGAACAGCCATTTTTTATTGAGTTACTCTGTAATTTGGCTACTAGAAAAGTCATTTGGCCCCTAAATGCGTTTTTTCAAGAGGAAATTGCTCCCTGGTCATTTTTTTCCTTGTCTGGAGCCCGGCTTTGAAACTATTACAAGCAAGGCAAAACCTCTTATTTTTTAATGCAGAGACAAATGACCAAATTGAAAATACTATAGTGTTAAATGTTGCAATGACACATTTTATACCAATTATAATAAATGTTTTGCCATTCTCACAGCACTTATTTCTGTCATTGGTATAAGTAAAGGGTAGAAAGATGTATAAAATCCAGTGATATTTTACTACTTATATGCTATGAGAGTATTTATTATTATGTGGAAATATAATTTTTTAATTTAAAGTTTAGTTTACATATTTATTTTAGTTTTTTTTTGTTTATTTTCAAATATTTTTATTTCTGTTTAGCTTTGATTTGTTTTCCCCAACCTCCACTTGTACCAAATCTGTATCATTTCTTCTGCTGAACACAAAATATATTGTTTAAGAAGCTGTTTTTCATCTAATATTTATCTTTGATTTTAGCTCAAATTGTTTTTCATTTACTGAAAATGAATGTAATAGTTTTAGTTGACAAACACAGCACTATCAGGCTGTCAGTGTAGCTTTAGTCTTACAGTCTGGTCCCAAACATTGCCTGTGTAGTACAAACAACTGACATACATTTTAAGTGCAATACTCAGGAGTTGGTCAGAGGAGCAGGGCGCTGGTTTGTGTTTGTAGTTTCTTGTGGCAACATTTCCACACCGCTGTGCTTTTTAAATGTGAAACGAGAGATAGCAGGAAGGAGAGGCACACAGCCAGGGATCAAGAGGTGTTTCAGAACGAAACAGGGATGGAAATAGTTTAGGATTAGGAGGGAAATATTGGGGTTGTGGAGTTGGAAAGTTAGTATGTGAAAGGGATGTCGAGGGAAATAGCCCGAGATAAGGAAAGGAAATTACCCAAAAATGAAATCTGGATTTATGGGGGAAGGGGGAAAGAGAGAGAGTTTGAGAATTATCTTTATAGAAAGAAGTTGCTAAGCAACCCCCTCCTTCAGATTGCGTTTGGATGGATGGTGCATTTAGAGAAAGAAATAAAGAAATAAGAGGCCATGTGAACTGGGGAAAAGAGGGAGGAAATGGGAAGAGAAGAGCAGAGGAAGTGGAATTGTGGAGCACAGTGTGAGCCATTATCATTCAGGAAGACTTTTTTTTCTGAACTGAGTGAGCAATAGGTGGATATGGGGTGAACATCAGCTTGATCTCTATGGATGTATGCGCTCGCTCACACACACACACAGTCTCACGCACTCTCTGTCTCTCTCTCTCTCATACACACACACACACACACACACACACACACACACACATTTAATTCAGTCCCTTTCTGCATCATATTCCCAGACATTAGTCCCACCAGTGTGCAGTGCTATTTTTAACTGACCTAGCTAACACAAACATAAAAAGGACCAACTCCCTTCAACTGCTGGAGAATGTTTTTTTCGGTTGTGTTACTGAGGCGCTCCTAATTATTCACTCAGGTGTTTAACATTCTGTCATAATTATGGTCATATATATTTAAATGTTGCACAGTACTGTTGCACTTTTGATGATATATTCTTAATTTAAAGGATGCAATGCATTGTACCTGCTGGCATACAGTATGATTTAATGTTTGCAGTTCAAAGGTGTAGACATTAGTACTGAAATATCACTGAAATAGAGTTAAAACCCTGCTTGATTGACAGCATTCAAATTTTCCATGATGTTCAGTTTAAAGAAATTCTCTTTTAATCTGTCATTTAATGTTAAAAATATGCTGATCATTGTTAAAATAAAGGATCATTTTACAAAAATATGCTTTCAGATAAAATGATGCAATGGAGCAAGAACTACAACACTGTAAAAAATGGCCGTAAATTTAACTGTAAAAAACAGTGAAAATGCTATGTTAAATGGTTAAAAACCTGTTAAGTGGTTAATGGTAAATTCCTGTTAAATTTACAGGGAAACACCGTAAACTGACATTCCCAGAATTCCCTGCGTTGCATTTTAAATTTTGTTTGAATTTGATGTTTTTTTAGTTTTTTGTATCAGTTATATTAGGGTTGTATGTTCCATTTAATGTTGTTAAATGAATGTTTATTGCCCATTTTAGTTTAATAATTCTTACCGTGATAGCGTTAAGTGCTTGTGTGAATCACACTGAGCACCTTCTGTATGTTTTACTTTATTAAAGCTACTTGTAATGAACTTTGGTTCATCATGTGACTTTCTCATAACCACTTGCATTTGGTACTTATCAGTGTATTTCAAAGGTACAAAATGGATTGCACTGTTTTAACAGTTCGGTATATTAACATTATTTCAGATATTACGGTGTTTTATTAGAAAATACGGTATTTAACTGTAAATTTAAAATAAAACCGTAAAACTATTGACGAAACAAACATTTTTATATTATATTTTTAAATTTTTTGCCATAAAAGTAATTAATGTTTTACCGTTATTTAACGGTAGAATTTCGGCAACCCCAGCTGCAGGTATATTACCGTAAAAATAACTTTTTTTTTTTTTAATGAATGTTATCAACAATTATATTAAATGAACAATTGTGGCATTGCATTGCTATAAGGCATTAAAAGAAATAATTTGCATTTATAAAAATATGCTTGTGTTTGAGAGGAGTAAGTGTTTTTTTAACAATATGAAGTGTAATTTAAAAATGGAAATAACATTCAAATTCAACATAACATTCAACAGCGTTAACTTATTGTACTAAGTTGCTTCAGCTCATACTGTTATGTATTTGGCTTTTTTTCGGTTCTATGTGAATGTGTGTGTGTGTGTTTGATTGAGAGACATGCATGCAAATCACTCTGTCATTTAATTTGTTCATAAGCAGTCTTGGCAGTTATAATCTTCTTCCCCATAAAGTCCTTTTGTTCTCCACAGCACTCATGGTACAGTATTATTAAAACAATGAGAATAAGTGTGTGTGGTCAGTTCATACATTCTTTACTTATTCCTTCATAACTCACAGACTACTTCAAATATACATATGCTCATCATCTCTAACATCCTTTGCCATTTTTTGAAAGTAATTACATGCATTACATTGATAAAAGCTGACAACTTACATTGATTAAAAAAAAAAAAAATGTATTCAAAATAAATGCTGTTTAAACATTATATTTATTTTTCATTAAAAATTAATAAATAATAAAAATGATAATAACAAAATTTATTGACAACCAAATCAACATATGATTTCTGAAGGATCATGTGCCATTGAAAACTGGAGTAATGGTTGCTAAAAATGTTTTTATTTTAAATTTACATATTTACATAATTTACAAATGTTTTTTCCCCCCATATTTTTTAATCAAATACATATTAAGGTGCCTTAATAGTTCCATTAAAATATTTACACTGTTAATCCACTTTATTCCTAAACACAGAAGTAAACCTATAGAAGTAAGACTTCTGGTTCGTTAACTGTTGGAAATAACAAGAAGAAAAACAATGTACTGTAAAAAGAAAAACAAATGTTTGCCCAAAAAAACTGTGCGTTCATAATTAAGATAATTCACTAAAATAATGTGGTAAGACGCACCAATTAGCAGTTTTGAGCAGCAAAATGAGTGGTAAGTGAATTTAGTGGTCCATTAGGTTATTGCTGACCTTACTGTTGAAAATGAAAAAGTAGCATGCTAGTACATCATCTGATGTTTCTCCAGCTACTGAAGAGGAAAGGAGCTCAGACCAATCGTAGCAGTCCATACATGCCAAGTACCATTGAAGCAAAAGATGAACAGTTTATACTAATTAGAGAGTCTAGGTGTTACTAAAAAAGGTTTGCCACTGCTAATAAAGCCTCACATTAAATGGCTGAAGAGAAAACACATTAACAAAAATAATTAATGTGTTTGCCTTCTTCCAGCTGTTTGTGGCATGTTCGTTTAAGCGTGTGTGAATGTTTTTAGAATATGTTTGTCAGAAAATCTGTTACGGCTGACAACAATGAAATTAGTTTTCTTAATAAGAGACTGTACAGTATATAAAATAACAGTGAACTGTAATATGAAACAATTAGCGAGCTGTGAGGTTCAGTTTGCAGTTGACTGATCTCAGATAAGTCATTTAGTTAAGAGTGAGTCCTCGTGATGCTGCATGAGTGATTTACAGCTCTGTCAGAATAACTAGTTTCTCTCTCATTGAGCTTGTTAAATGGCTACACTAAATCACTGGAAATGTGAACTAGGTTGCAGATCTCAGCTGTTCGCTCTAGTTTTTCTTGCGTTGTCTGTACAGGTGTGGAAATGCTCACCCTGGAGGGTGATTTGGGGTATTTTTGGTTGGTCTCTTCTTGTAATATGTAAGAAAATCATTGTGTGTATAGGGGTTTATATTATGGGATCAAGTTCAGTGAGGATCATCATGGTAGCAATGGAGGGGGTCTGGAAATTATTGCTTGATCATATTGATTGATTGATTGATTGATTGTTTTGCGAATTAAGTAAAAAACTAAAATTAATTAAAAGTTAAGAACCTAAATTTCATCATACATTTTATAAAATATTTTAATCATCATATGTGGTGTGTGTGTAAAGAAAATATTTGTAAAATATATACTGTATGTTACGTTTATGTCCATTTAGTTCTGTTCTTAGTTTCGTTTTCATGTGTTCTTGTTTTAGTTCCTGTTTGCCCATATTTGTTTTTTTCTGTGTTAGTGTGATCATTAGTTGATTATTCCCCGCCTGTGTTTTCCCAGCTGTGTCTAGTTTAGTTCATTAGTCCTTGTGTATTTAGTTCCTGTCCTTTTCAGTTGAGTTTGTCCGTGATTATAGTTGTCAGTGTTATATTGTGCGTGTTATGTTTTCTCCAGCGTTTATATTAAAAGACATTGATTTATATTGCGTCTCCTGCGTCTCTATTCTCCGCACAGCAAGACGTTGCACTTTATGTGTATTTATATATACATAATAAATAAACAATATGCATATATTATGTAAACAAAGCTGTTTAGAAGAAAATAGTATTGTAAAATATTATTACAATATAAAATAAGTGTTTTCTTTATATATATATATATATATACATTAAATGTAATTTATTTTTGCGATGCCAAATTTAATTTTTAGTATCATTACTCCAGTCTTCAGTGTTATATGATCCTCCAGAAATCATTCTAGCACGTTGATTTGCTGCTCATTATCATTTATATTATCACATAATCTTTGTTATTATCATCAATAATTTTGTCTGTAATCTAATCAGCATATGTGAATAATGTGAAATGTGAACATTATTACTGACAGACAGCCTTACTTTGTAAAACAAACAAACAAACAAAAAAATAAAACTAAGCAAGCACAAAAATATATATCATTAAACCTAAATTCTAAGATTTGATCCTCTACATTTTGCTAGCTAAACACACTGTCTGTGTGGCTGGTGGGGTCTTAGTGCAGAACTGTGTCTGACAGAGCTGATTCTCATTGTTTTTCTGGGACATTGCTTGTTTTTCTGGGACACACAGCAATGCTTTCTCACCTGCAGATGAATGTTACAGCCACTCGCTCCTGTACGGCAGAGAAAACAACATCTTCACACAGAGCACTGATGGGGCTCATTAACACTTTCACATCTCCTACAAGCCTGACTCCCCTGCATGCCCACTTGCTTTCGAAGCCTGACTCCCTGAGTATCCTGCATGCATGATTAAGTTAAAGTAACCTTGCCCTAGTTTGAATGGAAACTTAAAAAAAAAAAAAAAACCCAAGCAATTTGAGCACCGTGCTGCTTTGCAAGTAAAATACATTCTTTTACAGATTTAACCCTCATTGTCCTCTGGAGAGTGACTGGATCTTAGATGTGTTCATACTGAATACTTCACATTATGTTCAGCATTACATAAGTCACTGCTAAACTGAAGTGTCCTGATCTCTTTACTGTTTTAAATGGTGTTACTGTACCTGCACAGTGTGGATCTGTGCAGGATTGGGTCACTCAGTCCGCCTGCGTCCCACCAGGTCATCAATTTACTTTCATTTGAGAAAAGCAGAGGTCTCACTGTGATTCCATGTTTTGAAGTACGCTTGCGCGTGATAACCATTGTTAAAAAAATTTGTTTTGGTAAAATCAGATTGAATGAATACAAACTCGTTGAAGCTAAAGTAAATTTCAGTGTTGACTAATTTAAAACTTTGAAAATTAACAGTCTGTGGTTTAATTAGTAGTTTGTACACAAACAATAAACCTGATGTGTTTGTTAGTTATACAGATGGTGTCATGAATCAGCGGATGAGACGTGAAGAGTTCGAGTTCATGTGCAAAACAGTTTATTAAAGGATCAGGGTCAGAACAGACAGCATCGAACACCAGCAGACTGAAACAGCGTAGGCAAAGACAATCATGAAACGTAAATCCAAAGCAAGGGTCCATTACGGGTAAACGGAGTCCGAAGGAAGAAGCGAGGCGAAGGTCCGTGGAGAAGCAAAGGTCGGCAACGGGTAAATCCAAAAACGAGACTAACTAAGAACAAGACACGAATGAATTCCAGATACAGGGTGACGATGTAAAAGACAGACAAACAGACTGGTATTTATACAGGTTGTACTGAATGATTGAACCTAACTAGCAACAGCTGTGGAGGAGAGGTGCATTCTGGGGAATGGAGTCCAGGTATGAAAACAGACACATAGAGTTCATGGAGAGCTGGGGGTATTCCAGAAAGCTTGGTTAACTTACCATTTGGTAAAACATAACCTCTGGGTTGATTGACCCCAAACCCAGATACCGTGAGTATGTCGGTTCCAAAACACCTGATAAGAGTAAGTTTAATGAACCTCCTACTGGTTACCCAGAGTTAATACGCGTACATAAAGACATTTTTAATGGATCACCGATTTCACGAGTCAAAATGGAAAATGAAAAGGGAGTGGCATATTTCACAGAGGCGGAGCTGGAAGTTTTAATGCATGCGTATGAAGAATTGAAGCCAAAAATAATGAATAAAAAGCAATACAACTAAACAATTAAGAAAATGACGGTATGTGTGTTTCTGTTCAAGTTAGTTTGGGTGGGTTTGATTCATTTGCAGCCCTGTTATAAAAAACGAAACTGTTACCGTCATGGAAAAAGATGTGTAGGGGAGGAACTTGAAATTGCCGTGCCGGTGGAAGTATGTCAATGAGTGACTAAAAGATGCCAGAAGTGAGTTCCAGCCAGGGGGGCAAGAGGGGGTCTCACCCAGGGAGTAATTCCATGTACAACCACCACTGTACATGCCCACATTGTACAAAATATACCCTGATGCAAAAAAGTGATCCATTTTTTTTTTCTCTATGCTAAGCGCAGATCCGTGGTTTGTGACATTTGCAATATATGTCAAGAGATGTGTTCAAGAAATTAACAAATCTTTTGAAAACCGGTAACGCTCTTTCAAATAATCATTAGGAAATGAAAAGACATCAATATGCGATCTTATAACTTTCTGCCCGCGTAAAAAACTTAGTATAATTTGTGCCTCCACGTCCATCAAAAGGGCACGCCATGCTCAGTAACCGTCTAAAACAAACTAACCCTAGAACATAACCTGCTACCGAGCAGGTTATTTTCAGAAAGTAAGTTCCTATGGTTACATACATACCCAGAAAGTTGAGGTTATCCACTAACTTACCCTTAAACTTACCCAGGCATGTCACATAACCTGCTTTCTGGAATGCTAAAATACTATATTAATTATTTTGAACACCGATTGTGATGTTCTCTAATGAGAGATAAATAATATTTAATACAATAACATCATTTACATTTTTAGCAACTTAATTGTTTAAATATAATAAAGCTAGGCAAAAATGCCTTAATAATTTAAAACATAATTAATGATTGCATAATTATTTTTTTCTTTTGATGGTGGTGTTGAGTGTAACCATCATTTTTATTTATTTTTTCACCCATATAAAGTTTGCGAACCTGTTGAAAGCTCATTTACAGTGTTTTCAGTAGCCATGAATTGAGAGTTGGTCACAGTCAAGCGCGGCTGCAGAATGCTGGGAAGGAGATTTCACAGGAGGAGAGACAGCATGGCCTCTCGCTGAATAGCTGTCTGCTGTGATAATTTTATGAAAAGCTCCTAAGGTTCACAAAAGTGGCTTGCTCCCAGAAATAACACTTGTGGCAGAAGATTTTCATCTATTTTTCATAACACAGACTGGGCACTCTGTCACAAAGAGTGCAACGCCTCTCCAACTGATACAACAAGCGTTTCACAGTGTGTACCTGTCCAGTCAACCCCCTTCATAAACAAATACTAGCGTTTCTGACATTAATACTAGTGGACTGTAGCATTTTACACTGACTCACAAGGCCAGGTCCCTTTGGCCAATTTATTATACCTTTATAACATATCATCATGCTCTGACTCACTGCTCTGACCTGGAGCCTGGAGCGCCACCTCCGAACCCTCGCTAACACACATGATGGTCATCTGTCACCGTGGGCCTAAACCGGCGGGAAACCTCAGGGGAGAGAGGGCTTTCGGTTCAAGAAGCTTTTAGGAGCGCATTGTCTTGAATATATTCAGCAGCCTGCTCCATCTCTGTTCCTGTGGAGCGCTCTAGAGTCCCCAAGGCACCGAATGTGAGAGGCTTCCGATAGCATTTTGTGTCACTTCCTGTAACAAATAGCTTGAAGCAGCCCGTTGTGGCTCGGTGGAAGTCTTCAGTATCTCTTGTTGCTTTCAGTTAGCTGATTTACTCAGACACGGGCTTCGTCTAAGTTAAGGTGGGGACAAACGGAATTAAGGATGCAGCAGATGCCTACTAACGCTTTGCTGGTAAAGGGCATTGAGGAGGTACGGAGAAAGAAAAGAGCAATTGGAGGAGTTCCTTTGAGTGCACCTCGCAGAACATTTTCTCACACATTACTGAGCTGAGATCCAACGTGAGCTTGCCATGTTTCTGGGACTGAAAATGCAAGTGCCCTCAAATAGGATTTCAGTGGCTCCGTTAAAAGACTCGAGGGAGAGCAAAGTGCTTGTTGGCTTAATCTACTGATAACATCATGTGAACATACTCATTACATGAACATTTGAGAGAGAGAATTTTTCTTTCTTTTTTTTTTTTTTAATTTTCACAACTTTATTAAATCATAAAAACAATTTCACAATATAATTTTAAAATCTCATTACATTACACATTTCCAAAGTGTTTCCACATGACTTAATACTTTTGTTTTCTCACACTTACTCCAATACCAAATTAAAAGTATAACATTTCATCCAAAACTGTACAAATAAAAAAAGAGAGAGAGAGAGAGAGAGAAAGAGAAATACACTAAAATGCCACACCCACACACACACCTCAACAGTTTGTACATGAAACATCACTGATAATTTTCATAGAGGAACAGGATTTGAAAATGATTTTTTCTATAACAGTTTTTATTTTTCCAACTGCTTACCCACTTTTTTAAAACATTGCCTTGTTTTTTTTTAGTTTTTCTCCAACATTTACACACAAAATCCCTCACATCTCTCGCTAAATGCAGCACTGCACTCAAAATATCACGAACAAACCTCAAAAGCAAACATTTGCCATAATATTATTAACATAAAAATGTAATCCTATTAGACTTTTGTGCGTTAACTGTGTGTTGTGTTTTGAAAAAAAAAAAGAATTGAAACTGAAAATGATACTGTAATTAGTGTATGGTTTTGCAGATTTGGTGTGTGATTCTGGTGTAAAGAGCCAATATTTGCCACCTACTGTACAACTGATTTACCTTTGTAAGATCGACTCAAATACTTTTTATGTCAAATATTTAAAGCTAACCAAAAAAGCGTTTTTAAAGCCTAAAAATACATCTTTAAATCTTTGAATATATTCATAATCAAGTTATTTGTTTTGGGAATGTAAAGAAGTTATACCATTGTAGAAGAATATTGTGGGTGAACATCTAAAAAAGAGTAGGGTTATTAAACAATGAAAAAAACTAAAATGGTTATTCAAACTGGAAATAAATTATAGGCCTAACAGGAGTTACTCACTCTCACAAAAACTCCCAGAATCACTGGAGATGTACTATGACACAAATCTCTTATTGTTTCTGTATTTGCTGTTTATGATGAGATAACCTTTCTTTATATTTTTATGCAGGTCATGTCTGCAGTTCCAAAGATTGATTTTAATGTTGCAAAAATGCACATCTAAATTTAATGCCACAATTTATTTATTATTTTTTACATTTCCATTTATTTTACATCTCTTGGGGACATTTTTGATCATTTTGATGGCATTCTTGCCCTATGCTCCTATTAATTTCTGACCCTGCAGAGTACTTGAATATGACAAAATTATGAACTCTAAAAAAATAAAATATCTAAACATCACAATAATTCCCAATCCATTGCATGATGGGTAAAATGAAAAGTGGGACTAGACAGGCTACTAATTTATTTATTTTAGAGCAGCACCTTGAGTGCTTGTTGGTTTGAATGAAATAAATAAATACATATGTATACATAAATGCACACATACATATATAATATAACAGCAAACAGCAAAAAAATATAATGAAAGAAAAAAGAAAATCAACAACAAACCTAGTTTTTGTGCACTTTATGTGTATGTTTCATTTAGTTGACAGCAGTTATGAAGTGCAGACTGAAAATAGCTGTCCATGAATGTGGTCAGTAAGAGCTGCTTTAAAACAGAGAAAGTTCTCCAACTCCAGCATGTTTCTCCATATGTGACCTCATTCTCCATGGAGGGTGTAGAATGACGCTATGCGGTAGCATTATGCAATCACACCTGGGAGAATGGAACAATCCATTTTTCAGGGGAAAGAGGGTAGTGCGACTGGTCGGTTGAGGAAAGTTGAGTAGATTATTGGGATTTCAGGTTAATGCTTCAAAGGACCTGTGTTCAGCCAATGCTGGCAGGTGAAAAAAAAAAATAAAAAATCTGTAGCACCTCTGCATTTCTATTTTACATAAATATTTTACATTTAAATATTCACATTGTGCTCTGTGAAAATGCACCAAAACATACTGTCAAATTATATAAAGTGTAATCTGAAGAAAAATATGTGGATCTTTTTATGTTGCTCTCTGATGCAACTACTGTTTTTAAAACACATTTAGAATAAACTCAAGCCACACACACAAACTACACTATATAAAATGTACTGAAGTAGACTTTCAGTGCCCTTTATTAAGGGTCCTTGATGAGTCCTTGATGGAGTGTGAAGCGGTTGTTCTCTTTAAGTATTGACAACATCACATGAATACTTATTATGAATACTTATGAATATCCAGTGTAAAAGCAACACACACCGGTCTCAGCACTTGGTGCATGAAATATTTCAGGGATACATTTTAGCATTTCTCATCCTTCTCATTTTTTTTTTTTTTCAAATCAATTAAAATTATGATTCAAAGCACTTACTTTCCACAGTTGTAAGAATAAAACTATTTAACATGTTGGGTGGAACATTTTATAAATATTCTATTTACCTGGCTATAAACTTACACAAACTGCTTGAAGGGACACATACACACACACACACACACACACAGGGAAATGCGAACAATTATCTTTTAATTAATGCAAACTTACCATAGGCTAATTACATTAGTTAAATTGCTCAGTTACACTCATGTTATCAAAAAATAAAACGATGGTCTTGAGCCTTCTGATCGTATAAACAGCAGTCAGAACAAAAACTGTCTGAAATTGTACAGTAAAGTATTGCACATTTGAGTGATTTGTGTTTGAATGAACAGATCCCCATAGGCTGACTGACCACTGATGTCAACCGCATAATCAACAGAAGAAAGAAGTAACATTTACCATTTTGTATCTTCATGAATTTCCACACAGATAAAAGCAATACTGTAGGGGGATGTTTTATCTGACAAAGGCAGACATGTTATCTAAAGAGCAATGACTACAATTAAAAAGAAAGTAGGATTTGTAAGATAATACCGAGACCGTGAGAATTGAACATGGCTATGAACAGAGCTAGACATTGGACATATTTTGATTGAACTATTTTTATTGTGCGATTATTTATGTATGGATATATAGGCTAATGATATGGTGCTACATAAGCATTAAACCCATCTTCTTTAGATTAGTAAAAACACTGAACTTCTGTTACCACAAAGACTCAAAGTTGTAACATTAACATTACTAAAAACATAGCAAAATATCAAACATGTAAAAACTCCTTTATTTCTGCGTTAGAGGCCTCACAACAACATAGCAAAGTTAAAAATATTTTTTCCCCCCTCAGATTTTATCTAAATGTAGATCTTTTATGGTCAAAGCTTCATTTGCAGGCATCATCATTAACAGAACATCAGTACATCAGTCCTTACTTGCATTCAAAGAAATGCTTTCACCTGCTAGTAGAATATTTATAATGTGCTTTTTGAGTCCTCAAGACAAGATAAGCTGTTGATGCCTTTTAACTCAGGATATCAAGCATTTGAGTGTTGAAACTGCGGTCTTTGTACCCTCTGACACCTCTGAATCATGCCACAACACTGCTCCAAGCGATATTTAGAGGTTGTTTTTATTTATCCACAATAATTTAGTGTGACCCAAATAGAGTCTGCTTGGATCAAGTGGCCTGCACTGTAATTGCAGATCTTCAACAATGGGAGCAAGGTCAAGCCTCAAACAATGGGAAGAAAACCACTCTCAATTCTATCTATATATAGTTAGCCAATTTTCCACATGCTTTTCAGTCTCTGCTCTGTTCCCAAAGTGTGATCTTCTTTTCTCCATTTTATAAACACACCACACCATACACTCTCACCCTCAAGCTCATATTTCCTGATGATAGATAGATAGATAGATAGATAGAAGTAAAACACAGCAGTGTTGTATTAAAAAACGAATCCTAGCCATAAGACAGCGATAAAAACTGCACCCAAACTGAACTAAACAGCAGAAATTTTATTTTTATTCGCCGTACAGCCTGAGTAAATTATTAGCTCGAAGGAGCTTCACAAATTGACTGCTGCATACATAGTAGAGTATCTGTAGCCGCTCTCCAGTGTGGATGTGCTTTTCAGAACATCATTAGCAAAATCCCTATGATGGGGAGAAGAGAGAGGGTCATCCAAACTGATCTCAAAACTTTCACAAGCTACACAGAAAAACAGGAGGAAGTGAAGATGAATCTGCAAAAAAAACCAAAAAAAAAAACCAGAAGCTGCTGACTTTAGTACTGTCTACCACTGCAGTCCTATACTGTTCATCCTCAAACATTTATATAAATATGGACAGAAGCAGCAATTGGGTTGTTTTGACCCAGCAGTTGGGTTAAATGTTTAACTGGATATTAAACCAGCCACTGGGTCAAAACAACCCAAACGCTTGTTCTGTCCATGTTTTAACCAGTGCTGGGTTGTATTTAACCCATCATTTTCTTTAGAGTGATATGAGCATGTGCTTTGGATGAATAAATATTAAACACAAATGGCTTATAGTTAACAAACTGCAAACCTGTCTGAAATGCTATGAAAACATGCTCCTTAGTGAAATCAGGTCTTTTACTCTTTACTTGACAGTGATGGTGTTTCATTGGCTGCCAGGACACTGACAAAATTGAAGTTGTGCCGGGTGAGAGATGAGACAAGAAAAGCCCACATTAATATTCTGCTGGCAGCAAAGTGTCGTGCTCTCGCCATTGAAGTACCACAACAAGAAGCACTGCAGAGTCCTGCACAAAGAAGTGGCTGAGAAAATGACTAGGGGTTTTGTAAATACTGTAAGTCAGCTCTTCAGCATTAGGGGGTCTTTAGCACTACTGGGGGGTCTTTAGCACTACACAGCACTACTGTCCAGCACATCTGTCAAGATGCTTTTTAAGTCTCATTCTCATCGTTTCTCAGGCCAACGCATTTAGAGACAACTTCTGTGCTGCAATGATTACTTCAATCATGCACACTCTCTCACGCACATCTTTGCTAAGAAAACTTTTGGGTTTTAGACAAGTTACTGTTTTCAGATCTGTTTTGCAGGCCTTTATGTGCACACAGCATTTTCAACCTACCTGATAGTGCAGCCTGAACTCATGTTTGAACGTTGGTATTAATACTTTTTTACATTTTTACTGTTGCTAAAACGTACAATTTAGACATATTTTAACATTAAAATATACAAATCGCTACATATTTTTAGTTTAAAATTGGCAAAATAGTTGTGTATATCTTTTATATAATTAAGATTTTTGTATCAGTGCATTCTTATCGTTTTCAGGATCTTTTACAGAAATAAAATATCTGAGTGTGGCATTTTATATGACAGGTTAAAGTTATCTAACTCATAGCGCTGAATCAGCTCTGTCAGAGTTTAAATGAAGTAATACACTTGAGCACAAGCATGCAGAAAAATAGCATTCCATGCACTTCAACATAAATATCAAAACACATCCAAACGATTTCCTTGACTCGATTCTGATCAAATCATTCAGCTCCTTCAAAGGCATTGCACTGAAGCTTTTGAGATGCTCAGCCTTCCTCCTCTGAAGTTTTCTGCGACAGGAGCGACAATGAGAGAAAGAAAGAGAAAGAGAAGGGAGGGGAATATGTGATGTCTCCCCTCTAATTTCCTCCTCTCCCAGCAGCGCTAATGGTCTGAAATGTTCAGTGCTAAAAGAGCGGCTCCCAGCAGACATCGCTCAATACAGAGGCCAGGACCATCTCCTGCAGTTCATCTTTCTCGGTCTTGTGTAAATGCATGAGATTCCAGCCCTCCTGCTCTCCTCTCGCTCTCCCTCCACTGGGTAGTGGGCTTATGGGTAATTGAGGACACTGGAACTTGCCATAATTGGAGCTGTACAATGATGGAGCGGGGCAGTCTGGGTGCCTCATTCAGGAGAAGAAAAAAAAGCAAGAAGCAAATCAATTAATCACTTTTATTTCAGAATATAGTGATTTTAACAATACAGATTGTAGCAAAGGACAGAACATTTCAAAATAGGAGAAAAGATGTACTGTATAAAGTAAATGTATAATGACAAGATTAAACTATGTATTTATTAAATGCAGAGACAGTCTCTGTAATCAAGACGATGATAATCACTAGAAATTAGGTGTCCCCAACTGAGCCAGATCTCCTCTGGCCAGACGACCAGCACTTAATTTCCAGTGCAATTTAAGCATGTGTTAGATTGTGCAAAGTACTGTACTTATAGTGTGTGTGTGTGTTTGTTTGCATCTGGTTTCGGTGATCTGTCCATGGAGCTCATCTAGGTGTTCTGGTCTCTGATGAAGATCATCTCTTTGTGCTGATCCACCATCTGATCTGGATATGGACTGAGGAACAGAATAAAAGAGAGACAGACTAATATTAGTGTAGAGGCCATTCTTTTTACGATGAAACGAGTACATCGTGTGTTAAGTGTGTTAAGTTCCCGGTTCCGGCTGATCTAATTAATGCAGTATAAAGCCCTGAATTGCTTTGCTCCTCAGTACTTGAGCAAGCTCTTATTACATTATAGTCCTCCACATCCGCGGCGTTCTCAAAACTTTGCCGGAACTTTGCCCATTTGATAATACCTAGAATATCAAAATCTACTGTGGGTGGCAGATCTTTTTTTCTATTTAGTACCAAACACTGGAACAATTTACCTAATACTGTTCGGGAGGCAGGCACACTCTGTTAGTTTAAATCCAGATTAAAGACACATCTCTTTACTGTGGCTTACACATAACACACTGATACACATTTATTAATCAAATCCGTTAAAAACCTAATTTTCAAATCTTTACAATGTTTTATAGGGAGCCAGTGCAGTGTTGATGGAACTGGTGGTATGTCTAAGTGATTTTACTTAGAAATACAGAAAACATAGTACTGGGGAAACATTTTCACATGAGTGTTTTATCAAATGTCACCATGGAGGACAAAGACTTTTATAAAGACATATCAAGGAAGGTTTCTTTCTTTTAAATTGTTTCTTTGGGAAAAAAGAAAAAAGCCAAGGGCATGTGGCATGTGGCACAATTAGGCACTCTATCAGTTTAAATCTAGACTAAAGACACATCCCTTTACTTACACTTAACACACTAACACATTTATTATCCCTTAAAGCTGCATTAATTAGATTAGCCGGAACCGGGAACACTCCCCTTAACACACAATGTACTCGTTACATCATAAAAAGAATGGCTTCTACACTAATATTAGTCTGTCTCTCTCTTATTCTGTTCCTCAGTCCGTATCCAGATTAGATCAGATGGTGTACCAGCACAAAAAGATGATCTTCTTTAGAGACCAGAGCACCTAGATGAGCTCCGTGGACAGATCACCAAAACCAGATGCACACACACACACACACACACACACAGTCCTTTACACAGTCTGACATGTGCTTAATATTGAACTGGAAATTAGGTGCTGGCCGTCCGGCTAGAGGAGAACTGGCCCCAACTGAGCCTGGTTCTCCCAAGGTATTTTTTTTCTCCATTCTCTAATGGATGGGCTTTTGGTTACTTGCCGCTGTCGCCTCTGGCTTGCTTAGTTGGCGACATCTAGTGAATATCGCTGTTTTGATTACAGAGACCGTCTCTGCATTTAATAAATAAATAGTTTAATCACGTCATCATGTTTGACTGAACAGCTCTGAGGATAATGACAAGCCTTCACTGATCGTTTCCTTTCCTTGCTCCTCTAAGGCTTCTTTTCATCGCCTGGACACAGTGAAGGAGAACAGGTTAGTAACTTAGGTACACTTATCTTTGCATTATTGGTGATCTCCAGTGCGGCGTGACAGGCGGGAGTGTAATTGGCATTCAGGTGAGTGAAGCGGGTAGAGATCAATGTGCTCAGTTATAAGCTGGATTCCTCGTGCAGTCTTTAGGAACGGAGCTCCTGGGATTCACAGCTCAGTTAAGCAATCCAGCTAAGTATACAGGTAAGTATATGAAGAGTTCAGTTTTCTTATGATCCTTCAGATCTCAGGCAGTAGCGTGCTTGGTGCAGGTGAGTGTGCAACATGGGGGGTTGCACACTCACCTGCACCTTCACCACCCTTGACGTTGACGCAGCTTGGGGCTACACGGGGGTCCCCCAGGTGGAGAGGTCTGTTGCAATGCAACTGTGTTCTCAGGCTTCTACCTCCTGGCAGGGTAACCCGTTGCTCCCCTCCCGAGCCTGTGGGTTTTCATCGGCTCTCGTCGATGATGCCTACAAAGCTTGTGAAGAGGCTGCCTCCTCCGTGCACACCATGGCGTTGCTGCAGGTCCATCAGGCCAAGGCACTGAAGGCCCTGCACTAGGGTGGCCACGACCCGGAAGTTCCATCAGAACTCCGTACTGCAAAGGACCTCACGCTACATGCGATGAAGGTTACGGTGCGGGCTCTGGGTCGTGCGATGTCTACGTTCGTAGTCCAAGAGCACACTATCTGTGGCTGTATCTGCCTGACATGTGCGAGGCAGACGAGACTTGGTTCTTGAATGCCCCTATGTCCCAGACCGGCCTCTTCGGCGACACGGTGGAGACTTTCGCCCAGCAGTTCTCCGCCACCAGGAAGCAGACTGAGGCTATCCGTCACATCCTGCCACAGTGGCCAGCTGCTGCCTCCACCCGGGCCCTGTTGGCACAGCCTCAACCTTCTCGTCGCCGAGGGCGGTCCCCCGCTGCCACCCCCGCTCCTCCGCCGCCAGCGCAGCAGCGACCCAGGGATGGAAGGTACTGTTCTTCGGGAGTTGGTGAGCTCACCACTCCCTCTCCCGGTGGAGGGCCGGATGAAAAATTCAAAATCACGACAAGAAGAGCGGTTCTCTCTATCTCTGGGTCCCCTGAGGAGACGAGGTGCTGTGGACAGGCCTGTAAAAAGAGCTTTGTTACACACTCACTCTCCTCTCATTACAGGCAGCAGTTCGAGAGCCAGGAGGCCGACCCCACAGACTTCCAGCCTCACTACTGCCGGAACACAGGTAACACTTGGACCCCGCCTCGGACCGGTTTAGAGTCACCCGGGCCGGATCCCTGCGCTCCCCCTTGCTGCCCCACCACCAGCACCCCGGTCGTCCCGTTGATGCCTCTAGCATGGTCCCTAGATGCCTGGATAGAGCTCAGCCCATCTCGTTGCCATTACCATCCGGCTCGGCCATGCAATTCAATTCGCCCGGCGACCTCCTGGGTTCTGTGGCGTTCGCTTCACATTAGTGAACGCTGCAAGTGCCCCTGTCTTGCGTGCAGAGATTACTATCCTCTTAGAAAGGGGGGCAATAGAGCCGGTCTCTCCTGCAGATATGAGGACAGGGTTTAACAGCCCGCTCTTCATAGTGCCCAAGAAAGGTGGTGGGTTACGATCAACCCTGGATCTGCGAGTCTTGAATCAAGCTCCTCACAGGCTTTCAAGACGTTGACACCGAAACGCATTTTCCCATGCATCCGTCCCCAGGATTGATTTGCAGCAATCGTCCTGAAGGACGCATACTTTCATGTCTCAATCCTTCCGCGCCGAAGGCCAGGCATATCAGTACCGCGTTCTGCCCTTTGGGCTCTCCCTGTCTCCCGTGTGTTTACCAAAGTAGCGGAGGCTGCCCTGACTCCGCTCAAGGAGAAAGGGGTTCGCATTCTCAACTACCTCGACGATTG
>JAUCMU010000063.1:10968853-10989391 GCA_032275025.1 Enteromius treurensis
TATATATATATATATCATGGTTCCCTCAAAACTATAAGCACTGCAGTGTTCAACATCAATAATAATAATACCCGTGTCTTGAGCATCATATTAGAATGATTTGTTAGGGATCATGTGACACCAAATACTTTTCAGCTTTTCCATCACAGGAATAAATTACATTTAAAATTATATTCAAAGAGAAATCAGTTACTTTAAATTGTAACAATTTCATAAAATATCTGTTTTTAATGTATTATCTTGTTATACAGTAAATGCAACCTTGGTGAGAATAAGAGACAAATCATCCAAAGAGTCTAAATCATCTTAACAGTCTTTGCACAATACTACAGTATGTGCTTTGAGAAATGTGCACCCCATATTAATTATTCATTCAGTAGAAATATTAAATAGAAAAGCTTAATTAAGCTGGTTTACTTGTGTTTCCAAAAGTTGCAAGTTGTTTGCAAAACACTGTACAGCAAGGTGTCATTTATTAAAGTATTAACTAACATGATCCAAAACAACCATTGCATTTATTACATTATTTATTAATCTTTGTTAAAGTTAGTTCCTGAAAATCCACTAACTCGTGTTAACAAACACCACTTATGATTTTAATAATGCATTAATAAATGTTGTAGAAGTATTGTTCATTCTTAGTTCACGTTTACTAATGTTTTAAATCAAGGTTTTCTAATAAATCTTATTGTAAAGTGGTACCAACGATGTTACTTGATTTGAGGTATACAGCAGACACAGAGACAATGAATAGAATGAAATTCTAATGCAAATAGGTTGAGACTATTTGCATTTCCAGAAGAAAATGCCAGTGTTTCCAAGGCAGCAGTAGAACTGTGTTAAAGAGACAAGCTTGTAAATCATTTGCAGAATCTGCTTTGCTGTTGTCATGACGCGTCTTGTTATCACTTGCACTGGACACGAGAGTCAAGTGTGTAGGTGTGAAGTGGATAGAAAGTAAATGTGAGCATGTAAGACACAAGGAATAGAAGCAGGCCACAATGAGACATGTAGGCTCAGGAGTAAAAAAGAAAATAGCTGGTTAAAATGTAAGAAACTGTCTCCTCTCTGAGGTGATTGGCTCTCCTTTCTCTCTTTTGGTCTGTCCACTGAATTTGACCTTAATACGATTAGACAAGTCTGCAATCATAGATGGCTTTTTCAGACAAAGCATTGACGGAAAGGATTTTGTGGATGATTTGATTGGTCAGTGACAATTGCACATTGCAAAAAGTTTGAGAAGGTCATGGATTGAGCCAGAATTAATAAAACCATGTGGATTAGTTTGAAGAGTTTGTTACTGTCTCTTGGTAATGAGATTTTGTGGCAAGAGGAGTTCGGTAATAAGTGTGAGAATAGCTTATCTTCAGATTTTCTTGTTATATAATTGTATAGATGTATATGCTGTATTTTATGAGGTAACACAATATCCCTAATATTTCACGTGGAACCTTTGGGTTTTCTCTAAGGTAAAAGGTGACCTGATTTTTCTTTAGTTTACTAATTTGTTTCCTCCACGTCTAACTAAGTATCTATTTTTAATTGGAGAGAGGTTGTTTCCATGGCAACCACAGGAGACGTATAACCGGTGTCTTCCTCCAGTTGGTTTGACAAGGGCGTCATCAATGATCTAGCGCAGCACAACTTTATGAGACTTGTGAAATACAAGTTGGCAAGCACATAAACAAGTGATACATATAAACATAAATTATGATTGCTTATGACCAAAATTTTGTTATTTCAACATACTAATTCTATATATATATATATTCTTTATTCTTCTATTCTTTCTTTATTCTTTTTTCTTGTATTTTTTTTTCTCTCTCACTATTTTGCCATTTTGCAAATTAGGAGTTTCATAACTGAGCCAATAACATTTTCTGAAACAAACAAATGCTTTTATCAAAAATTTAATTAGAAAATTGGAAGTTTAAAGAATGTTATAAATATTTCTATTTAGCATCAAATCTTCTAATTAGTATGATTTCTGAAGAATTATGTGACACTGAGGATTGGAGCAATGATGCTGGAAATTCAGCTTTGCCTTCAAAGGAATAAATTACATTTTAAAAATAAAATGGAGTAGGAAATGGTTGTATTAAATTGTAGCAATATTTTACCATTTTACTGTATTTATGAACAAATAAAAACTAACTAGAAGTGAATGAGAGAGCAAAAGTGCTGATCTCATACCTGTCTTGAGATTTAATTAACAACTTGACCCAGATAGATTATATTTGAGAAGATCCTGAAACTGCTGATCCAAGACCTGTATAATATAGTACGGTGTTTGATTTAATGGAGGAGTATATATTTATTAGGGGACATGCGCAGCTTCAGCTGTATTGATCTGCGGTATTGAGAAATAAGTTTGCACACACATACACATGATGAAATGTGACATCCAGGAAGGTTACAGAGATGCAAGCGTATATCGACCCAATTTATGGGTCTGGAAAATAACCTGTCCCTACACACCCCCGCAAAACAATCACTCCTGTTTAATGGTCTCAGTGTGTGTGTGTGTGTGTGTGTGTCTGTGGACGTTTTACTTGAAGCCTTCGTTTGTTTATCCGTTTGTTTACTTGAGGATCTATTTACTGCTCAAAGGCGGCTGTTTAAGTCCATAGATAACAGGGCAGGCTTCATTTCGCTCAGTCCTTAACGCTTTATTAAGAAATCACTGAGAACATTTCAGAGCTTTTTTTTCAAACGGCTTGCTCATTGAGCCTAATCCAAAAATTTAGGGCACAAATATTTGGAGAAACACTGACCTGAACCTGCGTAATGCTTCCTTCAAAGGCAGTATACAGCAGACTCAAGGCATCTGAACATACCCGACTCCAGTGTTGAAACGTCTTGTCTGTTAAAAAAAATGAGTATTGTATCATTAAATATTCAATTACCTTCAGAGCGCACTTTAATTTGTTCTAGATCATTAACCTTGATGTTACGAAGCTGGTCTGAATCCAGTTTCCTTAGAAGGTGCCTTCATACAAAAAGCTTTTTATGGTCAACAGATTGTAAACCTGATGGAAGTATTTTATCGTATCGTATAGTGGCATAGAAATGAAAGCTATTAGCCATAAGAGGTTGTGTGTTATGGAGTTACGGGGCTGGTCACATTAGAAGAAGTTTTGCCAAAGTTTGCAGGCAAAAAGGTTGTCATTCTGTTGTGGTGTATGAAGCAGATCTAAAAAAGAAATCCCCTTCAAACCAAGCAGGTCAACGCAGCGAACAACTTGAACCCACTGCAAAAACGGTTTAGGAAAATTGTTCTTTTTTAAGGGAAATTCACTCACGAAAACAACTGAGTTTTTTATTTGTCATTATATATATATATAATTATTTCATTATAATCAGTTATCGACCATGACGTGAAAATAATAATCAAAGTGTCATTTTTTGGATTATTAGGTATATTTCCTTACTCTATCCAGTCCCTCAGGCTTTCCTGTGTTTCCTCCCTCTCTTTGCCAGCTATCTACTGTAACTCTCTTTTGTCATACTTTCATTTCCTCCCATTCTGGCTCTCTTCCTTCTTTCAGCCCTGGTCTATTCTAGTGTGCTTAGTCACGTCGTATAACTCAGAGGAAGTTCCTGTTGCTTAATAGTTGCTGAGCTTTTGGAGAAAATGGGGTTGATTTTATAGGCTGTTTTTTTTTTTGTCATTAGTTTGGCCAGCATTTAGCATCTGGCTCCTGTTCGTTCTATGTATGGAAGGAGGAGGAGCCAGGTTGGGGCCAAGCTGGCAACTGTGCTAAATGAACCGCTCCATAGACTCTCACACAGTTTATTTTGGGTCATTTGCATGTTATTGCTTTCCCTAATCGCTCTGGAACCTTATTGTTAATTGCTTTCATTAATATCATCATTAGGTTTTAAGAGTATAGTGAAATATAGTAGCCTGAGACACTTTATGCAGCTCAGCAGTCAGTGATAAAAGGGGAAGAGTGAAATTGTGAATCGATATTTTTTTTTCTATTTTCATTCGTAGACTAGCATATAGATGACCTCCAAACGGTCACACATGGTCTAAAAGTCACAAAACTAAAGTTTTGATTTTATAGAGACACCCAAAATCTAAACGGAGAGAGTCAAACAGAATAGTGTCCAGCAGGAACCAAACAGAGGCATTAAAGGTAAAAAAAAGAGACTCTTGGAGGAAACACATTCATAATGATTTGAATTTGAAACGTTATCATGCAAAGGTCAGACACTCAACCTCCACTACAATGACAGCAACTCTGTTCACTCCCATGTCTTTCAGAATCCATTACCCTTTTTGTTTTACATGCTCTTCTACAGAAGACCCCAACAACCCGATAAAGTCATAAAAGCCCTCAGGCAAGAGCGTGACTTTCAGAAAAGCACATACTGCCCGACTAGAAAAAAATTTATGGGATTCCATTGTTTCTTTATCTTTGAAAATTGTAACAATGAAATAGAATTTTGTATTAATTTACCCAGCCCCCTCTCACTACCCAATCATAATTTTATTAGCCGGAGACTTTCAATATAGTGCATGAGTCATATTTATGGTACTTGCGTTCTTTTAGGAGCTTGACATTTTCATTGTCACTCTCAGGTGTTAATGTAATGACAATAGCTGTGTAACAAGTCATTATTTAATAAATAAGTATAAATGTCCCCCTCCTTTCAATAGCTTCAAGTATCAAGAAAAAAATTGAGAAACAGTGTTAGTTTGTGTTTTTATAGTGATCAAAATCCATGCTGCTTTTCTGCTGCAGTTTCAGTAGACAGGTGCAGGTTTATGTAAAATACTTTTGAATGTTCTACCAGACACTATTTTACTGTCAATGTATTGAAAAGAAAATGACATTTGTCCTGAGGATGTGAACAAAAGATGATATCTTTGCAGGTTTTTAGATGGCATGGGTGAACGGTCATGACTCAGATGTTATAGGCACTGACTGGAGAGCTTTGGGGTACAAGGTTTATAACAGTAAAGATTATGACAACTAATGTGGCCTTGTCTCTGACCCTAGCATAGTGACCTTAAAGCAGAAAAAGAAGTCTGTGCTGGCTATAATTAGTGTTCCTTTATGGTATAAATTGTAATTACTTTTATAAACAAAACCCACTCTTTGTTATCAACAGCATGAAATGCACTGAACCGTTAAAATAGCAGTTTTTATATTTATATTATATTTAGATTTCCAGATCTAGTAAGTGAAAGTCGCAGCTTTACATCAGGAGAATAGAGAAACTTGTTGTACACGCTCATGAAAGTTTCTAAAACAAACATTCAGTAAATCCAGGGCACTTTAATTTTAGAACATGTAGCAGAAGGCTTATAATAATAATATTAATAAAACAACAAGTTCACAAAGTTTACATTGTAGTTAAAAGGTACTTTAATACAAAATTCTGAAAAAACAAAAGCAAAATGAAAACATGTTTTCTTTCAGAAATTACTTTAATCTCATAAAATTGATATTGCATATCACCAGCAAACCTACATTTGGACACATGTATAAAATCCATAGCTCATAGAGCTGGAAAAAAGCACTAAGCTTTCTGAGATGCAAGTGTATTAAAATCATAGAACCGTAGCCCAATTTAAAAAAAAAATCTCTTATTCATCTGTGAGTCTGTGAAGGTTTTCACTTGAAGTAATTCACTACAGGGACATTTTTCCACTCACTGTGCCATTAGGAGGTGGTACTGTATTTTTTCCTGTGACCCCTGCTGAGCTTCCAATATGAAAAAATATTAAAAAACATCATCTTTTTTTTATATATAGAATCAGGCAGCTTCAGTGAAAATTTAAGGTACAGTATGACATTACTCATCTGCCGTACACACAGACAAAATAACAGTACTTTAAAAATGACATGTAAAACAGTGGCTGGCAAAATGTTTTTAGTGCGGTCAGTGTTATTTGAGTGTGTGTGTAAAAGAGAGCGAATTAGAGGCAAAACACTGTTCGTAGGTGTATGTATCTGTATTTGTAATACACTAGAGCGTGAATAATACAATAAACTATTTTCTCAGGGTTTTTATTGCATGTTATTATATGCAGTAACCTGCCAGAGTGAATATTCCAGATTATTCATCCCTAGCCATTAGTTAGTGCTCTTTCATGCTCTCTGCTATGACTCTCTGAAAAAGGGGAAACTAAAAATACCTTGATGATTTTCCCTGAATCACTGTGAAGCTCACTTAGACAGAATCACTCTCAGGTTTTTATGATGGAGCAGCTCAGCACACAATACATCAGACCTCTTCGTTTAATGATGTGATGATCAGTTCAGAAGGACAAGTTGTACTTCAAGCGTGAACACTGGAAAAAACAATCAATCTGCCTGAAAGCCTAATTGTTGCCATAAAACTTGTTGAAACAATACATTGAAATTAACACGTTGACTTCGGATTTCCCATAGTTTTTCCCAAGTGTTCCAATGTTTATTTGGATTTAATTTTTATTTGCAGATTTATTTAGTAAAAGTCCTGGAGGATTATTTCTCAACTTCTGAATGCTGAATTTTTTCCATGGTGGATCATCTTATTGGCAATGCTGGCAAATGCTTAAGGGCCTTGACACGACCAGATCCCTGACATACACCAATCGCAATGATCTAAACGGACTGAGGAGTTTGTAGATATAAATATTCTAGACACACATGGACAGTGCATGCTGGGAAGTCAAGTAGCCCTACAGCAGTCCTGTGTTTGATGATTGAGTCGAAATCCTCTTATGTATTAAATGTCAGTCATCAAACATATCGTTAAAAGGGATAGTTCACACAAAAATGAAAATGCTGACATCATTTACTCACCCTCAGTACAAATCTGTATGACTTTTTTCTTCTGTCAGTAACTAATGCGTTCAGAATTAAGACGGTTTCAACTTCAAACCACTGCTTACAGCTAAAACACAAGCTCTCTTTTTATAATGCTGCGTACAAAAATGTTACCTCATCTGAATTAGGAGAGAAATATGCACATTAAACACCATGCAAAACAGTTCTAAACAAATATAATGCTGGAGGACTACAGGTAATGGGATTCTTCACTGGAGGAGCGTTTTTAGTAATTATGGGCTTACATTTTGGCCCTAAAGTGACAATTTAACTTTAAAATGCTGTGAATGATGGATTTGTGTTTTACAAGCATGCAGCTTTTTCATTGACAAGACTATTAATTGATGGACTGGAGCCGCATTGATCACTTGTGGATTATTGTGATGTTTTTCTCAGCTGTTTGGACTCTTATTCTGATGGCTCCTTTAATACAACTACATAAAATGAAATAAGTAAAGCTGGTATTAGAATAGAAATGGCATATACTATGAATTACATGAATCAAATGCATAAAAACGGTTGTTATACCATTTTATACAATGCGTTCGTGAGATGGCACTCAGGAGGACACTGTATGTACAGTATGTCTGTATTTGTTCTGGGAATATCTCCTAACAGGCTGTGAACAGATTGGAAACGGAGTGCGAGGTGTTTTGTTCCCAGCTAGACAACAATATGGTGCGTGTGAACTTACTGCCATCTTGCAGTGGCTCTGACCTGTTGTGATATATATATATATATAAGCCAAATCATAAGACTGGCATTTTTGCATCTGGAATGAACCAATTAACCTCATCACTCACAGAGTTGGTCAAATCAACACACGCTTAAATTCAGTGTTATGGATGTTTATTGTGCTCACTCGCTACTGTGGGACTAAGTTAGCTAAAGGTTCAATTTAAATGTGCGTTTTAGCTGCAGCTGTTGATGTGCGTGTGTTTCCTCTCATGGCTCACTGCTCTCTGTTTTGCAGCAGCTGTTCTTAATTCCAGCGTGTCTTTAGCGTGTCAACCGAACAAAGCCGGCCCCTCCTCGCAAAGCCAGAACAACAAACAGCTTAATTAGAGAGACCTCCTGTCCTTGTGAAATCAGACACATCTATAATGCACAGCACACTTGTGTTCTTCACACAACAGGGCTCTTTGGGTGAAAGCCAGGAACTTTCAAAGCCTTCGCTTTAACTTACAATGACTCTTAAGGCCCGTTCACCCGAAGCATGTTGTTTTGGAATGACAGGAGTGGAACAATTCAAAAATGTACCCTGCAACAAAAATGTATATTTTTAGATTTTAGTTTTTTTTTTTTTAGTACTGATCAACCAATGAAATGTAAGCTACATCAATAATAAAACGAATAGTAAATATTATCATGATTATTATTAACAATAGTAAGTGTAGGATTAGTTCACCCAAAAAAGAAAATTCTGTCATTAATTACATACTCTCATGTTGTTCCAAACCCATGAGACCTTCGTTCATCTTCGGAACACAAATTAAGATATTTTAATGATATCAGAGAGATATCTGTCCCTCCATAGACAGCAACACAACTGAAATAATTCCACAGGTAACACTTCAGAATAGGGGGTCAGAATAATGCATTAATTAAGCATAATTAATGACAACACATTTTCTAAACTGTAGTGATATTTGTACTTAATGCAGGTGAAGGTGAACAGGGTGGATGAACTATTTATTTTGACATTGCACACTTTTCTCAGAGCGTGTGTGTGTGTACTGATCGATGTGAACAGTGATGCAAATGTTTATCGCCGCTTTTGTTTGTGCTGGTCTTAGTGTGCAGTCGATGTGAAAGGCCTTGAGTTGTTTTCAGAGCATTTTAAATCTGTTTGCAAAAGATTGCTTGAAAATGGGAGGCAGTTCAAAAATTGAACTGCTGTTTCTAAACTTCAATCATGCCCTGTAGACTTTCTATGGGAGATGTTTGTGGTGTGAACTATACATAATAGCAGGATTTATGCATTTATCAGATGCTTTTATCCAAAGTGACTTCCAGCTGAGGAGCACAAGCAACTCGTCACATACAGTATATTAGCAGATAATCTTCTAGTACACATTTCTGGGTCTACTAGTATTTAACTTTCCTCTGTGTGGGTGGCGTGTGTGCATTTGTACGCACCCATGTTTGCTCGGGAATAATAAAAAAAAATGTTGCTTTAAAGGGAAAGTTTGTGCTAAAATCAAAACATTCTCATTTTTTATTCACCCTCATACAGTATATTACTTTTTCAAAAAGAGTAGAACTGTTATATAGCCATACAACATCATTTTGTCCACATCTGTCAAGTTTCTCTTCAGAAACTGAACACATCTGATTTGACATGAATAATGAGGCTCCTGCTGTTCACAATTCTTCAAACCGTCATTGTGCATCAGCAACAGCTCAACAGATGTTAACATGCTCATCTCAGAGTGACTCACGATGATTACCAACATCAGGGGAATGACAACAGCAATTTTCTTACATTTTTTACTTGAACAACCTGTTTTTAAAAGGGTTTTTTTGTGTGATGTTATTTGGCTGCCTACAAAGCTATTATCCACTTATTGCGTAATGCCACTGGTCAGTGGTTTGGTTATGCTGCTTGGGCAACGTTAAGTTAGAAAATCAAAAAGAAAGAGCACAAAAACAAACACAAAAACCTGACTGGTAAGCAGATTGTACAGTGTATTTAAAAAAAAAAGTCTCTTATACTCACCGTTAATTTGATCAGAAATAGAGTAAAAATTGCCACATTGTGAAATTTTATTATGATATAATAACAGATGCAAAGCTGAATTTCCAGCATCATTACTCCAGTCTTCAGCGTCACATGATCCTTCAGAAACCATTATAATATGAAGATTTGCTGCTCAAGAAACATTTCTGATTAGCGTCAATGTTGGAAACAGTTGTTTCAGCAGGTGTTGAAAACTGCTGATGAAAATGATCTCAAAAGAGCAGCATTTTTTAATAAAGTCTTTATTTTAGCATTTGATAAATTTAATGCATCCCAGTGTTTTAATTAGCTATTTAAATATAAATATTTTAAAATTGTTGAGCTGTTTCTGCCAGATCTAACACTTACATTTAGCTCTGTTGGTGTATAATGTATTAGTTTGGTTTTATAATAATAAAATCAATCAACCTGAGGTCACCCCCCACCCCCCGAAAACATAAATAAATAAAATAAATAGTGAATTGCAAAATAGCTTCTTAAGATATGTAAGCACATTTAAAGTGCATATTTATATGAATATCGTATAATGTTTGTGTTAGATCTGTGTATCCAATGTGTGAGAGTGTGCTGAACAGAATGCATTTCACCAAACCACAAGCTGTGGCTGCGAGGGGGAAAAAATTCCCAAGCTATGCCATCTAGTGACAGCAGAACAGGATATTGCATTCACACGCGACATGATAAATGGGGCATGGCAGATGCTCTGTGCAATTGCTTTGTGTGTCTGCAAACACACTATTATTTGTTAGGGAACAAATGCAAACATGCTAATTATATGTTTGAGCAGTTTGTAAGTATGTTGAAATATGAGAAATGAACCCACAAATGAAACCAAAGTAGAAGAAAGTGTAGGGTTTTCACTGATTAAAAGAGGTCACTGTTTGTGTGTGTGTGTGTGTCTTGTGTGGATGGTTATTTTGACAGGGTGGTAACGGCTGTAACGACTCTGTCTGGAGGTGGCACAATAACAAACGCTTGACCCATCAATAATGCAGCTATTTCACACTCTGCTCTTTTTAATTTCTGCTGTCATTGTCTCCGAAGAAAAAGGCATTGTGAATGGATAATGATCAGTCAGTGAGTCTCATCCACGCACTGCTCCTTTATCAAATCATCTTTCATTTTGTCCTCTGACCCAGCAGGACTCGTGACTTGTGAATCTGAATCAAAGGTTTGAATCGGAGTGGCTTTGTACTGAAGCGGAGTGATTTAGACACAGACTCTGATCCTCTTTCCTGTACACCGGCCGATGGAAACTGTGTTCAGAAAAGAGCAGATTAAAAAGACCAGCTCGACACACTTCAAGTTCTCATGCTTTCATCATGCTTTCATCAAGCTTTTATGTGTGTGAGGTTAGTTTGTGCCTGCTTTACACACTAAAGGTGGGAGGATTGATCTTGAGGTACGATGCTTTCAGTAATGGTGTCGTATTGATAGGATCAATCCTTGTCTAAAAATATAGATCCATAGAGCTTTGACCTACCAAATTCATTATTAATTGAGCCTGAGAAGTAATGCTCATTGTAAGCCTTGAAGTGAAACAAATTATGGTTGCTGCTTCCTATACGCAGAGTACGCAGTCTGCATAGGGCTCCAAAAAAAACAAACTTTTGTTTTATAATATTATTAAAAATGTACGTAGACATACATATTATATATAGGCTAAATATAGGCTAATTATATATTAAATACAATTATTTTATGATAAACGTCTCTCGCTCTCCTATGTTTGCGGCTGAATACAAAAAATCATAATTGGCTATATCAGGGAAATTACATCAGTGCAACCTGGCACAGAGGAAAAGAAAACAAGATGAAGCCGGTACTTCAATTCCATGTAATACGTTTCTAATCCTGTGAAACATTTTTGACTGACGTTAGTAGACCAATGTGTTTTATTGTAGGTGTATACACTGTAAAAATACATAATGTAATACAATGCCTGCAAAGGGCACCGAAGGCCTGATAATTGCTGTAGCTTCATTTACAGGACGATCCAATCTTTCCTTAATGTTGACCAAAGATTTAATTCAAATATCCAATTAATTTATTATTATTTTTTTATTTGGCCACATTTTTATAATAGAAATGCGTTATAACAATAGTGGAAATTTTATTTTGTATAATTTCTGAATGCTTGAGACCATAAAATGAATCACACTGTATTAATAAAAAAAATTAGTTTCTGTCTAGGGCTACAATTGTAATTTATAAATAATACAATGTAATTACAATTAATTAATTTACTTCTATATTTTATGAAAGTTCTATTTTGACCCCATATAGGCTAGTACGTGGGTGTTTTTTTTTTTTTTTTTTTTTTGAGGGAGGGGGAATAACAATACTATTCTGCATAGGGCACCCATTTGCCAGCAGTGGCCCTGTTCATTTTTTTTTTTTGTTGCTTTTTCCTTAATGAGCAGAAATACATAATGCATAAATTGTATCACATGTTTTTCTAGTTTATTCTAAATGTTATCTCAAACAAATTATTTCTAATACAGTACATTATGTTTTTAATACATATTCACTTGTCAGTTTTAATGTATTTTATTTTCTGTTAATATACATTATTTAGTTTAAATAATATACAATTTTAGTATCTGCCATGTATAAGTTAATATAAATAATGTTAATTATTGACTTTTTGGTATCAAAAAGTTTTATGGTTTTTTGCAATAATCATCTTGGGTATTTCAAATGGAATAAAGATAATGTAAGAAGTGAACATACTGTAATTTGACATTTAATAATGGGTTTGTATACTTCATCTATTTTCTTTTCTTTCTTTTTAAAAATGATGGTTTTATAAATGTACTGTTGAATATCCAATTTCCAAGATCTAAGCTATTTTATGTTGGTTCGTCTGAATACTCATTTCAGATTGGCTGGCAGGTATGACTTTGTGTTGGGTGGTTTTTGGCCTTCACATCATGGATTAAAATTCTTTTTTGCATATCTAGCCATGCATTATCCCTAGTGGTATCTACAATCTATTATACACCTTCTAAGTAGGACTTCAAAGCTACGTAGTGTCTACAGAAGTGAACTGGTGCTTTACGATAGACAGATCTGATCTGTAACAATCTAGTCAATGTTTGCTACTTTCTCTGTGTGTGTGTGTGTGTGTGTGTGTGTGAGAGAGAGAGAGAGACAAGAGACAGAACATGTGTGAGAGCACATTTATTCATCTCATGATTTAAAACATAAAAACATATTTTTTTCATCGGAGAGAACCTTCTTGTATGTGATGTCTTCTCTTTTCTATTAACACACCACGAGATGACACGTGTTTAGTATGAATCCAAAACTGACCCTTTTTTATGTATGTATATATTGTCAGCAGATGAGAAGCTCTTACTGTAATGTAGCTGTATTGTACTTCCTCCAGAAAGTCCATTCTCACTAATGAAAGCTTTCTATGTCTCAGAAGTGCTGACAGAAAACTAGGAGTGCTTTCAGACTCAACTTTTAAAAAGGTTGTAGTAGTCATAAAAAGTTTTCTAGGTATAATGTAAAAGGAAATCTTTTTATTTTTATATAGCCTCTTGCTGAGGATTGGAGGTTTGACATGAAAAAATATTTTAAGCCCATTGAACATTAACCATAGCACGAACAGACAGAGTATGAGTCCATGACTTTTACTGAGAATGATGTAAATCTGAATTTATTTATTTATTTCATTATTTGGAGGACTTTGGCATCAACAACTCATAGAACTTAAGAACTTGAATGAATTTGAAGAATGAATCATATCCTGGTACAGATCTTCTATATGTTGCTTGCCAAGACGTATATTGTATAGTATTTCATCATTACACAGCCACTTTTGAATAGCTATCAACAGAGAAACATGCTTTTTGCAGGTGTCTGCCAGCAGGTGCGCACCAGCCAAACTTTGATCAGTTTACTCATTGATTAGCCATTGTGTTTGATTAAATATAGAAATGCAGTGAATCAAAACACTCGGGTGGTGCTTCAAATACTGTAGAACCAAATTTTAATGTGAAATGTTAAAAAGAAAAAAGAAAAAAAAAAGAATACTTCATCAGTAAAGTTTAGCTTAATGCTCTGCCAGTAACTTGGCTCATCCATCATCACATACGCCAGAGCAGATGGAACGCTTCTTAAATGTACATTTTCTTCAAATTCTCACTAATACCTTGTTCTCTCTGTTTCTTTCTACCTCCTTCTGCCTTTCTCTTCTTCCCTTCCCCCCTGGCACACAAGCACAGCCTGGTTGGCAGGCCTCTCCTCCCATGAGAGCTTTCACTTTCTTATGCGCTAGAAAGCAGTTTAGCAGTCTCCTGCCTTCAGAGGAATGGCTAAATCCCTGCTGCCTGACTTCTGAGGGTCTCGTGGGATTCTGCTCTAACAAAGCGAGACTGAGAGACCCGTACTGGACGCTGCGCCTCCAACATACTCACATGTCTCCAAGCACTTATATTGTGGATCAGCTGTTTGAATCTGTCAGTCATTTTATGCGTCACGTCTGTCTGTCTGACTTACTTCAATTATAATGTCTAGGTGTGCTGATGGGAGAATAGAGAGCTATCCATTAGCATTCTCATTTATTTCTGTGGCAAGTGCTCAGGTGCTGACAGGAGCGGCAGGAAAGACACAATATAAAATCAACAACTTTGAGGCAATCATTGAGACATATAAAAAAATCATGACAATGATCGACTGATGGTTTCAAAACTGGCACTAGTGACTATCCTGAGCTCTGACGTCAATGGCAGCAGATTTCACATTTCACACTCCTTTTTCCCCCGTTCCTCAAGTGTTTGTATCTTACACTCAACATGGCTGCACTTATTTAATAAAAAATACAGTAAAAACACTAATATTGTGAAATATTATTACAGCTTTAAATTTGATATTTTTCCTTCAATGTTAAAATTGAATTTCAAGAAGTATTTATTTGTTTAAAAAATGGTACCAATGTCATTAAAAAAAAAAAGTTCATAAATAAATAAATTATTAAAATCTTACTCACCCCAAACATTTGAATGCTAGTATTTACAGTAATGAAATAGAATATAATTTTAAAGGAACAATTTTTTTTACATGGGCTCATTTTTTCAACTCCCTTGAAGTTAAACACTTGAGTTTTACCGTTTAATCCATTCAGCCGATCTCCGGGTCTGGCGTTAGCACTTTTAGCTTAGCTTAGCATAGATAATTGAATCTGGTTAGACCGTTAGCATCACGCTCAAATGCTCAGAAACAGCTAAAAGTGCTACTGCCAGACCTAGAGATCGGCTGAATGGCTTCAAAAGCAGTACAACTCAAAATGAGCAAATGGAAAATTAGCCTGTTTGCTCAAAAAAAACTGTTGTGTTCCTTTCATTAAAACTGTGATGTAAATTAAATAATACATGAAATAGTAAATCATATATTTTAGTGTAATGGAATAAAGTTAAATTTAGTATGAATTTATTCCATATAAAAAAAAAAAAAAAGTTATTCCAGCTCAGCTCAAATTCATCTGTAAGACATGTAAGCTGAAGTTGAGTGGAAATAGCAGAAAGTTAAATGCAGTTCAAATTCTAAACAAAAAAAAAAAGATCCAAATTCTGAGTTTGTCCCTTTATAAACTGACTTTTTAAACCCAACCGCAGAACAAAGAGCACTTCACAGAATAGCAGGAGTACAATGTAGTACTTCTTTATACATCACAGCAAAGAATGTAGGAGCTGTAGAACAAGAGGCCGACCTCCTGAGACGGATCATGTTTATTATACATGACAATATCAAACCAGCAGGGCTTTGATCATACGCTGCCGTGTGTGATCATTTCCAGCCGGCCTTACAGACCAAGAAGCAGCTGATCAGAGGGAACGTCAGAACAAATGAGTGTGAATGCGCTAAGCTAGCGGCAGCACAGAGACCTTGTGGGTGTCAATGACCATATTAGCGTTTGGAGGTGAGCTGACAGATGGAGAGGAGGATGAGGGTGCAAATCAAAGCTGAACGAGGGATTTAGAAGGTGTGTCTGTCTCTCACCTCTCCATTGATTTTAGTGAGTGAGTGTGTGTTCAATCATTGTTTCTGTTATCGCTCAAAGAAAATTAAGTAGGGACTATGCGAGCATATACGTACCCTCTTCAAGCGTGATTACCTCCTGTGAGTGTGTGGAGAAAATACAGACGGCCCTTTAAGGCCGTAGATCAGTCTTTGCGTCGAGGATGTGAGTGGCCACTAAATGACTTTTTCTAGACGTCTGTAATGTTTAACAATCTTTCAGTGCAGAGTTGTGCTGTTGTTCTGTCATCCTGAATACTTTTACTCGCTGATCTGACCTCGCTGCTTCTGTGTCACTTTTCATCCTGCAGTGAGACCCAGCTGAGGTTCAAGGCCTGATAGAGGAGATTATTTAGCTAAATAATCCCCATGCTATAATGGTCTTGTAACGATGGAGACAGGAGACGTGCGGATCCATATGCAAACTACTTATTTTTTAACAAATACAGGGTAGAATCAGGCAGGGTCGACAACAGCAAACATGAGCATCGAAGGCAGGGACACAAGAATAATCCAAGTCCGTAGCAGGGGAGTCAAGTGATCGGCAAACGGTATCCAAAGGGAAAGGCAAGAGCGAGAGTCTGGGAACAGGGAACAGGCAAGGTCGAGAACGATAATCCAGAAATGGGGAAAACACAGGGAATACGAAAGGCTTACGAAGGGGTAAACACAAGGTACATCCACAGTGAGACACAAACAGCTACTTAAGTACACCTGATAATCAGACAAAAGGGGAGGAGGAATTAATGTGCGACCATGACAACAAACAAGCTGAACGGAAAGACAGGTCTACATGTTCAAACCTGTAAGACCTTTGTTCATTATTTAAGTTTTGTTCATTTATTTTTTGTTATCTTAGTTTTCTTTGTGCACATTTTAGTATGCTACAGTGCCCTCCACTAATATTGGCACCCTTGGTAAATCTGGGCAAAGGTGGCTGTGAAAATAAATCTACATTGTTTTTCCTTTTGATCTTAAACAATTGAAAACGGGAAGAAAAACTTATGATGAAATAAATGTTTTTCTCCGATACATGCTGGCCACAATTATTGCAACGTCCTTTTCCAAAGATAACAGCTCTGAGTCTTCTCCTGTGATGCCTGAAGGGTTAAGAGAACACCTGATAAGAGACCATTCCTTCATCCAGAATCTCTCCAGATCCTTCAGAATACCAGCTGCTCTTTAGTTCAGTCATTTTCTGCAGGGTTCAGGTCAGAGGACTGGGACAGCCATGGCAAAAGCTTCATTTTGTGCTCAGTGACCAATTCTTGTTTATTTTCATGTTTGTGTTTTGGATTATTGTCCCAGTAGAAGACCCAACCATGGCCTTATAAGATGTCTAACAGAGTCTGTGAATTATGATTTTTATCTGTTGGTATTTGATAGAGTCCACGATGCCACGTGTCCAAATAAGTTGTCCAGGACCTCCAGCTGAAATGTAGACCCACATTTAAAAAAAAAACAGCAGTATACTTCTTTTTACATACTGTATGGGGTACTTTTTATCCCTGTGTTCACCAAACCTATCTTGAGCGATTGCTGCTAAAAAAATTTTTTGTTTCATCTGATCACAGAAGCCAGTCCTATTGATAGTTCTCGTCCTGTCTGACAACTAAACACGCTGAAGTAAATAAACCCTCCTGAACAACATGTGATGATGTAGGGGCTGTTTGACGTTTTTTTTTTAAGGTTTTCTGACCCCAGAGACTTTTATGCACTTCTCCAGCTGTGGTCCTTAAAGAGTCTTTAACCACTCAAACTGTACTCTTTGCCATGTATTAGGATGACAGAGACACACGTCCTCTTCCAGGCATTTTCCTAACATTGTGTGTTGATTAGAAATTCTTAATTAATTCTCTGATGGTGGAAATGGTGATTTTCACTGCTAGCTCTTTTCTTAAAACCACTTCACTAATTTGTGAAACTCATCATCTTTTGCTGCACATATATTATTTGTTTTTTCTCATTGTGTTGATGATATATTTTCCTGTCCATAATCACCCTGGAGTGCTCAAAATTGTGAATGGGAATATACTTCAGAGATATTTTACTTTATTTCACAAAGAGATTTTCTCCCCATTTCAAATGATTTACTTTAATGATGGGTTACAATTTTGTGAATTTTTTGAATGAAAGATCAAAAGGATAAACAATGTAGATTTATTTTCACAGTCACCTTTGCTCAGATTTACCAAGAGTGCCAATATCAGTGGAGGGCACTGAATATATATGTAAGGGATAATATACAGCCAGCAGGTTGTTATGGCAGAATAAATCCTGACAGGCCCAGATAACAACCGGTAAAACTAATAACACATGCTCATCGGGGTACTACAAATCATCTTGACTGTTAGTAATTATATCAATCGTTGTTGCTGACAGTTTGGCGCAACCCTGTGACTTAAAAATGCTTAACCACTAGTTAAAATGGAGGACTTCAACATAAATTTCAACGTGTGTGGAAAAAACAAAGGTTTTCATCAGTGGATAGAAGATGACTCGACTGACTCTCTATTTTAACCATGTCCTTGTGTCACTAGCATTGTTCTTCAAGAAGCATGATTTCATTAATGCGTGTTCCAAAGATGAGCAAAGTTCTTATGGATTTGGAACGACATGAGGGCGAATAATTAATGATAGAATTTACATTTTTGGGTGAACTACCCCTTTAAATCTGTATGTATATTAACACTTAATATCACACATGAAATATATAATTAAAAGGTTGAAACATATAGACAGTTATTTAACAAGGCTACATTGTAACTTGAGCGCTTGAATACATTTTAAAGTATTAGTGAGCATTAGTATAGTATTGTAACTTACATTTTTCTCTGTTTTTTTCCACCCTGTTAATGTCCTCCTCCTTGACATCCTTTTCAACACCTCTCTGGACCTGGACAATGCTGATGTGGGACTCCTCCACTCCTCTGCTCTCCTCGGGCCTCACAGGTAAGTTATCTACCCATTTTCCTTGGCACCACTGCTATTGTAAATGAAGCCCTTGATCTGTCCTCTCGTGTGATCTCCCTGCGGAGGGCAGCAGGGTAAGACAAACCACTAGCTTTAGTCAAGGAATTTTGAACAACGGAGATAAAAAGGTACTGCATAGTAGATCAGGGTCAGTCTTTTTCATTTTTAGCATTATGTCTTTGTCACCCGCGTGAATACCTTTTCTTCCTCCACCCTTGTTTAATCAGTCACAGCTTTAAGGCTAATAATGGCATGTGTCCTGGGAGACTCTGTATGATTTTGATTTGTAGCACTGCATTCAATCACTGCAGTCTTTTATCAGGCTAATAGGACATTCTTCCATCTTCAGGCGACTTTGTGTTGTGTGGCTCACGTTGTCCTCAAGGAGTTTGGAGCTGCAGTGTGTTATTCAGCTTCATCAAACCGATAAGCTAAAGAATAATGATTGTGTTTGTACAGGTTTCCATTCATCTGTCATAGAGTTATTCTGTTGGGCCGCTTAAGGAAACATAACAATGTTTTGAAAATGACAGTGTTTACATGCTTCAGGGACATTAACCTACGAATGGCTGACTTGTAGCTGTGCCTAAAAATGGCTTATTTATAGCTGTCTCAAAACATTCAGCTGAGTGCGGAGAACGTTTTTTAACATCAAAACCATTACAAACATCAGCTCTACAATGAAGACACACATGACAAGAGAGTATGAACTATAATAATATTAATAAAATGTATATATCCATATGTTTCTATTCAAGATGGTTTCCACAAAAATATTAATCAACTAGTTTCAACTTTAATAATGGAAAAGTATCATGTAACACTAAAGACTGGAGAAGCTATAGGAATAAATTGCATTTAATAATAAATTCAAATGTATATATGGTTTCATTTTCATTAACATTGTATTATATAATACACAATAAGCAGTATGACTGGGGATAAGCCACAGACATTTGAACATCAATTGTTATATTTTTTAAACTCAACCTCAGTAAGATGCTGGTATCTGGTTACTTGTTTTTATATAGATTTATGATTTAATTTAATTGTTCTTTTCTTGTGTTGTTTATTTATTTATTTAAAAGAATACCTCTTTAAGAAAACATGAAATAAACATAAAACATAGTCAATAAATCACATATTTATTTTTCCAAACAAGAACATAATAGATTTCCCCAGCTGAAGCTTTTGTCAGATTTAGGTCAATTAAACAGAAAAAAAATCACAAACACCCTTAGACTACATAGTCGCACACATAAACATGAATGGCAGCTCCTTGATATTACAGCTAAATTACAGTTTCATGTGGCATAACCATAGATATAACACAAACCGCTTTAACAGAGACATGGATTATGAATAGAGACATAAACAGAGTGAGACAGTATGAAACACAGTAAGAGGCAGATGAAGATGAAGATGCTAACTCACAGTGACAGTCAGAGAGAAACAGTAAGAGAAGGAGGACCACTAAGAGGAAGGGCTAGACGGGGACACAGATGGGAAAAGACAGAAAGGTTCCCTCAAGCTCAGTCATTTGTTTTCATGTTGGGTGGTAGGAGGTGGTTCAGGCCAGTGGCTGTCAACTGGTTTTGCTTCAGGACACTGATTTTTTATACTGGACATCAAGTACCAGATTTGTTTGTCACACAAAAGTAAATAAAATATCTGTTTTTGTGTTCTAAGCAGTCAATAATTCACAGCGCAAAACACATTGTGGCACAAGCCATGTTTATCCCTGCAGCAAGTGGAGCGTATTTAGGACACGTCATGCAGCCTGTCTGTGCTGCCGTCTGCCTAATTTGACTCGTGACAGATGAATTTGCGCCAAATTACTGTAGAGCTTAATTGGCTGCACAGTCTCTACAATCTTTAACATCTTTAAAAAGTATGTTCCCTTTCGACATTTCACTCGTACTGCGTCTGCTAAGACGCATGGGGAAAACTCCTTTTTCCCCCTAACTGAAG
>JAUCMU010000063.1:11004583-11016642 GCA_032275025.1 Enteromius treurensis
TCATTGTTTTATGTGGGCTGACCCATGTGGGGCCAACATGGAAACTGAGGACAAAACTGACTGGGCCCCAGTTAGAGGGCCCAGGTGACACCCATCTGGGCCCCACATAACTGTGCTGGCTGGGACCTGGTCAAGTTATCAAGATATCTGCATTTCATGCACTCCATTAACCCACTCCCATAATAGCTATCTGTCACCACATAAATTAATACACAACTCAGATTGACTGCATTGCAATGGACCTGTTGCTACTGTCACGCGGTAGTGTGCCCTGTCTGTCTGTATGTTGTTATTTCTCATGTCATGTGCTTCAGTGTTTCTCTCCCTTCCAGCCGTGTTTTACCCAGGTGTGTTTGATTAGTCCTTGTATAAATTCCATGTCCCATGTCTTGTTCTAATGTCAGTCGATAACGTTACATGTCGTGTTGGAGTTTCTTTGCTTTGCTTTTCGCTATTTCCTTTTTGTTGTTATTTTCTGGTATGTCACATTTGAAGTTCAGTCCTGCCTCTGAGTCCTGCCTGCCTGGTTTAAGGAAGCGATAGCACGAGTAACTCGAGCCGGCATCATTACAGATCGGCTGATCATTCTGTCAGATAACAAGCGAGGTCTGTAGCAGGGAATCAGCAAACAATGAACTAAACAGAGGGGAAACCCTTACAAAGACGGGACGAGCCACGTACAATGATCAGCAGGGAATGACTGATGAGCTGGAGTATTTATACACAGCACTAACGAGACAGAGAGGAGGAGAACATATTATTTTCCATGGAGACACATGAGGTAGGCGGAGAACATATTAGTTACCATGGAGACACATGAGGTAGGCGGAGAACATATTAGTTACCATGGAGACACATGAGTGGGTGGAGACAAGAGTACACAGGTGACAGTTCATACATGGAATGAAAAAACACAGACACAGTACATAGGGGCTGGAGTGCCATCCAATCTGGACTGGCACATCCAGCAGATCATAGCAGCTAATGTATGACAGCAACTTTGGATGAATCCAAGATCCAAATCATCAACAATCAAATCCAGCTACGTTAGTGACATACAAAAAAACATTTCTAAACATTCATTAGTGCATTCTCCTCATAAAAAAAGTCATGCACTGGTAATCTTTTTTTTCTTACTGTTTTGGATGTATTGATATAAATAACCTTTATCTGCAGTCGTTCGCAAAACTACACACACTATGAAGGGCTGTTTAATCACTGCAAAATTATTATTAAAAGTATTATTTCCCAAAGTTTAAGGTAAATATCCACAACATCCAGCATTTTCTTCAAAAATATTATAAGAGGAATAGTTCACACAAGAATGAAAATTGTCATCATTTCCTTCTTGCTGTTCCAAACATAAACAGCTTTTGGTCCCCATTGACTTCCATAATATTTATTCCCCTACTATGGAAGTCAATGGAGACTAGGGATGCAATGGTACAGTGAGCCCAGGGTTCGGTTTGTATCACGGTTTTCTGGCCACGGTAACGGTTCGTTTTCGATACATCAATATTACTGTACAGTATTGTGTGTGAGCTCTAACATAGTCATTTGCTCTTTCTACTTCAAGTTATCAAGGTACAGAGACAATATTACATGTAAAAAAGGTACAGATTAAGTCAAAACACCACATTTATTTTTAAAAAAGAACACTTTGCCCTCTTTCAAAAACGGACAATATAAAAGTACAGTATAAAGTGAAATATAAACATGAACATTATTCAAATAAATATTGAAAGCAACAAGAAAATACTTAAGTTTTCTAAATGCAGCCTGAACAGAGCGTGACTGAACGAATCACTCCCAAGAGATGATTACTTTTTTTCGGAGTCACATTAAAGATTCGTTCAAAATGAACAAAATGTTCAAGATCGACACATTACTAGTCTTGAGAAGTTCACATCGCCTGATTGTCTATGCGCTTAATACACAGAAAATGGCAATTTTAATTAAAAGTTAAGTTTAATGCCTAAAGTAGGCTAAGTACCGAAATATCACGGTTCACGTGGGTGTATCGAACCGAACAGGGCAAACCGAACGATTCGATAAAGAACCGAAAACTGTTGCATCCCTAGTGGAGACCAACAACTGTTTGGTTCTTTAAAATTATTTGACTTAACCTCTTTTGTGTTCAACATTAAGGTGGGCATACATGGCGCGATTTTTGAGGTTGTACGAGCTTGCATGCGTTTTTTTGGTTATCGGAGGAAATTGTCTCTTCTCTTATGGTCGGGGCTCTTATGGTGTGTGAGACATTAATTGATGAGCAGAGTGCCTTAGAAGCACCTCCCGGCTTTACAATAATTTTTAAACACGTCACGCTGTCGGATTGAAAGCGTGACGTGTGTGCTGTTGAACGAGCCGATTTGTTGAGCAAACTGGAATTGACCAATCAGAAGCTAAAAAAGAAAACCACAGAAGAAGAAAGATGAACATGGCAGCACCACGGAGAATTTGGACATGACACGCTATGATTGTGTTCCACGACGAAGATTAAAAGAATTCACACTTAGCTACCTCAAGCTGTTTTTGAAGAAAAGAAAGTCCATGCTGTTCTCTGGCCTTCTTTTACTGTATTTCAATAGCAACACCCTTGCATGCAACAAAGGAGATAAATGTTGTGGTGTTCAAAAAATAACAATAATTTGTCACACTTTGCAATTAGGGATGGGTCTTGATGATCAATTAGTTGTCCAAGAAACCTAGTTAATTTAGATGGTCTTACTGTTGTTTTGATATTTGTTCCAGTGGTATTATAATTATTATGTATGCTCTGCTTTGGCTGTTACACCTCTGCATGGTAAAACTCTCTCAGAAAGTTGCATCATTCCCTTTAAAGTACATCTTTGACCATTGTGTCACATCTAATGCTGTTTTTTTAAGTATGTTTTTATTTAAGTTAATAACTTTTTTCCCCCCAAATGTCTGCGAGCTCTGTTTAGCTGTTTGTGAGTACAAGAAGTCAACAGTCATGCAAACCCGAAATCAGCCTAATTGCACATGGCCTCCTTAGGACTAATTAGACCAATGATTCAGGCAACCCACGGACTAGTATTTTCAATGTACTCTCACACATTTAGTTTCAGTTAAAGAGAAAAAAAAGGTATTTTGTTCACTTAAACCACATTTGCGAAGCCTCTTGATGAATGGACCAAGGTTTTTTTTTTTAAAGCAAACTCTCCATCCTTCTTGCTGACAGTGCTGTCAGATAGTCTGATTCCAGCTGCCCTGGTTGACAGAGAGTGACACTGAAGCCCATCTCTCACTTTCGGCTCTGTGTGGATGACTGCTGTCTGCACTGTTGAGCTGACCCATTACAACAATTTATCTATGTGAAACAAAATACACTATTGTTCCTGCTAAAGACCCCTTTATTTTCCTTTTCAGAAACTCCAACCTCAGTATATAAAAGCAGGTTCACCATAGAGATCTTCAGTCCTGACTGACATCCACTAGCAACCTGTTGAGCACAAAGCTTTAGCCCCTAGTAAGCCAGCAATAATTTAACACACTTTTATCCAAACACATTACAGTTCACTTACTACAGGAACAATCCCCCTGGAGCAACTGCAAGATAAGTGCCTCGCTCAAGGGCCCACTGGTGGTGGTTTATGGCTTATATGGATCAAACTTCTGGGTTTCAGCCCACAAACTGTGGTGAACAAACGAGTCTTTTCATGGAGGGTCCTTCCTCAAAGTGAACATAAACAATGCTCTCTGTATGAATTGAATTTCTCTTTATGCATATAATTGTTTTTACTTATACTTTATACTATATTTTATGTTCAAAAAAGACCAGTGATATTTTGAAATATTATTATCCAGCAATATTTTCTTCCTTGTCAATCTTTATTTACTCTTGTTTTGGTTGTGCACAAAAGTATTTTTAACTAAGATCCTATGGGTTTGGAACAACACGAGGGGTAATTAATTATGGAATTTAAATTTTTGTGTGAACTTTAATAAAAAAATGTAATTAAAGGGGTCATATGATGTTGGTAAAAAGAACATTATTTTTCACATACTATACATTTTTGTTTCTTTTCTAAGCCCCACCTTCTGAAACAGGTTGATTTGTACAAAGCTCATCATTCTAAAAAAAGAGAGGTGTGCTCTGATTGGCCAGCTATCCAGTGCATTGGGATTGGCCCAACACAGCAAGTGTCTGACGGTAAGTTTAGGCCCCTTACCATAACGTGATGCGCTATGACACAAAAACAATAAAAGCCTTTACAAATGAGGCATTTGTTACATCCAGTCAAGATATAATTACTGATTATGTGCCTCGTAAACATAGCACCATGTCTGGATTCATGATCAGAGAAACAACAAGCACTCCCCTTCACTGCTCCAAACACGTTTGAATTGTAAGTAGCAGGTTCTTGTAACAAGAAAACGTAACTTACCTAAATGTTGTGAGTCAGTAGCGCCAGACTGTCCTTACAATTGCTTTACTTTTTAGTCTTTGTGCACAGCCAGCGTAGGCTACTCTCCTGGTTTTAAGAGTCTATTCTCTGTAAATGCACTGAACACGCTCTAATATTTGTGTTAGCTGTTCTGAAACAGTGTTATAAATACAACATAACCACTGATTACTCAACACAGTCTCACTCTAAATCATCACATTTTAAAGCTTAGTCAAGACCCTTTTGCGTCGCTTTTTGAAGCTCAAGGTACCCCTTTTTAGTCACTTTTCGACGTGAAGGGTCCTCCATTGCTTGCAATTGTTTTGCTTAATGTAGTGATTTGCATCCATATACAAATTTATTACTCAAATGTATTACTCAAATTTATTTCTTCTCACAAATCCATAATTTTGCCTCAGAAGACTTGGAATATTACTATTTTTCAAATAAATTATGACAGTGGTCGTATCTGCCTGCTATATCTTGTATTTTATTGACAGATAGTAGGTTTAGGGGCAGGGGTTGGGTTACAGTACTGTACGTGCTTCATGAATGTGTAAATAATATAATTTAAATGAAACTATTTTGTCTGTTTACATTGAAAAATCACACCCCTACATATATGCAATAATGCCATTGTTTTACCAAATATATCTTTTAATTATGATGATAAAATAAAATAATTATCGAGTTAAACGAGTTGGAGTGAGGCTGTGTTGGATTTCTAGTTGTGTCCTCTTGTGAAAGCACAAAGAAAGTAGATTCACGTTCACAACTATTCCAGGAACATGGCGCAGCAGAAAAACTACAGCAAGAATAATTGCTCCGCCCATTTTCTTTGCATAAACATTTGGGTGGTGTTTGAAAATAAACCTACCCTGTGACGTAGAAAAGTGGGGGTGTGTTTAAATGAGCCGCTTTAGGGGGATGTGGACAAGTCATAACTTTTATAAAGAATATCTCTTTGTTTCTTCAGGGATCGCATCTATGCTCTAACAGCTTGTAACACTCCAAAGAGAACAGAAAAATTTTAATTGCATCATATGACCCCTTTAATATCTGTGAAATAAGTACATCATTCAATTTAATTTAAATGAAAAGTTGCAGATACAAGTACATCTTTAACTTAATGTGATACACATGTAATATTCTAGTACTTCATATGTCTTTCCTAACTTTAAGTGTACTGCTCTGACTATAATTTATTTTTATTTTTTTTATCTAGCCTGCCGAACTCCTGTAAGACTACCTTATTCTTCTCTGTCTTGATTTTTATTAGGGTGTTTTGCTTAGCTTGTCTCTCTACCAAATCCAAAACAGGTTTGTGTCCACAGAAGATTATTTATTATCATTGTCAAAATTTAAAAGTAGGGGTCTAGGAAATATGAGAAAATAGTCACACTTTATTTTAAGGTCTAATTATATATTGCCATTAACAAACTATGACTTTTGCCTTTTATAAATTCATTATTTGGTGCTTATTAATAGTTATGGAGCATACAGTGTGTGCTTTATAGGCACTAATTAACAGCCAATACGTTAATAATAGGTATTATAGTTATGATAATAATGATAATTGTTTCCTATTCTAAAGTGTACTGTATGTGGAAAATAAATGGAAATTCTGTTTGTTTCTTAGTTTGAGTGGGACTTAGCCGGTTTGGGGGTGGAACCAAAGAAGCCAGTGGGGCTTACTGTACATATTTACATATTTTGTTGAAACAGAACACAAGTGAATAATTTACCCCAAAAGAGAGAGCAGAAAATTTACTGACTCTTATGTTGTTCCAAACCTGTATGACTTACTTTCTTGTGTGAAATACAAATAAAGATATATATGAATGTTTTTGTCAGTATAATGATGTCCAAAGCAACATGACAGTGAAAGGCAATTATATGGACATCTTCATGTTCCACAGAAGAAAAATAAGTCATTGAGGTCACATGTGAGAAACATGAAGCATGCAGAGTTGACTGATGTCCATGCATGACGATTCCCTCCAATGGCTAATTATAAACCGCTGGGCTTCATGTACAGTATCTCTGCAACCTGCACAGCATGCTTGGCTTGATCTCAAATCAGATCCATGTAATATAAACACCCTCTCAGCTGAGTTTCATCAGCACAAATGATTGCCTGGGCCACTTAGTGCACTTTGTTTGGAGTCATTTTTCATTTGCGTAATTATAAACGCCGCCGCTCCGAATCAAACAAATGAGATAAAGAGTGTCGTGCGTTATTAAGACAGCGTTTGGGTTTACCACTGGTTTGTAAGAGAATCTCATTACGCCGCTGTTAATACCCTGTTCAGACAGCAGGATTAGGACTGGATTTGGAGCAGGGTAAAGTCTAGCTGTCCTTAGAGAGAGACAGGATATGTAGGAATCGAGAATAAGAAGTCCGGTTGTTACAGGAAAAAAGGTGCCATGAGCTGACTGAATGTTTGTCACGTTCTGTTCAATGTGCTGTTCCGGTGTCACAGTGGTGCTCGAGTCTAGAGCTGAACTCATACCTGACTCCCTTCATCAAGTGCTCCTTATACGGTGTGCTGGTTAAACGCTGTGCATCAGCTGTTTCCAAAGGACCCTCAGGATTGAAGTTAAAAAAATATTGCAAAACGCTCCTGCTCTTTTTTTTTTTGAGCTAGTTAGACTTATTGAGTCCTTTTGTTTCATACCTTTTATGAATGACAAAATAGCGAAAGCTATGAGATCTGTTGCTAAAGATGTTTTCTTCTTGTGTGTTTGCATCACACAATGTCAACTACAATATATATAGAAGTCACTTCACTCTACACATAATATCTGCACAGTTGCTGGGTGTTTTGTCTGTTTGTTTTGTATTTAACTGTAACCTGACCCAACCTCTGTGTGCTCACTTTCATATCTATTGTCTTCATGCTGTTAAATCCTCTTTCAGTGTCCTTGCAATAAAATATCCCTGAATGACAAACTTCAGGATATTGTGGAAATGTAGGGAAAAGTGCAAATATTAATTATCAATTATTAGTTATTTTCAACTAATTCCAAATATAAGCCGCAGGTCTTCTGACAGCTGATGCAAATAATAAAGTACAATAACCTAACCAACAATATTGTACATAATTACATAATTTTTATTTTATTTTTTATTTTTTTATTTAAAACAACAAAAAGTTCAATTAGTAGGATTTATCATATGCTGTCATTGTATCTTTACGTATCGTATCTTATAGTATCATATCATACTAAATGGTTTCTAGTTTCCAGAAAATGTTAACCAACAAAACTGTTTTAACATTGATAATAAAAGAAAGTATAATATTTACTATGTAAAAACACTATTTAATTTAATGATATGTTATAATTGTAACGAGGGAGAGCGGAGGCATGCGGATCCAAATGCAAACTTCGGGTAGGTTTAGGGGTGGTTAGGTGTAGGTCAATCTTACAATTCAAACGATTTGGCAACTTGTAAAATATGTTATATTTAGGTAAAATTTTATGAATTCGTACAAGCGAGGTCCAACGAATTTTACACCTCATAAAATATGTATGAATTGCCGTAAGACTGGGCTGGAAAAATACACATAACTCAATTTCACACATGGGAGTTTTTTTCTAAAAAAATCATGAAAGTTTTATTAAAACATGCATAAATATATACGTAACATACTGTATAAGTAACATTAAATTAACTCCCTCTAGTGTTTTATAGCTAACTAATGAACTGTGAACTGATTACATTTCTGGACGTAATGATTATGATTATACAGTATGAGACATAATACAATTTGTTTAGTTGTGCTGTATCTTTCAACACACCTTCTGACGTTCATACATGTTTATTTCACTTTGTAACGTGCATTAAAGAAGAAGATACTCATGCTACATGCTGCATCCTCAACAGAAGTAGCTACAGCCATCTATCAAGCCATATTTAAGAGCATCAAAATAGTATTTATTGTTTGAATTTTGTAATGAAATGTACAGTATTTGAAAGCTGAGACTTTGTTTCTTATCAGAAGTGACACAGCACAAAGCTATTATTATTGCTTTAACATGGAAAACCCAAAATAAATAAATATTATTTATAAATATTGAAACATAAATATTGGAATTAATATTTTCTTCATGCAAGTTGCAATTTGGCTGATTTTAAACAACTGCGCATTTGATTTATCAGCCGATACCAGTTATCGGACAGCAGTGCATACATACATGAGTGTATCCCCAAACCTACGGTATGTATCATGAACTAAAAGTTAAACATGATTTATGAATCTAGGTTAAGGTTAATTTAATATGCTCTTGTTTATAGTTAATTCATGTTTGTTCACAACTCATGTTACTTTATATTTTGCTGGTGTCTTCGAGTCCAAATGTATAAACAAGCAGTGACCTTTGACCTGCCCATTACTGTGAGTATGTGTGTATAATGTCAGACTCCTGTGAGGCTCTGATCATTGGAATCTCATTACCAGGCTCTTCACCGGGTGAACTGACCTATATGGCACCCAGGTGTCAAACATTATTAGCCCTCATTACAGTACCTAACCTCTACAACAAATACACACACAGGTACAGTTACGTAAGGTATAGTCTTTCCTTCATTAGAGAGCTCAGCGCTCACAGCAGGCTCTGTTCCGTGAGCTTCATACCTCACGGCGGGTTTTGGGTCCTGAACTCACACTGCTCATTATATCCCACCACCACACTCCCACATACTTACTGTACAACATCCAGCAGAGATACACACTCATTCTGCATTCAGCCATTGTGCTCAAGTACACACCACTCTAACCCTTTTTAAAAGTCTTGTTCTAAACAATACCTGGAAATTTAGACAGATGAAAAGAGCTTGGACTTCTGAAAGTACCCATACTGTATAATATACTCAATCGTGGTGTTATTAAAGTTTACACATTAAGTAGATCAAAAGTGATGGTAAAGATTTTTTTTTTTTTTTTTACTTCATATTAAACAGTGTTTTTTTAAATGGTGATTTTACAAAAATATTAAACAGCAAAACTGAATTTAACATTAATAATGATAATAAACATATTTCTTGAGCAGCATTAGAATGTCTGATGGATCATGCAACATTGAAGACTAGTCATTCAGCTTTGCATCACATAAAAAAAATAAAATTAAAAAATGTAATTCTAAAATAGAAGAGTTACATAAGGCTTACATATTGAATTACAATAATATCTTACTGTTTTCTTCAACAAATAATAATAAAAATAATACCTTTTTTTCAAAAACATTATTTCTTGCCAACCTCATTTTTTGAAGAATCATGTACTTAGAGTAGAGTTCAGTCAAAATGATTTATTCATCGCCATCGTGTTCCAAACTTGTATGACTTTCTTTGTTCTGTGTAACATACAAAAGATATATTCTTCAAAGTTATCTTCTTTTGTGTGCAACAGAAGAAAGTAATATTTTTTAGTTGTCTATTAGAAAAACACTCAATGTTAGAGAACCTGAAATGACTTTAAATGTGCTTAATCAAAATTGCATGTGAACAGCATAAATAATGTCATGGCAACCCAGATAAAAGACGTGGTGCTGGAGTGTATGCTAGGACATGCAGTTGTTATTAAGTTAAGAAACGCTCTGAGTGATTCAATGATTGAATTTTGTAGTACTTGGGCCTCGGGAAACAAAAGTAAACTAAAGGAATTAAACTACAACGGTTGAGGAAAATTCCAAAACAAAATAAAATTAAGACATGAAATATATATTTGTAAAAGGGGTGCATAAGTACTGTACTCACCGCAGAAGTGCTCTGGGCAATGCATAAATGCAAACGTTTTCCACCAGAACTGGAATAAGAAAAATTTCCTTGCTTACCTCTGCCTCAATAATAATAAATCACATATAATTCATGTCAAGAAATGTTGAATGTTTTCCCAGTATGCATTGCATCTGATGGTTTGTGCCAAGGCAAGCATCACTATTGCTCTTACTCATTTGAACAAACCCCTATCCTTAAGTGTTACATTTGGCATGTACAGTACTTTGTTCAGCACTATTTGTAAAACAGACACAAATGAGACCTCAAATCACATGGTATATTTTTCACCCTGTGGATGATAAAACACCTTTACTGTACATCATGTTTTGCTCAGGAAAGCATTTTTTTACATGTTAAATTGTTTTATAATGCTGCTGATTTTCTGTGTGTACTCATATATGCAGTGTTTATCTGTTTTTGAAAGATGAGCTTTCAAGATGTGCTCTCTCAGTAAATAATGTTAGCAAAAATGTTATTGTCAGGCTTTTTATGAGCACCTCTGGTCTTTATTGATTCACAGCTCCCAGGATCATGATATTACAGTATATAACACACAGCACCTTGGTAAAATGGAAATGTTAACCGCATGTTATTGCCTTCTGAACACTATATCCGCTACATATTACACATGTGAAGGTAGGACAACGAGTTATTTCACATGGAAAAAATATATATATATATTCCACAATACTTCAGCAGTATTTTGCAATGCCTCATTAAATAGATTTAAATCCAAAACAAAAGCTCACATGGGCAGTTTCTTCTGATTAGATTTTCCAGTGGAAGCCCATTTGGGTGTTATCCAAAGCACCTCTGTGATTCATATTCATGATTTGTGAAACACATGTGAACTTTTCAATCCAGTTTGATCAGTTATTTGAAACGAGGCATGGTTCTTTTCAGTGTACGTGTGTTTTAACACCATTAGTTTCTTTTGAATTCAGGGTTACTGTGTTCCTGTAGAGACAGTTTGCCTTGTTCTCTTTTTATTTCTAGTTTTTTTTAACCTGCTGGTGTGATTTTGTTAGTGTCATTCCACATTCTGTATTCATTTCTTTTGAGCATGCTCAAATCTTTCAAGCTACTGATATTTCTCTCCTCTGTTTTAAACCCTCTGGAAAAGAAATATAACATACCTCTGTCACGCTTTTACAGCTCAGCATACTCCTTCACAGCACAGATTTGTGTGTGTGTGTGTGTGTGTGTGTCTTAAATTTCTGTAAATTTCTCATTACTTTGGCATTGGCTTTTTTTCCTTCTAAATTTCTGTATAAATATGTTTTTTTCCTCCCTAATTTAAAAACTCATTGAAGTTTTTCTTTGCTTAAAGATTAATTACTTTAACATTATTTTACTCTCTGGTGTTGGCATTTAATTTGTTTTACACCTGAGTTATTTTCAGTCACTTACCCCCTGCTTTTAGATACTGTAACTACAACACTCTTCTGACTGAAAACAACATTAAGTCAGTCATTTGGACACAATAAAACATATTGTAAGTTGAACATGACCACCAAAATTTTAATTATAGAATTACAGAATTTTGTGCAGAAACATTTGCTTCTAAAAGACAAAACAAACAAACAAACAAACAAACAAACAAACAAAAAAACAGTACAATGAAACAGCATTCAACAATTAAACTTCATTTAGAATTTCTTTTTGAAAAAGGAAAAATAGTTTTTAAGACTTTGAAAAAATGTGTCTAGTACCATATTTTGTGGAAAGATTTGAAAGCAAAAAAAAAAACACCATTGCATAGTTGCATGTCATTTTAGAATTGCTACATAAAAAAAGTAAAATAAAGCATAAAAAAAAAAAAAAAAAAAAAAAAAATATAAATATATATATATATATATATATAT
>JAUCMU010000063.1:11048797-11078343 GCA_032275025.1 Enteromius treurensis
TGACGTCCCGTTCCCTCATTGGACAGATTTCACAGCAGATTCAGAGCGTGGGCACACTGAGGCGTTCCCAAAGCGTTCAACGCAGTGTTTCGTTCCCTCAAGGAACCAAGGTTATATGCACAACCTGTTCCGTTTTTTTAAAAACATCATACAATAGAGATTGTTTCGAAGTAGCACAGGAAACAGGAAAGTAGCAAAATCAGTGATACAAACGGGAACACTTATAGGAAACATAGGGGCCAATTTCCAATCTTAAATAGTTGCTTATTAGCATGCCTATTGTTGACATATTGGCGTTTATTAGTTGTTATAAAGAGTACATATTCTGCATCCCTGATACTACCCAATAGCTAATTTAACAACTACCTCACTAACTATTAATGAGCTGCAAATTAAGAGTTTATTGAGGCAAAAGCCATAGTTAATAGTTTGTTCACAGCAAGCTTGACCATGCAAACTTAAATCAATGAGACAAAACCATTTCCTGCTATAAAACCGATGGCAGTGTTGCAAAATTAATGAATTATGAACAAATTCAGTTATTATTCAGGTTATTTCAGTTCACATTTTTTTATCATTTGATAATGTCACTACCATCAAATCAATAATCTTACTGAATATTAAATGTCTTATAGATTAACCTAGGCTCATTGAAAAAACGTCCCTTTTCATACATTTCTGCAAAACTGAAAAAACTTGTCTATACATACAAATCGCTACAGTTTCCAGTTGAAATTAACACTAGAGGCAGTAAAACCTTTTATTCCTTTTTCACACAAAAATAATAATAATTTGTAGACACACATATTTCCAATGAGCCTGGGTTGCTTATAGACCACAACCAAAGCAATAGTGGAAATATTTGCAGATATCATTCAGGTTCTTCCAACTGTTTTATCCATTCATGACAATGTTCCAAAACTTTTCCTTTCCCGCATAAGACTTCATTCAAAATTTAAACAACGTATGAATTGCTGAAAGGCGCATTAGCTGTAACTTAGATAAACATTATTGTTTGTCTTTAAATGTTTCCTGTCTTGTTTTCGGATGTTGACAGGCAAAGATTACACTGTGACAATCCTGCTGATTTGGCATATTAGCCATCTGGCATGCCCTCCTCCAAAAGACACACACGTTTGCACTGGTGGCATCAAACCCACAGCGATCCATCTCCCCGTGTCCATTTAGTGCACAGCTGAAAATGATGTCTGTTGACTAATGGTGTGCGTGCCTTCCTTTAGTTAGAACTAATAACCCCCTGATTGAACGGCTCCATGCCGAACGTCTAATGACATCATTAGAAACATTACAACTTTTCACTGGTGTTTTTTCTGTACTTCTTCACAGGGAGTATCTAGTCACGTTGCCGCAAAAGCAGACAGTTCATACATATGTCACTCTTGGTAAAAATGTCATACAGTGTATGGTGAGAAGCACTTAATGTTGACTATATGTGCAGTGTTATATATATAATGCAAATGAAATGAATGAGTACTTGATCATTTGTGTGGTATGATTCTTTAATTGGAATGCAAGCAACAAATTACAAAAAAAGATTCAGCATTTTTAAAAAAATTTTTTTTTAATGTTTTTTAAATCTTACACTCATGACCTCAACTAACAACAGCAGAGAGAGCAGTGATTATACAATTACTGTCAGCAATTACCATGGCAACATGCAATGAAAGAAAGAAAGAAAGAGCACTAGTAATTAAAGCCATTCTGAAAACTGCTTTAGTGGTATGAAACAGTTTTTTTGGGAAAAGCCAAGGCATTTGTGACTCAAGTTCAATCCAATATATTGTCATTCATCTCATTACAGGGCAAGTTTTGGGAAAAAGGAAATGCACAGGAGTATTTTACCACAACGTCAATCATTCCAAGCTATTACCTCCATCTGATTAGGTGCTGACTTGTAGCTCTACATGCTCTTTTGTTACCCCTGAGGTCCAGTCTCTTTTTTTTGCTAAACACCACTAGGATACATCATTTCAATTTATTTCTGGAGCTTTCAAATCATTGCATTAATGGGGTACTCAAAGAATAAGTGTGATCGAATAGGAGTTGACACATGTCTCGCAGTACAAATGAGAGTTGATAATGAGAACAGTACTTTGCCGTGGCACGTTACATTTAAAAGGCTTATGGTAATTGTCCATTCAATTTCTCAAGCAAGTATAATCCGTTGCATTTCTGTATATTGTGCTCTGTGAATATAATGTGGCAAATATGAATATAATTTAAACATTTGTTTATCATTGTTAAACAACCCAAACTTTAGCCTTAGTCCAAGCACCTTGGCTTCAAATTTAGTTTTAGCTGTGTGTGCTTGAGGCAGTTTGAGCTTTCCTATCACCTTGTTAGTGCTCCCTAGCTGGCATCACACACACTTTAATACTTGCCATGTGCATATGCTCTTAGAGACCAAAGAGGATTTTGTGTTGCAGGTGCAAAGTAAATTACATAAATGACCCGGTGCCCAGAAGAAACAAGAAAACCAGCATGTTATTTTTCTTAAAAAGCTGTGCAACCAGAATCTTAATTGCCAATTGAATAGGCATGGGTTTGAATGACTAATAGCAGATGTGTGAGCATGCAGCAGTTTACTGAAAGTCAAAATCACTGCTATTAGGCAAGGATAAATAAGGAAAGAGTCTTTATAGACCAAGCAAATTGCCAAAGTACAATAAAATCTCGAAGGAGCTTCGCTATTGATGTTAATATTTAGGTTAAATGAAGGACTGGCCAAGAATAAGGATTTAAAATTTGAGCAGGTGTTTCCAAATAATGACTGTCCGTCTACCATATGCACAAAGAAAATTTAAATGGTTTAGATGCTGTGCATAGTTCAAAAAGTTACAACAAGCTCTAAAACTGCAGTCTCAGTTATAGATTTGCAATTGTGCTGGTGATCATTAAGAGTCATTCAGTACCGAAATACAGTTTGCCATTGGCCAAATGTATTTTTTATTTTTTTTTGTCAGGACCAATCTCTGACTGTAATTAAGCTCAACCTTTATGTTCTGTGTAAGTTTGCTGTTGGATCCAATGGGATGAGGGGAATTTTAATCAGATCAGATCTTTACGGACCATAGATTTCTTATTTATCAGTGCTGCTAGTTTCTTAAACGTGCAGTACTGGTGTCTGGTGTTTCCAGTACATCCCCGAATCTATGTACAATGATATATTGATTTCTGATGTTGTTTTCTGAGTCATTTTATTTTTCAAATGCGAATCTTTGAGAAAAGCGGCTACAGTGCATGGCTTAGATTTAGCTGTGTATAGTACATATTTACCATCTAACCTCTATGTTTTGTGGTGACTGCCCATTTAATGTGCCTTGGCTCTCAGGAGGATGTAGTTTTGTGCTGGTGCTGGCTGTGGCTTACTCTGCAGTGATTAGTCACAGCTGAGTGTGTGTGTTTGAGGGGAATAAATAACCCGGTTGGAAATTCAGGTCACGTCAGAATCACTCTTTACAAACACACGCACATTCTGAGCAGCACCACGGCTTGGTAGACAATGCTGGTTACCAAAACATCTGACCAAAGGAAAGTTTCAAGCAATTGTTTTGGTCCCAGAGAGGCAATGATACCAGATTGCACACTAAAAGATGATTTTTAAGTGTTTTTAAGGCTCTTTCACACCAAGCACGATAACTATAAAGATAAAAATAACTAACTATTTATATAGATATCGTCTGTTCAAGCTCAAGCGCATCTGCCACTTTAAATTCTCAAGCTTGTGATAACAGGATTGATTCTGATTGGTTGTCAATATTTGTATCGTTCATCAGCTGGAAAAAAAATAATTCAGAAAATTATTCCAACTCTATTGTTTCTCGTTACAGTTGTGTTGAGGATTCTGCTATTCTTTAACATTGAGAACCATTTTTAGAACTATGTCTTTATCATTATAATGCTTGGTGTGAACTGGGCTTTAGACACTCTCCCACACATTTTATGTAATATTGAGATGCCTGTTTTCTTATCAAAAGGTGTCATGCTTTTTTTCCACATGGGTTATGTGTAACGTCACTAGACACAGATGCTTTTGTGATGCATTAATGAAGAACCGGACTGAAATATTCAGTGGGTTTCAGGGAGAGAGACAAAGGGAAAAGAGAATGGGAGGAAGAGGAAGGAAAACTGTGCAGAAATTCTGTAATGATTTTATTGCTTTTCTGAAAACAGGAAGCAGCTGAATGTGAAATGTGCCACTTGCTCACTGATTTGAAAAGGTCAGAGATGTTGGAAACTTGTGTGTGCGGCTGTGTGTGCAGATAGATTGAACAACTTTTCTCTTCTGACCTTCCAGTAGCAGAAAGGAATAATCTTCCAATCACAGTAGGCTGCCCAACACCAATAACATTTTACTATTGCAGGAAATCTCACTTCAGAAGTCTCCTCAAGTCAAGATCTGAAAAAGGATAGAAGTAAACCCATCCCAGTCCAGTCCAACACATGTTTCTTATATATTTATTTATTGATCGAAAGCTATAAATAACACTACATCTATTCAGTTTTTATGATTTTATGAAATGTGACCAAGAGTTCTAACAGAAAAACTCTTAACCTTAAGATGTGTGTGCCGTTTCCCTGCTTGGCGCTGCAGATTCTGCAGCTATATTTATGCGTGGAAGGAATAGATGTACAGTACATGTAATGGAAAGATGAACAGACAGTTAGTTAAAAATTAAGATGTCAAAGATGTCAAGAAGCAAAAGTTTTATCAGCATCTGGAGTGAAAACTTTCCCCCTTTGTATCTCCGAGACCTGATAACATAGTCAGAGAGGCTCTGGTAAATCATTGCAAATAATTTGTGTGGCACCTCTTTGCTCCCTGGTGGAGCTGGTCTGGGAGAACACAAGCAGGCAGAGCTGTAAAGAGTCCTGGGAGTGGCTGAGATTACAAGTCTGCAGATGAGTCAGAGAGCAGTGCCAGCGGCACTCTAACACTTCCAACCCCTCTGAGATTTATCCTGCGTGATTGCTGTTTTCGTTGAGGTAGGACTGTATACTATGTCTTTTTGCCCAGACTTAAAAAATCTGACCTTAAAAATTGATCTTAAATTGATCTTTTTTTTTCCTGTTTCTTTTCTTTTTTTAGAGATGATTCTAGATTCACAATACTGTATACTGTAGTGGTACCATCAGAGATTAACATTTTAATTTGATGCTAAAGTTTAATTCACACACAAACACACACGCATTTATCTTTCATGAGTTCCCACTTCCTCCCGAAATTTGCTTATCAACATCACTAAATAGCAAGAGTATATTGGTAGCAATAGCCAAAAGTGCATTGTATCGGCCAAAATTTTTCAATTTTTTTTTTTTTTTTACGCCAAAAATCATTAGTATATTATGTAAAGATCATGTTCCATGCAATTATTTTTTTAGGTTTCCTACTACAAATAAATTAAAACTTGTTTAAAAGTTTTTTAAAACTTATTTAAAAAATTTAAAATAATTTGATTAGTTATATTTATTGCTAAGGACATTTGGAAAGCTTTACATTTTAAATTGAGATCTTCTCAATACAGTATATCCTAAAAAACTAAAATAAACAAACCAAAAGCATAAAAGACATCTTACAGAACATTTTTTCCAAGAAATGTCATATTCACAAAAAAAAAACAGTAATACAAACTAGCCACAAAATGTTTTTCTGATGCCTGAAATAACCAGGATGGTTTTAGTAGTTCTAGACATGCTGCAAGCAGCAATCACTAGCTGAAAAACTGATTTTATTATAGATGATGCACTTGCTTTTTTCCACTGGCGGGGCACCAGGTAGGCAGTGATTGCAATAGATTGAAAAGTTGTCATATAATATATATTTCTTGCCTGCCATGCTTCCATCCACCAGCAAGATCACAAAACACCCATGACATTTTAGGTGACATATTCACACTTCCTCTAGCTGGCCCACATACAGCGCTTGGTTGAAGACACATTTTCCTTGGCTGCTTCTTGTGACTGTCCAGAATCACACAGTTGTCTTGATCATGTGACATCTGGGGTGATGCCACAAGGGCAGAAGCTGGCCAAATGAGTGGTGTTCGATCTAATGAGGTTTTCTCTGCACTGATGATGTGTGGTGATGATTGGAATCTGTAGTGTGACTAAATGAGCAATGCTTGCTTTCTATCACATTTGACTGGATTGTATCAATTTCAGTTTTGATCCAGCCTCTAATGAAGATGACCACAAACACCTGTGAAGGGAAGAAGCCAACCTGTGCAAGGTCTTCAGATGATGCCCATTCTGAATTAACATAAAAGCTGTCAAATTTGACTGGAATTTTATTGTAATCATTATAATAACATATAATAATTTAAGCATTGCTTTAATATGTTTGTTCATTAATTCCGCTTAAGTAAATGCATGGCTTTAACTTACAAATATTTTCTGGAAAGCTGCTTCGAAACAGTATGTACTGAGAAAAGTGCTAAATGAATCTTAATTGAAAGACTGTGAAAATGCCACAGTAAACCCTGTTAATTAGTTAAAGATACATTTCCTTACTGAATAAGGTGAAAACAGAAATAAATCTAATGGAACATTCTTACAATTTCCTTTAAATTTTTATAATAATCTTATAACTAATCTTACATAATTAAATTTTTACAGAATTCCCGTGGGAATTCCCTTTCATTGAGTTTTTATTTTATTTATGAATTTTTGTGTTTGTGTTTTCAGTTATGTAGTTATGATTTGTTTCATCTTGTGGTGTTAAATCTGAGTAGTTTTTTTTTTTTTGGTTGTTCTCTGATGTCTTTTTTATTTATTTATTTATTTTATAGTGAAATTCTGTGAAACCAGCAGTTGTTCTTACTGTAAATTTCACAGTTTTTGTCTGCTCTGCTTTATTCGAATTTAAAATGTGTACTTTGATGGCTCATGATAGCATAGATTGTGTCTTCCTCCTAGCTTTCATTAAATTGCTGTTATCCGTTTTGTCGTTCACTCCCTTTGAACTTTAACTCTTCTGTTGTCCTCAGCTTTCAGCCATTCATTTTGTTCCTCTATTAGTTGCCCATGGAACGTTATCTCAGCTCACCCCCTCTAGTCCTCTCCCCTTCTCTAATCTCTTCTTTAATGAGTTCATTTTCAGTGGCTTTACAGCAAGACGGACTGCTGTGGCATCCTGCTGGTCACCCACAGTGTTGTACAGAGCCAATAAGCTTCATTCTTTCTTTATGTACTATATATTGCAGCATGTTATACAGTGTATAGTCATAACATTGTATATTATTATACAGTGGATTAGGTTAACTGTTACTCAAAAGTAATTAAACTTTTAGCTTCAAAGTGAAAACAACAGAATGTTTGGTCATGAAAATGTAACACACACACACCTATTGTTATCTAAATGTGTGCATGTAGTCTTTAATGATATTTAAACAAACCCCCTATTTAAAATTGGGGGTTGCCATTGGTTTCAGCAATTGTATGATATTGAATTCATGACACTCAATTTTATGGGCGCATAAAGGCAGGATTTGTTTAGCATTGCATTGAAGATTACATATGCAAGGTGGCAACAAGGACTGTCTTATTAGTGATCATTTGAATATTTCCTAATTATAGCTTCAAAACACTGATCAATTCAGGACTAAAATCAGTAAGTCCTTGAATTAAATAATTCACTGATTAATTCAATTCTGATTTGTCCAGAAACTAAACAAGTCATTGTAGCATTCATTCAATTATTTTTCCAGAATAAAATAAATGTTTCGAGCGAGTCATTCCCTCCACAGATTCATTTAAGAATGAATTTAATGACTCACTCATAAAGATTCAAATTCTACACAACCTATATCCATTAAGTCTAAGATGTGACTGTCTTTATACATGAATGAATAATTTACAGAACCGATTTAATCTTCTTTGCTTGAAGAGACATGACTTCTTGTGCTGTGGATTTATTACTCTATTTGTGGCCCTGGACCACAAAACGAGTCATAAGGGTAGTTTTTTTAAAAGTGAGATTTATATATCAAGCGTTCCATTCATATATGGTTTGTTCTCAAAAATACAACTATTTGAAAATCTGTAATCTAAGAAAAATCTTAACAAAAATAAGTAAAAAAAACAATTCAATAACAGTATTGAGAAAATTGCTTCTAACGTTGTTCAAATGAACCCCTTAGCAGCGCATATTACTAATAAAAATTCAGGTTTTGATATATTTATGGTAGCAAATGTACAAAATAGCTTCATGCAACATGGTCTTTACTAAAAATCTTAATGAGTTTTGGCATAAAATAAAAAACAATAATTTTGACCCATAAAATGTATCATTGGCTGTTGCTACAAATATACCCATGCTGCTTGGTGCTGCTTTGTGCTCCAGTGTCACATTGGAGGAGCACAAATACACACAATAACCAACAATACTGTGTCTAAAATGTCATTTACAATATTGACTACTAACTGTAAGTCAACTACATGTCAACTAATTCTCAATAATTTGCAACTACATGTCTATGAACTGTCAGAATAGACTTGCTCTGTAGGGTTTAGGGCTAGCAGAATAAGTGACATTGCAAAGATTCTCATAGTCTTTGTATGATGCGGACCCCTCCAAATAAGTTATAAGCAAACAATCTAATCCAACCCTAAATCAAACACACCAGATGCAGCTAATCAAGCTCTTACTAGGCATTTAAGAAACTTCATGCAGGTGTGTTGAGGCAAGTTGGAGCTAAACTCTGCAGGACACCGGCCCTCCAGGACCGAGTTTGGACAGCCCTGGTCTAATGACTGCTAGTTGACATGAAGCTGCAAGGCTACTTCCTGTTAGTAGAATGTCAAAAGTGGACTATACAGTAGAAATAAAGTGTTTCCAGCAGCAGTCTGTTTATCAGCACTACCTTGTCTGCACCGATTATTCCATTATCTGGTAAGTGCGAACATGGCCATGTGTGTTTCCTATCAAACCAGCTTCATAATGTAAACTAGCCTGAATGCAAGGTAAGTATCTGCCTGCTGCTCTTTAATCAGCAGAGTGAACGAGCACTGATTGAAATGGCCACCTCTAATTTTAAAGTCAGCTGCATGTGTTTCCAGGTGATTACCACCTTACACACACATACACTTCACATCACGGTGACAACTTGCTTTCTAATTTCTAATTTGGTCTTGATGGACAGCCACACCTCCCTCCATCACTCTCTGTATCTCCTGACTCTTATATCATCCTGTGCAAACAAGGCACTCAATAGTATCTGAGCATTGTCTGCTACTGTAGATGAGTGCAGATGACATTGAGAGTATGCGCTATTTCGATCCCTCTCTCTATCCCCTCCTGCACAAACACTATTCATTTCCTTTCCTGTCTGATGAGGCATGCCCCTTCCATTAATTTCAATAGTCTGCTGCTTTTAAAGCAGTAGGTCTGTGATCTGGGGTGAAGCCATTTCTCACATCAGACACGTTTGGCGACGCCTTGATTAAAAAACTCATAGAGCAGACTGAGGTCATTGATTACCGGTGCTACTGGAGTCATCTTTATTCAGACCACTGTCTTATTGATCACCTTGAGAAAATGCATCGCTTTTTTTAAGTATTGATCAACTTGGCTGCCGTTTAAGTAGAGCTGTGCTTCGTTTCAGTTTTTCCTGAAATGTCCGATATTTTCATAGACTTGTCTTGGTAAATTGAAAGAATCTCAGTCATGCCTTATTCTAGAGTGAATTGTATGTAAATTAGGGAGGAGAAATCTGTAAAGAAATAGCTGTACAAGCTCTTCTCTCTTGATTTATCACAGCAAATGAGGAGCTCCTCAAATCATGCATATCGGTGCTTCAGTGCACATTAACACCTAATAGTACATCTCCTTTTGCATTGTTTTGATATGTCCTGTCCTTACTGTTGACAGTAATGCAACCCATTGTGCTAATACTCCTACACGGCATTACCAAGCTTTTTCAAAATGGCATTTTTTTTTTTTTTTAATTGCAAGCATTTCCATGTCTTTTACTCCACTTTATAGCTCACCCTGCATAGCCAATTGACTGCTATCTGCCATTTCTCTAAATCTCAGTCTGCGTCTGCACTACAGCACTCCACAGAGGCGTCTGTTGATAGTGGAAAAAGAACACTAATGACACAGTTTGGCGAGGTGGTGGCTGCTTCTGCTCGTTTATTTCAAGAATGGCTTTGTTGTTTGTAATAATGCTGCTTCATAACAGGCTACAAATAGTAAGCAAATCCCTTTCGTACTGATTTCTGACACTTCTAGGAATCTAGGATAGATCAGATTGTCAGGTTATCCCCATGTCTGTTTATGTCTGTGCATTTCTATGCATGAGGCTGCAGTCTTCTTGTCTCCACACTTCTATAAATGAATGTAACATTCTAAGCAGGGAAGCGGGTGTGTAGCTGAGTATGCAAATGCTATTGTGCATTGTGTAGCTTCAATGCTGAGATCACGCACATGCAAACAAGACAGGCTTAGATGATGTCACAAAAGAGAAGAAATGTTGGGGCTATACACCAGTACTTTTTATAGTTGTACAATAAAGCTTTTTTTTTTTTTTTTGGTAATCCATTGGTCCGTAGCTCATTTCAAGTTCTGCTATCTTTGTTTGGACAATTAGTTTCTATAGTATTCCCATGAAAGTAACATCCAGTAATGTTTTTATTTTAATTGCATTGGGTAAATTTCATTGAAAATATAGACTATTTACGTGATTTATATAATTTGTAACTGAACCTATTATCTTACAAATTTAAGATCAATGTGTGTGCTACTTTAATTCAGTGTTATTTCAGCAGTAATATGCAGCAGTCCTGTTTGTTTGTAGGCAGTGAGTGTGAATGTGTGAACATGGCTCTCAGTTAAAACACTGCCCTTGTCAAGACGAGAAGTTTATATTCATCAGCACTCTCATACACACAGGTATTTTTATCTGAGTCAGGACCTGTAAAGCGAGCAGAGTATTGCGTAAGTCGATTTTGCATCTTTGTCATAGAGTATATTTATTTATCTGGTGATTTATTAATGTATTTCGTCTGAGGAAAGTATCTAAATGCTGGTAGACATGTGATACTGTGGCTGAATTTAGTATTTGTTTGGTTGTAGTAGAGGGTTTGAGTGTTTGGCCCTCGGGTATCTGGTGTCAAATTCAATCCATGGTTCTTTGAATGAATGTTGGACACTCTCATTAGTGAGCTGCTGTATGGCCTCTTGCTCGCTGTAGAACCCGTTTTGGTTTTGGGAAAATAGATCGCACAGTGGGGCTCTGGAAGGAAAAATCCTATTTATAATTTGTCATGAAGAAAACGATTTTTAGTTTTAAGTTTGAACATAGTCATGCCATGGGCTTAGACATTTTAAACAGACAGTAGTATATACTTGTATATAAACATAATCAACATTGTTTACATTCATCTTGTGCATGCTTTCCACTGAAATATCGCTGATTATGTTGACTACGTTCGGGGAACTCTCCAAAATGGTGGTAACTTGGGGTGAAGAATAGCTGAATAAATTATATTGCTTTTTTTGATGGTTTTTTTTTTGTTTAGTTTTTTTTGCACACAAAAAGTGTTCTCGTAGCTTTGTAAAGTTGCAGTTGAACCCATAATGTCACATGGAGTATTTTACCTAGGTTCTTGCTACAGTACATTTCTGTGCTTTGATCGTGGTATAATGTCAAAGAGCACTCAGATTCCATCTAAAATCTAAAATTTTTGAGTGAACTAATCCTTAAGTGCCTAAAAAATGGTACTTTAACTTGCATATTTGTGCAATTTGTCTGCATCATTAAATACGTTTTGCTTAAAATGTTGAAATCTCTGTGCTTGTTGATTTGGTTTAGATCATTATTGAAGAATATTTTGAAATGCTGGTCTTTGTGGGCCATTTTTTTAGATGTATAGCTATTGAGTATATAGAGTGTAAATATAAAAATGTAAATATGTAAGCTGTTTATTCAGGTCTTTTTTGTGATGACATGCTGTGTTAAAGAACTGTACTTTCTTCCAATTGTTGTGAATTTATGCTTTTCTTTTGTACATGGTTGAATTTGTTAGCATGGTAAAATAAAAGGTCATGTTAAAAGGCTAATTTCATGCTGAGATCATATGGGCACTCAATAAAGCATCTGCCTGGAAAAAAGCATAATGAAATCAGTTACATGCTTGCTGAAAACTGAATAGCCCACATACTGAAAAAAATAATAATATAAAGGATTATTCTTTCTTTTTATTGTACTTACTGCAGTTTCATAAAGAAAGGCACAATGCAGATGCAAATGTACTGGATTGTACTTACTGAAACTGAATCAAGCAGCAGTTAATAGATGCACTGATGTCCAGACCGCTTGAATGCTCTTCTGAGGATATGAGATCCTAGGGGAAGCTAACTGATAAGTAATGGCTGAAAGGCTCCAGACTGAAGTTGTAGATTGTACCTGTGATTTGAGGATGATGAGGAGAATATCAATCTTTCTGTTGGAAATGAATTAAAATGTGTTTTATGCGAGGCTGCACACCAGTTCATTGCTGGCCTTACATCAGTGCCAATTTCTTTGTTGTTTGCTAGATGGAATTAGAATGACCTTTTATGCATGAATCATTTTAATATTTTTTTTTTCTTCTCTAGCAATCTATTGCCTCAGAGGAAAGGCAGACAACTGCTAGACAGGTCCAAGACAATGTTTTAGAACTCAAGTCCCAGGTCTGAACCTTAAAGTCAGTTCACAAGTTACAAGGGTTGAGTAAGTCATTAGTTTAAATTTAGCTCCTACCAATGAATTATGAATCACATTTATTGTAATTGTATTAAGTTTATAAAAAATACATACAACTGGGGCTAGTAATGCAATTTTGATAAAGAGATACATTTTGCATGTGTAACTCTAAAAAAAGTCTCAGTTTTAGTTAAGAAATTATTTTTGGTTTATAACTGAGTCACATAATATGTATTTGTCAGTATAATGAAGATTTAATAACGTCTCAAGGTTACATATGTAATCCTAATTCATTGAATGAACAAGACGCAGTGTCGACAAGAAGTGTGGTTATGAGATGCGGCGGCTCTTATTCCTGAAGAGGAATGTCTCAAGGTTACATATGTAACCCTAGTTCCTCGAAAGAACGAGACAAGACGCTATAGGGAACGAGATGTCCATGCCCCCCAGACTTGTAAATTCCTGCCTAGTGTGTGTACCTGCACAGCTACGGCAAGAGAACAGAACAGAGCACGGAGTGGCTCGCAAGTCCAATCCAAATTGACAAAAATGTTGAGGGGAAGACCATTGCGCAGCCTTACAGATCTCCTGTATAGACACCCCAGATATCAAGGCCTTGGAGGCTGCCACACTCCTAGTTGAATGAGACTTTACTCCCAGCATCGGCTGGAGACCAGAGAACTCATAAGCAGTATCGATGGCATCCACAATAGCTTCTTCTCACCAGGCTCCCTGAAAGAAGGAGTAATTTGCAACAGTGTGACTGCAGGGACCCTTAAAATGCACCCACAGCTTACGGATGAAGGGGCCACTGCGATCTGAGATCTCCCCAATGGGCTCAACGGGTGGCCCAAAGAGGGCCTCTAACACCACGGCTTGATCCCACAAAGGTACTTGGGATCATACTGGGGGCCTCAACCTCAGCTCACCGCAACGTGTAACCAGGGGGTGTGTCCACAGAGGAATGCGTGGTAGGCCGATATTGTCGCCACGTAAACCTTCAGGGTGGAGTGAGTGGTGGGTGACCACAGTGGAGAATCTGGCCTGCAGGAACTCCAGCACTGTACTAAATGGGCAGTTAACTGGATCCTGTTGGCGTTCTCTACACCAAGAAGTGAAAAGTTTCCACTTGAGGGCAAACAGTGTCCTCATGGATAGAACCGACAACCTCGGTTGAGAGACCGGAGGCTATGAGTTGTTCCCCCTCAGGGGCCACACTCGCAACTTTCACAACACTGGGAGAGGGTGCATGATGGTGCCCCCTGCCTGTGAGAGGAGGTCCCTCCTTGCTGGAATCTGGAATGGAGAGCTGTCTAGGAGGACCATCAGGTCCAACAGCCATGCTCGGCCTGGCCAGAATAGCGCTACAAGTAGTAGACTAACCAGCAGTCTCTCCAGAACTCCTGGGAGCAGATCGAAAGGTGTACAGATGAAATTTTTAAATAAGGTGTGATAATACTGTAGATAGACAACACCAAATAAGACTCACACACAGATTTATTTGTTTTTTTTCCCAATTCTTTATGATTTTCTTGTGATTAACAACCATGGTGACAATTCAATAATACCTTAAAAATCCTGCTGAAACAATTTTCAGTTTTGCATGTTTTTGTTTAGTAAACAGCTGTTACTAAATCTGACCAGCAAATATTATTGTTACTTAAGTGTGTATTTAGGCAATACATTTTCATATCTTTTCTCTGCTATATTTTTACACTTTTATAAGCTATATGCACAAATTACTGATAAGAAAGAACCAGAATAACTATAAAATCTGAATACACATTATTAGTTATTATAGTCTTTAATAAAATCAAAAAATAAATAAAGGTCTCTTTTACTCCTTAAAAGTGTTCACGTACTGTACCTATTGAACAGATTTACAGCTATGAGTGAGTTAATTTTCAGTAATTATGCAGCTCTATATGTCTAGTATGATCGAGTGTTAATAACATGGATACATGCCTGGATTTTTAATATCTGCTGTCACATGGACAATTATTATAAAATATGAATATTTACAAACGATAAGAGAATCAAAATATCAGCTCAAATATTTTATCAAGAAGTAACTTTAACAAGGAGTTCACCGTGAAACATTTTATTAGCAGTTTATACAAACTTAATGTTTGTGATGCGCTGATAACAATTAAGACAGACCTATGTTTCTAAAGTTAGCCCATAATTATTGAGTAAAATTGCCAAATTAATTACAAATTCGTACACAACGGAATGCGCATGCTTGGGTCTAATCCAATAAGATTTGCTGTGTTATAAACCGGTGGAATTGGTACTTGGAATTTTCTGCACCACTGTGCACAACGTTACATATTTGAAACTTGCAATTTGCTAAATGAAGACCAGCAGATACAACTAAGTAATCCTGGTAATTATTTTTCTAATTGCATCTTCCTTTGGATTTTTTATTGGTTTTATTAATGCATTTGTAAGAATTAATTTGACAGTGTTTGTTTGATTAAAATCTACTCTCAGCTTTTGATAAGTTTTTAGGCGAAGTACTTTAATGTTGTTAACAAGGCTAATTTTTTCACTGAAAAGAAACAAATAAATAAAAAAAAAAGATTCACAAGAACATCAAACAGACCTTTAAGTAGAGAAAATTAATTTTGAAGATAATTAATAAAAAATAAAAAAGCCTTTTTGACACTATTTGCATCTCCCATGTACCTGTTCCTGATTAAGGATAACTGAGAAAGAAGCTACTTTGGTTAAAAAGTCAAATATGCAATTTTATGCAATTTTATTTAATCTATTTATTTTGTGTGTGTGTTTGTGTGAAGTGTTAGCAAATAACAAATGCAGTGATTTTTCAAGACATTACTGGCTAATTAGTGAAACATTACAGAACAATGGGATGCATTAAAGATGCAAGTTTCTATAGTAAAAACAGTTTGTTATTGTGCTGTTGTGATATATTCAGTTTGTGAATATCCCCCATCAATCTCTCACTCCACCTGTTGCTCTCTAAATATTTGGTGATCTCTGACTCTTTATTTGTCTGCCTTTTGGAAAACTACATCTCCTGTACATGCACTCATGTGGCAGAGACTCTAAGAGGCCACTGTCTCCATCCCCCACACTTTCATGCAAATCTTTGGTAAATAATGTTTCAGTCATGCTTGAAGAATGTGTCAAAATTCACCAATTATGTATGTAAAAGAGAGAAAGAAAAGATGAGCGAAAATATAAGCTTGAGACTTGGGGAGTATGGGAAACCAGTCAGCTCTTTTGGCTTTTCTTTTTTCTCAGAAGCAACCCTCCTCCTACACGCTCTCACACACAGGACACCATTTTACTTTTTTACATGCTCATGAAGAGAAACATTAAAGGGGGTCTTTTGTTTCTTTTCCGCCTTGTTCAAGGAAGCAGACAGTAAAAGAAACATACAGGCGGATAAAGAGAGTTTGAGAGAGATAGGGAGAGAGAGGGAGAGACAGAGTGAGTGAGAGAGCAAGTAAGTAAGAAAGAGAGTGAGTGAGAGAGAGCTGGCACAGGCTGAGCCAGGCGCTGGCTGTGTGGACACGGAGGAGTGCGGAGCGAACAGAAACGACAGAGCAGGAGGAGGAGTGAATGGATGGAGTGACCCAGGAGGAGGAGAGGAATGCTGAGCGAACAGACCAACAGAGCGCGAAAGGGAAGATGAGAGCGGCGTGGCAGCAACAACAGAGCAATTAAACAGTGGAAAGGCAAGCAAAGGCTCACATGCCGAGCTTCTGTCGCTCGCTCACACTCTCTCTCTTTCGAGCGACCGAAGAGGCAAAAGTGAAGCGTCCAGACAACGATAAAGGACAAGAGGAGGCAACGCAAGAGGCAGGGGGAGGAGCAAGAATGCTTTGATTGACAGAGGAAAGAGGAGGGACATGGACGCAAATTGAAGAATTTGGTTTCTTGGGAATGGATATTTTTAGCGAAGAAAAAACAAAGGAGAAGAAGATAAAGGAGCCGTTTCAGTCTTAAAGAAGGATGGAAAGGGAAGGCAGAGAGAGAGAGTGAGATGCTGAATTCGGACCATGTCAGAACAGATTCCACATCAGCGGCATTCAGCCCTCCTGCAGGCAAGAGTCAGTATGTGTGCGTATGTGTGTGAGCGTGTGTGAACTAGCACGAAGTATGACCTCTGTAACACCAGGCTTTTGCCTATGTGCCCCCGTAGTTGAGGACAGGGATACATAGAGATGGGAAGGCAAAAAGTCAGTACTGAATCACTCTCCACTCTCTAGAGAAAAAAGGCAACGAGACAATATGAGTGTGATCCTGGGGTTGTGGGGTCAGCTGTAGCTAGTCTTTGGGAAACCCTCTCTTTAGGGACTGAGGAAAAGGGTCACCCTGAGACAGTCTATTTCACCAACAGGTCAGCCTGCTTGGACACTTTCTCAAATGCTTCTTTCTTGTGACTCATTTGGCGCTACCTCCCACAATCCATCTCTTTTTCATTATTCTCTCTTACAATCTGTCTTCAATCTATTGAATCTTTTCTCTCATTAAGATCACTTCCCATGTAACTGCCTCATTGTTTCCGAACTTTGGGAGATTCTGGGAGAAAAGTTTAGAGGGAGATTGCAGGGTGTCCCTAAAGCCAGACTAAATCTGGGCACCCTGACCAGATGGGGAGGAGGGAAAGTGAGAGATAAAAAGAAAGAGGAACAAGGCAAATAGCCTGGGTATTTAGCCTGAGGGGTTATAGAGAGTTGCCAGCGGGTATGAAGTCACTAAATACAAAATTTTGGGTGCCTTAGGGAGCAGTGTGTTTGTGCACGAATGTGATTATTCAATCCAGAAATTAAGCTTGCATACATTTGACAGGATATTAAAGTTGAAATCAGAGTAGAGTTGGGGTTATATGCATCAAATTAAACTTTGAGGTGTCCTGCAGGTGCTACAACAGTACGTGACTCGATAGCTGGACTCCGAACATTAGATTTGTATTCAGGAAGTCAGTGTTGTGGCTTTCTCTGTGCTCCTGGAGCCCCATGAGGGCCCCGGCCGTGGAGGCCTGGCTGGGAGATGAAGCCGTCCCTAGTGCTGCTCTAGCAGCTCTGTGGGCCCTCATGGCTCTGGAAGGCCGCTGTCTGCGCCCTGCTTCGCCCACGCCGGGCCAACGCAGGGCACGCCGTCGCCGTGCCCGACCCGGAGCTCCTCGAGACGATCTGTCCTGCCTCACCACAGCCCTCCTGGCGCGGACTCACCTCCACGGATTGCGGCACATCTGCTCTCCATCAAACTCTTTTAGCCGCCGGGCCATTTGGATGCTAGCCTTCTGTACTTGTCTGGGTCTTCTGTTGTCCTGGTCCTCGAATCGGCTGCTTCACTGGCTGGCCTTCCCCACTCATACAAGAGTCCACACAGAGTGGGCGAGAGAACTGCCTTTTCCCACCGTCACCATCTGCAACAATAACCCCGTACGTTTGTATCACCTCACTAAGAGCGATCTGTACTTCGCGGGTCACTGGCTCGGACTGTTGCTGGCCAACCGCACGGCCAGACCCCTGGTGCTGGACCTGCTTCAAGATGACAGACGGGCATGGTTTAGCAAGCTGTCAGATTTCCGTCTTTTCCTGCCTCCACGGCGCTTTGAGGGCACCAGCTTGGAGTTCATGGACCGACTGGGCCACCAGCTGGAGGATATGCTACTGGCCTGCAAGTACCGCGGAGAGCCCTGTGGAGCTCACAACTTCTCCACTGTGAGTTATAACAAATGACCTCCACCTCTCTCTGTTCTTCTGCCTCTTTCTCTGTCACCTTTTTCCCTCTAGTGTTTGTCAGATTCACTGTGACTTACTCTTTCATGCAGCACTCGGCTCTGACCTCTCGTTAGTTCTTTTCCTATGTTGCCCTCTCTGTCATGCTTCAAATATTTCACAGCATGTTTTGTACACTCATATCTGAACTGTCTGAACCCAATTCATGAAGACAGCCTCATGTCTAATACAAGCGTTTACAAACACATCAGGTGCAAGGCTGATTTTCATAATGCAATTCTGATTGAGCATAATGTACTATTTGCATTTGTGTTACTCATAAAGACCCTCGACCTTTTTGCACAGAGATCTGGCAATGTATCTGTGTCTAGCCTTACGTACGCACTGATCTTTTATGCCAAGAAAAAGTTATGTAATGCATGTCTTCATCAGACGTGACAAGATATGATGACAAAGAAAGAAAGAACGGCAATCAGTGCCAACAGTTTGCGGATTAATTCTCTTTTTGCCCACTTTCTTGCAGTTGTACAGTGCACAAAGCATACCTTTTTTTCTTTTTTAAAAATAGAAATAAGTGTTGGTATAGCTCTCTATACATTGCAGTGCTGAGACCGGTCTCAGACTCCTATTGTCAGAGAACACGTCTTTTCTCTCCTCATGCTCATCCTGTTTCTTCACAGTCACTCTTGCTGCTGCTGTGTTGCATACGCTCACTCAATCCCAGCCACATTTCCCTGAGAAATAAAAAGCACTGTTATAGACAGCTTTGAAATCAATGAAGTAATCAATTAAATTATAGTTTAGAGTTGTTTTATAATGTCAGAAATATATAATGCAGTAAAGTGAGGTTTTGATATGCAATTATTAAAAATGCGTTATATTAGACTCTAAAAAAATGCTTCGTTAAATAAAACCCAGCACTGGCTAAAATATGGATAAACCCAGCAATTGGGTTATTTTTGACTCAACGGTTCGCTTTACTGCCCAGAAGGTTGAGTTAAACGTTTAATCCAATTTTTGGTTAAAAACAACCCTATTTCTTGATCTGGATTAATATTACTATCAATGGTCCCATGCATTTTGGCAAATTACTATGACAATATACCATGCTATTGGGGCATACAGTAAGGTCAGCATGTGTGCTGTGATTTCTTTTTTTCCCCTGGTGGGCAATAACAACCAATATATTTAATCACTTTATAATGTAGCTAAACAGTATACATTTTAAATATTTAAACACACTACATCCATAGCACAATATTACAAACTTGTCTCAAAAGTATATTTAAAAAAAAAATGAAAAAAATCTCAAAAGAGATGCATTCTCTAACCACTCTTACCGCTGAAGCACATCTCCAGACACAATTATGAGGTTTTAAAAACAAAGTTTATTGCGCATGTGACAGATTGTGTAGTGGTCTATTCATTTTGAGTTTACATGTGATTAATAGGCCACTGTTAAATGTTTTGTAAGGAGTTGTGGGATGTTGCAGTCAGAATTGGAGTGACAGCTGTAGAATGCACTGTTGTTGTTGACATTGTAAATGAACTAATGGGATGTTGTGGGACTATGAGAAGGGAGTTTTGGAAAGATTGTTTTTTTTTGGTCGGATGTTGTTCTGGGTTCTGTCCTCCCTCCCTCTCTCTTTCTTCCAGTCTCATTGTGTTGTTTGCCACTCTGTTGTTTCTCTAATTCTCTGGATGTGGGGAGAGGAGGAGCGCGGGCAGATGTTCTCTCTCAGGCTACGTTTCAGCACAGCTTCTTTCTGCATGTGTGTATTTGTGCGAGACTGCTTTGCAACTCTCTCACAATAATTCTTAATTAGGACTGGATGTCACTGAGGTGTTTTTCTCAGTGTTTAGGAATGGCACTGCAGTTTGCGAGGGATTTACAGCTCCTCTCACAATAACAAGAACATAGTGCATGCATCTTATTTGAGCCCTCAAACATATGTCTTACGTCTCCTAATGGTACTCTACGTAGAAAGAGTTTGAGATGTGAGGATTAATGTGTCCATGGAGTGTTTCTTTATCAGTCTTCTCACCCAACAGCATATCTTTGGATATTTGGCTTATTCACTGGAGGGTAAATATGCCTAATTGTTTAGAAAAAGTAGAAATCCCGTGTGCAATGGCAAATTTTCTTCTTCCTCATCAGCTCAGATTTCCTCTCCATGACATTAGCTAAACATTATCCACTCATTACAAAGTGTATTAGAGACCCAGTAAGACAATCACAGAAGCTCCAGCAGGGAAAGCTGTAATACCCAGCTGTGGGATGTTTCATATGGCTACTGTCATGCATTCCCAGATGTTACAGAAATATATCCTCAGCACACATTCTAGCTCACTCATAATAATTACACTAAACTGAGATATATGCAATAATTCTCAATAGTTTAGGAAAGGCAGAGTTTATTATCTCTACAAATGTTTTACACTTATTTCTACTATTAGCAGTACTGCTACTATAAATGCTGTACTTTAATTGAACTTAATGAAGTTCTGCTGCTAAATGTTTCACCTAGTGGGATTACAGATGGCTTTAAAATGCAATATGATTAGTACACTTGCCAACCTTTGAGCCCTTGTTTTTTCTCTTGAAAAATCTGAGTTATGAAGACATAGGTTTCCATCACTGCATCCCCATGGTAACGCTCTTAGCCTGCCATGTCCATCACTTGATGGGAATGGATGAGTTTCATTAGCTACAACACTGCGTTGATTAGTTTGGTCTGGCACTGTAATGATCCTTGAGGTTGAAGCTTTCCGTCAGGGGGTCCCCCGTCTGGAACGAGAGCGAGATGCAGCACCGTACCTCCCGTCTGTGGTCTATATACAAGGTTTTGAAAATCACTGAGAATTTTGGGATTTTTCAGAGATATAGTCAATGTGTTTTGTTACAGTATTTGAACGGTGTTTAGCAGAACTGTTTCATAAATTCAGTATGCTGTGAGAGCGTAGGTGCTTTTTGGTGAGGTGCGATCAGTCAATTTCCAAGCTAAGATCTTTTCATATCAAGCAAAAAGATTCCTATTTGTAGTCAAAAAGTGCTGTATGTTATCAAACATTAAACTGAAGCGTAACAAAAATGGCAACATATAAAATTAGAATCAAATCAATAATGAAGTTCACGAAGATCTGTTATTTTTTACATCACTTCTGTCGGAAACTATTTCAAGAGTTCACGCTTTCCTCATAATGAATAAAAAGCAAATTTGGCGAGCTGTCTGGGGAGCGAGCCGGGAGAAAGGTGAACTCCGAACCTTAGTGGATGGAACCCTAGCGTGGGCAAGAGTTTGGCATTCGGCTTGTTGTCTGCCCCCCCCAGAAAGGCGTAAATTTTAAAGGAAACGGTGGAGAAGGGGAGGAGAGGGGATGCACAAATGCAAGATGCGGGGAAATGAAAGCTGGGAGAATTTATTGTGAAGGGGAGAGATTTGATTGGGCGCGAATAAACAAGGGATGATTTGGTAAACGGGCTGCCAGCCGTGTGTGATTACTCGTTCAGCGAGTAGCTATGGATGGGGGACCTCTGCGGAGGTGAGGAGGGGCGAAGGATAGCTTTGGAAAAAGTACCTCAGCGGAGGTGTGAAGGGGGAAGCTTTAAGATAGAGAACCTTTGCGAAGGTTGGAAGGAGAAAAGTCTCTCCGGAGTATGGTAGAGCAAACTTCTGCGGAAAGTAGGGAGGGATGAAGGATAGCTTTGGATAAAGTACCTCAGCGGAGGCATGAAGGGGGAAGCTTTAAGAAAGAGAACCTGTGCGAAGGTTGGAAGAAGAAAAGTCTCTGCGAAAACTGTATGGTAGAGAAACTTCTGCGTAAGTAGGGGTGGGATGCCTCGCGGAGGTGGGATAGGGCCAGGGATTAGTTAAACAGTTCTAGTCAGTAAATAAAACAGGAACTGTTGGTTAAATAAACAAAGACTAAATGAATCAATGAACCTAAAAATGGGTGAGAGGGTGCGTGAAATACGTTACGAGACTGAGGAGAAGTGATAGGGAATGCCATGTTGACGTCATGGGTACGTGGCTTGTGTATGGCATCATCAGGCGGCGCCGGCCGATTCAGCGCTCCTTTGCTGCTTTTGTTTGAGATGTTGCAACACTGCTAGGCTTTTGTTGCTTCGGGGCTGGAGAAAAAAGGCGGAAGGCCGGCGAGTGGTAAGTAATGAGGATTTTTTTCGCTTGGATTGCTTTGGTGGATAGCGGGTGAATGAGATCTAAGAGCGCACGGGCAAGGCCTCAAATAGGAAGCCGCGAGCTGGCATGGAAGCCCAGATGGCTAAGGGTTGAGCTTGACGGGTAGAAGGAAGTTGAAAGGCAGGCTGAGGAATCTGGTCTTTGTGGAGGTAGCAAGGTGAGGATGTGTCTTCGGTCGTGCGATCCCGAAGAATGCACAAAAGCGAGATGCAGGGAAATGAAAGCTGGGAGAATTTATAGTGAAGGGGAAATGATTTGATTGGGTGCGAATAAACAAGGGACGATTGGGTAACAGGCTGCCAGCCATGTGTGATTACTCGTCTACATCTCAATCTTTCTCCTGCTTTCTTCTAGTATCTTCACTCTGGGTTTTGAAAGGTGAGGTGACCCTTATTATAAGTAAAAGTCTTTGTACGGTTAAAACAGACCAATTTTTGCCATTACCAAACCATTAACTACAATGTTTGTAGAATACAGGGATACAGGGATATAGAATTTTGTCATGCAAAATAAACAACCAATATGCTCATAAGCAACTAGTTAAAATTGACAAAAGCTCCCTATACTAAAGTGCAACCAAATTTGTATAGTATTTAGTAGTTATAGTGTGTGTGTGTGTGTGTGTGTGTGTGTGTGTGCGTGCATACTGTAGTGAAAAGTGGTTTTGATCTTTAGCTGATAAAAACTGTAATACTCCGTAATCTCGGAATGAGAAATCAAAATGATCTAAACAGATTTACTTTACTTACACATTAATTTATTAGTTCAAGCAACATAGCTCTCTCTCTCTCTCTCTCTATATATACTGTATATTGTCGCAGGAGGAAGAATCACAACACGGACAGAGTTGTAGTGAAGCCCCGGAGTGTGGATTTTATTTACAGAGGTGGGGGAGTGAAACAAACAAACAGTCCAAGGGAATCCCAGGTGCGGTGTCCAGTGCTCGGTGTTGCTCTTCCAAACTTGCAGGTAGGTGCTCTGTGAGGGAGGCTGACCGGCTTCAGACGCTGCTTTCTAAGTGAGGAGAGAGAGAGAAGGGTTAGTTCGCTCGCACTTCTCATGGAGAGGTTTCTCAGTGTTCTCATGGTGGCTGCCGCTTATGTAGCTGGCAGCTGATTATGTTCAGCCGTGGCCGGTCAGCCTTTGATGAGGTGTAGCAGGTGAAACGTGTCCGTTTCCAGGGCGACGCTGACGATCTCTCGGGACGACCGTCACAATATATTTAAATGTAGAAAGGAAAAAGGTACCACTTTTTTAAATAAAGGGTATGTATGAATACAGCCTATACAATTTCAACAATGCAATACAATTGAAACAGACAAGATAATGACAACAACTGCAACTAAAATATTTCTACTACAGCTATTAATTATATTCAGTGACTTGCAGTAATAGTATGAGTTACTCTACCCCGCTATAAAACTGCAAATCTTATCCCAAGGCAAAATCGTTTTTTAATGTTCCTCTGGTGAACAGTTTCTGTGAAGTTGCATTCAAACTCATTCCCAATATTTTATAGGACAACTTTACATTCCTCTGCTTCCAGCAGTTTTGGATGATGTATCTTTTGATATCCTGTGGCTCTGTCAAGCTATGGTCTGGAGTCCGGTGGGTTGAGATAGGCTGTTCAATGAGTTAGCAGGCAGATGAATTAAGTGTTGCAACTGTATGTTATCTCCTGACCTCTCAATACTCCCAGACCCTGCCGAGATTTTAACTTGAAATGTTTTAGACACTTTGGCAAAATAACATTAGTGAAGTTTTAGTGTTTTCTGCAGTGCTGCTATCAACAATATCACAATATTTTCTCTCATTAATGGCTTGTGCCTCTGTACTCACTTTCTTGCCAGGTGAGGCAATATGCTACTGTGTGCGCGTGCTACCTTTGGCTCTCCTGGCTCTTATTGAGACAGCTGTGTGCGGACGCTGGTCGATAACAGTTGAATACAAATAACTTCATGTATAGTCTTGCCATGAAAAAAAGCCATGTTCCATATAAGTAAGCATAGATGGCTGCCATCATTTTACAAACTTACAGATGGCTTTGTGTTGATTAATTGTGTTCTGTATGTCCACTGTGCCACATGCAGTTTATTTAGACAATATCCAGAATATATTCGGATTCCTCCTATCCGCAAAAAATGCAGCCATTTCAAGCAGTAAATTTATTACAATTTATTAAAATTAAGACGTGTTTATTTGAGTGTTAAATAATGGTGCAAATGCCAGTAATTTTGGAGAGCGCAAATGTAAGTAAATTACGTTGTGTGATTTATTTGAATATTTTCCTACCGTAACTTTTGCATCTGAAAGGGAAAGGGCTGTCAATTAAAACGGAAATAAAATAATTAAAATAATTATTATTGTTATTTATTTAATATTTATTATTATTATTATTATTAACATTGTTTATTGTTGTTATTTATCTTCCTGTTATTAAATCATATAACTTTATAATTGAAGTTAATATGTTAATATAATAATATAATTTACCACTTGTTGTGTGTTATACATGACAAAATATTGCTTTGCAATTTCTCAGAAAATACAGTACTTGAAATGTTCTTTTTTTTTCAAATTTAACAGCTTAAAATTATTGTACTTTTAGAATGTGGATAATTGTGTTGCGACTGCAGTATTTATTCCTAATTTACACTAACATTTGAAGTGGATAAAAAAAGTTAATCAAAGTTGTCCTAAGACAAAAATGCTTTTAAGGTTTTAGAACAACTTTATTGAAAGGTTTTGATCCACTTTAAATGTTGACTATAGTGTATACTGTACGTACATGTGGAAGGTCTGGTTGTTATCAGCAGTGGCCCATGTGCTGTCTGAGCTCATTTAACACGCAGTCACATCACATACTGCTTTTTCTCACATTTAAATACACACACACACACACACATGTCTATGAAGAAACGTGTGTATGTAGATTCAGAACAGCCCAGTGTTCACAACATCACTATCTCACAAAACATCAGCGCATTAATAAGGGGAAAGAGACGTGGTTGCTTTGGGTCTTTATGGAAATGCCTGTGCATTGCCATCTTGACGAACGAAAGCTGTGACAAGTCCAATAGAGCTGAGAAGCCTTTGAACACCAAAAGGGAGAAGCAAAAGAGAGAGCAGGCCAATGACAGAGAAACTGTGCCACGATGACTGTCACACATGAAAAGAAAACTAAGGAGCTTTGTGAGGTTACAGGCTGCAGAGGTGGACTGCTAAGGTCTGACCAATGTTACGATGTGCAGGTCTATGAGGGCATGTGTTCATGAGCTTGGTGGTTGAGGACTAGGCACCAAACAGAAATAATTAACAAAGCAGTTTCTGAATGTTTCGTAGTCAAGGTTTGCTGGTATGCTCCATTTAGTCTCCACTTGCCACCATCATGGGGACAAGAGCCATATTTTTTCCAATAGTGGCCATTAAAAAATGAGGTATGCATTCTGATGAAAGATTTTACCAGATTTATTTATTTACATTTACATTAACATTTATTAATTTAGCAGATGCTTTTATCCAAAGCGACTTACATGTGGAGAAAGTTATTTATTTTATTTTACTTTTAAATAACAAGAATGCATTGCATTCATCAAAAGTGATAATATAGATAGTTGAGAAAGTTAAAAAGAAAAATATATCTTATTAATTTTTTGAACTTTTGAAATGATTTTTTTTTTATATTGTACGAATTTGAATAGAAAATAGTTATTTAAATTATTTAAATTATTTATTTTATTTTAAATAAATAAGTGCACCTCTGGTAAGTTTACTTTTTTCAAAACTATAAAACTGTACATCATTTTTTTCCTTCCTGAAAGAGTGAAATAGGCATCATGTGTACATACACACACACACACATTCATTGTTTAGCTTCAGACATTGCTTTATTAACCGGGGTTATTTACTGGTGTGAGTCTTGAAATGTCACGTTCACACAGCATCTTTCAGTTGTGTTTACATTTCTGTCTGTATGAACGTGCAATGGGAGTCAAGCCCGTATTCCTTACCTTACCAGTAACCATAGCGACAGTGACCGAAGTAGTATCAAAGATGGCGACGTCCTTAAACTGAAAGTGTTATTACTTTTTGACACGACAAGAGTCCAATGTAGCCACGAGTTCTTTCTTCAGATTTTCATTAAATGACAGCAGCTTTTAAATTTGGGCGGATTCAAATTCGGGAGGAGCATTTAAATCGCACACAAAACTGACGGGGGAGAGGCTCCGGTGGCGAACTGACATGTAAAAACTGACGTGTGTGAACGTAACCATACTAAGGACTCAAAAACAGGATTGACAACAGTATTGTGCTTCTTTGTGAACATAGCAATTGATTTTCATTGTGTTAAAACCCTTTGTGTAGTTTTTGAAATGTTAGCTTTGGAGGTCCCATGCACTTGTCTCATATGCAGACAGAAGGGGCACATACCTCAGTTTTGATGCCACAGTCCTTACAGCATACAGTCTGTACAGCAACGGAAAAGCTTAATTTACACAGCGACTGTCATAACAGATTTCCTTAAACATACATTTAATAATATTGAGACATCACTAAAAGGTGAAGAAAAATATACTGAGTTACATAGTTAGGGGGGGTGAATCATAGAAATCTGGGAAGGCATGAGGGTGAGTAAATGGATTTTTATATTTGGGTTAGAGGTTAATACAAATTTAGACCCTTGTAAAATTCCCAGACACTGAGAAGCCCTACCATTTAAACATCTTTAATTTAACCAACCCAGATTTCTAATCTCAAATTGTCCTTACATATACTGTAAATTAGCATGGCCTGTGGATCCTTTGAGTCTCTGTATCTACAAATAGTCTTAAAAGCCAAGCTAAATTGGCAATCAATGTATTACCATTAAGTCTTTTCAAGGGAATATTTAACCATAAAAAAATATTTTATACTATTCTTACAGACTGCTCATGTCCTTGCACTGGTCTCTTGGTCTGTTGGCGTGTTTGTGCATGCCACCGTGGTCATTCTTGTTTGAGTTATTAATGTGGACTTGATATTGATTTCTTTTTCCTTTTTCATTGTGAGTCATTTATCTATGATTACACTTGAGTGCAGTTGTGGCCTTTGTCAATAATTAATATCACTCCACTTTCAGTACGAGCTCCTGCTGGTTGTAGAGGAGCCACCTCAACAAAATAAAGCGAACCGTTGCCTTAAATCCAAAACAAACCCGACACCCATGACAATATGAAATCTGCTCTTTGCAGATATTTAATTGTTTGTTTTCTGTGGAGGTCCTTCCTTACTGTGCCAACTTCAGGTTTATTGTACATTTTACTCAAAGGTCCTATTTTCTATGGCATGCCGAGTAAACTCTCGCGGCAGAGGGTTTATTACCATTATCAAATATCACTTGGAGAGCCCGATCGCACTGTTTTGTGGAAATTGCCAATGGTATTTTAAAACCTCGGCATAATAAACTGCCAGACTCCTGTTCATGTTTTTTTACTGACCTTCTGTGGTGTTCCATACGCCAGGGTCGTAAACTATCGATTCGAAGCGGAGCAAACAGAACGGCCAGTCACTGAGTGAGCGGGTACAGGGTCTGGGGTCTGCCGGATCTACGACAATCTTATTAACGCATTGCTCCTATCTAATTTACGCTCTGTAAAGCCACCGCTAGAGTAGGGCTTACGCTATTTAACAGTCTATAAACATCTCTAAACACCAAATAGTCCGTTGCAGACATTATCAGATCTTATGGGAGCATGCTAGTGTGGGGAAGGAGGGGTTTTGCCGTGTATGTTTTATTCTCATTCCTTTTGTGCCTGAGCAGTGTGCTTCAACCATATTAAGTGGAAATTTCCAGTCTTGCTTCACTAACGCTCATATGGTAGTGATAATCAACTTGTTGATATTCATGAGGATCAACCCAGATGAGAATGTTTAGCGTTTGAGATGGAAAAGCTAATAGATTGTTTGGGTCCATGAATAACATTAGCACTGGCAGCATGTTTGCTCACCTTAACAATCTAGCAGAAGTCTTTATTTGTTTCATTAGAAAGTCAGATTGAATCGTAAAGTTGGAGGTTAGGAGTCATTTCAGTCATTGAGAGAAGTCAGCAGCTTATATTGATGTGTAAATGAAGAATGCATGCTTACTAGGGCTGTGCATCGACTATCTGTATATGTATCAATGTCTGTTGAATTGAAAGAGTTCACTGTATTTGGACAGCATTGCCTATGGAAATACATCAAACTAATAGAAAAGTCAATTTTTAACTTCTGACATATCAAATACAAATTATATAAACTAAAAGTGACAGTAAAGACATTTCATATCAAATAAACTCTTGAAGTTCTTTCAAACTTTCTATTTATTAAATCCTAAAATAAATAAATAAAAGGGGGGAAACACAAAAATATTATGCAGCATATATTTTCATTTTTTCATAAAAATATTTCTGAAGGATCATGTAACACTGAAGAATGAGGTAAATTTGAGTGAAAAAAAGATTCGACATTTGGATAGATTTTTAAGAATGTTTAATGTTTAAACAGTTGTTTTACTGTATTTTTGTTCAAATGCAGCCTTGGTGAGCTTGTGGGACCCGCCTACATCTTTGCGTTTTTGTTTTAGAACAGCGTTTTAGAATGAAAACAATCCTCATTTACACTGGCTTTTCAGCTGCATTATAGAAACGAGCTCCATTTACACTACACTACCTAAAACACGTCACATGACCATGCATGCACATATAACGTCTCAGGGTTATGCATATAACCCATGTTCCTTGAAGGAACGATACACTGCGTCGAGACGCATTTGGGAACGCCTTCCAGCGTGACCGCTCTGAATCTGCTGTGAAATCTGTTATGATTAAAGTCAGGTGCGGCACCCTCAGGTGACATCACTGACTGGGTGCTTAAGAGCACCTGCGGTGAATCAGACT
>JAUCMU010000063.1:11080629-11094960 GCA_032275025.1 Enteromius treurensis
GTCTCTCTGGCGAGTTCCCATATGTAACGTCTCTGTTCCCTCCTTCAGGGAACGTGGGTTACGATAGTAACCTAGACGTTTAGCTGATTTCTTCAGCTTTTCACGAATTCCAGATTGAATTTGGCAGAGTTAGGACCTCGTCTGATTGATGCGCATACCTTTTTGCTCGCATGTTAGGAGAAATAATTCATCCAAGTGTTGGGGATGCATCAGATTTGACAAATCTAGCATTGTTTTTTGCAGTTCTGTTTTAGGACAGCAGCTGACAAACTGTCATAAATGCAATCTAACATGAAACAGAAAAAAACAATAGCCTGTAGAGCTTGGAAATGGGATAACTCAGTCTCTGGTTTGATTGCCCGCAGCAAAGAATATATTCATAATGTTAATGTGCAATAGAGTGGCTGACAGAATAGTCTAATAAAAAAAACCCTGCAGTACTGCTTACTGTCATTTTAATCTGAACCCAACAGACAAGTATAATAAGAAGTAGCGCAACTTTTTGATAGGTTTTGATATTTACTTGCAATCAGTACATGACACACAATTATGAATTTACACAGAAGAATTGCAGCTTACAACAAAGATGACAGATTTCAATTCATACCCAAGGTGAGGTAGGATCAGGAGGATTTGTATGATATGTTGGGAATGGTAGAAAGGTTTTAGAGAGATGTGAAAGTTAAATGGCAAAAGATGCTCATGATGCAGATTTAACATATATGCACTCTGAAATGTCGCATAGACCTTAACAATCAAAAAAACAAGGGACGTTATTTTCTTAACACTGTCTCAGTTCATTACACCCAAAAAAGCTAAACTCAAGGAAGCTTGGTTACATATTTACATAGATATCGTGAAGCTCAAGTGCTTTGGCATGGTATTTTGCAACCCTCTGAATGAAGAACCTCTTTGAGAGGAAAAGCTTGGTGGATTGAGACAGTCGTTGGCACAGCAGGGGTTTAATATTTTCCTGTGAAAACGTTGATCAATCGTGCTCTTCAAAAAGAACCTGATTTCAGTGATTAAATTACACAACAAAGTCCGACAGGCAACACTTGATGAAATTAAAACTTCAAATAATCTTAAATTCAAGTTGTGGTTGCTAAACGAGTCTCTGCATGGGTGTGCTTGGGAACAGCTTGATGTGCATTGTTGAAAAATTGTCCAACCAATTTCCCACTTGCTCTGGCCAGATGTGCAATTCAGGAAGAAAAATGCTGTTGCTATGGTAACCACTTTCCACAGCCTTTTAATACCAAAGGTCAATGCCTTTTTTATAATATAATCTGATGCTGGAAGTATTACTTTTGTGAACAGTCTACTGAAGCACTTTAAATAACCTGAAAGGAAGCCACACAGTATCAAAAACATCATGAAATAACAAGACAAATAATAAATACCTAATGTCTTTTAAAAAATAAATTAGATCATTCATGCCAAAATAAGTGCTTATGTGCCAGCATGTCTCAGCCTGAAAACTAAATCTGTAATAAGACAGACACCCTTCAAGTGTCTTATTTGTCTCCTCTTATAGTCCGACCGGAAGAAAAGAAGCCAGCGGTGGCAATGTAGGTCAACAGTCTGAAATGAAGCTGAGGTCCTAGGCTTTGACCCAGCTCACAGGAACCCAGAAGGTCTCCCGCTCCAGTCTCTCTAGGATGCTACGTAGTTCTGCGCAGGCACTGGCAGTGTCCTCTTTAATCAGGACTCGATCCACTAGGTGACCGTACTGTTGATCTATCTGCTGTGCCGACAGACGCATTTCCTGGAGGTCCTCCTCCTGAAAGATGAGGAGATGAGAGAGCGTAGGGCATGAATATTTATAGTGAGAAAGAAATGAAAGAGTTGTCAGTAGATGTGCACAAAAATACATAGCAATCAAGTTAGTGACGCTGTGTCTGTACATTCTGTACATTCTCCCGTAAATCTTGCAACTAAGACAAACCTTAAGATGATTTTAAAATCCAGACAGTCTCTGCAATTTTATTCCAATTATAATCAAATGACACAATTTAAAGGCTGATTTTTTGAGAGGCTGGAAGAATCGTTGTTGATCAGTGCCACAGGGTTTCTTGAGAGCTGTGTGATGTAAACCTGTGATCAGACTCACTGTTATTCGCCCATGTTCACCTCCTCCTGGTGAAGTCGCTGCACTGCGGCGTCTGCGACTCTCTGGGATTCGTGGCTTTACGAAAATCACATAAGGCTTAAATTCGGCTGTCCGTAGGGCCTTCAGAGCCTGTAGTTGGACAAACAACAGAACAAGTAACGTTGAGAGGTAAATGACACTAACTACGCTGAGGCAATTAAGTAATAAATATTCCGTAACACTTTAGAAAAGAAGACATTTATTTGCTATTAACTAGAACTTTTCCCAAATTTTTAATGACTAATTTACTGCTTATTAACAGTAAGTAAGGTATTTGTTAGTTTAGGTATTGAGGATTAGAGATGTAGAATAAGGCATTAATATATGCTTAATTACAATAATAAATGGCTAACCTTCAAGTAATATGCATTCTAATAATACATAAATAACAATAAACTAGTTTAGAGAATTTAAAATAAAGGGTAATGCTGTATTTCCATTGTCCACTTTAGATATTCTACTAACAATAAGTAACTTTGCAACTAACTAACAGGCATTAGAGTATTAGAAGACTAACTACTTAATATTCTAATTGTCTATCATTTTATATTTGATGGTCCACAACATACCTACTGATTATGAGAAACTTACCATAACAATCTATTCTGACAGTTATCTATTATTTGTAGTTGCAAATTAGTTAAAATTAGGTCATTAGGTACATGTCAACTAAAAATTAGTAGTTAGTAGAATGCCAGGACTATCAAAATAAAGCCCTACCAAATATTTTTATTCAGCAAGAATGCATTAAATGATCACAAAACATGATATTTAGTTGCAAAGAGTGTAAAAGATTTTTGATCATTTATAATGTTAATTTTTTTTTATATATTTTAAATAAATGATGTTGTTCTATTTGTCTATCTATTCTATAACTTCTTTCTATTCTATTTTGTTTCTATTTATCAAAGAATCCTAAAAAAAAAAAAATCTGCTTTCACAAACCTTTCACCAGTGATGATCAGAAATGTTTCTTGATCTGTTGTTCTAACTCTTTCATAACCTTTTCTTAATAATGAGGTTTGACAATAAAACATAATCTATAGGGATTCACAAATATCATTTCTCTTAACTAGTTTAACCCAGTTGCAGTGAACTTTACAACTCCACCTACAGAATCACATAATAAATAAACAATGATTAATGTATTCCCTGAGAAACTTTAAGTTCAGTTTAAGCCAGTGGCAGTAAAATCTCACATTAAAAATGTATGAGAGCAAGTGTTAGGTAAATTGCTTCCCATGATCATAAGAAGGGTTCTTGCCATTGGGGGTGTGTGGTCTTGCACAACTAATATTCCTGTTGCAATAGACAAATAGCTCCACCTGAAGGTAAAACCTGTCAGTACATAGCAGCACTGGAGAACGACTTCCTCTTGGCTATCTATTGTATGTGATGCATGAACATTTCAAATGAAACCAAAACAGAATGTACAAATGTGCAAATACATAAAACATTTGTTTATAATTTAAAAGAATAGTTTGCTGTGTTCATGTAAATTATAAATGATAGTGTTTACAGTAATTCTTGAATCAACACCCAAGGCAAAATCTCCTGTAATTTACCTCAGGCTGTACGTCTACCAGACACATCTTGTTCTTGGCTTGAACAGAGCGGATGGCTTCTATACTTGTCCCATACAGATTCTCTTTATACTCTCCGTACTCTATAAATCTACAGACAACAGTTCAAGTCAGGGTGTGACTACAGGACACTATGTTAGATGGATAAAACTTGTGTAGTCAACCAGCAGAAGAGGAACACAGTAGGACTCACTTGTTTGTCTGTGCATCTGCATCAAACACCTGCTTGGTCACAAAGTGATATTCTACTCCCTCCTTCTCATGGCTCTTTTTGGGCCGTGTGGTATCTGTGATGGAGATCAGAGAGCCTTAAAGGGATGGTGATTTATCCACCTTTGTGTACTTAGAAGCCAACAGTATGTAACTTTCTTGGTGTGAATCACAAAAAGAATATCTAATGTTTCCTTGCGATTATAATTGTGACTGAAGCTTTCAAGGTTCAAAACATACGTAAAAGAATCATAAAGACATAATCAAAGTGGTTCATATGTGCCCTTTTCATTCTTTTTGAAGCCTGACAGCTTCAGTCCTACTTCACTTTCATTTCTGAAATCTGAAACACTCAGAAAGTTTCGGTGGTTATAGTTTGAACTAGTGTATTTATCAGAAAGCTCCTTTTATCTTGCTTAGGAAATGAGGCAAGACCTACGGGGCACAGCCACAGCATAGCTATGGGGGTTTTCTGCTATCACTTTTTGTTTCAGCTCATTGATACGTGCTCCCAGAGAACCTGTGTGGAGATAGACAGAAAGTTCAAATTATTGCATATATAGTAGCTCATTTACTTAAAATGCAGTACACAAGAAAAAAAAAGTACTTCCAGAAAATGTCAGATCTCAGATATATTTTGAAGCTGAACCATTATTGCCACTAGAGGTCAGTGTATCTCCATAATATAGGATACAACAAACTGGGTTACTGTAAAAACATCTTAGATCAGTTATTTATAGAAGGTATCATGCATTTCTAGCTTTATATGTTTTAAGCTCGTTAATGATACAAGATTTGGTGATCAGGAACTTGTTTAACAATAATTATTTTCAGGTACATATTTCCTGGAATTAACAATTATGATGAAATTGTGGTCATAAACTGGTTAGTTTCATTGTTCTAACTGGCAGGTGTTGCAAGCCTTATTTAAAATTATGCCTGAGACACAATTTCATTGATTTGTGGTTCATTTAACTTTCTAATATTAAGAGGAAATAAACAACCACTGTGCCTTCAATTGATATATTTACACTATACTTCAGCAAAATTTAAATGCACAATTTACACAGTATAAAAAACACTGAGCCGTAGATGCAATTATGGTTTATACAGTATGTATACAGTCATTTACCAATGAGAACTACTAATCGGGGTCTCTCATTGGGCTTCTGTTGGTAGCGTGTCACTTCCTCATAGGTCAGGAATTCTGTGTCGTTCTGGTCAGAAACATTGGCCTCTCCTGAAGAACCACGACGGTCCTTTCGACTTAGACGGAAACTTCTTCTTAAACCGGCTGAGACAAAGTCAAGAAAGCAGGTCACAAATCAAAATTAATTATTTGTTACATGACAAAAAAAACAAAAACAAGATGAATAGTTTTATGTATGTTCATTACAATTCAAAGGTTTTGAGTCTCTTAATCTTAACCAAGGTTGCATTTATTTGAACAAAAATACAGTAAACAGAAATATTATGTAAAATTATCTATATATTTTTTAAGTCATAAAGTCAGAAAGCATTTTAATATGTTCATTTGCTGCTCAGAAAACATTACACAGAAACTTCAAGAAAATTATTAAAAACAGCTGCACTTCTTGCTTTTTTGTGTGGAAACAATTGTATACAAATTGTATAAATTTTTCATTTAATTAACTGAATTTTTTTTTTTTTTAAATAGAAACATTGTCACTGTCACTTTCTGTTGAATGCATCCTTGCTGATTCCTTATTTTAACCCTAAACATTTAAATGGTAGTGTGTTTTTATTACATTTATTTCCATAGTTATTCTTGTTAAATGTTATTTATTCTCTTATACAGTGCATGAAGTTATGATAGAATTATGTGAAAGAAAAAATGCAACCATTATTCAAACTAAGTGTTGAAATTCTGTAGTCAACTTTTACACTCAAGCATTTTTATTTGTATAGTGACAATAAAGACGACGCCATAACCTAACCAGTAACCCTGTACCTTAACTAGTTTCAACTTCAGTGCAGCTCCTGTAGCATAACTCCAATGTTCACCTCTATTAGTACTGTTATGAGAAATTATGTAAAGTGTGTTATTTTTTAAGGACATGGAGGTTAATGGTGGACTGTACCTGAGTAAAACTCCCAGGAAAACACCTGGCCACAGGAGGGAGCCACTGCATTACACTTCGAAGAGACTACAATGCGCATTAGACCACCTCACACTTGTGCAAAAGCCACACTCTGCCCTCAACTACTGACCCAAAATCTGTTTTGCAGTTCATACATGCACTTCCGAGGTCATTCAGAAATAAATTCAATAAAATCTTGCATCAGCATTATCTTAAAAGTCGTCATGCATGGAATCTGCACACTGTATAACAGTTCCCAAAACGTTTGTGAGGGGAAACCTGAAGCATGCAAAGAATTTAAATATTTATAAGTGTAGTCAAATGCTTTAAATGGAAAAGAAAGAGGAGGAGGACACTTATTGACAGCTGAAAGCAAGAACAAATGATTCAAAATATTTAGTAAGTTGCAAACAGGGGATATGCCTATTTTGTTTTAGATTACAGATATTAGAGATATTCAAAATTAACATATGATTTACAGATTCCATGCTGTCTTCTAGACTTCCTCACCGTCATCTTTGACACTTACTATCAGATAATTAAAAATGATTCTCGGTCAGTGGGTAAGATTGAGAGTTGACTCTGTGAGTGAGTGCACAACCAATCGTGCAGGGTGGAATGTGCAGAGTGTCCAATAGAAGGGCAGCAGCCTGATAGTGGCTCTGGGGTAAGGGGGTTTAGGGATGGAGGACTAAATAAAGCAGAAGGCTGCAAGGGAATACATTCACACAGAGACTGGGTAAAGGAAAGAGCTACCTGCCAGAGGGGAGGAGGGCAGGGTAAAATACTTTCACGTTGATCCAACATGAACTGAGATTTGGTCAAATTTGAACAAGAGGAAAAGTCTCACTAGGACTGTACATGCTGTCCTCGTTCTTAGACTGTTCAAATGTGTGGGGTTGGTGAGATAGTATATTTATGTGTGTCATTATAATTATCAATGCTTAATAATCTTTTGCTGCTTAACATTTACATTATTTTATTACATTATATTAGACATTATTTCAATAGAATTATTTGATGCATAGAAAGGTATAAAAGCATTTATTAAAAATGGAAATCTTTTGGAAAAATATGTTGCCAATTTAAAGCATTCTTTTTTGATAAAAGTATAAATTCATAAAACAAAATATTGCTGACCTCAAACCCTTGAATGGAAGTGCAAATCCTGTTACATATGTGTCTATTAATTATATATATACTTCTAATAAAATAGTATTAGAGTATAGAGAAATAGTAAAATTACAATAGTCATTTTGTCAAGCAAACAGCAAGAGAACAGGGCGCAATCTATAATAAGCCTAATGTAGATTTTTTTAAAAAGGCATAATTGCAGTAATTTAAATAATCACTGCATATGCTATTCTAGCGTAATTATCACTTGGGGGGGAAATAATGGTGAACAAAAAAGATTCTGTCCTGAGAATTTCCCTCAGTGTTTCAAATATCACTTATTCACGCCACCCACAGAAAGTCACAGTATTTAATCTTGGCCAAAACTCATCTTTACAGATCATAAGAAAGGGTTTTAGTTTTAGAGATATGCAGATGAAAAGCTGTCAGCTTGTTGGTCGTCCCTGCTGACACAGATTTCTGCAGCTGCTACACATTGTGAAAATAGCATGATAGCCTGTGAATTAAATATATCTAACACTATATGAACTGAATATCACTTCCTTTTCTGCACTCTTTTAACAGCTCTACAAATTAGCACCCATTAACTAATGAGACTTGAAACATGCCAGACATGTTGCTAACAGTTTTAACTCTGTCTCTCTTCTTATCATCAGAGTCTGTGAGTGGTGCAGAGCATGAATTTGCCTAGAGCAATGAATGTTGGCACATTGATGAATTTTTATAATAATGTATTTTATTATCAGAGGCAGTTAATGAAATGTTTTGTGTAAACTAATGACAGAACAATGTGAAACGTGTATGTGAAAGCGATTGTGCCTTGGTAATTTTGTCCTTCTTTTTAAAAAATATTACATTGTCATATATTCATGTCAGTCAAAGCTGAATTTTCTCCAGTCTTCAGTGTCATACATCTTTTTTTCCCCTTCCAGGATTCTTGATTAATACAAAGTTCAACAGAACAACATTTATTCCAAATATAAATCTTTTTTAACATTATAAATGTCACTTTTGATTCATTTAATGCATTCTCGACGCCGGAGCGAAGTGATTACTGAGGGGAAATTGCTGCCGTTTTGCTCCACTCACATACTCTTTCTATTACTATACTAAATCAAAGGTGTAAACAAAAATAGCAACCATGTCCCGCTTCCTCCTCCAAAGGCATCAATGCACCACAGCAAATTGGTTTTCTCACAGTGAAAGATTCTGACTGAGCTAAAATTCCCTTCACGCTGCCAAATAACTCCCCAATCCGGCCTCCCCTCATCAAGGGCTCGGCCAGTGGCTCTTGGCACAGAGGCAGGCAGCAATAGAAGCTCACTCAGGCAGAAGGTTAATATGTTTTAGAGTTAGCAGGCGCTGGGTACAGGAGTGGGCATGCAAGTTCTCACCTATGTACTGTCCATTGAAATAGCCCTCACAGTCACAGTCTTCTGTAGGGAGGCAAGCAGGGAGAGAGGGAGTGAGCAGAGGAGACCAGGAGAGAGGAAGGAGGGCTGCAGAACTACAGTTACACAGGCAGGTTTAACAGTTAGGCAGGTGAGAGGACAGGCGGCAGGAATTTCAGCAGTCTGGCGGCTGCGGCCAGCAGAGGGGATTGTTATTTGCCAAGCTGAAAATGTTGGTGTGTGAATGTTAGGATTCGCTTTTGTGGTTGAGCGGAAACAATGAGCGTTATAACCTACAGTAAATGGAAAAGAGGCCCTTGGATTGAAAAAGACTATGAGAAAAGGTGGTAAAGATTAAAAACAAATGAACTGAATACAACATCACCTGAGAGGCTGAGAGCTATAGACATTATGTGGAAGAAAACTGGGAATATTTGCATGTGGTGTACTCAGTAATTTTGTGTTTGTGTGGTATTGGACAAAATGCCAGTTGTACTGGAATTAAACTGACACCTAATGTAGTATAATGCAAAAGCAAGAGGTGTCAATTACTGATGCTACTGTAAAATGTGTTGATCTCAACATAACCCCCATGAGGAAACAGTTTGGGACCAGTAAGATTTTATTTTGTTTTATTGTTATTTACTTTTATTCAGAAAGGATGCATTAAATTGATCAAAAGTAACAGTGAGGACAATATAAAAATACAATATATAAAATACAATATTATAAAAGATTTAAATGCTGTTAAACGTTCTACTTAGCAGTCCAAAACAATAACGTATATTAAAAATATTGAACTTTGCAGCCTTTTTTAACATTGATAATAATATTAAATGTTTCTTGAGCAGCAAATCAGATGATTAATGGTATAGGAATATATATTATATAGGAATAAATTACATTACGAATTTTAAAATGTATTTTCAAATAGAAAACAGTTTAAATATTAATAATTATTCTCATTGTATTTATTTCATTTTATTACTTATTTGTTTATTTTATTTTTATTTTTTTTTAAGTTTAGCCTTGGTGAGCATAAGAGACTTCTTTATAACATGAAGAAATCTTACTGGCCCCAAAATTTTGAACAGTAGTGAATATTTTGATCATTTTCTTGATTTTCGTCTCATGTTAGTGTATATTATTAGTGTTAGTACAGTATTACTGAGTGCACCTTTTCAGATTGTAATAGAGAAAGGTTATGAGGAGAAAGAGGTGAAGTGATGTTTGAGATCTCAGGTCATTAGTTGGCAATGTAGTAAGGAGGGACTTGATAAGGGCAAGAAATTGGAAAATTTAACAATGTCAGGAAAAAAAAATCTAAATATGCTGTAATGTGTTATTGCTACCCAAATGTCAGATTTGATTTACAGTATATGGTACTTTCTATTAATAGGATACACAAATAGGACATAAAACTCACCTCTAAGGTGAGATGGGCCAAAACCAACATTACAGATACCGATATTTTAATCTGTATTAAAATAGCAATCTGTCAAGCTGCGTTCATTTAAATGAGATGATAGATTTTGTAATGGACCATCAAAGTGTATCTTTTTTCTGAAAAGTGTCATGATTGAATGTGTGTGTGTGTGTGTGTTTATAGTAGAACAGCAGTTGTCGCTTTGCTAAAATTAACATAGATTAGGTAACACTGGCCTAATTTCCTAATCACCGTGGAACCAACAAGTGTGTTGTGTGTATTTGAGGGTGAATGTGTGAACTCAGACCTAGAAGACCCACCTTTATCACATCCCTGGTCATCTGGTGTCAGCAGTAATCGAAAAAGAAAAATATATCATGACAAAAGAAGTCAAAATTGTACGCTTCACTTGCATTGAATGGGAAAAACTGCTAAACTGCATGGGTGAGCTTCATTAATTCCATCATTCCCACACCATGCTGTTCTAAGTGTGCCCAGCAATGAAGACCCACATACAGATGGAGTAATCAAGGAAGGAGCAGAAGAGGAGGGGATATATATTAATGCATATAATGGGAGTCTGTGTGTGTGCGTGTGTAAGAGAGAGAGAGAAAGAGTTAGAAGCCTCTATGTTATTGCATGTTGCTGAACTGTAGATATGTTTGTTCTCTAATCAGCTTTAGATTAGTGAACATGAAGCGCTTGGTTGGAATCACCTGACAACTTCACAGAAGCGCACACATCAGCAAATTATGCCTTCTGTTAGTCAACACTGATTAATAACTGAAGGGGGTTTCCGTAAGGAAGGAAGTAATACTGAAATACTCACAGACAGCTTTTTTTGGAGACTTGGAGCTTTGAAGGGAGCCCATTTTTATTCTGTAGGCTAACCGCCTGAGGGGAAAAACCATATGGGGAGAACTTCAAACAGTGCAAAAACCTCAAATCCCCCCACAATCATTTTTTTTACTAGTTTGACTTGATATTCCTGTCTATGGAGCCATCAGATATACTACTGAGCAAGATCAAACAAATTCGACAGTGAGAAAGAAATACTTCCGCTCTTAGCATTAGAGTATTTCCAGCTAAGATGCGCCCTGCTGAGATAAAGGAGAGGGCCAAAAAGGCGGATTGCTCATCTGTATCTAATAAAACCTACAGGGACAATGATTTAGAATTAATTTTATTGATTTAGCCTAAAGAAAAGCACAGTTTTGAAAGACTGTGTGCAATTTGTATGCAATTTACAGCTGCTTGCCTTGTCTTGCTAACAATGCTAACAATTGATGCAGCTGCCACAATGTTCATATAAACCTGATTCACAAAACACTTGATTATTTTATTACTTATTATTACAAACGTGTTATTTACAAACTTAAAACTGTCTTTTTTAACACACTGAAGCTAATTAATGTAGTCCAGACAATTTTCTTGTGTTAAAAAAATGCTACCAGGGTTGGAAACTAATCAAAGTGGGCTTTATTGCACTGAATGTGCACTTATAAAATTATATTTATAAAAATATACTATAAAAAGAATGTACTTGCAGATAATATTAATGACATTAATGTCCAAAATATATACGTTTAAATAAATATCATTAACTAAGAATTTTGCATCAGTAAACTCAAAATTAAAATTTTGATATGTTGACATAAAATACAATACTAGATTATGATTTTAACTGTATCCAATATTACATTTAAAATTTATATTTTTCAAATGTACTTAACTCCACCTCCGTCATTGCAAATGTGTAACTGTGTAATTAAAAATAGATTTAAATACTTGATATACAAGTTTTAATAGAAATGAAAGATCACAGCACAGACAATATGTTCACAAGCAAAAGCAAAAAGCAGATTGATTGATTGATTTATATATGTTTTGTCCCACCGCTCCTGAAACTGTTTGGATGGGACGAGTCCTGCACGCAGGTTGCAGTCTCCAACTCTCTTGGCCTGCCACCACGTCTGATCATCCTGACTGACCACCTGCAGGATGTCTCCACGTTTAAAGGGAAGCCCTGCCTCTTGACATGGCGTGGCTTTGTCATCCAGTGGAGTGTAATCATACAGTGCTCGCATATAGACCTGAAGAAAACACATGGTATGAACAGAATGCAAATCCACTGAGAACTGGAGAGAAGCTAAGCTAATTACTGATAAATTGCCATGTTTTGTGCCATTTTACAGTCAATTACCTTGCTCTCTTTCAGCTTGTCCTCCTCCTTGATTGCTGGGATGATCTTCAGTGTGATAGAGCCTTGTGACTGAGACTTAAAAAAAAAAAACAGTTAAATTATTTCCATTATTCTGACAATAAAATTATAATAATTAATTAAGCAATATACAGATTATATGGACTGAGATATTTTTTAATACATTAAACAGGCAAAGAAAATAAAATACTTCACTGACACATGGTATGAGACTTTTTTTTTTCTAAATACAATAATAAACAAAAAATTTTTTAAATGTCTCTTTTTATGTTCTACTGAAGAACAACAATCATACACAAGGACAAAAGGGAAAGACATAATGGTGAGTACATGATATGAATTTTTGTATGAATTATCACATTTTTTCAAGCTTAAAATGCTTTTATTTTATTATTTATTTTTATTGCATTATGCCAAAAGAAAGTGGGGAAGGTCCAGGAGAAAAGTGATACCAGCAGTTGACTGATCTCATCTGGTCTCTTGTGCATTACAGAACTGCCGTTGACCTCCCTCAGTTCATCACCGACATGCACCAGACCTGTGGAGAGAGGAGGGCTACCTGATTTACACATTCACTACCACATATTCAAGCTGAACCTGCTGCGTGTGTTCCGTAATGATACACTTTATTATACGCATAGTTCAAAGATTTTTTTTTTTATGAAAAAAGATCATTCCCACCACACACACATTATATCCCCATGGCAACAGCTGTGGTCAGGTGGTTAGTGAGTCTGTTTGATTCCCTTGATTGGGTCTCTGGAGACTCTCTTTGACCACACAGATGGGCCATGTTTCATTGCAGCAGACATACAGCCTAGTGCCCATCACTGAGGTAAAAAAATAACCATATCTGACACATTCAGTAGAGTTGCAGGGATATTCAAACACTTCAATGGGTTTAGAGATGAATATAGGACCTTTGAAGACAGCACTGCTTTTCCACTGATATACTCGGTGGTAATTGAAAAAGATTTTCAGGAGAATTTTTGGTAAAATAGCTTTCCATTACGATTATTATGGATTTCAGCATGGAGTAAAATGAGCCCGCGAGATTGAAGACAAATTCTTTGAAGTGTCACTCACCACTCCTGTCTGCTGCCCCCCCCTTCATGATCCGAGCTACAATCACGGCCCCTGTGGAGTCATCCCGCCGAATAGTGGCACCCTGAGAGACAGACAGAGACAAAGAGAAGAGCACTGCAGAGAAACACCAAACAACAATGGCCTAAACAATGATGTTGCTGAGAGATCACATTGCTATGAATCTTGCTCAAGTTTTATATATAGTGCATATACTGTATGGTGAACCCAAAACGTATTTGTACACTTTTACAGTGTGTTCATTTTCTTGCATCTTTTGCATTACTATATGTTGTTCAAGTCAGTTTTGTCATTTTTTTAGTAAAACTATTATTAAAAATATAAATAATAATATATTTACAAAAGTACAAAAAAATACTGAAACTAAAACAAAAATTGCATTGCACTGTATTTGTGCAACTTGCACTGTTTCTTTCTCTTACCAGAGGCTCTTTGTTTTTGACTAGGCGGACAATCTTGACAGACTCCTCGTCTAGCTCATCCTCAAAGTCATCAGGTAGAGGAGGCAGCACTGGGTCAAAGTTCTTCTGTGCCACCGTGTCGTGAACTGACAAAACCGCCTACCAAGCAGGAGGAATATGAGCTTCCAGATGTTGTTTTTGACTAATTTATCATGAAGGTCTAACAATAAAAGTGAAGTTTATACCTTGAGATGTGGTGATGTCAGCAAATGTAGCAGCTCTTTTTCCTCAGCACTCATTGGTCCACTTTGCAGCTCCTCTGCCACCTACCAATCAGTGAGGGTAGACCAAAATCAAAGCTATCCAAAAGCTGACTTTAAAATTAGTTTCATGAGTTTGTCAAATAAAATACTTTACTAGTTTACTACAACATTTTAAATCTGTTTAAACCTTTTAAGTGCAGCAGAATTTTTTTTGTAACCTTGGCCAGATCTGTGCCTTGCCACAGTTCTGTCTCTTAGCTCTTCAGACAGTTCCTTTGACTTCATGATTCTCATTTGCTCTGACATGCATTGTGAGCTGTAAGGTCTTATATAGACAGGTGTGT
>JAUCMU010000063.1:11105760-11134832 GCA_032275025.1 Enteromius treurensis
AGAGGAGACACGGTTGTTTACTCCTCTTCTTTGCATAATTCTCCTTTTCAAAAGACCACGTCACAGTCAGGCACAGAGATCAATTTCTGGTGACATGCATTGTCCTGGCATAAAATAAATTAAGTCTTTGGAGAAGATATCAACCCGAAATTCATGGCTGAATCTACCAGTTCTGTCTTCCTGATAGATAAAACTTAAAACACACACACACACACACACACACACACACACACACAGATTCAAGACATGACATGCTCTCTCCTACAAAGTGCAGTTATTGTCAGAATATAAATTAGATGCATCAGAACTACTGAATCACTTTTGTGTATTCTGCCCTTATTGCTTCAACATATAGAAAAAAATATGTCAAAATATGGTTTAATATTACATCCTTTATGATAACGTATTTTGAGTTGAAAACTAAAGTAACATATGCATGTTATCTCTGTCAGATAACAAAACTCTGAACAGGAAATGTGCAGACAAAACCCAAGAAGTGGCAAAAATACAGATATCAACAGAAAAGTTGTTAAGAATTCATTTGCATTGTCATACACACGTTTATCAAGCTGGTGGTAGAGGAAACCCAATCATCAATGCACTTTCAAGAAGGGAGCATTTTATCCTGGGTGGAATAAAAACTGTAATATATATATATAAATTCTCTCAAATGCTGTTTGTGTATATGCTTTGAGTCGGTGAACCGCTGTATGGTTTTAACATTCCTGAAACATTTTGATCCAAGGCCTTTTTAGAATTCATGTTGCTATTGCACTCTTTTCTCGTCCTCTTACTTCTCACTGTCTTTCTGTGTTGTTTTCCTCATCTTTTTTCATCTCCTTGTACGAAGTAGGGGTTTTCATGACCCACCAGATAAGAGTAGCGTGTGGGGTTTAAGTCCTTAAAGGTCCTCATGCCATCTGTTCTGAGGTCATATGAGCCCGACTGCAGAAGAAATGAAAGTCCGGGTTAGTCAGGTACAGGTAAGCACAACCCTTCATTCTCTCAGCACATCACATCTTATAATACCAGCATGCAGAAAAAACACAATAACCTGCTTAAAAATTCGTGCAAAGCTTATGATGGCATGCAAACAACTCAGACCAAAGATCAAAATCAAGATCTCATCCCAGTCGTAAAAAGTAATACACCTCAGAATCAGAGTGTATATACGCCGATGGGGAGTGAAGATGCCAGTCACAAAGAGAAAAGAGGAAATAAAAGCAAAGTAAAGGAATATTCCAAACAGGTTAAATACGTAAGGGATGACAAAGGTGATGTTTGTGGTATGTTCATTATTTTGATAATGCTAATGCTGCTACACACTTAAACTTTAAGTTGTATTTAACCTAGAATATTCCTTCACATGGAAGAACTTGGAGACCAAAGTTATTTTAAAGCAAGTCAGTTCACTTGGCGACCATATCTGTAACGCAGTTTTTGCTCATACAAGCCGTGAAATTAATAACAAATATCTCTACGATTTTTTGAACTAAGTCTCTTATGCTCACCAAGGCTGCATTTATTTGGTACAGTAATATTAAATAGCATTAGTTTAAAATATCATTAGATGTAATGTAATTTATTCATCTGATGGCAAAGATGAAGTGTGACACAAATCAGAAATCATTCTAATATTCTGATTTGATGCTCATTTCTTACCAATACCATTTATTTAAAATATTTAGCTTTTAACTCATTAATTCCTGCAGCCATCAGCCTGAGCCTTTTTATAACAGAACTGGCTCTTTTAATTTTAGGGGGAACCACAGGACATTCAATGTGTATCAGAGGACCGTCTCTGCTTTTTACAGTCCCTGACAACACACCAGGACACACCAGGAGTCGGTCACTTACCTTTCCTCCAATCTTCTATAGTCATAGTGTTTGGAGTGAGGAGAAATCAAGCCCATATATACGGGATACCACATACACAACACAACCACAAATACGTCCACAAACACACACACACAAAGAAGTTTGTTTATGAGCTAACTCATCACAGAACTTGTACATCCATTATGATACAATTCTGATTTCATACATTAAAGTTATGAAATCTTCTGAGGGATAGCCCAGTTTTCCCCAAGTGCTACTGTATGTACTACTGTAAGCTTTCCGCTAACCGCAAATGCAATTGTTTCACTAATGCAATAGACCCTCTTTATATGTGGCATTGTTAGGACTACATCTGCTCATAACGGACTTCAGTAATTCAGTCAAGAAATACTTTGGAGACAATTAGCATAATGCAATATTTCTATCAGTTAGTAGTATGTCATTGGAGGTCAGCTTGGCAGGCAGAGTAAAGATTTGAAAATGGACAAGGGTCTGATTGAACAAAATATATTGTTTGTGGTGTAATTTATCTGTCATGTAGCTGATATTATTATTAGTGTTAGTATGAGATACACAGGGCACATGCAGGGTTAATGGAAGAATTTCAACTTGCAGTGGGGTCATTTCATAATTATTTTGAAAAGAGGTATAACTCATAATATAAATTAAGTAATAATATGAGTATACTATATAAATATGCAATAGAAATAAGACCATTTTACACTACTGCTAAAATTTGGGGTCTAAAAACTTTTTAACAGCTGCATGTGTTTGATTAAAATATACAGCAAAATGTGAAAATTATCACAATTATAATAAATAAAATGCAAAATAAATGCCTTCTGTTTGAATCTATTTTAAAATGTATTCTGGTTATGTTAAAGCCAAATTTTGAGTCAATCATCTAATATGTATCTTTTTTCTCAAAAAACGTTTCTTATTATCATTGCTGAAAATAGATATGCTGACTTTTTTTTTATTACAGATATATTATTTTTGTGAAAACTTGCCCCAAATTTTAGGCAGTAGTGTATATGCATAGTTTAATTTAACAATAGTTATTCACTGAAGATAAATCCACACATAAGACAAGTGTAACTACTCCAAAGGGTTAAACTGGTAATTAATTATTTGTGAACTTTTGACTGAAAGGAGGTACTCACCAATCCATTACTGTGGCCTTTCTTGCCTGGCCCTTCTGACATCTCCAGACTGTTGCCAGTGGCATCAATGCTGGAGCTAGATGTCAGAGTGGCACGGGGAATATTGGTGAGGTCCTGCGAGGGCCACGTGCTCGGTAACTCCTCAGCAGGGTACGGGCTGTTGTAATAATTACTGCCTGACTTCTTGCTGTGAAATAAGCAATTAACACAAAAATTGTTAACAAGTGAGAAATACACATCCATAAACAAGCATAAAAGTCTTGAATAGAGACTTTCAAATGCAAGTTATATACCTGACTTCTCATAAACACTCACCTACGAGTCACACAGATATAGATGAGAACAGCCAAAATCACAATGAGTAGAATTCCTCCTAACACACACGCCACCACCACTAGAGCCAACAAAGAGGCTACAGAGAGATACCAGTCATTAGAGACACAAAGTTATTGCTTTAATAGTTAAGAACCAAGAAATACTGTAATGATAATATCTTACAGTCATCGCAGTTGAATCCAGAATAGCCAAATGGACATCTATTTAAAAAAAGAAAGGACATGAACATGCTGACACCTTGACACAAGGGGGCAGTAGTTTCCATTACAAATACACTGATCATACACTTCACCAATGAATAGAGAAGTTCAGTTTGTTACAAAGAAGACATTTAGTATTTTTGAACCATCATGTTTGAGGTAGCATATTGAATTACTATGTTTTACTAAAATGAGAGTGTGTTATTAAGAACAAAGAAATGAAATAGTTCTCACTGAACACAGTTGTCATCTTGCACTTTGTAACCACTAGGGCAAACTGTGAAAAGAAGAGAGAGCAAATAGACTCAATAATGAAAAGGTGAACAACAAACTAAACTATTGTTTCAGATTTGCGTGTTGCTGAATTTCCAAAAACTACCCGCCAAAAAAAAAAAAAAAATCTTGCCATGAAATTATTTATTTTACCAATGTTTAATTTCTTATTGTTTTCATTTTTCACGGTGGTCACAAATTATTTTGATATGCACGCGTAATCACACATGGTGGTCCACACAATTGATTAATAAAGACACATGCTCACCTCTACAGCTTTTGGGCTGGTAAGGGCTAGATACATGGCCAGGCTTGCAGGTACAGATGGGTATCCCATCTTTGGCCTCACACACTGTAGTGTTAATATCACAAGGAGGAGGATCTTGCACACACAGATCGATCACTATAAATAAAGTGACAGTAGGTGTTTAGATACATATAATATATGAATGGAAAGTTTTTATCATGCTTGCCTTCAGGGGTTAATTTTAAATGGAAGTCATAAAAAGCTACATGCATTATAATTGCTTACAAATCTGCATAACACTTCAATATTCAATAAAATTGTTTAGCAATAATGAATTAGTTGTAGATAGTAGAATAGTTTGTTTTATCACCATCTTGAAAGAATTTCATGTAGAAAACTCCAGTATATTTTATAGGGATATAGAATTTTTTTTTTTTTTTTTTTTTTTTTAATGTGATCTAAAACGTTCATAATTACAAAACATGGCCAGAGTCGTGGCTAAACATGCCTGAACACCCCAAGTTGGCACTGTATTGTATTCTTATTTGAGGAACAATCTTCAGAGATATAAGCGAAGCAATCTTTATGGAAATGAAGAAAGTTTACTTCATGCTCTTAAGTTAATTTGTTGCCTAAACATGAAATAATGTTTTGAATGTTTGTCAAGTTAGGTAAATGTAAATAAAGAATGATTTAATATGAAAGTTGTTTTATATAATTATGTGAGAGCAGTATATTTGTGAAATAAGTATTATGGATTGTGTGATTTTCTATGTGGAGATTAAAACACCTTTTCCACTGTATCCATATCACAGTTTAAATAGAGTCACTCACCAGTGTATTCAGCACCAGCAAGAATGCCACAGTTTGGTGCACAATTCGTTATAGCAGTATTCATGGCAGATTGAACTAATTCCTGTGTGACTGGAGAACCGAGGGCAAAAAAACTGTTCACTGTGGCGATTATACTGCCAGACCTGTAAGTATTTATATAGAGATTAGTATTTGCAAATATTACACATATGTATGAGACCTGTGGTTAAGAACTATTTCATAGGGCCACTTACATCAACCTGATTACTGTGCTGCTTATGTAGTTTGACTGGTTTCTCAGAGCTTCATCTACCTATGGGGAAAGGGAAGAAAGAGTAATGATTTAGGCTCACTGAAATGAAAGGATATTGATCCAGGATATAGTTTTGTTTGTTTTGTCAAGTTTTATTGGCATGGCAATTAAACAATATAAGTCTGTTCCTCCAAGGAAGTGTAAAGCAGTAATTTAAAACTTTTACACTGAATATAGCTAAAATATGACTGATTGTATAAGAAACTCAAATTCATGTATACCTTATATTGTATAATAGACTAAATTGTAACGTATGTTTGTGACCTACCCCAGCAATGATCTCTTTAGCAGCTGCCTTGAATTCAGGTGATTGTTGATTGTTCATAGCATCTTCAAAAGTGCGGTTCAACCGCAGTGTACTAGGGAAGGTTTTAGCTGGAAATAAACACAGGATGTGACGAGAAAGAGTGGGGTGTTAAAGTGCTGACAATGTTCTTTTTATTAGTTTTTTTTTACTGTAAAGATTATTCCTAATAATTACTGTAATAATATGATTTATATAAACACTTAAATATAGAAGGATTTTTGTAATATCCCACAGTCCTGTCTAAGAAAGAAGTTAAGTGGGCAAGAGGCTTGTCATCAGATACGTACTTTCCATACAGGCATTATTTGAAGGAATAGTTCCTGTCACACACTGACAGATGGAGTTCACACAGATACTTAGTGGTGGGCAGGGCACTAAAGGACAGGTAGCTAAAAGAAAAAAGACGTCATTCAGTGTTTATGAATAAGAGAAATTCCTAAATGTTATTGTAAACTCCTCATTACTGAAAGTTAATCTCCCAGCTACAATCACACAACGCATTCATTTTAACACACCTGGTGTGGTTGTAGTGTTAGTTGGGTTAGTAGTAGCGATAGTGGGTCCAGCCGTTGAGTTGGTTATGGGTGGTGTAGTAGCATTTCCTGGTGTAGACTGAGGTGGTAGGGTAGCATTCCCTGTTGTAGTGTTTCCTGGAGTAGCTATGGGTGGTGTAGTAGCATTTATGGGAGTAGTGATGGGTGGTGTGGTAGCGTTTATTGTTGCATTGTTCCCTGGCGTAGTTAGGGAGGGTGTTGTAGCATTTACGGGAGTAGTGATGGGTGGTGTGGTAGCATTTACAGTTGCATTGTTCCCTGGTGTAGTTAGAGATGGTGTTGTAGCATTTATAGGAGTAGTGATGGGTGGTGTGGTAGCATTTACTGTTGCATTGTTCCCTGGGGTAGTTAAAGATGGTGTTGTTGCATTTATGGGAGTAGTGATGGGTGGTGTGGTAGCATTTACTGTAACATTGTTCCATGACGTAGTTAGAGGTGGTGTCGTATTATTTACTGGAGTAGTCATGGGTGGTGTAGTAACATTTACTGTTACATTGCTCCCTGGTGTAGTTACGGGTGGTGTAGTAGCATTTACTGGTGTTGTGATGGGAGGTGTGGTAGCGTTCACTGTTGCATTGTTCCCTGGAGTAGTTAGAGGTGGTGTCGTAGCATTTACTGGAGTAGTCATGGCTGGTGTAGTAACGTTTACTGTTACATTGCTCCCTGGTGTAGTTACGGGGGGTGTAGTAACATTTACTGGTGTGGTGATGGGAGGTGTGGTAGCGTTCACTGTTGCATTGTTCCCTGGAGTAGTTAGAGGTGGTGTAGTATAATTTACTGGTGTAGTCATGGGTGGTGTGGTAACGTTCCCTGTTGTAATGTTTCCTGGTGTAGTTAGAGGTGGTGTAGTAGCATTTACTGGAGTAGTGATGGGTGGTGTGGTAGCGTTTGCTGTTACATTGTTCACTGGTGTAGTTAAAGGTGGAGTGGTAGCATTTACTGTTACATTGTTAACTGGTGTAGTTTGGAATGGTGTAGTAGCATTTACGGGAGTAGTGATAGGTTGTGTGGTGGCATTTGCTGTTACATTGTTCACTGGTGTAGTAAGAGGTGGAGTGGTAACATTTACTGTTACATTGTTATCTGGTGTAGTTAAATGTGATGTAGTAGCATTTACTGGTGTTGTGATGGGTTGTGTGTTAGCGTTTACTGTGACATTATTCTCTGGTGTAGTTGAATGTGGTGTAGTAACATTTACTCCTGTAGTCATGGATGGTGTGGTAACATTTACTGTTGTATTATTCCAAGGTGTAATTATGGCTGGTGTGGTAATGTTTACTGTTGTATTGTTCCCTGATGTAGTTGTAGGTGGTGTAGTAGCATTTACCGGAGTAGTTTGAGGTGGTGTGGTAGCATTTACGGGTGTAGTCAGGAGTGGTCCAGTAGCATTTACTGGTGTAGTCAGGGGTGGTGCAGTACCATTTAAGGGTGTAGTCAGGGGGGGTGCAGTAGCATTTACGGGTGTAGTCAGGGGGGGTGCCGTACCATTCACGGGTATAGTCAGGGGTGGTGCAGTACCATTTTCGGATGTAGTCAGGGGTGGTGCAGTAGCATTTACTAGTGTAGTCAGAGGTGGTGCAGTAGCATTTACTGTTGCATCATTCCCTGGTGTAGTTAGATTTGAAATAACTGTAGTCAAGGGTGGAGTTGTGTCATTACCTGATGTAGTCTGTACTGTAATTGTGACATGGCTGGGTGTTGTAACTGGGGAAGCTGTGCTGTTGCTTGGTGTGCTAATGGGAGGAGTAGTATCATTGCCTCTTGTAGTATGGGGTGGTGTTGTGCTGTTGCCTGGCTCAGGTAAGGGAGTAGTTGTGGAGTTGCCTGGTGCAGTTACAGGATGGTCAGTAGCATTATCTGGTGTAGGTACAAGTGGACTTGTGGAGTTGGCTGCTGCTGTTGTCACAGGTGCAGGTGAAGCTGTGGCATTTCCTGATGAACTCACTGAAGAACTGGTAGCATTTTGTGGTGCAACTGTGGATGAACTTGTCAGGATGCTTTGAGTAGACAAAAGTGGAGATGTGACATTACCAGCATGTGTCGACAGCAATGGGGTTGTGGCATTGTTAGTGAATGGTGTAGTTGTATTTTCAGATGGAATGCTTGTTACCACTGTTGAAAACAAAATCAGAAACAGAAAAAGATAATTGCATAAAGACTTGATAACCAGCATAAAATGAAAAATCTGAGCATGTGTCATGCAGCCATTCACAAAGTTTTTGTCAGCCTGCACTCTCTCTGTTTGAACATGCAAGATGAATGTCTTTAGTGGCTGATTAGCTGCTGTTTGCATGTTTTAATGGTTGAAAACATGTCTAGAGATGCTTAGGTGCTATTGTTCTGCTCAGGTGTATCATTACTCCACTGATAATTTGGTCTGAAGAGTCTCACATTTTAAAAAAGTAACGCTTTTTTAAAGTAACACAAAAACATTCAATTTATACTATAAAGTCAGAAATTCGGCATCTAGTATGGTAGGAACACCAACTCGAGTCAGAGTTCCAACTCTGAGGAACCAAAACAATAAAATTTAGAATGCAACTGGTTGTTCAGCAAAATAACAATACAAATGAACCAATTATATTTGGTTAAAACCAGCATCCTATTTTCCAGCCAAGTTGTGCAACTCAAAGTTCACTGAGTGAACAAACATCTCAATTAAGCTGCAGATAAATACAAATGATCTATGTTGTCCAAACAAAAGATTTTAAATTATTTCTTCAAATAAAGCGTGCTAATATTTATTGGAGTGTCTATTTACACTAATTGCAAATAGCTTGTCTTGTTGGCAGTGGCTATTTGGACTAACTCTGCCCACCACTGTTTGGTTAGGCTTGACATCATTACAAATGATGCCAATCAAATAGCAGCTCTGGTAAAGTTGGCAGTCAAGATTGTGACAGTAACTTTTGATGCAATCGATCCAGGTCAGAATCCGCCTTTTAACAAGCTCTTTCTTCAACTGTTTTCCCCATAGCATATCACATTGGAAAGCAGTTTATTTTCAATAAAAATAAATTAAATATTTCAACAGTGGAACTAAAATTACTTGCAAATTTAAAGACAAGCATTTATCAGGTGGGGTAAGGAGTAGGGCTTTGTTGTGACAATAAGGCAGCATCCATTTAATAGTTGTACTTAAAATTATTCACAGTTAAGTATAAACACCATCTAACTACTATTTACACTTATTACAAAAATGCTGCAATTTTAACATCGTGTAAATAGAATCTATTGCTATATATGCTGTAAATAGCATATATAGTTTTTAGATTAAGTGCCAATAGTGAAATCAAATGGTTTTTAAATAAGCAATGGCACACACTAAACAATTCAGAGGGGTTAAAATGTTTTCAGAAGCAAATGCAAAGCTTGATTGACAAGTCTAAGGTAGCTAACAAAAGTATTTTTTTTTTACAAAATGTTTTTTGCTTTGAAAGATCCAACAAATTATAAAGAAGCAGTTCTTCTTAAGCAACAACATATTAACAAGAATAATTTACTAAAGTAGAGAGGTTTGTGTATGTGTTACTACATAAATAATAATGTCTGATATGATAACTTCCTCTGTGCCCGGGGATTTGGAAAGAAACATTGCAAGGATTGAATTAACTGAGGGTTTGTGTAGGACGTAGTGAACATGCCCTTACCAACAGTAGCAGAAGAGGTAGCATTGATTGGGCTGTCTGTTGAGTTAGCAGCTGTATCTGTGCTAGATAAATCTGGTTGCGTTATCAAGGCAGTCGTGCTTGTGGGGCTCACAGTGGATGTGCCTATTAAAGCTGGGAAAACACAGACAAAATTGCTCAGATGAAATGAGATACATATATAAAACAAATACATGCAATCTTGGAACACAAATTTCAGTCTTCTTTCAATTCCTGTAAGTCTGTTTCATGTAATCCAATCAGGCACATTCGGTTACTAATTCAGCAGTCCATAGGGTACTATTTTCTGTCAGACACAACAACTACTGTACACAAAACATGCATCACTTCCTGTTAGTAATTTCATTAGTTTCCAAGAACAAACAGTCATATAGAGTGACTGTCACCTGCACTTATTTGCTGCTTGTCTTATTACTTAGCAACCACACACAAAGAACAATATATTGACATGGAAAAGTAGAAGAACACACACACACACACACACCCAGAGAGAGAGAGAGAGAGGGATGTAATGTTTGGTTTTGGTTTCGAAATTAGTTAGAAATCCATATACTGACAAAGAAAGAAAGACATAAAAATTAAGAACTCATGTTATTTGCATAACTGGCCAATCATTTATTAACTTTTTTCCATACACCTACACAAAGACTTTCTTTGAATCATAATTTACCTCAAATAAAGTCACATTTATTCATGCTTAGGGTGTGACAAAATGTTTACGCAAAAGTATTCTCTTTTATGCATATAGCAAATATAGTTGTAAAATGATTAATTATATTGAAAGAAAGTAGTCTTAAAAAAATGTCTATATGCTTTGAATAACACCCATGTTGATAGACCTCCATAAAGCAAAATCCGGGAATGGATAAAGATGGGTCCCTTAGATAGATAATACATATCAGTAAATGGGCCATGTCCCAAAGGATCCATTTTTTTTTAGCAAATTATGATTTATGTTCACTTTTCCTTTGGATTTAAGGCAGCATTGCTTAAAGGTATAGATTCATGGAGAAATGAGACATGGAGGAACTACATTCTAATTAGAAACATATGTTTCTCTTCATAGTTTATCATATCCTAAGGACAAAAGGTGAAAACATAGCTGATATTCCCAATAATGACATCATTTCTATTTTTCTGAATAATATGCACACTATGTAAAGTACAGTGCAGATAACATACACAGCTAAAAATAACTGACTAATCCTGCATTTTTGTATTAAACATGACATTAATACCACAACTTGAGTGTTTTTCCAAGGGCAGTGCATGACTTAGGGTGATTAGCCTACTTGCTAATCCTTTCCAGACACAAAAGAGATGAGTAGGTTAAGTATGGTCCAGTTCTAGCTCAAACCAGCACCAGAAAACTATGTCTGAATGAGAAATGATGTGGCCTGGGTCAAGGAGCACATAAGACCTCAATTCTGACCAGAGCAGAGGTCAGGTCAGATGTGATCTTACTGGAATGTACCAAGTTAATTGAATTTACTACAAACATAGGATCTCTTATATGAAGGCAATAGGGCCTGGACAGCAAACGTGCAGTTTTACTTCTATGTAAATGTTAATATATTAAAACACACACACACACACACACATATATATGTATATGCAATTCTTTGAAGCTTTGCAATGCCAAAAACTATTTCAATATTTAGTTGGCTATTGGTCAAATCCTACCTGACGTCAATGGAAAAGGAAAGTCATACATTTTGATTTAAGGCTTTTTTTTATTATTGTTAACAACAGATTAGTTTATAGATGCGTTTTTTTTTCGTCAAGACTATTTGTTATTTAAACTTCACATTTATTTCCAGTTGCATTAAACTGCTCTAGTTGGTCAAACTAGATCTTCTTAACATTTTGCTACTTGCTCATTAAGCATTCTAAAAAATATATCAAATAAGTGGTGTGGCACTATGGGACAACAACTTTAAGGTCAGTTTAAGTAATTAGTCAACTGAATACAGCCTCCGAGGCTGCAGAGTGAACTCACATGCCACCTCTGTAAGGGTCACCCTACAATTCAACCACACACTCATTTGGGTTGCTTCTGATCTGTTACCAGAGTAGCTGATGTCTCAACACCCTGTGCTCTACCCAAATTCCACTATTGCTATGTACAGTAAGACCTCTATTTCTCAACCAGTCTGTGTGTGTGTGGCAGGTATAAAATGACCTTGGAGCTTGTCTCACTCCCTCTCACACAGAAACACACCCACTAGATTTGTGAACTATGTGGCAACAAGCTTAAGCGTAAGATCTATTATTTACTATGTTGTAACTATCTTTGATATGAAGCAATGTTATATATAAAGCCATATGTTTTAAACAGAGCGCACACACTGAGTAGTAGACCGTGCAGGAAAATAAGATGGGTTACGTGTGTGTGAGGGAGAGTTAAATGTGGGGGTTGACGGGCAGATTTGAAATGGCCTGAGGCTGGAATCTTCTGCAGTCTTGGCTCTCTGCTTCAAAGCAGCAAACTTGACGCCAGGCGGCAGGAAAACCTAACAACTGCAAACTGTTTTCACCTCTACCTCCCACAGATGAACACACACGCACACCCACGCTCACTATCATCCTGGCTCTCTAAACAGACAAATATTTCTCATTCTCGTGACCCAACACAAAGGGTTGTGTTGGCTCTATGCTGATTGCCCTTTCTCTCGGTTTAATTATTTCCTCCTTTCATGCCATGGCTCAATTAAAGTATTTTATCAAGTTACAAAATAGGCTTCACGCGAGTCAATAGCTATGGATGAGTTTCGGTTATCGGACAAGCTGTTAAATATACTTTACTTTTGTAAAATGATGTTTGAGCCAGATACTCTTGTTTTTTTTACAGCTACAGATGAAGCAGGTTATCAATGTATTTGAATTCATAGATTCATGCCATATTTAACAACTATGGAAAGAGAACTGCCGTTTGTTTGCACCCTTCCCTTTTTACAGCAAGGGTGTGATAGAACAGTACGTCAGTCTACACACAATGTTATCTGTGGTTTCCACTTATTTTTATACAACCAATGTTTCACCAGACACTTTCTTACTTGACATGCTGCTTTATGGCGTTGGGCTGGCATATGTTGTGCCACTTTTTACTTACAGATAAAATAAACAAAATGATAATTAATTTGCACACCCAGACAGTTTTGGTTACCATATGGTTTTTCTAAATATATTTCTATGTTCCAAAGTGGAAAGAATGTCACGTAGGTTTAAAATGTCATAATGGTGAGTAAATGTTGACACCATTTTTATTTTTGGGTGAACTATGTTCTCTAAAAATGAGGAAATTAGATGCTAAAATGAATAGCTAGGTTATACTTCGATGTCTACTATAGACTGGAAAGAAAAGAAGGCATCCAAAAATATATCTTTAAAAACGTCATCTAGTGATACAGCTTCTCAAGGTCATCTAGTGACGCCCCAAGTTGTGTAATTGTAACTGAAGTAAAATGAATCATTAGGCAATACTATTAACCTGCTATTACAAGGCAATTCCATTTTGAATCAATTTTATTTAGATCTTTAATTTTAGAAGCACAAAAACTATTACTAGTAGCATTAGTACTAGTATCTGTGCACTGGTACATCTTACCCCAAAGAGTCTGGGACAATTTATCCTACAGCTGCTGTTTTGATAATAGTGTTCCTCTTTTAATTGGCTAATTTATTACTTTATTTCATCCTGAAGATTCACATGCTTTTGTACATTTGTAATAGTTGATTTTAATGCTTAGATACATTCTATTTGCCATAGATAAATTTCATATATCATGTACAATTTTACTTTGTTGCCTGTCCGGATCTATAAATTAGATAACACAGGCAGTGTAAGATTTTTACATATACAGTGACATGAACAAAATAGTTTAGAAAGACACATCTACTGTACTTTTAGATATAAGAGGTCACCGAAACTTGCGTGAGTTCAGTATTTAGCTACCGTTCCTCCCTAATATTGGTACATACTCAGCCATGCCATTATTGTTCCTCTATCTTATCTTTCTTTTCTCTCTTAATGGCACAGACATACTCTCCCATGCTCCGTCTGTTCCTCCTTCACATGGCTTTGTCTCATTTGGAGCTACATGACCATTGTTTAGAGTTCCTGATGCTCTAAAACTAATTTACAATACAAAGACTTTTGTAATTTAAAAACAAAAGTGCTTCATTAAACAAGTTAATATTTAAATGCAGACAGTGCTTACAACCCCACCATGCTAAGAAACTAAGGAAGCATTAAACCTCTTAGCAACATCTTGGAATCGATTCACGACACATTAACACTGTAACAGGAATTTTGTTCATATGCATATTTCTTTAGTATAGTTATAATGTTTTGGATTTTGATAGCACTTAAACTGTTTTGAACAATTAAGTTCCTCTCTCTTTTGGTTCCATAACGACATTTCCCCTTCCTAGAGTTGATTTTGCCATTTGTACACACGACAAGCCATTATAATGCCATATACTCTCCCTTACTCTCTCTTACACAGGCTCACAAAGCTCTTAATGGCTCTTAGGTAACAGATGGTTCCCTGGAGAAGCACTTCTGCACTAGAACAAACTAGACAAACTCACACTCAATCATATCCAATTAAAGCACAGTGAGCATGTACTGTTCAATTAAATGGGCAGATTTACAACCTCTAATCTCAAAAACATGAGAAGAGAAGAGAAGAGAAGAGAAGAGAAGAGAAGAGAAGAGAAGAGAAGAGAAGAGAAGAGAAGAGAAGAGAAGAGAAGCAGCAATTAAGCAAAATAAGCAAAATAAACCTAATATCTTTGTATGCAGTGAAACATGTGTATTTATCTCCTTGTTGTGTTAGTTTAATCTGAATTTACAAAACAGACAGCATTCATTAACTATATTGGTTGTGTTTGAGAGCTTCTTTATCCCAGATTAGCATTACAGCACTTTGCCTGGATTAGAGCTCGCTCTGAAACAAGGGCCTTATTCCACAATCCTCCGTCTCCCAGCCCCGCATAATCAGACCTCATCTGATCCAACAACATAATTTAACTTAATATATATCAAAAATATCACATTGAATATAGCAATATGATTCTGACAACATACTGGAATATCAAGGAGGCAGCAGATTCAATGACTTTGCGTCAACAGTTCAGTAAACAAGAAGTTAATATAAGTTTAATATTACTTTACAGTATTGCTAACAAAAAAAAAAAGTTGCAAAAAAAGCCAAATCAGAGAAATTAGCAGCACATTTTAGAGCTCTTTGTTTTTGGTAATGAATCGTTTTGGCTTAGAAAGTGATTCAATAAAACATTCCTATCTAATACTTGTACCTAATGTGCCAGTTAAATGGTACACTTTAGAGGCTTTTGCTCTGCGTAATTATTGAAACTATCCATCTGTGCAATCTGGACTTTGTTTGTCCATCTATTACAGTTTTCCATGTTCGTGTAGCGAATATATGTAAGCTATATGTTTACACTGCTTTTTAAAATGGCGGTACTTTATATGGCATGTGTGCTGACCATACTCTAAAGTACAGTAGGAGCCAATTTGGTCACCTCAAAAGACATTCCTTTAATAAAAAAACATACCCGGTTTCTGCAGTGCGAACATGCCAAAAAGCAGTTATTTAGGAGCTATTCTGCGATAGCCCATACACTTACCTTAATGTACATATTAGAACTTTAAAAGTACATATTAGTAACCAACTGGTACATATGGTACATATTAGGAGCTGTTGAAAGGATACCCCTGATTAACAGTTCTGTAGCTTTTTTTCTGAAAACTTGTTTCTTTCATCAATTAATCAGTTTTTTTTAAAACAAATCAGCTGAATGAATGATTCAAATTATTACTCAAAAAGACTAAGACTTTTAAACTCATATTTTGTATATTATCTCTCTCACACAAACGAGTTTGTCATTTCCTCACACGTGACATCTTTCTATCTATTTGCCATTCTGTCATTCTCTCTTTCCCTTACTTTCTGTCTCTGACAGGTCCACCAGTGGGACACAGCTGGACTTGGTGCCAGACATAAAGACAGGACATACCCACAGGCAATTTTTCTACTGCACTCATGGAACTTCACACACACACACACACACACACACACACACACACACATACACACACACACAGTAGGACTTACTTTCTTTATGAGAAACACAAACTTGTCCTGAGGCAAGAGGTATGTGGTGCCATACACAGATTAGTATGTGTCTAACTAGGACTCTTGTCAGCAATAAGAATCATTTATATTAATTGTGATGAAATAAATGTATCAGGTTGTGTTCAATGAATGTCAGATTAAAGCTGCAAGATCAGAGCTGCAACACAAAAGCAAATAGTTTGAATGAAATGGGATATTTGATATCTATGGCTATAAGGATGTGACATAGCCAATCCCAAGAGTGCTCACTCACACCCAAGTGTGTGTGTCTGAATGAACATTGGAGAATGTCAAAGTCATGGTACTGTGACTCACCCCAGACTAACCCTCACAACACAGAAAATGCAACAACACTATATAGCACTGAAACTCAAATTTAGGTTTGATCAATGTTTTAAGTGTCAAAAAGGTCTCAATCAGTGACTAAGAACTGAAAGATTTGGTAAGAACCAGTAAGAACAGAAAGTTGCATACAATAAAAAAACTTTTTTTCTTTCTTTTAGACAATAGTGGATAGTGGACAATAATAATCCAATAATACATGCTTTTTAATTTTTACTAATTGGTCCACTTCTTTAACTAAATGTAACATTACTTTGAGACCTACAATTCTGTAATGCCATTCAGTTTGTTATTCAAAATGTTTCCCCATTAACCACAACTGCGACCAATGACATATTTGCACGTGATCATGATTTATGTAAGAACGATAATTAACCCCAAAAAAACATAGTAGGCTAATAATAGATCTTTTTTGTTAGGCTACAGCTAAATGTGCCATGCAAGATGTTGACATGAAATCAAATAAAAAATTGCTCTTTCATTTATATATTATTTACTTTCATTGCTTCAGCAACTATAGTTCTAGAGCCTTAAAAGTATATTTAGGAAACAAATGTTAGCGGTGACAACGCTGAACGTCTATAATGTCTACAAGTACTTTCTAGGTAGTCAGCTCACAAGGTTTTGAGTGTCGATGAGCAATACATTTTTATTCTTCTTAAAATCCGGATCGACCGCAGAAAGTCTTAAGTAGCCTAACGTTACTCAAAGTCTTCCAAAGGATCATTCACATATGTGCCTCACGTTTTGTTTGGTGTTGCCAGGCGAAAGTGTTTTCTTTTACAAACTCTTCTAAACACCAGACGAACATTAATATAATAACATTAAATACTAAAATGTATTTGTGGAGTTTTTCCATCACTCGAGACTGTCCATGGTCCTTAAAACATAACACGGTCACGGCGCAAGTCAAATCAGCGCCGGTGGATTAGTCTACGAAATAACATTTCTACTCAAAAATACATTGCTTATTCTATATCTATAGTAATATACCAATCAGCACACACAAATAAACACACTCAGATCGCAGGCTTACCTGAAGTCGAAAGTAATATTGATAGGCATAGTCGATGCGTCAGCAACATAGTTTTTTTCCTAAATGTCGCTCATACAAATATAATAGTAATAAAAGTTATTGATAATGCAAAAAAAAAAAAAAAATAAATAAAAAAGACGTGTCCAGATCTTTAGGTCCGTTAACTCGGTGGCTTGCGGAGGTTTATTTCCTTTGGAGGACAGAGATCCGCTACAGGTGGCTTCAGACAGACAGCGAGTTAAATACGCCTGTATGGGGGAGGATACTTGGGCTACAACCCAGATTGTGAAACGAGACTCTTGAAAACAGCGTGGCACATTTATTTCTTTTCTACCGACACACCCAACATTAAGAAATGCAGGTATATAATAATACTCCAAAACAAATGACCATCGTGGAATAACTTTTTTTTTTTTTTTTTTTTTTTTTTTTGCTTTTTTTTTTAAAATAACAGTTAGGCATTAAAACAGTAAGTAGTATTAGAAGTAGTATAGTAGATTTTAAAATGTACAATTTAGATCCCATGGCACACATTTGTTTTTTACGTCATGGGTCTGTTTAGAAAATGTCGTTTATCAAAGACTCTTTTATTAAAATCAATGGTTAACTTCCTATTTTTAAATGTTCTGTTATACTTACTATGGGGTGCTTAGGTGTTGCTTTATTTGCATCAGTTTGGAGCATTTGCATCAATGTGCCGTTTATTTGCAGTAACATGAGTGATGAGGTCAGAAATCCTTCAGGACTGCAGATCACAAGCGTGAAACTTAAATCAACAATTGAAAGATGCAGCTCCAACAGATGCCAAGACTCAGTGTGAGCTGACAGGCCAAAGCAACGTGTCAGCAAAACATTCACCCTGAATAGTTGTTGGTTCATAATTTGTTCTGATTGATCGTATTTCCTTGTCATTTCTTTATTTAAATTGAATCAAAAACTTCTCCTTATTTGTGTTATTCACTGTGTGATATAGATTGATCCATTTAAGGGAATAAAAAAAAATAGTTTGTACAATATTTCCCCATAGTGGAAAACCAGTGTGTGTGTCTGATGCTTTTTATTTCTTAATTTTATCACAGAAACACTTAATTTTAGATTGTGCATCACATTATGTTATATTTAGAATCAGTAGGTGTTATTATCATTACCTTTTAACCTATATCGTCACATCGGCCATATAATGACGCACGTACAGTTAAGTAGTTGGACAATTATAGCACACCTTATTGTGAAACATTTTACAAATTCTTCTTCATAAAATTAACTTAAGGCTACAAATAAGATATGTATTTTATGAGGCTATAAAAGGGCTCCTGCTTTGAACTAAACTTAAGCATATCTGGAGCTCAACTTAACAGTCATTTTTTATGTTTGCGATGAAACACGAGTAAGCCTTAATAACAAATACAAAAAATTATAACCGTGGGCAGGAAACATAAAAATATAATAAGAGTTTGACGTCAGAGCTTTATTGGTTTGATTCATTTCAAAAACTCATTAAGACTGTCACAACGAGGGTGGGAAGTACTCGTATCTCCAGTGGAAACGCTCTGTTTGATACTATTTTAAAGAAGAATGTCTTGACATTTCGTGCTCAAACTCCTTCACTTGTATCAAGTAGCTACAGACACTCCCTTCCTTCTTATCACTTTGGAAAATTTGTGGATTGCCAAGGACAAAATGCCAACATAGGCCTTTTGTTTAACCAGCAGTGATAAAAAAGAATGGCTGTGAACACTCCGAGCTCCAACAGATAAAACTTAGCCAGGGCAAGACTCAGAGTCAACTAACAGGCTACAGCAACATTTCAGCAAAAAACAAACAGCGTTGGTTCATAATTTCTTCTACTGAAACGTATTTCCTTGTCATTTTCTTCTTAAGAGACCTAATAAACACATAAACACAGTATTTTTATGAGACTATTTCAATATAGGGATAGTGAATCTCCTAGAGGCCTCCAGATCAGAACATCGTGTAATGAGAACATCTTGGCTCCTCCAGGTCTAATCTCTCATCTTCTGAATGTTCTACACACACTTCATTGAAGGTTAATCAAAAGCTTCCCTAATGTGTTATAGAACGTGTGAAAAAGACTGATCTGTTCTGGCATTCAGCTTATATAAGAGGGTAAAGAGTTCTAGACCACTGTTAACATTTCAAATGGTCATAAAGACAAATGGGGGTTTGTGTAATGAGGAGGGTTTGAACTCTAATCTGTGCAGGAATGCTAAGTCATTCAGTGTTGAGTGCATCAGTATTGTCGGTGTAGCAATGGCACTGAAAGGGATGTACCACACATTTGATTTTCCATCCCAACTACCAAAAATCAGAAATTCATAGTCATAGAAATGTTATTGCTGAAGTTCAACATTTTTTAAAAGAAAGAGAAAAAAGAAAAATAATAAAAGAAAACCACTAGATAGATTCCAACTAAAATATTTCAGGAAAAAAGCTCCAAGTGATTCCTGATTCATTTAAAGATTATGAATCACTTTTACTGTACTCACAGCAGGTTATTTAGGTTAGTTCAATGCTGGTGATTTAATTCTGGCATTACAGCTTTATTGCCCTGTGCTAGACTTAAATGCAAGCATCAAAGTTGTGCATGAGAAGTTCATTGTGTCTAAGCCTTTATAGTTCGTGAGAACTCTTTCCATTATGTACTTATGAAAATTTGAGGGAATCCAAACAAGTATTGTGATAGACAGGCAAATCATAGGAAGAGATAGCTGGTCGGCATTGTTCCAAGCATGAGAAACACACAGGAAATTTGCAGCATATGAAAACATGTTATTGTCTAGTTAAAAGAATATATGTTTGCATGCAGAAGATTTCATGGGTTTTCATAGTAGGTACTGAAACATGACCTTTCGGGAAGACACTTTCTCAAACTTGTTTATTTGAGCAGAATGTATTACATATTTTATGTAGACTTCTCTTGAAAGTAAAACAGCTGAGCGTGTTTTGTGAAATGTGTCTTATGCGTTTTGAGAACAGAATAAATTGTACCAAGCGAATCAATTATATTGTGTTACCAATTAAAAAAAAAAAAAACTTGCAATGTGATTGGAACATGATTGAGTTGGAGGAGGGGAGTTTTTTTGAAAAAGTGTAAGCAGGTATTAAACAAGTTAAACTTTACTGTTAAAGTCAAGATCTTTCCCACAATGTACATTTTACATGTGTGTGTGTGTCAGTTATTACTGGTTATTGACGTACCACAGGAAGTAAAATGAGGAAAAAGGAACAAAAAAAATTGTAAAATGGAAGTTCCCTGAAATGTATCAAAAACTAGTGCTATCATTCTTCCTTTATGATGCTTATTGTCTCATATCTTAAGCTCAAATGCTCTCAATAATGGACTATGGAACACATTTGAGCCATGTATATGATGTCTGTTCCTCAGGGGGTTCGATACCATAAGTGAACAGTGTAAAGTAGTTGTTCAGCAAGATTATTATGTTTGCATATGTTGCTTGTTCATAAGCCATTAAGGACACAGAGAACCAGGATAAATCCTTGTGCCTTTAATAAAAGCAGAAAAAAAGCTGGAGTAAGTTCTTAAGGATATTGTAAACCTGACAGTTGCACTGATGCAGTATTGATAGTTAATATTGCACAGCCTGTATAAAAACATAAGCATGGGAATCATTTAATAACATTTAATAACAAAAATAGCGAAACACAGCGTACTAAACATAATAAAAACATAATATATAATAAAATAAAAACAGGTATTTAATTTGGAGTGTACCTGAAGGTTGGTGTTTGTTTTTGAATATAGTATTAGTTTAATTATTCACTAATGTGTGATGTTTGGTTAACTCAGAAATGAATCGTCATACATCTTCACTTCCTTGTCAGTTAAAAAGCTTGCTCTGAGTTCAGATCCACTGGGAAGTCTTTTCCAGGACAAGGAAGGCCATTATTTTTGCACTAATGTATCTTCCTTATTGTTCTGGATTAGGTGGAGGCGTCTGATAATGTAAACAAATAACAAATGTGTGTAATTATACAACCCCTATTCTGGTAAATGTGTTCACTTTAGTTCTATTGGGATATTCTATTATTAAAAACAGTGAACTGAAATGTAAAACCACAGGGAAGATGTTCATAGATATGAGCGGTCCTTTCATATTACACTGAGCTAAGGTCAACAAAAGTCTCAAGGTAGACCAGGGAGTTCCTCCTAATTTAGTCAAAGCTATCACAAAATGGGAAAATATGAGGCATTGCAGGAAGCTCAAAGAGTCAGTCGATGCACGACAGTCCCCTTTGTTCAAGTGTCAACTCTCTACATGATGAGTTGTGCTCAGGACATGATACACCTTTATGGCTTTACGATTTGCAGGTTTCCAGAGTGACAAAGGCCACTAAATCCTCAAACCTTTGGCCTCCTTGCTTACTGGAACCGATATATATTTAGAAACCTACAACTTTCCAGGTGAGTGCTAAAGTTATTTTGAAGAGCTCATTTTTTGTAGCTGTGTTACAGTGGCCTAATCTAATCTAATCGGCTATTTTAACAGTATAACTGAGACAGTTAAATAGCAGGTCTCAAATAATCGGAGATTCTTATATACTTGGAAATTGATACATGCATATTTGAAAAGTAACAATATTTTGGATGAAAATGTAAAATAAATAAATGAATAAATACACATAAAATACAAAACACGGGGACAAACCCGCCCTTCATCTATCATATATTTTCCATCAAGTCAAAAAATAGGTCTGACTATTTTATCAAACATTCAAATGACTTCAGTCCGCAAACAAAATGAACAAAGCATCTGTTAATTACAAAGCTGATTTTATTACCCCCGAAACGAACAGAGCCATAAATATACCTGTTGACTAGAATTATATGAAAGCTTTTTTGAAGCTGTACAATAGAAAAAGCTTTAAGAAAATGGTTCAAATTGCACATAAAATGGGCCAGTTTATAAAAATATGAAATGATTTATGAAATAAAAATGAAACTTTTAAATTTATATATATAGTTTCTACCGTTTAAGATACTTTTTTTTATTTTTAAATGTGCTGAATTTTTGCAACAATACTCCACTCCTCAATTACATTAATCCTTAAAAATCATTATGATATGCTGTTTTTTTGTTTTTTTTTGTCACTCAAGAAACAGTATCAATGTTGAAAACAGCTGCTTATTATTATTTTTAAGCCAAAAACAGCGCATTAAGGTTTCTTTGATAAAGTTCTTAGAAACAAAATAAAATTTGTATTACACTTCTAAATGGGTTTACCCTCCCTTTTCAACAAATTTAATGGATTTTTGCTGAATAGAAGTTATTTCCTCAAAGCTCTTTTTGCGAAATAGCCAATACTAACCCAAAAGACTCAAAATTAACCAGATTTACCCTTCATTCACATTCAAGGGCAGGTTGCTACATGAGAATGTTTGTAAACCTCAATGACCTTCTTGAAAACCAAGTCGAACACGGCTGGGTGGAGAGCTACAAAAAACCTCAACCACTCAGTCCACGCTCCACCCTGAGACAGACCTGATTACCTCATGATGGCGCAAGTGATGAGATACCAGGGGGGGAAAAACAAGACTTTTAGCATTAATTGCTCAATTTTAGAAAGAGTTCCCTCTTTGTAATAACTTTGAGTAATTAGAGTAAGATAATTGCTCTGATTGTAACCCAGGCAAGTACCTTGATTTATGGTCACCACGATGACAGAGCAAGACTCAAGATTAGATTCAAATTCTCCCCTACTTTTGCGTGATTGCTTCAGAACCTTAAGTCCACTTACTCAAGCCCTTCAGTTCAAAAAGATACGGTACATTTACAAAAGAGACTGAAGGGGTGGATCTTATACAGGACCGTATGTAAAAATGCCTTGTAACTTCACATACTAGAAATAAATCCATGCATCCGAACACACTTATCTCAGCATTTTTTATTGTTTTTCCTAATCAATAATAAAGTCAAAATGGACAGGTATAGCCCTGTTTATCAGATCACAAGAATCTGCAATAAAATAAGACAGGAGAGAAAAAGACCATTAGCTACAAATTTGGGATGGTGACAAAAAGGGGGCAAAAAGAAAACATCAAAAATTTACATGCAGAAAAAAAAAAAAAAAAATGTAGTGTTATTAACTATGTAAACAAAATAAATACTTTCAGGGAATATACAGCAAGAAGCCAAAAAAGAAAATTAGAAAGAACCTTATGGTGGCAACCACTGACAGATTGATGGCTGGCATTATTCAAGCCACACAGGATATCATTCAAGGCTTAACAGTGTCTGCGGGGGCTTTACACATCGAACCAGAAATTATATTTCAGCTGTGCTTCACATCAAATCATAAAACAAATTACAGAACAAAACCGGAGGGCACAGGATGCATTTAAAACAAAAGTAAATGCAAAGTGAATTGACAGCCTGTGTGCATCTAAATTCAATTAGATTTCAACAGCATCTTTGGATCTCCTTGACCTTAGTTACTGAAACAATACTAAAGTGACCAAATTCAAGAACCTTTCAGAAAATTGTCTCTGTAAAAGGAAAGAAAACAGGAAATCCTACAATAAAAAATAAGTTTAATGGCAAAGGGACTATTTTGAGGCGTTTCTTGACGGTAACCACATCAATCATGCTACATACAGTCACTCTTTGAGATCCCTGCTTCTGTGACCAGTGATATGAGGTATAAAAACATCAGCTGTGACGATTTCATTTTAATCGTCACACTCCTCATCAGCGTGATTTATTATTATTACTACAATTATCGTGAACGGAGTACCCCAACCTTCCTAAATGAGTTCTAGTGGTCAGTTTGTGTTCCCTAAGTCCGCCCACCCGCCTTTCAAACCTTGCATGTGGTTCTGTCCTTTGGGGGATCGGTAGGTAAAACACATGAAAGAAGGAACAACATTAGACGACAGTAATTCAAGGACAGTGTAACAGCAGCCAACAGCGCTGATGGAAGACAGTTATTGATCGTTTAAAAAAAAAATTAAAATACAATAATACTGTACAGTACAAAATCAAACATATAAAAATGTAGTTCAAGGTAATACTTTGCCCTGCATGCACACTGCGATACGTTTTCTGAATTCCTTTTGGACTGTTCAGTCGGTATATTTAGGACCAATACTATATAAATTACTAAGAGTGGGACTTTTTACAAGTCGCCTCTGGTGAAAGGCTTGGTACAACATAGGCCATTTTATCACAGAGCACATTTTCCCAACCCAATACTTTAGAAATAAAACAAAAAGGAGGAGAAGAAAGGTCCCCCTCTATAACCTGCCCTACGTCCATGAAAAGCTGGGAATAAAATATAAAAAAAGACACCCCAAGAAAAGCCCACCCTTAATTCCAGCAAACACCCCCCCCGTTGAAACTAAAGTTTTTCCATAAGATCGACCTCATCGTTGGTCTTTTCAACATAATCTACGCTTCCTAAAATGAATCCCGCCCCTTTTCTGTTCACTGCCCTCTTTTAAAAAAAACAGCATGTCAGTTACACAGTTCACATTCTGTGTGATCAGCCTGGGTAGTTTCATTCACCGTGTAAAATAAACAGATCCGAAAAGTGCTAAATGGGATTCTTTCTGACGAAGAAGGGAAAGGAGGAGTGGACGGAGGGAGAGAGGAATGAGCAAGCCATATAGGCGCAGAAGAATCCCACAGTCTGGCCTGTGCAGAGAGGCACTTACACGCTCGCATGCAGCACCCTCTAGTGTATAGCCCTTGGCTTCGCAATCCAAGGGAAAGAAAGAAGGACAAGGAGAAAGGGGTTTATGTGCTGTCAGTCACAGGCCTCCCTTCACAAACTCAATCCCTCTTCATCTCCATCCAAGTCACCCGCCAGTCTCAAGAAAGAGTATATGTTATTTTACATACAGATATTCTTATAAATATATATTTATATATATATATGGCCCTTACTGAAAGAGAATGTGAGCTTTTCACATTGAGATAAAAGTACCATAATCTCTATACAGCTAAGTGGAAAGTGGTGTCAGTGTAATTTAACAGGCAGCACTTTTGTTTTCTACTTGTTGCACTTCTTCTTCTTCTTCTTCAAAAAAAAAAATCAGTATCTCCTGAAAAAGCTCTTTGTATTTGCAAAACGTCTGCCTCTTGGATGAATGCTTGCTACCCTTCTGGATTTGCCGTCCACACGTTTTCCTGAGTTAATACTTGAATCACTGTAACAGACGATTTCAGTTCTGGGCAACTCCCTGCCATTGCTTTTTCATAGTTCTTTATACACGCTTGAGAAGTCAATTACTACGATGTATGTGAATGACTATTGAGAAAAAAGCAAGCAGAACTAATTTTGCTTGGGCTTTTGTCTATTGATCAACAGCAGAACTAAAAGTCTACGGAGGATTTCCGAAGGAAACTGGGGAGGAAAAAAAAAAAAGGAGAACGTAAAGGTGGAAAATGCATTGCAGGCCAAAGGAGAGTAAAATTTCATGAACATAATGGCAGTGAGAAAAACATTACAATTTCATTGAAGTAGGAGAACTAAATAACAATAATAATATTATTATAATAACAATAATAATAACAACAATAACGACAATACAAAATAAAGACAGCATGACAAAATAAAAATAGGGAACCTCCATCTGAGCATCTAGGCACAGGAGCCCATTCACCTGTAGCTTTGGCTTGTTGGGGTTTTGGAGCCACTGCTGACTGGGTCGCTGGCATCAGCCAAGAGACTGCTATACCCTGAGAATTCGGAGACTGATGTCTGTAAGCGGTGAGTCACTTCTCCCCCCGAGTCACTGCTGAAGGCCAGGGACACTCTGCCCCCTTTAAACTGCGCCCCGAAAGCCTGGGCAAAGTTCTCGATCTGATAAGGAACCTTGGCTGGGTCCAGCGTTGCCAGGTCCTGGGACGCAGCCAGGGAGAACCCTCCAGTGGTGGCTGCGGCTCCGTTTTTCGGCCCTTGCGATTCCTTGGGACCGCCCAGGTCGGGAGGCTGAGGTGTGATCTGGTAGGCGTTGGTGTTGGGGGTGTGTGGAGGGGGTGGAGGGGAGGTGTGCTGCTTGTCCAGCTGCTCGGTGAGCTCCTGGGAAGGTGTGAGTTGCTGCGTGTGTGCAGATGGCTCCAGGCTGCTCAAGTGGAAGCCCGTTGGAGGCGACGAGCCCTCAAGGAGACCAAAGTGGGACTTTGGCACAGTCGAAAGTGAGGGCGAAGACGAGACCGGCTGAGAGAACGTGTACTCGAGAGGTGAGGAAGTATACACATGCTTATCTGACAAAAGCGGGCTCGGGCCTGTAAATGGTCCCGTGCTAGTCACGGCCGAACCAGGACTGGAACCCAACGGGAAGCTTGCGCTGTGACTCGTCCTCTCTAGCGCCTGCAGGAGAAAACGCGAGTACTCATGCATGATTACAGATTTGTCACCACTGTTGGGACTTGACGGGGCGTCTTCAGGTCCCAGCGGGTCTGCACCATCCGTGCTGGCTGGGTGGAGCTCAACGTGATGGGGATCGGTGATGTCGAAAGTCACGTCAGGCTTGTGAGCGTAGTGGTCCAACAAGCTCTGGAGAACCTCGTCTGGGATGCCAGACTTGTCCTGCTTTATATCTCCCAGAGGAGACGAGTCCAGGAGGCCCAGTGCGGCGTCACCATCTAGAACCCCAGAAACAACACCCTGGATGACTGTCGGCTGCGACTGCATGTGACTGATGCCTACGTCGTAATCTGAAGCTCCAGAAGCAGTGCCTCCATTATTCGGCATGTGGAGGTATCGCCTCTTCTTCAGAAACTGCATGGCATCATCATAGTTACTGCTGCTGGGACCAACTTTGGACCCTGGACCTGGAAGAAGCCCGAGGCCATCCAACACTCCTCCTGCAGGCAACTCCATGCCTCCTGGTTTGGACTGATCCATGGGGTGAGTATTCTTCTCCAAGGACTTCCTGTTGCCCTTCTTAAAAGCCATCTTGGGAGCTCGGCCGTGTTCACCATGCATGCTAGGGCCCGGCTGAGCTGAAGATGAGGTTGTTGACACCCCGAAGTCATGCACCCCGTAACCATCCGGCCCCTGACTATGCGTCACTCCCATAGACCCGGATGACTTTTTACGTTTCCGCTCACCCCCCTCACCAGCATTTTTTGTCTTGCCCCGTTTGCGGCTAGGCGTAGCTGCATTTCCCTGAGAGATTCCATAGCTGCCATGTTCTCCGTCGCCAGCTGAGCCCAACTCGTGCTCTGCTCCATCCACGCCCTTTTTAATGGCATCGCCGCACGTCCGCTTGTGCTTCAGCAACCGGTCCGTTCTGGAAAAATACTAAAAGAGGAACACAAGTGTGAGAACACAGTGCTGCTAAACAGAAGCCAGCTGAAACTCGTGCATGAAACACACCTGTTGGCAGGTGTCACACTTATATGGCTTTTCTCCGCTGTGAGTTCTCTTGTGTCTTTCCATGTGGTACTTCTGAATAAAACGCATGTTGCACTGGTCACAGCTGAATGGCTTCTCTCCTGGAGACCAGACAAGCATGAACGAAAAGATAAGTGGAGGGACCAAAACAATTTGCAAATTTTATAATAAAACCAGAAGTGCCTGTGAAGCGTGATCGAAGTCTTGCTATCAAATAAGCCAGATATGAGGAAATGAAAGCTGAAGTTGGGGAGAGATGGAGGAACTTACCACTGTGGATCTTCTCGTGTCTCTGTAAGAGGTATTTCTGAATGAAGCTCATGTTACACTGAGTGCAGCGGAAAGGCCTCTCACCTGTAAATGACATGGAGTGTCAAGCATTGACGTGTTTACAATGACTACAGAGGGAGCAATACATCATGGTTTTTTAATGGAGCAAGCACCACCAATAAGTTTAAGTAAAAGACTTGTATCAATTACAAAACTCTAAAGTATAAATTATTAAACCTATGTGGCTGCTTTTAAAAATAGATTCTCCTTTTCAAAAATGTGTAAAACAAGGGCTGGTTTTATATATATAAATAGATAGATAGATAGATATAGACGGTTTCAATGACTACAACATAAACATTACTACGCATGCATACTTTTATGGCCCTAACTTCCAGTCGACATCCCAATAGAATCAATAACAACATTTGATTCCTTTTAAAGTAGTTTATTTTTTGATAACGAGCAAAATATGTTTGCTTCGTAAATCAGGCATATTTATTAAAAATGCACACTTATTTTCTGCCAGCAGGAGGTGCCTTTAGCATAAGAAACAAGAGGTTTCTCCGGTAAAGGCTGTAGCTAAGCAGCTCTGAGCTTATAAACGCTGCCTTAAATTACATTTTCTAAAGACAGTCTTCTTTCAGAAATACAGTGATATAAAAACACCCACACCCTGGTTTGAGTTTTAAATATGCATTATGTGCTCATGATATTGTGGCACGTCGCCACAATAAATGCAAGGAAAACCCATCCCACAGCACAACAATCTGCGACCAACTTCATTACTTATCATTAGCTGCGTTTGCGTACATATAAATGAGATGTCAAATTGATTATTTGCAACCAAAATTTAAAAGTTTGTGTATATGTGATGTGTGTGTCCCCTGTATTTTAATGTGTACATATAATTACACATATGAACACAGCACCCCATATTGACAGAAAAACACAGAATTGTTGACATTTTTGTCAGATTTATTAAAAAAGAAAAACCGAAATACCACATGGTCCTAAGTATTCAGCCCCTTTGCTGTGACACTCATATATTTAACTCAGGTGCTGTCCATTTCTTCTGATCACCCTCGAGATGGTTCTACACCTTCATTTGAGTCCAGCTGTGTTTGATTATACTGATTGGACTTGATTAGGAAAGACACACAC
>JAUCMU010000063.1:11160642-11176115 GCA_032275025.1 Enteromius treurensis
GTGTATACGATTATTCTCTGGATTGGTGGGTTTTTGTCCATTTCCCCATTCATTTTCTATGGCCGGTCATTTTTGACCGGAGGACCATAAGTGTAAAATCCTTTTTTTACATCTACTTAACCTGTTCGAATCATGCCCTCAATTTTTTCCTGTGTTCACATTCCAAGTGCCATAGAAGTCAACTTATTACAAATCATTCCGATGAAGCTGTGATTTTTTTTTTTTTTTTTTATTTTACAAAAAAAAATCTCCGGTGAGGAAGGCTCAAGGGTTAAATGTGTAATCCTACAATTCTCAGTGCATCATGTAACTCAAAGCAATCTTAGATTAGAAAACATCAGGCTACACAAATAAGACATGTTCCTGATCCAATATTGTTTGTTGTTTCTAGAACAAAAATTCCTATCAGAGAGTACCAGCCCTAAATATATCCCTGAAATCAGAGGGCAACACTAACATATGTTCTTTCAGGGACAAGTTGTACTTGTATGCACATGAATAAACACCACCACAAACAGGCTCTTTCAGTACCTGCAAACCACCATAGAGCTTTTAATAGTACCTAAAACCCATCACAGCGAGAACCTACTGCTGTATTCCTCCAACTAATGAGACTCTACAGTCGAGAAGGACAGATTTGCTCATATTTTGTTAGACAGCAGATGTCCTGAGCAGATGTATCATCCACTCTCTATGTAGAAGACATACTGAATTCTTAGAAGATTTTGAAATGGCTGTAATGGGCACAAATCAGCCTGAGTGGGATTTAAACCACAAACCCCCTTATGTGTCCGCTCCAGACATCACTGGAACACGGTGTACGCTTGCTCACTTCTGGCATTCCTCAATAAAGGCTTGCATTAAAGCTGCTCAGATTGTAGTTGCACAAGGATCGCACAGACCTGGAGCTTACTTCAATAAATATAAACTCTATAAGACAGAGTACAGCACACAATGTTCTTTAATTGCTGTGTGAAGCTGAATCACCTTGAGGCACAATGTTCGTGTTTATCTCTTTCTTTGCTTTATTGCTTTTCTTTTGTGAATTACTTGTTCTTACAATTGAGTTACCTTGCAGTTGAATCTTCATGATATACTAACCTTGGTTGGTGGTGTGCTGGAGTGGCTATTACTGTGTAGGTATTACCCAATTTTTGACTCAATGGAACTAGAAAGCTGACAAAAAGACAGACTTCAAGACTTTGTAGACTTTATATATATTTATTTATAATTCTGGTCTAATAGTGGTATTTTAGTATACCTGAAATACTATTATTGTTTTTATTACTATATTATTACCATTAATATTTTAAGCTATTTTACATAACAAATTATTTTCATTTTCATTATATATTATTATTATTATTATTATTTGTTTTTTTTTTTTTTTTTGTAGTTTAGTAGTAGTTTGTCTGTGCCTGTTAACTATGACTAGTTTCTAGAGTCTGTATGTACTTGATGTGGAGAGCTTGTCTGGTCATGTCATTGATGTGAAGAGATGCTTAACTTTATGAGAAAATCAATTCAGAATTCTCTGTCAGTTTCTAATCATCAGATCTTTTCTGTGCATGTGTGTGTGGAGACTGAAGATGAGGCCTGTGTGAACACTCAGGATGAAACAGTCACACTTCACTGAGCAGATAGACTTGATGCAAGTGTGATGATCCACTTGACATTTCCTTGATTGCATTTGCCTGGACATGAACAAACACATTCACACACACAGATATACACATCTCAAATAAGCTGAAAGAATTCATATTTGTGCGGCTACACTTAGGGCAAGAGAGCAGACTTCCTTATTCTCTGTAGGTGGTAGCCAAACAGAAACCTCCAGGATACTGACTAAATATAATTCATTAACTATTGAATAGACTTACTGGAAGACGTTCATGTGATCCCACATATACATATAATGAAGAAATGCATCCATAAACATACAATAAGCAACATCTGATATTGATTTTGAAATTATATATGCACATTAAAACCAGAAAATAAAAAAATGAGAACTGTGGGCACATTGTGAGATATTGTTATAAGATAAAATGTTTTACACTATTTTAAACAATTACGAGAAACAAAGTTGCACTTATGAGAAATAAATGTGCAATTATGAGAAATAAAATCATGATTAAATGAATTTTTATGGATTTGAGTTATTTGAAAATGCAGGGTAAAAATGAAGATGAAATTATGACCCCTAAATCAAAGGGTCAACGAGGCATAAGCAAATCATTCATGAGTATGATTACACAAATTTACTGAAAATATATATTTTTGTAGTTTTTTTTAGTATTCTGTAACGAACAGGACTGAGACGTGCGGATCCATTCGTGGGACTTTATTGAAATACATGGTCATACAGGCGGGGTCGAGACGGCAGCAAACCGGAATGGTGGAGGCAAACACAATAGTCCGGAACAGAAGCAATGGTCGGTTGATTGGCGAACAATAGCCAAAGGGGCAAAGACAGAGCAAAAATCCAGAACAAAGCAGAGGTCGGTATGCGGGCGACCAAAACACAAGACAAGGCAAGACAAGGCAAGACAAGGAAATGCTTAACACAAGATTAACTCAATGCTCATCGGAGACTGGAACACAAAGAACTCTTTAAATACACATGATATCGAGAGAACGAGATGATGAGGGAGGAGAACCTAATCAAAAACCATAGTGACAAACAAGGGGGCAGACACACAAGGGAACAGACATTTTCAACATAAAAGTCCACAGCTGACTAGACAGGGGAACACAGGCAGTCCAGGGTGGAGTGCCCTCTGATGGAGCTTGAGAGTACTCCAGCTGGCCAACGTAACATTTCTAAAAATTCTTGAATCAAGATGAATTGTACATAACAGTAAAATTAATTAAGGTATTATGTCTTGTATTCTTCTTACCTCATTGGCAGATATTTTTTTAGTTTCAAGCAAAAACTAACAAAATGTTGAGATTTTTATAACTATATTTTGTATAAGACTTAACATCCTAAATCATTTTACTTGTCAAGTAAATGCTTGAATGTTTAGATATTTATACAGTAAAAGTGCAGTATTCATATGAAATCGCCACTAATTCATAAAAATGAATTATTATATTCATTAAAAAACACAGTTGGTGACTTTCATGAGAGTGTGTTGGTTTTCTAGTTTTGCTAATTGCCTTTATCATAAAACTTCATTTAAAGCTGTTGCCCTAATTTAAATCCCATTTTTGGTTGTGTTAATTAAATCTTCTAATTGCAGAATTAAACATATCATCTACATTTATTAAGTTGTTGTCTCCTTAGAGAAAGGCAGTTTAATGAGCATCTTACATCTCGAGAAGCTAATCAGAAACTCCTTTCCTCTTCGAAACTTCAATGATAAATAAGGACAAGCCTGATGAAACCTCAGTCTTTCCAATGTTTTTTTCTGAAACAGCCTCTCTATGGGGTTGTCACAATAACAATTCAACAGAGCCAATCAGGAGAAGGAGGGCTTATTCACTAAGAGGCAGAAAAAGTTAAAATAAAAAGCAGCATGGCGCTAAAGAAGACATCGTGAATCCTCTGATTACTTTCTTTTGGTCTTCCAGGAAATAAATCCGTTCCTCCTCTCCCTTCCTCAATCATCCTCTTATTCTTTCGCTCCCCTGTTCTTTTGTTGTATTTCACTATCCTTAGCCCATTTCCTCTCTGCATGTGTCTGAGGAATTCAGAATACCTGGAGCTCTTCTCTCTTGGTTTATCCTGCTTCTCCAGCTTGCTGCTCTTCCCCTCTGCCGTAAACCCTGTGCGATAGTTTTCTTCTGTGGGTTTGTGGTGTGCTGTACTGTTCTGTGCTCTCTGTGTGTCCCCTAATCTCCAAAACACACAGGGTTTGCTTTAAACACTTCAATTCCCCCACGCGAACATACATGCGCACACACAGGCCAGAGGGCACTGTTTGAACATCTGTTCATTGTTGCGTTGTGCCAAAGCATCACTTCTCTCAATCTTGCATGTCATTCTTAGCATTATTAACAAAAAAAGATGTATTTATTTTTTCCAATTTAACTCCAATTTTCTGTTTTGATCCCTTGTGTCTCTTTATAAATGCAATACATTCAACAAGCTGTCTCAAAACCTGCTAAACTACAAAGCTATTCTAGGCACCAAAGACACACTTCTGACAAATGCTGTCTCTTCCTGACATTTAAGACACTTCGTATTGACCAGAAAATAAAATAATAAAAGGTTGATTTAGTCTGATCTTGCCTAGGGCTTCATGTGAGTCAAGGGCTGCTGCTGCTGCACAGTATTATATTTAAACATGATTCAGCACACAACATACTGAGTCACTCAATAAATATATATTTATGCTGCACAAGCTGTAGTAAATAATTGCTCCTTGTCATATAGCAGACATCTTTTATTTGCTTTTTAATTACACACTTGTTTCTGTCAAATTAAGTTTGCTTGCACATGCCATCTCTTACATCATTTACTGCTGTTTATTAATCTGGATGCAGATTACATAAAATGATTGGTGGAGGTGAATATTATCAATGAAAGACTTGACTTAAATTCATCACAAAGCAACTGCATAACTTCAGAAGCAACACAGTGCAGAGCAGAGTGAGTGTTTCACACTGTGCCATATTTCAATATACTTAAAGATAAAAATGGTTATATACCAAAGATTAGGGCCGTGCAGAGACGTTTAAAGGGGCGGTGCCCAAAGTTTAAAAAAGGGCAGATAGCAGGCTGAATGACAGCATCTCACATTACTAACAAATCCACTATAAAACGCTTTACAAACATAAAGCAATATCAACAAGTCACTTCCCTACACATCTCTCTCCATGATGGTAACAGTTACACTTTTATATAAAATGGCTGCAAATTAACCAAACCTACCCAAACTAAATTGAATATAAACACACATAACATCAATAAAACAAAACCCCAACTGTCTTGCTTAAATGACACAAAAATAAGTAAACTCTAAAGAAATACCCAAGAAAAGGGCACTTGAGGCATCCAGGAGCAAAGGGGTTGACAAATAGTTCAGTGAACTGAACTCACATCAGAACAGTTAATTAATTTCTCAGATTCACTTACTGAATTACAAGTTATGTACAAGTTATCACAGAAGTTATCCATAAGGAGAAATTAAATAAAATGATTAAAGGGTTACTTCACCCCAAAATAAAAAATATTAATCAAGTTCCAAATCTGTAAAAACTTTGTTCGTTCTCGAAACACAATTTTAGAAAACTGGGAGACTTGTGACTGTCCCATTGACTGCCAAGTCAAATACACTGTCATGGTCTAGAAAAGACCTTGTTCATTACTTGGCAGTCAATGAGACAGTCACAAGCCTCATGGTTTTCAACCAAAATATCTTAAATTGTGTTCCGAAGATGAACACAGCATTCATGAGTTTAAAACGACATGAGGGTAAGTGATTAATGACCACATTTTCTAGAATTTAATATCCTACTTTTATTGAACAAACATGCTTTAAATGGATCAAATTATGAATCATAAATGTATGTTAAAAATATATTTTTATATTTATATATTTTTTTACACTATTATATTTTACACTATTGATGAATGCAGGCTTATAGTTCAGAAGAGACTTCTTCCAAAAGCATTAACCCTTATTTGTACTAAGTGAAAATAGCGATAGAGGCTATGTACACTAGACACTCCGAAGCATTAAACCATCTTACCAACCCCAAACATATGAAATGAATATGTGAGTTAGTAAATGGCAGGATTTTTTATACCATGGTTGAACTGGAACGGAGATATATAATGTTGACAGTACATGATCTCTTATTACTGTTTTATTAGATGGAGCTGTGTAAAGAAATCATTCTTTCTTTCTTTCTTTCTTTCTCTCTCTCTTACACACACACACACACACACCCATGTACATGCACACAATGAGGAAAACAGATGATTCCCTCCATTGTCCATTGTGAAAAAAAAATCCTTTCAGCTTATCCAGGCAGAGCGTGAAAAAATAACCTGAGTGCCCTCTTCAAAACACCATGGCAACTCTCTGGCCAGTCCCGGTTTATTTCTTAACCTTAATTCCTCCTTTTCAAAGCACCTCTTAACCACTGTGAATTCTCTCTCGTTCTTTCCTTGTCTCCTTACTACTCTTTCTTTGCTTCTAACCGTTCTTGTCAACAATGAACCAAGACAGATCTTAATACCAAAATTCTAAAGCTGACTTTGAAACCCAAAAATGGCTTGACTGTGTGATATTTGCCAAAGCTTCCAGACTATGGCAAAAAGCCCTTGGCTAAAAAGAAAAACACAGTTAAACAAAAAGCATGAGAAAACAAGCAAATAACTAATTAAAGAGTTCGTTTTTTCTTCCATTTGCAGCTGAATTTCTTTCTGCTGCAACAGAAACCAAGTTTGACGTCTGCCAGACCTTCTGTTTCAAAAGGGTTCTATCTTTGATTTTAGATGACCCTAGACACAAATGGCCTCAAATCATGCTCTTTTATCCAAATGAAAAGAGGTGAGTGTTGTGATGAATAATGCATCAATGCTTTTTCTCAGTCTGCTAGTATGTTAGACTGCCTCAGTCCAAGCCATCCTTCACTCTTCCAGACTTGAATCCAGGGCTAAAGGAGTAGGAAATAATTAAAGATAGCCGTTAGAATTCTTTCAGCTCGAGTGACCTAGAGTAAAGCCTTCTCTCAAACATGCTCATCATATCTCTCTCAAATACAGACACCATTTCACCTACAACTCACCCTTAAATTAGGCTAAATATTCTTTATATTGCTTCAATGGTTCCATAAGGAACATTTACCATTCCTGGTTGTCTATAAAAGCTTCTTTATATCTGAATAAGGTTCTTTAGATTTTTAAAATGTTAAAAACTTCTTTTATGGAATTCTTGAAGTGTTCTTTGAAGAACCTCTGTAAAATCTTTGTAAAAACAAGGTTTTGGAACCCTTATTTTTCAGAGTACATGCACTGACGTATGTCTTATCAATAGTTCTGTTCTATTTCATTTAGATAATATAGCTTGGAGAAATTGGTTCAGAATGATAAATATTTATTCATTTATTTGTTTGAGCGTGACAAACACACCTGCTTTGAGTTACAATGAGCTCAATCAGTATCCACCCACAGCGGTTACCATGCACACACACACACAGGCAGAGTAATAGCACACCTGTGTTTTGATGTTTACATGCAGACAGAGAATCCGACTGTGGTCATTATCTGCATGTCTGTGTTTTGTAAAAGATGAAGCCACTTATGTAAACAATACTTGACATGTTCTTCGCCTTGCTTTACGAAGCGCTGCATGATTCCCAAACAACATCAATACTTATAGAAAGGGAGAGATGTGTACGTGCATGCTTTTAATATGCCTTTGAATCTTCAATCATAAGAGACAGTCTGAGACAGAGAGCGAGAAATGAAAGAGTAAGTGAGTCAGATGGCATCAGTGGGGGCCACTTTATCATATTTTACTTGAGGCTTAATAAATATCCTTCTGGAAAACACAACGAAGGGTAATAACATCCCCATTTCATTTGCCCTCCTACTCTTGTCAATCACACAGAGTCTCAGAGTCCTCTGTGCGGTTCACTAATTATCTATTCCACATTTGAGTTCTAATTCAAAGCAGATGAAAATGAATTTATGTGCCTTGTAATAGGAGAATGTTAGGGTGAATTCATTAAAGTTCATTATACTGAAAATAAGCAGATTTAGCACCTGATTAAATTAACAAACTGTGTGTGTGTGTGTGTGTGTGTGAGAAAGAGGAAGTGAGGGCAATAAACAGACAGATGAAGTTCAGTACTGTTGCTCTAATACTGTTGGTTTCTGTATGATAAATTGCTTTTCTCTTTATGCTCTAACAAACCCTTGGTTGATTTAAGATCAGCAGGGCTACACTTTAATCTTGAGTCTCCAAATCCTGGGATATAAAAGCTCAAATGCATCAGTATGTACAAACCTGGCAGGATATTGCAGTAACACTAGCTGGGGATGTTTTGAGTGAGGTAAAAGTTGTTTTTCATGATGACAGCACCCTGAAGTGGAGAACAAGACAGATTGACAAGTTTCAAAAACTAATATTTCAATAGTTCCCACTTCCTCGGCTTAAATAAATAATAGCTTGTTTGGCGGACTGTCCAGTGGACAGGCAGGGAGCCCGGCGGCCTCCGAGCCCTAGAAAGTTTACCCCTAGGAGGCTAGGTTTAACAGGTGCTCGGAGCCCAGCCTGGTTCCCGCAAGCCCCCCCAAAGGAAGTGGGGAATGTGGAAACAAATTAGATCTGGCCCCGGATCAGGTGGTGGAAAGGGGAAGGCGGTGGAAGACAAAAAAAATGCAGATACTAAGGAGAGGAAATGGGAGTTATTTAAGGTGGCAGAGATGGGTTTGGTGGGGTAATTAATAACAACGAGATTGGAAGCAGCTGCTATCGTTCGTGCATGGTCCTCCCGAAATTCGATGAAAGTGTAATTTAAACACTGCAATAAATTCTAGAGTTTGCCAAAAGATGCACAATTAAATCGTAAGAGGTTAGAGATGGATATTATGGAAAAGATGGGATACTCCAATGTGAAATGACAGGTGAGAAATTACATGTCCAAATAAGCTATACTCACTTTGTTGAACTGGTCTGTTTTAGAAAGAAAAGGGCTCTGTAGTGGGAATGCAGCAAATATCACCTCACACCAGCTGAGGGGACCTTATCACTGATCCACCACATTAAATATTTTCTGGCAGCAAAGGTTAATATATGATATAATTTCCTGTTGGCAGATGTTTAGTGCATCTGCTTGGAAAACCAAAAATGAATGACACTGAATCTAATTTAAATTGAATGCCAAAAATGTTAAAGTACTTCCAAAAGCACTTTAGTTCATGGTTTTAGTACCGCATTAAAGCCAACAATTTGCAACACATCTACTTAGAAAATTGAATGTATATCTGTATAAAGCGGACATTACAAATCAAAACAGAGTCAGAATAAAATGAAGTAATTTTAATAACAAACATTATCCAGCAGTTCAAATGATGAAAGGAAATTTACTTAAATATTTATCTCCTTATCCATCCATCCATCAATCCATATACCTACCTACTGTATACATATACAGGTGAATCAGACAAGGTCAATTTTGATTTCATGCTATGTACGTATTTCAGTTTTACGTTTTAGACACACACAAAAAAGCAGGTTTAAACAAGTGAGAGGCAAAGAAATGTTCTGTAAGAGAAAGAAAGAATGCTGGCTGCTGCACACACACACACTCCATCAGATCAGTGTCTCCACAAGGTGTTATTTCAGCTGTTAATCACACACTTCTCACACACAGACACCCTTCAGAGAGATAAGTAGTTGTTGCAGACCTCAACAGAAATAGCATGGCATATGTGTCAAGCTGGCAAATCAAAGACGTAAACTTTGTGTGTGTGTGCGCGCCTGATTTTGTCATGATTACGCACGCTTCATTTGTAACAGGAAATACATTAGCATGTGGAAGTGACTTGGTTATGTGTATTTACAGGAACTTAAGAGGTTTTGGAGCTGAGAAATTGTTTTGTGTGGGTTTCACCGTCGGGGTTCTCACTCGCAGTGATAAGTGTCAGCACGGCACTCTCCTGTTCTCCTCCTCCCTTCCTTCATTACCATCCTATCAACCGTCCTTCACTCCCCAGGGAAGCACATAGACAGAGCAGAGGCACGCACATATGTGCACACCACTTAACAGCCATCTCCACGTCCCCATGCACGTCACATGCACTTCCCTTAATACAGAATCTGTTTGATAATAACGCAGCGAATTATCACACAACCTTTTCTATTCCTTTCCTGTCTCCTAAATTGGTATTCACCCAGCACCCCTCCCCCTGTTTTTTTTTTTATTCATCAGTATCTTTCCAATTATATTTCAACTAGTTGATATACATTTATACATATTTATTCAGATATTTTTGCAAAGCACTTTCTTGGCAAGGTGCTGAAGACACAGGTGTAAATTTACAGAAGAGCAGATTAGCATGTGAATCAATAAAAATAAAAAAAATCAGCTTTTCGTTAATATTCCATTCAGACGTTTGAAGTCAGTAAGATTTGTAATAATTGTAAAACTCTTATGCTTACCTTTAATTCGATACAGAAAAAATGCAATAAAACCAGTAATATGATAAAAGATTAGTAGAACTTAAAATCTTTAGGAAAACCAAAAATGGGCAAGACATAATGAACATAATGAAACAAAAATGGGAAGAAACAAACAAAACAAAAAAACAGATATTGTGACAATGTTTTAAAATGTAATTTATTCCTGTAATCGAAAGCTGAATTAATGTAGTCTTCAATGTTACATGATCCTGCAGAAATCAGTCTAAAATGCTGGTTTGCTGCTCAAGAAACATTTCTGGTTATTATTAATGTAGTGCTTCTAAATTTGATTATTTAGGAAACTTTAATAAAAAGAAAGTTCAACAGAACAGCATTTATTTAAAGCACAAATCATCTCCAACATTATAATGTCTTTTAAATTCATGACCATACATTATTTTAAGTCTTTTAATCCTTTAAGAAATGTTGTTGATCTAGTTCACAAAACTGGTCTAAGCAACTCATTTGCAAATCAAACTGATCCAGTTTTTACGTTTAAGTGGTTCAATGATCGAGTCACAAGCTGTTATCCCAATAAATTATAACTTAGTACATAACTATGATATGACCTTCGAAATGTCAGAATGTTTTTGAAGTGAATTTCGGGTGAATTATCTTTAAAAGCTTTTCACTATATGTGGTTTTTCTACATGCAACTCATGCAACCTGGCTTTATAAAAATATGTACCTCTGTGTACAGTTTGTGCAATACTGTTTTTATGTGTCTGAGGCCTACTTCATGTTTCACAGCAGTTTCAAAGAGAAATGTCCACTGAGTGAAGCTAAAACAATACACAGACCCTGGCACATTTGATCCCAGTTTTCCATTGTATCAAATCCAATCCTAAATATACAATGCAACAAATACTGGTATAAAAACACATTTTTTAATGCAACCGTGTCATTTCGGTAAACTTCCTTTTAAAAGATTTGATCTGTTTTGTTGAACTGTAGTTACACGGGATTCAGCAGAAGCTCCTCGCCTCTCAAGTACATCTGTGTACTCTGTGAGCTACTGAATAAACCTATGTCTATGATAACCCATACAAATGAAGTTGGAAAAGCATCGGTTTTCAAATATCTCAGCATATTAATATTGTATTAAGTCATAACATGATATTCTTCAAGTAATTGTGTGAAAATTATGCTTTACTAATCGAAAAAATTTGTGTGAAAAGGAGTAAAAGGTATTGGAATTTTACAGTCTTTAGTGTTCATTTCTTTTGGAAACTGCAGTGATAAGTACTTGTTGGTATATTTCGTGTCTCGATAAAAAGTGCACCCAGCTACATTTATACCATGAGACCAGGTAGGAATCGTGGGTTAAAGAGAATGACAAGATTTTTAAATCAATGTGTCAAATCAAATCAAACGAGTTTCCTCCAATTGTAATTTCCATTAGCGAGGCGGTCTTATAAAGAAATCCTCCTGCGTGCAGCTGTTCAGATCAATTCCTGGTTATGCATAAGAAGAAAGTGACAGGAAGTCCATAAACCTGCACTGTACTTTTGACACTTCTTGTAATACGTTAAACAAAATCTCAGGAGGCTCTGTTGCACACCACGTGACCTACAGCAATATCAATATTTACTTGATCTATAATCATCCAAAACCTTATTACTGGAACAAATGCATGAAACAGCCTATACTCACACACAATCATTCCCTCTGCACAGCTAATTTGTTTGCCTGTCTTGGTAAACACGGCGAGCAATATTTTACAATGTGTGCCACTGTACTGTAGGTTGGTGCAAGTCGTCTATTTAATTTGAAAAGAGAGTCATCAGACATACACAGATCTACACACACAAATACACAAGTACATTTTATCAGCCAACCAATTTTAGGAAACAAAGAAAGCACAGGATGTAATTTCAGTTCAGTCCATAAATCGACATTGTCATGATTGGTTGACTGTGTCTGGACACATTAAGAGCTCTGCTGCATGTTTAACTATAATGAAAGTCAGCTATAATTCAGCACGGAATAGCAGAATAGATGAAGTCATGCAGCTTAGTCTTTGATTATGATAATATATGTACATATTTCTGCAGCTGATTAAGAGAAGCAAATGTGCAACGCCCGACACGGTCAGAAGCATTTAACATAGCTAATTTCCATGGAAAAGGGGTTGTGTGTTGGGAGAAGGTTGCTTTTGATCTTGCATGGGGATGAAGAGTTATAGTGGTAAGGATTTAGCATTTCATAAGGTTACTGGTTCAAATCCAAATAGAAATCACTAGAGCTAAATGTAAACTAGAATTCATGATGCACTACGAAAACATTAGTGAGGGGTCATGTGACAACAATAAAGACCATATCTGTGGGGCTGATGATGTTTTTTATATTTAATTTCACATTAGGCTATATATTAGAAGGTTCACATGACACTGAATACCAAAGTAATGATGACTTTTTTTTTTTTTTTTGCTTTGCATCACAGGAATAATTTTGAAACAATAAAATATAAAAATATAAAACTGAAAGAAAATAATGATTTGCATGGAGTTTGTGCACGCATGTTACACTACAGAGTTCTGATTTGTCAATCCACCTTATTTAATTCATTAATACAGAGGGGATGGTGGTTTTACTTTTTGTCTTTTTCTTTCCACCAGGGGAATGCCTTTTTCCAAACCCTTGCATTTGTTCATTGAACTAAACTTACTATAATTTTTATTGAATTCTGTCACCAAAAACATAATTTGATGCTAAATGAAGACGTTTAAATGTATAGACTAATGAATGATTGGAATTTAATGATTGTACTAACAATTACACAGTGAAACTATGATCTAACGTAATGCTTTTATGTTATTTATATAAAATATATAATTAAATCTAATTTTAATTAAGTGCTTTAAATAGTGCTCTTTAATTTAAATTGTGTATTTTCTGTACTCTGTCTTGAGGCCCCTGAAGGTGTTCAAACCCTGTTTGAAAACCCTATTAACAGATACATTAAAAAATAGATGGAGTTGAAGAAAAACAGACAGGCTCCTTTCAGGTGGGCCAGTATCTCTGTAGGAAACTATTTTGGGATGTGTTTAAAGGCCTCCTGAAAAGAGAGGTGTTGTGGTTATCTGTCCAATTCACACTTCATGAAGGTGAGAAGAGAAGAGGAAAAAACGTAAGAGATAGACAAGCTATCACATGCACAGCACCCCACTGATGACCCTCATCAGAGAGTAAGAGAAAACAGTATGGTTGTCACAGGAACGCTGATGAGGCGTGTACCGATCCTAACAGGCTCAACGTGCACCTTATCTCCAAAGCAACTACGGGCTGACACACGTGTAAAGTGGGTGACAAGGCAGTGGTGTGTGCATCTGCAGCCCTCCAGCAAGGCCATCTGTCCACACACATCACACCAGCCCTAATGAGGCAGCTAAAGGTCAGCTTAACTCTGCTCCATTCAGGAATGCCCTTGGCCACCCCAAAGGATGGCCAGATGTCCCGATTACAAAGGGTCACTGGTGGTAACTGGTGCGATACCTGAATCAATGCCCTGCGGTAGAGAGAAAGAAAGAAGTCGGAAAGTATATGTTGGAAGTTTAAATCCTGATGTTCTGTGTAGCCTATTTAATATCCCACAAGACACAGTCAAGTAAATTGTAATTGGAAACTACTCTGTAAAAACAAATAATTCGGTTCAACAAAAAAAAAAAAGAATGAAAAAGGTTTGCATCAGTCTTTTTTAAAAGTGATTGGATTTCTGTTCAAACAAACATTATTTTAAGTGAGCTGGAGAAACTTAATGATCTGCAACATAAACACAATTTTTTAAGTTGATTACACAAGATAGGTATTAGGGAAGTAGAATATGGTCATGCAGAATATGTGCTATAAACAGCTAAAATTTAATAGTTAATAGTGACAATTGGTCCCTATACTAAAGTGTTAACATATCTAGCATAACATATGCAACTGTAAAAGGTTCTTGTTTAGCATTTCATTTTAACGAACATATAAGATATTGTCACTGGCAATAGCTCATATAATTAATGTAGTGAATAACTACATGTAAAATACCAATACGAGCACTGCAACATAACACAAACTCTTTTAAATGTCAAATATAACAGCAATAACGCTAATAAAACTAAATAAAATATCGTTCCTCTTCACCATTTATCCAATCTTATGCAAAGCGTGCTGTGGACTATAACCATATTTATAAAATGAGACCATTTTTTTTATAAAACTGCACAGAAATGTCAGTTTAAATTACACACGCACACTGATGTAGACTAATCATCAGCCTTATAATGTAAACAGAACTCATTAACTACAATTCAATTAAATCAATACATGTTACTATAGATCAGGGGTAGGCAACATCAGTCCTGGAGTGTCGATGTCCTGCAGAGTTTCATTTCAACCCTAATCAAACACACCTGAACAAGCTAATCAAGGTCTTCAAGGCAACAGGAAGGTAAGGTTTTATTCAGGGTTGCAGCTAAACTCTGCAGGACATCAACACTCCAGGATCAACGTTGCCTACCCGTGGTATAAGCTATTAATGAAACATGTCGTGAGATTATATTTGTAAGGATTATTATTGCCCTTTCTACAGATATCAGCATGTATTTTATAAACTATAAATGTGTGATTTTGCTTGTACTTCTGTGTTTTTTAAACATATGAAACCTACAATTAGCAGTATATGGTTGAAAGCCAAGCCTGATGACACCGGTGTGACTGTACAAGCGAAAGGGTTAAATCATCTGAACCAACAACATGTATGTTAGACTATATTCAATCTTAACTACTAAAAGAGCTGCTTCCAGAAGTCATAGATCCTCTTTTGTCTATTAAAAATTCATCACCATTGGAAGATATCATCAGGAGACATGGTGTTAGCTTTCACTGTTATGCTGATGAGACTCAGCTCTATATTTCTACGCAGCCAGGGGAAACACACCAAATTGAGAAACTAGCGGAATTCATAGTCGATAGGTGTTAATTATCTGACCACATGTAATAATCTAGAACACTGTTTAACACTTGGTGGCTGCTCTGTCAGTTCTTCTTCATCAGTCAGGAACCTAGGTGTGCTGTTTGATAGCAGTCTTTTATTTGAAAGCCATGTTTCTAGCATCTGAAAAACTGTATTTTCCAACTCAAAACATATCTACAGTAAATTGCGTCCTATGCTCTCAACATCAAATTCAGAAATGTTAACCTCTTACACTCTGCGGCCGTTTTGGGGAATTCCCCCTGCATTTTGCCTACCAAATTAAAGAGCTTCTCATACCCACATGCAGAGGTGTATATACAAAAGATTGGTATCATTTTAAAGGAAACCTTTTGAAATTACATAAAACA
>JAUCMU010000063.1:11188095-11220047 GCA_032275025.1 Enteromius treurensis
TCAATTCGTGGTGGATTCACGAAAGTCGAGTAAGAATCGTTCCTGCATCACGAAAAAAACTTGTGCGACCGGTCTGGTATATATATGTATATAGAATATTAAATATATGTCAGCTATGGATAAGTATAGACTTTTTTTAACTTATCTGGAAAGAAGAAAACATATATTAGTTTAAATATATGAACTTATTTAATACAATACTGACAATATTAAATCATTCAATTTTATACTTTTTTAAATTTTATATTCCATATTAAATACGTATTATTTTCACATAACAAATATCAAAAGAAACTCTTTCTCTGATATGACACATTTTGCATAATATGTAAAACTAATATGATGTTGTGCCATGAAATGAGTCTGATTCATTCAGATGCTGCTGCATTCAGTGACTGACTTATCTTGATAAGGAATGAAAATAAAAAAGTTGAAGTAAAGCACATGATCTTGTCCGGTCCAGTGATCAAGAACGATCCTCAGGAGTATTCCAGGGACATATATGAATCACCATCTTCTGGCTGGATGTCAGAACTGAGTCAATGGGAAATGTCTTTTCCTATAAGTCCAACATCTAGGTGTCATGGTCTTCTCAGACTAAAAGACGTGAACAAATGGGGCCATCCTATCCCTTTAAGCAAAAAGGGCATCCTTTGATTTGGCGTCGAGTGCTTGCGTCATGACCCTGTCAATCATCAAAGTGACATTATAACCCCGTGTCTCAAGAGGTGTGTTCAATCAATCCAAAATCTGCGTTTTATCAATTTGTCATTGTCAATAAACAGCAATCTTCATGCCATCATTCCTGGATGTAAGTTATCTGTTGCAGCACTTTTTTTTCATCAAAGTATCCCAATTAATATATATTTGCTCAACAAAGATACTTATGTTAGCCCACAATAAAGAGAAAAAATTAGAAAAACATCTTTACATAAATATTACAACCATCTCTCTGTCCCTTTTCTCTCTTTTTATGCATTTTTCTTCATTTTTCCATCTGTCTCATTGGCTTCACGCCTCTTTCCTACACTCTTGCCCTCATCCCCTCCGCGCCTTCTTTCCTTCGTCTTCACACCATTTCTGGCTCCAGGGGACCGTCTGCCAGAGGGAGGGACACGGCTACAGGAAATTGGGAGGGTGACTCGATAAGGCAGGACATTAATCTGATAGGGTTCCTAAGCAACCTGCTGGGCCAGTAAAGAAGTAAAAGTATAGGAGAAAGTGTATAAGATCAGGGAGAAAAAGTGCAACACAGGGGCGTTGTGCATTTATTTATATTTTTGTGGGGGCACCAGTGACAGTCTTGACTCACACTGCCCCCACTGACAAGACATGCCCAACTAGTGCATAAAGTTGAACAACTTTTAAAAAAAATTTTTACTTTTTAATTTAGTTAGCTAATATAATTTGTTGGTGTAATGGTGCAGTTGTTCTTTACTGACCCAGATTTAATTCTTGAAAAAACTTTTTCTCATAACATTTGTGTGAGTAGATGAGGACAGAAGTTCAGTTTAACAAAAACAACCTGAGAAACACTCACATGATTTAACTGACCAAGCATATCTGACACTTTTTGAACAGTAATATTTTATTAAGCATATATTAAATTGATTAAAAGTGACAGTAAAGACAGTCATAATGTTACAAAAGATTTCTATTTCAAATTAAAATGTCCTGTTTTTCTTTTTTATTTTCATCAAATAATACTGAAAAACAGTAAATGTTTATATTTGATCAAATATTTGATTTCATGTGACACTGAAGACTTGTAATGACTGCTGAAAATTCAGCTTTAGATCACAGAAATAAATTGCATTTAATAAATAAATTGCAAAATATATATTTTAACAGAAAACGTTTTTTTTTTATCGTATTAATATTTTACACTATTACATATTATATATATATATATATATATATATATAGGCTAATGTTTAATTTTGTACATTCACTATTACACTGTTAATATTTCAAGACGAGTAAATTATTAATATTATTTCAGATGAACTGATGGATATACATTCAGTGTTGCCATGGATGACTGTGATGGAGCCATGTAATAAGATGAACGAATGCATTATGTATGGACATGAATTAAAAATGAACAATAGAATATGTATACATTAACCTAGTTTTATAAATGCTGTAAGAAAACTATTTTTTTTTTTGTTTGTTTGTTAACAAACTGACCCTTATTTTAACTGTAACAACACTTTTTTATTTACCAATAATAATTCTGTAACTTCATTATCAAAGAAACATTTTATAGCTATTGCATTTAAGATCTTAGGGATGCTGTACTGTAGTCAGTCTCCCAAAAACACACACATACACAAAGCGTGAGATTTGAGTAATGGAATATTGTGATTTGACTAATGGAAAAGTAATGGTACTTTGCTTTTCTGAGCAGTATACTTTAAGAGAAGAGATGATGTAAGGACAGGCTGTTCATTTTGAAGCTCATTAACACTGAGAATCTGATGGTTTGGGCTTTTAAGTACAGTGCACATAATCACACACAAACACTTTTGTCTATATTATTGCGAATACAGAAAAAAGTGTAGTTTCTTTCAAATATGTATGTCCAGATGTTTGCCCCGGTGTTCTCTCTAATTCCTCCATCTCTCCACCACACCAGTATCACCTCTTTTTCCATTCTATATTTATAAAATTGCATCCATTACCAAAATTTAGCTTATTAGTTCTCGAGGGTAAACATTAATAAAACATAATGAAAAGGAAATTTCTTTCATCGTTTACTAGCCTTCATGCACTTTCTAACACACAGTATATTATCATTAAAAAGGGAGAACTTCTGAAGGCTTTGCTGGTCGCTCTTTTCCCTGCAATTCAACAAGCTTCATAAAACAACACAAAGGTATATTCTGAAGTCATATGATAAATTTGTGTGAAGAACAGACAAAAATGTAAGTTTATTTCCATTCTCTGCTAATCATCCCCTTCAGTGAGCTGTGAACTGTGGTAAATGAATCACTGACTCAGTGAGTCGAACTTGAGAACCAGAGCACTCAGAATCATGTAGACGGTTTGTGAACTGATTAACAATAAGAAAAAGATCCAGATCAAAAGACTTAAAAACAATTTAAATGCACATTCATTATTGCTGATAAGAACAGGGTGTTTGAATGATTTTCGTTCTGTTTCTCACACCAAAGCATTGAATGGTTTCAGAAGAATTGGAACAGAGTGCAGAAATCTTAAGAGGCTATTGTCTGTCCCACATTAAAATGCATTAACTTCTTAACATTCAGCTGAACTGTAGCTTCTTAACTTCTAGACTTTCTAAAAATAAAAACTAGTAGTGAATTTTGAACTGGCAAGACATTCATTGCCAATGACTGCACTTTGATTCCGGAAAATATAGTTTAATTCCATGCCTATTTGAAAACTTGTCAGGTTTTTTCATAATTGCATTTGTGTGTGAGAATTAGCTGTTTATTATTTTGCTCTAAGGGAGTCGTATATTGTCGGAAATAGTCATTACTATTCATTAGCATAAGGGAAACCAGGAAACTTCATGCTGTTTCTTTATTACGCTCATTTTTGTTCAGATTAAGCCTTTAACACAGACTGTCTCTTGTTCACACAATCCCCTTATTCTTCTCCTCCGCTCATCTCTTCATATTTTAACATGCAAGCACTCTGTCACCACATCAAAGGGATCAGCTTTTCAAAGAGTGTAATCCCAGCCTCCGTCAGTGTGTGTGTGAGAATACTGTACAGTAGTAAAAATGCATGTGAAAAAAAACATTTTTTTTTTTTTTTAACTTCTAATGTTTTTACGTTGCTATATGCTTTTACAAGTCATGCTTATTGTTAATGTGCACTTGCATAGTCAGAAATGCAGTAGACAGGCTGATATGGTCAGACAGACCCAGGGGAGTCTGATCCAAAAGGTCATTTAACACCTTACGGAAATCTAATGTGACTTTGCGTTAAAGCAAACCGCCTGTGGATAGACTTTGACACACAATATCAATGTGTGTGTATGATGTAAAATAAGACCTGTTATCACTACATTATTTTCCACCTCATTACCATCCATGTGAAAGATCTTTCTCCATTATAGAACACACAAGAAACAAGGGCAGTGCTCAACATTTCAGTTTAAAGGAACGGTTGCATTTTTTTAAGCATTTACAACCATTCTTGCCCATTGACATTTAAAATCAGCAACCTTTAAGTTTTAAATTTGCAAGCTTTGCTTCAAGGGAACTAAATTAATTCTGTCAAAGCGGCTACACAGCAGCAATAAAAAAATTAAAAAATGAAAGTCTTGGACCCTGTCATCGTTAGCAAATCTACTAAATGGCCTTCTTTGAGGATTTAAAAACAGCGTGAGGTTAATCTGCATATTTAACATATAAACCGTCCAAACATAATGTTTAAGGTGTTAAAATGTAAAACCAGATGTGAAATGCAGGTGGAAGTGCTTCCTGGTGGAACTGGAAAAAAAAGTAACAGCGGTTCTGTTGATATTATTGATGTTTTTTTGCTAATATCTCAGCATTTGATGATGTTCAGCCACTAAGTTTGCCACATGCTACCCAGCAGGCAGTACTGCTCATAGTGACAGTACATGTGTCTGATTAAATATGAGCCTGGCACTCAATTAAGATCCCGAAGCTCACAGAATGTGTTGTACACACAAACAACTTCAATGTGAAAAAGACGAGCAATGATGCACTCGTCATGTCCAATCAGAAACCCTTCGAGGGCAGATCTCAGCCATAGGTCCAGCTGACATCAATGTCATTTCATCATTCTGTGACGCAAGTAGTCGAGGTTTTAATGGGTTAACGTGGCCTTCAGCATTTAGCAGTACAAAGCAATAAATAGCCTATGGTTTATTTCCAAAAGAACGTTCTTTCAGTTGAAAATTTTAAAAACCTGCTTGCAGGGCAGACATTTGTAGGAAGTGCAAGAAAGAAACAAAAGCCAGTCAGAGGTTTAGAAGGCAGCAAACAAACAAAAAAATAAAAAGATTGCTTTGAGATTAAATGACAGCATTGGGACCAGCATTGGAAACAGGTTAAATGGATCAATTTTAGGAAATCTGAAGGCAGAAATGTGAAACATAATACATACTTAATATCAACTTAATAGAGTTCATTAACAATAAATCTCCTGTTAAAACTAATTGTGCATTATTTGAGCTGCAGTTTTTTTGTAATATATTCCATTGAAGCCATGAAATCAGATATTAACTTTACACAGGAAAGTTTATTAACTCAATAATAACAATAATTTGAGCACACATATTGTTTAAGTACGTGATTGTTCCCATTCACTTCCATTTTCAGTTCCTCGTTGTAACTAGAATAATTTTTTTGCTAATGCTGTTTGAACAAATATTGTTATTTAGGCTATAACATTTCCTGAGCCGGAACCCCTGTGCTCCTTCTCAGCTCCTGACCTTTGTTAGAAAAGGGACTTTAATTGTGATATCAATTAGTCCAGACAGCTTAGTTAGAGGTGAGCCCCATCCGAGCAGACATTAGAAACAATGTAATCAGGGAATGAGAGGGACTTTAAATGTCTCCTTTGTTAATTCAATAAATCTATGAAGACCTGTATAATTAAGCATAAGAATACCAGAACAAATATCAGTGCAAAACATTTGCAACAGTTAAATGAGTTTCATCTAAGCTTTATATATTAACATTTATATTATGAAACTATTGCTTTTTTCTGTTTAGTTACAGTATAGTTACTTAACGTTCACAAAAATCTGTTTATTTCTTCTGATGAAAGCTCCAGCATCATTTATCAAATGTCACTCATTTACATTATAAAGTGCAGCATCAGTGTCCAAACCTATGGGATTACAAATTAAGGGCCAGAGATGATCGGTATTTTAAGTTTATAGTGCACAAAATTAATGAATTGTTTATATGGCATAGCTATGCATAGCTTGCGTCCTCTTTTGTTTTGCATGGCACAGGGAGAGGAGGGCTGTCTGTAAACATCCATCAGTTAAGAAAGCCGTAATGACTCAGCACAGAAAACAGAGGGGGATGTTAACCATAACATCCCACTCTCTCTCATTATGCATCTTTAAAATGGCTTAAAAAGTCTCTGTTTGTCCTTCTAATAAATTGTGTAAGCAAGAGAAAACATTAGATGAAAAAAGACACTCGCTGCTCACCATCATCATGAATGCAGGTGTGTGTGTGTGTGTGTTTGTTTTTGTGTGTGTTTCCTTGCAGCAAGAGGTGAGTAATGAGAAATCACAGCATACCTTGGCTCTGTACTCACACATGATGCACTCACCCTGCTCTGAAATCTTTAACCAGAACTGTCAGTCACTCCACACACACACACACACACACACACACACACATTCAGCTTCTCTCCAGACACACATCCTGAAAATACCAGAAAAACAGACCTCAGGAAATCTGATTACTGGTAAACAAACTCATCGTGATTCATTTTAAACATCTATCGAAGAAGTGGCCATAAATGACTACTTAACACCTAAGGCACCTTTTAAGCCCGGCCAACTATTAGGAAAATGGATGATAATGAGACAACCGAATGTACCTATGGTGAGAGTACAAAGCCGTAGCTCTTTGAGAGGAATGTTTTTTAGCCTTGTGTCTCTGGTGCTTTCTTTTGCTTTCTTTGTTTCTTTCATTCTCTGTTTCTCTTTCATATACTACATGTTGCCATTTATAAAATTACTGGGCATAGAAGACTCTTCAAAATAATTAAAATAACGAGAAGAAGCATCCATTGTATCATTTATGTCACAAAGGATCTTAAATTGCTTTGATTCTGGAGTTAAAATGACAGCTGTTTCCTTCCACAGTAAGAATCTAATATGCCAGATATAATATGATCAAATGACTATGATGTTCACTGGAATGAGATCAGAACTGAAATTCGGGAGAAAGTACAGTGTGTAAAAGGAAGTGTGCTCAAGCGCCCTATTGTTAATGTGATAAGTGACACATTATGGTTGACTTTTCAGCAAAACCCTGTAAAATCCAAGAAGGCCTTTGTTCAACAGCAATCCAGCTGAGACGAAACCCATGAGCTCTGTGGGAAGCCTCCAGTGAAGCTGAAATTGTCGCTCACTGCATTCATCTTGCTTCTTTGATTTGTGCTTCTTGAATGTCAGAGACTTCAGACAGTGACAATTGTTATTATTTTGCAGCTTCTTTCATCATCCACCCACTTTCACATTACTATTCGAAACAATAAAGAGGTCATGTCACTTATTTTTTATGAATGAGCAGAAAAAATATAATTCTCTCAGTGGTATTTGTTCATCTGGTACTATGCATACTTTGCCATAAATGTGTCATATTTTTGGAATATTATTACCACCAACAAAATGTCCTTACGTAACAATTATTTTTAGTTTGCTTTTGTATCATTTTTGACCATGGTCACAATAGCTGTCTTTAAAAGCTACTGCCCCCGTGTGGGAAATAGCCCTTAATACAGCTTTGAGTAATCAACTGTCTGCAACTAATGTGTATGCTATTATTGCCCAAGATTCTGCCCTGTGTGTGCCTTTTTTTCTGAGCTGTTGTTTACATATATTTAAACTGGGATGTCAAAGCCTTGTCCTTCATGGAATCTAAAGGCACCCATAGTAAAAGCAATGAACTTGAGTTAGTCTGACATGAGAAACCCTATAACAAATTGAAATACAGACCTGATGAAAAGAGAAAATTACGAAAGATATTTGAGTTCCTGAGGACTTAAAATAAAACAAGCAACACAGAATTAATTTCACATTTGCTAAGCTGATCAAGTGAAGTGTGTCTGAACCATCAGTGAGTTAATCAGAAAATCCGTCATGAGGGAGTGTTTCTTCATTTTCCTCTTTATGCTTTGTTTTACTGTTAACTTAACTGTTTAAGTTAAGTCAAGTATTATAAATAATTTTGTTGTGAATGAAGTGTCAGTGATTTAATCAATCATCAATGGTTGCTGCTAAATGATTCAGTTTGTGACTGTTTATCATTTAAACAGAGAATTTGATAAAGCTATACAGTCTCAGCACCCTCACCATACAGTAAAGCTCAAGCTCACACGACATTTTTATATATTATATGAATAAAGGTTATATGAATCGGTGTTGAATGTTACCATGTAACTTGTGAAAGATAATTTCACTTTTAACTGCCCCACCAAGAAAAAGACATTTAAACATTTTTTGTTTGCATTTCTTATCTCCTTATGTCACTAGGTACCACACTAGATAAAACACTTGCTTTCAACACATCCCATAATTTTTCAAATATTGGCCTCTACCAAATGGTCACCAAAATGTCACTTTATGGTAAAAGTCCCTGAATTCTTACACACACACTTTAAAAATATAAAACTAAAATACTATTTTTTTTTATTTATTTAATCAAAATAGATTTTTTTTTTTAATACTGAATATTTATTTATTAAAGTATGACATAAAGTACTTCAGGTTTTCATTTTAACACAGGAAATTATATGTTTTCTTGTTTTTTTAACAATAAACTAAATGAAATAACACATAAATAACTAAAAGTAAAAAAACTGAAGACATTACATTCTATCTGCATTCAAAAACTAAAAAAGATTTTAGGCTGTTCTGTGTTAAGAAATGGCATCAAGTGTGGCAGTGCAACAGTTACCCTTTCAGTCGAATCACTTCGACTGAGCTCCTGCTTTCCTGCTCTCTTGTCTGACAGCATATCATCTGGGCGGCTGTCAGCGAATCCCGTAACAGGGCTAAGTGTATCCTTCGGGGCGCCCCGAGAGGCTGAGATGCGGTGGGTTGAGACCCATCCTGAACCACAAGCTTTGAACCGGTCCCTTCCTAGTGGAGCAGCCGGTCAAAAGACTCGCTCCGAACCACGCGCTAAGCATGCAGCCGGAGCCAGGGTTAGTCCGCAGCCACTGACCTGAGGACGCGTGCTTTTATTTGCCTCGACGCAGACCCCTTTTAATGAAGCAGGTTTCGTTTGAGAATCGAGCATATCAGTACAACACCCTGTGGCCGGTCCCTCTCAAAAACTGTTTGAGAGGGACATCTTAACAGCTATCTCAGCGACTGGCTGATAATGGCTCACTCACGGGATTTGTTGTACAAGGATGCGCAGGGACATAGTGTTTGGGCACTTCAGCCTTCAGGGTCTTCCGGTCGACAGAGTAAAGAATAAACTTTTCCCGCAGTGTAGCCATCTATTGGCCGTGTCCAGGCAGGTCGTAGTCAAGGTTGCTTTGGCATATTACATAAAAATGCCTTGAGTTGTTAGCCTTGCAAGCATGGGTCAGTCCGGACGGACAACACAGTGGTAATCGCGTACATAAAGAAGTACTACGCTCCCTGTCACAACTCGCCCACCATCTGCTCCTGTGGAGTCAAGCGGAAAAAGTAAATAAAAAACCGCTGCACGCTGTTCATATTCCAGGGCTCTCAGCTGTGTAGCCACAGCTCATGACAGTCCACCCTCCCTGGAGAATAGCGGCTTCACCCCCAGGTAGTCCAGCTGATATGGAGCACTCTGGTGATGTCAAGACACATTTCTTCGCCTTCCCATTTCTTCTGCCCATTGCCTGCTGTTTTCCCTCGCTCGGTGTGGATGCACTCGCACAGCTGGTCTCCGGGACTTAAAGACGCCTTCCCCCAGTGAGCCTCCTTGTCCCTGTCACTGCCGCATTTCACAATGCAGTGGAGGCAGCGCCCCTCGGTAAGCACCTACTCATCATTCGAGTTCCTAGAGGAGCGCGTCGGGTTGATGAAAAAAGAAATATCCCAGAGACCACATCTCTCACCCTCTTGGGATCTTGTCGCCCTACATAGCCTGCAGCATGCTCCCTCCGAGCCCCTTCAGGAAGCAGATGTAGAACAAAAATAGCTGGTGCCGAAGGACAGCGCCTTTCAATGCGCTGGTCTCTACTAAAGAGGATAGGAGACACATACACCGTCTCTGTCTACATAGAGTGCCTTGAGCTTGATCCGACTGAAAGCCCAGCCAGCTTGTGCCCAGGATTCCTACTGTGTCTTCGCGATTAGGTAGGAACCCGCAAGCTCTGCCCTGGGAGGAGGCAGACCCAGCCTTGAGTTGCTTGTCCTGTACGCGCTTTGAGAAAGTGCTGCTGCACTGACCGCACTTGGAGCGTCAGAACGCTCCAGCAGCTCGGATTGTGCTACAGACAGCAGAAAGGGAATGCTTTCTCCAAACAGAGGTTGGCTCATTGGGTGGTTAAAGCCATTCCCTTTATACCGGGGAAGTCTTGCCTCTAGGACTGGGAGCTCACGCAGAGAGTTTTGATTCGTCCTATACAACAGACTCATGGCGCCTCTTGGCGACACCGTAGAGGCTGTGTCTTCTCACGTCCTCAGCAGGACAGCAGGTGAGCGAGAGGACCGGCTGGTGCTGGCTTGCTGCGCCACTCCTACGAGATTAGTGCGCTATTTTCTCTCAGTGTTCTCTTATCTGTTCGTAACCTGAGTCCTCCCTGCCCCGCAGACGGACTAGAGCGGAATAGCTCCGGCTGTGCTTTCTCTGGGTCTCCTTCGCCCAGTAGGTGTGGCAACAAATTTCAATATATTCCACAGTCAGCCCTGTTTCCCTTCAATTATATCCATTATCTTATCGATATATTGTATTTCCTTATTCCACATGCTAGAACTGTGTGTTAACTCATGTGCTCCGCCCTCAACCACCTGCTTCAGCACCACTGAAAGCAACTCTGTCTGCCCACCCTTCATTGGGCCACAGAGGGTTGAGAAGGTTACGTGCAGATTCCTCTGTTAACGAACTGGAAAAACTAATAAAATCTCGGCAGTTGGCAGGGGATCTCTGTGTAACGCGGCCTCAGAGTCGTGGCCTTTTCCATGGGTGTTCCCATATGTAACGTCGAAGTGATACGACTGAAAGGGTAACGTCTAGGTTTCGAACGTAACCCACATTCCCTGAGGGAGGGAACGGAGACGTTACACTTTCCTGCCCCGACTCTGAGGTCGCGCTGAGGTCGCGCTGACGCCGGCAACGGCTCTTCAGCGAAAACCTGCATGTGCAATGTTATAATGTATGGTACAATGGTATAATTCTTATACTCACACAGTGATGAGGTGCACCTGAGCGCAATCAGTGTACGTCAACGTTTCATTGGCCTTTAGTAAAGGGCTCAAAGGCAATTGGTCTCTCTGGCGAGTTCCCATATGTAACGTCTCCATTCCCTCCTTCAGGGAACATGGGTAACATTCGTAACCTAGACGTTATGTTATGATTTACATTGTTTTATGATTTGTTAAGCTGTTTTATGTTATGTTTTGTTGTTTTATGTTGTTATGTTTAAAGTTATTTTTGTTTAAATTTTAAATAACATAACTGAAAACCAGTGAATAATTTTTAGATTTGCTCATCTACTGCTGATTTTTTACTTTATTTATTCCTTGAGAGATTATGCTTACATAGGCTTGCATTAGGTTTTGCTGTGAAATTAAAGTTCAGGTTGAGAACTAAGAAAAAACAACCTCTATGAAAAAACTATATTATATATTTAAATATATAATTAGCATGTTTAGCTCATGTTTGGTTTGAGATCAGCTTACAGGAAACAGGTAAAAGAACACAATACACCATCCTAGAAGGATGTACTGTGGTCTTTCGCCTCAAACCAGTAAAGCATCAAGACTTTTTAGCATTATATCTGTGCCACATATAAGTACAAAGTTGTTGCAAAAATGACTTTCTAAATCAAAATGAGGTATTTATTTTGATATGTGGAAATTGCATATGCAAAATGAGACAGACAGAACAGGTTTGCTGGTTTGTAAATGTGAGTGGTTTTATTCTGATAATTCACAACCCAAACACATTGTGTTCTACACAAACCATGTTTATCTTCGCTGCTACTGAACCAGTATTTAATGTCATCTGGGTAGTGTTTTCTTCTGCCCTGTGTAGTTTTATTCATGGTTATTGAGGATAAAAGTGTCCTGTCCATGTGGTCATCTGTCTAATTTAACCTGTTTACTGATGAATTTGGCCAAATACCATATAGTTTTCTACCATAGAGACCACAATAACTGATATGGATAGCTTTCTCCTCCCTCACAAATATGTTGTCCTACCTTTATGTGAGTGTCTGCTCAAGAACAGATTTGGGTTGCATCGCAGCGGCGGAGGACATCGGTTTAGACCCCATGAGGTTGATGTAGATGGTTATGTTCTGCTTTTTTGGAGGTTTGGATTAAGATTAAGATCTATGTGGGTTAGATCTCAGCTCCATCACTCAGTTTTAGTGATTGCTGATGCAGTTGTTGACTTCTGGAGCAAGCAACTGGCAACCGCGTCCTTCTGCATATCCTACACATACATATTCGCACAATGTGCCAAATTCGTGCTAATTCATACGACCTCACCCGTACAATTTTGTACGATTTGTCTAAAACCCCGTGACGGGTAGGTTTTCATTCTTCTAGATTCCTTTTTAATTAAAATTGTAAAGTTACAAAGTCTCAGTTCAATTCATACAACTTTAACAAACAATTTAATCATTAATTAGGCTACATTTTTTAAATTACACATATATATAATTTTATTTATTTTTCTTAAAACGTATATTATTTAATAAAACTATTTTTATTTATTTATTTATTTTGAATATTTGCCAAACTTTGAACTTGCTGAAATAAAATCTTTTATACACAATTTAAATGCAATTTTATACACAGTCATATGCACAATTTTTAAAGACATAAATCACTGACAATAAAATAATACTTTAAAATGTAATTTATTTGCTCAAACACGAAATAACATACTCGAAAAGCTTAAAGCAATCTATAGTGAATTAATTTATATGTTGGCTAATATATATATGTCCTGTGCTGTAGTTTATGTTTGGTTTACAATTTTAGTTAAAGGTATTTTTTAGCTTTTATTTGACCAAAAATGGCCAAATTCAAAGACTTTCTCCCTTTTACAGTAAATCAATTCTATTTTTTATGACTTGATTCTCACCTCACAGAAATCACAGGAGAACATACACCCACCTCCAGCGGATATATACAATGGTCTGTGTGTCTGGACACATGTACTTTATGTCAAGAGTGCAGAGACCAAACATTCAGACCAGACCAAACACTGCATTCACTCCAGAGATGTTGTGATGAGCCGCTATAGTGTGGAGACTGACCTCTGACCTTCAGCAAGGAACGGCACATACAAAGAACACGCGGCGTGGAATGTAAATAATGTACATTTACAGGATATTTCACCTCCACGCTCTCACAACAATAGATACAGAACAATAGACGGCTCTTCGTTGTATATTTACTGTGGAGAATTGAATTGATGCTGTTGGTAAAATAATAGCCACTGGATCAGTCTGTTTTTTAGAAATATTGGGACTGTTTTTTTATTAACGTTATCTGTAGGTCAGATCTCTTAGTTTTCATTTTTAATTAAAATTATTATTAATAAAAGGGCTGAAGCAATGAGGAATTGACAGTTTGTTAAAATGAGCTTGTTCTCGTAATGTTTATTTTCAGATTTGTAGCCATCTTTTGAAATGTTATCAAACTGATTCGTGTAATGCCATTGGTAATATTTACTTATTTACACTAAAATTAAATTAAGTCTTTATTGGCTTTTGTTAATTACAGACTTTTATAAAAAAGGACAGAAAGTGATTTTAAACTATTTATTATCATTATTATTAAGTTTTACATTTTAGGAACATGAAACACATTTCCTAATTTTGTCATACAATTTCAGCCACTCAAACTAAAGTATTTAAACAATTCATTGCACTTTTTTTTTTTCAAAAAGGAAAACAACAACAAAGAAACGCTAACAAAAAATCTAATAAAATCTCATGTTTAGTTACTTGCAGTTTCTTTGTCATTTGTAATGAAATTTACTAGTACTTTGAGAGAAAATTGTTTTAAAACACGTACCCCTCTGTATCCAGTTACCATGATTTATATTAGAGCAGTTATTAATGTTTTTATTTAGCTGTTTATTTTTATTTTTACATTTGGTTTTTAGTTTAATTACATTATTTTAGTTTTATGTGCTTCTGACAATTTTTATCGTTAAATAGTTTATTTCAGTTTTGGTTATTTTACTTCTGTACTTCAAACAGTTGCCAAGGCAGTTTTTTTTTTTTTTTGCTCATTTTTATTTTAAAGATTTAAAGATTAAGTTTTCTCATTTTTAATTAATTTTTATTCAAGCTTTATTTCAAACGCAATGTTTAATAAAGAAAGTTTACATAACTGTAACAGCACAATATAAGAAAACCTAGCAACCATCCACAAGTGCCTCTCATATTTACTTCAGAAATTAGTAGTCTAATTTTCTATTTATTTATTTTTTTAATCTTTCATGGAGACTTGCAGGAGACTGACTCAAGAACACCAAATGCATTGTTTACTATCACATCCTATCGCAGTCAACTTTTCCAGACTAATTTCCTCTCTGTTGTTCACTGTAATTGTCACCAAAGAACAGCGATTGTGGCTATGGCTGATTATCAAGGCCTTTAGATGTACAGATTGGTTCGATGGGCTCGATGGTAATCAGGTAAACAAAGGGCACCCATCTGCTGAGAGCGGTCAGAGAGCAAACAGGAGATGTGTTTCTAACTCCTCAGAGAGCGACAGAATGACCTCTGACCTTGCATTCATACTGACCCATCACACGTGTGTTTGTTAGCGTAGTACAGAAAGCACTGTGCACATCTCTGTCTCTGATGCTGTATGACGCAGCGTTTCTGAGGACGCTGGCTATTGTTATAGGCGGGACCAGGCGTCTCCTCACCTCCCCTGGGGTCAGCGGGATATTTGTAGCTATGTGTCACAGTGTGAGTGTTTGTTGTTGGTCTGTGAGGCTATTGAGAATAAAATGGCTATGGCACATGGAGTTAAACAAACTTTGATGATGATTTGAGTGCATAGATATAATAAGTGCAGAAGAGCAGAAGAGACTTTTTTTAAAAGCATTCAAAACTTTCGGTTACACTTTATTTTACTACTAACTAGTAGCGTGATTTCACCAAGTAGAATGTGATCCTGGATCAACATCCTTGTTGATCCTGGAACAACATTCTAATCAACCAATCAGAATTGAGGAATGGCTTTTCTAGAAATATCTGTTTTAGGCTTATAATCATAGTTAGGTGCTTCTACTACCTTGTTAATCAGCTATCATTTACCACTGATTTTAGGCATAATTTTTGGTTAGGGGTAGGTTTAGGGGTAAGGATTGGGATAAGTTTGTATTTTTGGAAAGTACTGTTGATCCAGGATCACATTCTACTTGGTGAAATCAATGCTCATTAATTCACAACTACATGTGTACTAACATGTAGACTGTAGACTGGTAGGTTTAGGGTTAGCAGAATAAGTTAACATATACATGCAAAGTTTCTGATAGTCAGGATGTAGTGTGTTGTGAAGCTATCAAAATAACGTGTTAGAAGATATTAAGCAGACTGTCTACTAACACTCTAATGACTGCTAGTTGACATGTAGTTGTAAAGTTACTTACTGTTAGTAGACTGTCTAAAGTGGACTATAAAAAAAGTGTTACTAAACTTTCAAATGAAAGAACATTCTTCTTAGTTTATTATTAAGAAATTATTAATAATTTAATATGATGAAGAATAATGATAAATAAGGTAATAAAACTTGCAAAAATATAAATATTGCTTATACAGTGTTTTTGTATAAGCACGATTTTCTGTGGTCATCTTGAACATTTGTTGAGCTTTTCAGTGACTTGACGAAAACCCATCTCAGCGTGTCTAACAGACATTATTTGCTGGAGACAGGACCAGCACCTTCAACTCAACTTAGCCAAGTCAGAACTAAGCCAAGCCTCTTTATCTAAATTCACTTGTTCAGACTTATGCGCCTCTAGAAGCTTGCGTTCTGCAAGGGAAAAATGCTTTATTGTTCATTGAGAGACAAAATCATTTTTACTGACTTTAACATTAACTGTTCCCTCCTGGTGGAATGACCTGCTTCAATCCTAGCAGCAGGTTAGTACTTCATCAAGGGTTCCCTCTGATGGTGCGGAGGATATGACCCGGATGCCTCCATTCTAACACCCTCCAACACTACCACTCTGTATTCTATTCTATCCACTTATTCTTTTGTTAAATTTTTTTTGGCCCTCTAACACATGCACTCTGTTCTTTTTTTGTTCTATTTGCTTGTTTTCTTTTTATTAATTTAAAAAACTTGATCCTCTAACACTTGCACTTTTTTCTATTTCTATTCTATCTTAAAGTTAAAACAATATAATTTTTTTATATTTTGTAGACCAATTTCTTTCCTTTTTTTAAGCATACCTTATGTAATTTAGTTTCAATATGTCTTGATTTAAGAATATGTAGATTTGTTTGCCAAAAACAAGACAAAATATTGAAGCAAAAATACTCATTATTCACTGAAATCCTCTCTAAACAATCATATGACCTCAGATTCATAAAGTTTTGATTAAAGCTCTCATTATATATATAAAAAAATACGTTATTGCAACTATACTTATATATGTGTTAAATAATTTAATTTCAACTTTACATTATTTAGGCTTAACTTAAAAAGTTTTAACTCAAGTTTACAAACAATTTTTACACGTCATTAGAGTAAAATGTTAGGGGGAAGCTAGAGTGCTGTTTTTAAGTTGAAGGAAATTTCTCTATTTGTGTGAAAGAAAGTTTAATTTTAGCTGAACTGTAGACCTCTTGTGTGAAGGTTTAAGATAAATCTGCAGTTCAGTTTTGGGGCTGATCAGTGATCACATGCGGCTCAAAGAGCTGATCAAACGCTGTGTTCACAATGATGGGAAGAAAGTCCTTAAGACTGAACCAAGGTCTGTGTGAAGCTGTGGGCTTCTGATAAAGTAAAGGGCCTCGGAGGGCAAACTCTACTCAGGATTCTTCTGATGAAAGGGGCTGTGAAACAATGACAAGGGCAAACTAGCATGTGTTCTGTAGGTTGAAAATCAGTGATTTTTGTGTTTAAAATAATATTTGACTGTATTCACTCACCCTTTGTTCAAAATCTGTGATAAATCCCATTGTCAGTTAAAGTTTTGTGTTACAATATTTGAATATGTCCATAACTAAAGGTTTGAGTAAATGATGAATGTTTAATTTGCCAATATTCAGAAAGTATTACAGGATTGTCAGTTTAATAACATATTTTTTATTTAATTGAATAGAATTGTATAACAATATTTTATTAAAATGTGCTGTCAAAAGATTACTGTAATAAAAAAATATTTTTTTTTTCCTGAAATGCATGTGTGTGTATTTATATATAAATAAATATATACAGTACACATACAGTACATATTTAAATAAAAACCTTTATTTTGGATGTGATTAATTATTTGACATTGCTAATTAAAATGTTTTGATATTTTAGTTTTGATTATATAAAAAAAGCAATAATAAAACAAATAGGTTAAATTAAATAATATAAATGATCAGATTTATATTTCAACTAACAAAATGTCTTAGATAATCTTCATTGGGGTTTTCGTTGTAGTTTCTAAGTTAAATTACATTTTCTTAATAGATGCATTTACCTAAATATTTGTATATTTATAGTGTCGCATTTATATTCCAGAAAAATCTGAAAATGTCAACAGTGTATGTTTTTCTGATTTCTTATATGTCTGTGTATACTAAAGTTTATTTTGTCAGATTTAAGTATACATCAATATCCTCAGTGTAAACATCAGACATCAAACTGATGTTTACACTGAAGTTAAACCAGATCCTCAGTCCAGAAGAGTCCATGTGAAGGGTCTGAGCACTGATCTCAGATGATCTCAGTCTTGAGGGGATGACGGAGATGACGTGAAGTCAGTCTGATCTTGCAGTTCTGTGGCTGTCTTCAGGTTGTGTTTGCGTCAGCGCGACGTGTCAAGTCTGTTTGCTTGAAGTACGTCTGGCTTATCAAGCATTTCTGCTTCTTGACCTTAAGAAAAGAGCTGCTTGAGGATGTTGTGAGCGTTTGATAATGATCCTACAGTTTTCCCTTTTGACCTGCTCGCTGTGAAGGATGATGCGATTTATACAACATTTTTAAACACTATGATTTCATTCTGTGTTTAATTCAGCAAGTGGCATCTAGTTATAATTCCTAATAATGATAATGATAACTGCACTAAATGTAAAATGACACAGAACTGAATACAGAACCACATATTGCACATAGTGTATATAACAGTACAGTGTGTATATATATATATATTGTCGCCCTTGGTGCTAGAGAACACGTCAAGACAAGAGAGTGCAGTGAAGAACAAACCCCGGAGGGTGGATTTATTGACAGTAAAGGTGAGCGGCAATGTAAACGATCCGTGCAAGAGCGTGTGATGTCCTCTAATCCCTTTTCCCTCGTGTCTTCTCCTTTTAGGTGCTGGTGATCGGTGCTCCGGTGCAGGCGTGTGCAGACTCGGGCTTCCTCGGTCACGGCATGTCTAGGATGAAAGAACCAGAGAGCAGGTAAGTACATACGCGTCTGTAATGGAGTTGTTGCTCATCTTAGCGTGGCTTTCGGGACAGCACTGCTCCCAGTCCCGTGTCGGAGGCATCGTCTGCAACAGGAAGGGGCAATTAAAGTCAGGAGTGCGTAGCACTGATTCGGAGGTTAATGCTACCTTTACCTTTACGCCTTGAAAGCTCTCTCCGTCTCATCCGTCCAGATGACCTTTTCTGGATGCCCCTTCCTGGTCAGGTCTGTAAGGGGGGCAGCTATAGAGGAAAAGCTGGGGATGAAACATCGGTAGTACCCCACCAACCCCAAGAAGGCCCGTACCTGGGTTTTTGTGGTGGGTCTTGGGGCTTCCAGGACCGCCCGAACCTTTTCCTCCCGTGGCTTCACCTATCCTCTTCCTACTATGAAACCCAGGTACTTGGCCTCCGACATGGTGGGATGGCATTTGCGGCCGATCCAGGTGATCCTCCCATGCCTCCGAGTGGATAAATACCAGGCACCGGTAGTCATTGCAGAAGCGGAGGGAGCCGTCGGGCTTTGGGACCAGGACGATGGGGCTGGACCACGGGCTCTAGGATGGCTCCATTACCCCCCAGCTTGAGCATCTTCTTAATTTGCTCCTATATAGCCTGCCGGCTGGCCTCCGGAGTACCGTCGGGCCGCTGCCGGACGATGACTCCCGGTGGTTTGAGGACCTCGTGGTGCACAATGTGGTTTTGCCGGGGGTCTCCGAAAACACATCCTGGGACTGACCAACCAGGTGCCTCAGCTCGGCTTCAGGAGGTTGATGTGATATATTTGGTGAGGATTACGACGGCCCGGCTGCTGCTCCCACGCTTCTTTTGCCACGTCGAGTAGGCCCCGGGGCTGGCGGCCGAACAGTAACTCAAACGGGGTAAATCCTGTTGAGGCCTGCGGTACTTCTCTGAATCCGAACAGTACATAGCGTAGGAGCAGGTCCCAATCTTTGGACCTTCAGCAGCCGGCAGTGATCAGCCATTAGCCGGGACATAAAGGGGGTTCCCTGGTCGGTTAGAATCTACGCTGGAATCCCCATCCTACTGGCCAACAGGAACAGCTCCTTTGCTATGGCCTTGGAGGTGGCCTTGCGTAGCGGGATGGCTTCGGGGTAGTGGGTAGCGTGGTTCACGATTACCAGGATGTGCTCGTGCCCCCGGCTGGACTTCGGCAGCGGCCCTATGAGATCCATCCCGATTCACTCGAATGGCACCCCATGATGGGCAGTGGTATGAGTGGACTGGGGGGAGGTTTCTGCGGAGACGTGAGTTGGCAACTGGGACAGGGCTGGCAGAATCGTCGTACCTCGGCCTCTATGCCCGGCCAGTCATAGCGGTCCCGGTCCTCATTTTAGCGGAGCATTCGTCCGTCTTTTATTCTCCGGTGGCTGTGACCGATTGGCCCGAGATGATCCGTTCCAGGTGTGTTGTTGGTTTCCAGGGCGACGCTGATCTGTTCCCGCCACAATATATATAAGATAGGATTCTAATGAGTTAAATAATAGTAAAAATGAAAAAATATTAAACAGCAATAGGGCAATCCTTGCACATGTGCATTTGTCAATTAAATATGTATAGTTTAGTGTTCTCTTGATTTTATCACAGTGCTTCCTGCGAACAAGGTCTTCTTTTGCCTTTTGTCCTATACCACAGGATCCTTATATATCTTTAATACAGTATGTTCATATATATTTATTTATATTTGTACATCATTGTGACAAAGTGCTTTGTTGGCCTGATTCGTGCAGCTGGACGCTCAGAGTGCCTCCCTTTAAAAGTTCCATATTCTAAATAAAACATGCTGTGAAAAACTGAAGGTCACATGCGCTCCTAAATCTGAAACACTCTCTGAAAAGTACAGCGAGCCACGAGACGGGAGATGTGTTTCACACTTTAATGAATCGTTTGTTTACTGCATCCATAAAACTGCTTGAAGACATTCTTAAAAATATATGAACGCCATTGGAAATATGTGCCTCTACATACAGTTGGTTACGGAAAGTAATCAGACCCCTTAAATTTTTCACTCTTTGTTATTTTGCAGCCATTTGCTAAAATCACTTAAATTATTTTTGTTCCTCATTAATGTACACACAGCACCCCATATTGACAGAAGAACAGAGAATTGTTGACATTTTTGCAGATTTATGGAAAAGGAAAAACTGAAATATCACATGGTCATAAGCATTCAGTAATATATTGCTTTGACACTCATATATTTAACTCAGGTGCAGTCCATTTCTATTGATCATCCTTGAGATGGTTCTACTCCTTCATTTGATTCCAGCTTTGTTTGATTATACTGATTAGACTTGATTAGGAAAGCCACACACCTGTCTATACATCACCTGTCCAATACAGTCCCAACAGTGAAGCATGGTGGTGGCAGCATCATGCTGTGGGGGTGTTTTTCAGCTGCAGGAACAGAACAAAACCTTTACCAGAGTGCTCAGGACCTCAGACTGGGCTGAAAGTTTATCTTCCAACAAGACAATGACCCTAAGCACACAGCTAACATAACTAAGCAGTGCCTTCACAACAACTCTGTGACTGTTCTTGAATGGCCAAGCCAGAGCCCTGACTTGCAGTAAACCCAATTGAGCATCTCTGAAGAGACCAAAAATGGCTGTCCACCAACGTTTACCTTCCAACCTGACAGAACTAGAGAGAATCTGCAAGGAGGAATGGCAGAGGATCCTCAAATCCAGTGACCATGGCACGTTTGTATTAGTTTGTATTGGTATAGGTACGTATTGCAGTGTTTTTATTACTCTGCTTGAGGTACATTTTGTGGTCGTTCAGAATTCAAATATCCAGTAAGGGTTGCTAAAGATTAATGCTCTATCATGTTGGAAATATCCCCTACATCAAACCCAAACCTAAACCTACCCGATAGTGTTAACAAATGCAAAAGTAATTTAAAAGTGTATTTGCTGATACAGCCATGCTATTTTAACTTCCTTACGCTGATTTAAAATGTTTTGTTGAACTGGAGTTTCACAGGGTTTGAACCAGAGCTTTTCACTGCTTAAGTGCAGCGCTGTATTACATGAGCTACCGAATAACCAAGTTAATGCCTATAGTGTTCATTTCAGCTGAAAAACTGCAATGATTTGTATGTATAGGTTCGTTTTTTTTTGTGTGTTTTTTTTTCATTTTTGCAGAAACGTATGAAGAGGCATGTAATTCCAATGAGCCTGGGTTGTTTAATTATTGTACAGTATAATGTACTTCTCAAAGTAATAATAACAAAAAACAATTAAAAAAAAAAAAAACTCAATTAACTTCATAGGTCCTTTTTTTAATAATTAATAAATTGTTCAATTGTGTAAGTTTCATGATTTCTAAGATTGTATAAATTTCAAGTTCAACCATCAAAACAAAATCTAGAAAAAGGAAGGATTTTTTTTTTTTTCATGTGTTCACTAAAAATCCCCAAAACAGCAGCACTGATGAAAGTGATGCTAAAAGATCCTGCAGAATATGACTGATATTTTGCGACAGTAAGAAGTTTAAGTGTGCAGATAGTGTTTGTGTCCGCATATCTAGTGTAGTTCGGGAGACTTTCTCCACTTTGACTCAGTTTGCTGCGAGTGCAAGTCTCTTGTGAGAAGTGCCCATCCAAATCTTTAAACTTTCCAGATTTGTGCATGTGTGTGAACATTTTGTGCTGCTGCATTCAATCTTTCTGTATGGGGGAGATTTTGAGCGTGTCATAAAATATTAAAATGTCAGAAATAGTCCCTGAAACTGTGGAGCTGTTTTCAACTCTGAGGCCCATTTCTTCTCAAACAACTCCTCTCCTTTTCCTCTTTTCTTCCATCTACATGACTTTAAACATTATTATGGGTCAAGGACTTAATGGTTTAAAGTTAAAAACATCCTAATTAAGAATTTGTTTGTTTGGCTTCTTTAAAATGTTTACTGGAGTGCTGTGGATTATTGTGATGAACTCATCTATTAATGATGAAAAGTGTTTCACTTCGAGTGAACTGTCCACTAAAAATTTTGGTATCTTTTCTTTCCTATAACAGACCCCATGGGAGGGAGACAAACAAGGTCATGTTGAGGACATCTTGGAGACAGACGCAGCTGTCAATACACCAGAAAACATGGAGAAGCAGAGGTGAGGGCCCTTCACAGGGTGCCTGGGGTCAGGACTGCATTTTGAAATGAGACTTGGCCAGAAGCATAGCAAGAAAGAATCGCTTAGAGACGACAGGCTGATTCACTTTTCAGGGTTTGGTTACGATCAGTGGCCTGTTACTCAAGTTGAATTGTAAATGAGTTTAGAGTTGCCAAAAATGAAAAACTTTATGATGGGTTTATGATTAACTCTGGACCTGAAAGTGTGAAAGTATTTCTCTGCTGAAAATTAAAGAGATCATTATGAAAAATACCATTTATTTAAACACATTTACATGACAGCTTCTATCACACAATTATGAGAACCCAGCGGAAATGAATTAATTTTAGTATTATTTTATGCAAGTGAAGCAGCTGAAATGAATTGATAATTTATAGATTCAGAAGAAAGTGTCAGGTTATGAATATAACCATGGTTCCTTGAGGGAACAAGACATTGCGTCCGGAGATGCTATGGGAATGCCTACTGCGTGACGGCTCTGAATCTGCTGTAACAACGTCCAATGAATGGGGGCGACGTCAGGGCGGTGACATCAGGCCAGGAAGTATATAAGGCACTTCGACTGCTGTGAAGAACTGCGCTGGCAGGGGGCACAGGAGATGTGGCTCGAGATGCAGTGTCTTGTTCCCTCAAGGAACCATGGTTATATTCATAACCTGACACGTTCCTTTTCGGGAACTCGAACTGTGTCCGGAGATGGTATGGGAATGAAATCCCAACGACTCCATAACTCCAAGATCTTGCCCTGTGTCTATGTCTCAACAAACACTACTAGGGAGTAAGGGCCGAGGGGGTCATCCACATGTCCAAACCGTAGTAACGGACAAACGTGGAGGGGACAGACCAACCCGCGGCGTTGCAGATGTCCTCTACTCGGACACCTGCCAAGTATACTTTCGATGCTGCATACCTCTTGTGGAGTGAGCTCTGACTTCCATTGGTGAGGGGAGATCAGAGGCCTCGTAACAAGTCGCAATTATCTCGACAATCCACCGACTGATAGTATGCTTAGTAACAGGCTGACCTCCCTTAGGTGGACCGACACACACTAGTAACTGGTCAGACTTTCTCCACAAGGCTGCCCTGTGCACGTAAGCTTGCACCGGACACATACAATTCACCTTCGAAGTGTAACCCGGTCTAGGGTACAGAAATGCTTTTGCCAGTCCGGGGGCAAAGTCTAAATGTGAAGGCGCTACTGAAAGGACCTGAAGGTCTCCTACTCGCTTGAGAGAAGAGATCGCGAGCAAGAACGTAGTCTTGAGAGTGAGGTGGCAATCAGAAATCTCATCTATGGGCTTGAAAGGTGGTTTACACAGAGGCTCTAACACCACAGCCAGGTCCCATGTGGGGACGCGAGAGCGTACAGGAGGTCTCAACCTCAGCGCAGCACGAAGGAAACGTACTACAAGAGGGTGTCTACCAACTGATTCACCATTTATCTGGGAATGGAACACTGATAAAGCTGCTATATGCATTTTAAGTGTTGAGTGGGATACCCCTGCAGAAAATCTAGCCTGCAGATACTCAAGAACAGTACCGACTGGGCAGTTAACAGGGTCATACTGGCGAATTCTGCACCATGAAGTGAACAACTTCCACTTCAGGTAGTACTGCTTCCTCGTAGAGGGAGCTCTAGAGTGGAGAAGGGTCTCTACGACATTGTCTGGGAGACCAGCATCTATGAGTTGTGTCCTCTCAAGGGCCACACCCTCAACTTCCACATCTGTTGGCAGGGGTGAAATATTGTGCCCCCTGCCTGTGAGAGGAGTCTCTTAGGTCTGGGAGAAAGTGTGTTAATGCTAAAAACACGGCCAGCATCTCCAGACAGTTTATGTGCCACATGAGATGGCGACCCTTCCACAGACTGCGGCCCGGGCGGCCACTCATGACTGCTCTCCAACCAGTGAGGGATGCATCCATCGCTATCGTTAACTGATGACCCGGAGCTCCCAGCTCACGCCGCCCTGCACTAAAACCAAGGCTCGCACACATCGTCGGGAGAACTTGATCATTCTAAATGGATTTCCCCTCAGGGAAAACCCCTTGATTTTGAGCCACCATTGTAGGGGTCTCATGCATAGCAAGGCCAGCAGAATCACACTGGATGCTGCTGCCATCAGACCCAGCAGTATCTGAAACGGCTTGACAGGGATTGAACAGCCTTCTTTCACTTTCTTGACTGATTTGAGAATCAAAACTACTCGAGCAGGGGACATTCGTGCCTGCATCGTGGTCAAATCCCACACCACGCCTAAATAAGTCATCTTCTGAACCGGAGAGAGCACACTTTTCTTGGCGTTCAGTCTCAGCCCAAATCATTCGATATGAGCGAGAACCGCATCTTGATGCCTGATCACTTCACTCTGCGACTGGGCTAATATCAGCCAGTCGTCTAGGTAGTTCAAAATCAGCTAAGGCTGCATCTACTACTTTCTTAAACGTTCGAGGCAAAAGGGCTAGGCCGAAGGGGAGAACCCGATATTGGTACACTTGACCCCTGAAAGCGAACCTTAGGAACTTCCAATTAGAAGGATGAATTGACACATGGAAGCATGCATCTTTTAGATCTATAATTACAAACCAGTCCCTGGCTCTGATTTGTAACACCATTTGCTTGAGCCCTCCATCCTTCTTCGGAACTATGAAGTATCGACTGTAAAACCCTGACTCTCTTTCTCGAAGAGGAATCGGTTCTATGGCTCCTTTTCTTAGAAGGGCTTCTACTTCTTGTTCCATAATCAGACCCTGCTCTGGGCTCACCTCTGTGAGCGTGACGCCGCTAAAAGGCGGCGGAGGAGATTGAAACTGTATTCGATAACATTTCTCTATTATTCGCAGGACCCACTGAGAGACATTTGGAAGAGCTTTCCGAGCTGCTAACTTGTCTACTAAGGGAACCAGCTTCTTGAGACTGGCTTCTGGTTTTATCGACGATGATAGCTCGATGCCTACTGATCTGTTTGATCTAACCGTCTTATAGATCCCCTCAGGGGTGATGTGCAGCTCGGCCCAACGGCGATGTTTAGGCCGGACTGAGGGCAATGTCGAGGGCACTGGGGAGAGCACGGTGGACGGCTCTTGAACCTTTTTAAACTATCTCACACACACACTTTAATAGGAAATAGGACCTTTCACTCAATTTCACTTACACAGACTTATATCAGACAGAGGCAGCAGAACAGCAGAAAGCTAGCTCTGGCAGGCACCATGTGCCTTATATACTTAATGGTTTGACGTCACCACCCTGACTTCACGCCAATTCATTGGAAGTTGGTACAGCAGATTCACAGCCGTCACGCAGTAGGTGTTCGCATAGCATCTCCGGACGCAGTTTGAGTTCCCGAAAAGGAACTTGTGTGTAGCAAAGTTTAGATATTCTAAAGCTTGCAATTATAATTAATTAACATTTTGCAAACTATTATAATTATTTATATTATTTATAAAGTCAGGTTTTATATATAGACATTATAAAACAGGTGAATATTCTCTCACAATTCTGAATATTGTGAATTTGATTTTTGATGAGATATCATGAATTTACATTGGTGGTCAAAATAATAATAATAACACATCTCAAAACAAACATTTGGAAACACCTTTGCCATCATATCACCATTATCCTTGATTGCTTGAACAGATTTATTGAAATTATGCCTCTTTTGGTGAAATTCTAAACAAAAAACATAATTTTTAACTGAATTGCCCAAGCTTCCTGTGTTTATACTAAAACTCTCAAAACAACTCAGTCTTGCTGAAAAAAGAGATTTTGCTATCGGAACTGACACACAAACCCAGTCTTACACACTGATGAGATCAATTCAGAACAATGCTACAAAAATCAGTAATAAGTGTTGCTTGTGGTACTTCTCGAGTTTTTTATTTCTTAATTTAATGAGCTGTAGAGTACAGTACAATACAGCAAACTAAAACCAGACTGTTTGCCTTCTTGCCCTTTCTCTTCCATGTTGTCATCCTCCTCCTCCTTCTTGTACTTCTCTTCACCTCCTCTTCTTCCTTCATTTCTTTCTCCACTCCCTTCTTCTCCACCTCTGTGGTGTCCTTGACCTCTTCCTTCACTTCTCTCTGGATCCCAATCCTGAATACAGTTTTTCTCAGTTGCTTTGGAGCACTTCTTGAATCATCCTTACTGTAATATTTGCAAAGAAGTGTGTGATAAATACAGTACTGAAACACATATATGCCATATATCCATCTCAAAAGTACATATTTTGACATTACTGTAGCCTATGTGGAATGTTAATTGAAAAAGATGCATAGCTACAATTTTGCTTGTGGTCTGACCAAAAAAAAAAAAAAAAACATTACAAAATACAGAGAATTACTGTATATAATACATTTTGAGCAACATGGCATTAGCAACTGATCATCTTAAAAAAAAAAACAGAAAATTGTACATAATCAATTGCCTGAATTTATCAAAAAGATTAAGATGATTTATGGTGTGCACAAAAAACTAGATTGAGAATTTCATTTCTGATCTGAGAATTGCACCAAAGCTGAAATATTGTGAGCTGACTGAGCACTCTTATCTCTCTATTGAAGGCTCTGATTGGTGTGTGAAATATTTTAAGTAATTGGGTAATTGTGTGCTAGTTGACCTCAAACTGCGCAGACTTGAGTGAACAACACACATCTGAATCATGTCAAAGCAGGAAATAGTGTCTATAGTTTAAAGGAAATGGCTGTTTTTTGAAAAATTTAGAAATTTTAGTTCAAAATCCTGGTTATCTTTCAGCAATCAAGAAAAACTTTTTTCAAAAAGTCTCACTCAGTATGATTTATAAGCCTTTTGAATAATGAGGATGTGGGTAATGTCCTCATGAGTCACCTTCTCCTTAGAATGCCTTTGGCATGTAATTATACAAAGTTGTGTCCTTGTGTCACGCCATGGCTGGGTTTTGCTGCGGATCAGTGGGTCGATGTGCCGGTCCTGCTCCCTGCCAACCCAATTCCGCCGATTTAAAGGTCGGTTCTGGTTTCATAGCCGGCAGAGCCGTCAAAACTATTCGCGGTTCCCAGCCCGCGAGTCACTGGTTCCAGTACCGTATCACGTTCTGAGGACCCGGGCGATGAATTGTTGGTTTTGGTTACACAGCCAGGAGAGCTGTTATAAATCCTTGCGGTTCCCAGCCCGCAAATAACGAGTCCTAGCCCCGTACAACGGTCCGAGGTGCTGAATTCTGAAACGTTCGTCTGTGATCCGGATCCATTGTGGCCGGATCCGCCAGACACGGTCTGTGATCCAGATCCGTTGTGGCCGGATTCGCCAGACCTGGTCTGTGATCCAGATCCAGTGTGGCCGGATCCGCCAGACCTTTCTGTGATCCGGACTCGCCGTGGCCGGATCCCCCAGAGCCAGTCGAAGCACTATCTCTGCCTGTCCGGCCCAGGAGGGTGTCTCAAACGTCTGCGCCACCCTGGAGCGCATTTCCTTCGGCTTCTCCGTCCAGGTGGTCACCCCTCCGTCTGCCCTGCCCTGGAGGGCGTTCCCGTTGTCTGGTCTGCCCCTGTGGTCATCGCCGCCATCTGCTCCGCCCTGGAGGGCGTTCCCGCCATCTGGTCTGCCCAGGTGGGCATCCCCACCGTTCCGCCAGAGCTCATTGGAGAGCCCGACTCGCCAAGGGTCTTCACGCACTCTATGCTGTCCGGGAGGCCACCAGAGACTGTGATTAGAAACACGTCCTGGATACCCTCCATCCCACCCCCTATAGATTAACCGTTTCACCTCCAGGCCACCTCTCTCCTTGTGGTTTGTGCCTTTGCGTGTCTGGAATCCACGCCTTAAGGGAGGGGCTATGTCACGCCATAAGCGGGTTCTGTGTTTGTTTATCTGTCCATGTGCTCTGTGATGTTCTGAGATGTCATTCTGTTCCCCCATGTGCTCTGGTCATCTGTAACCCCGCCCTTGTAATTAGTGTTTGATTCTCTGCCAGCTGTGTTGTCCAGGTGCCTTGCGTCTTTGTCTTGATTTGTCTTTGTATAAATTCACGCCCATAAATTCAAGTTTTGTTTCTTTGTCAGTCGATAACGTTACTTGTTGGATTGTCGAGCTCTGCGGTGCTTGTAGCATTTCCCTCATTTTCTTGTTTTTTGGATTTAATAAATGTCAAGTTTGCTTAGATTCCTGCCTCTGTGTCCTCCCTGCTCGCGAGGAAGTGCGAGTGCGAGTTTGACGAGCCGTATTCGTGACACCTTTTTTTTCATACCTTCCTTCCTTCCTTCACCAAAACAGTTTTCTGCCAAAACCTCTCTTTTGAGACAAAACAGATGAGATCTCTGTGTGGAGCACCGGCTGTTGCAAGCAAAAATCTAACAGGATTATTAAAATTAATGCTTGAACATGGAAACTAATATTACACATTACAGCTAAAAACTGCTTACACAGAGAATCTTGTCACACAGTTTCTGAAAGCTGACTCTCAAGCAGCAGAACCACAGACCAAATCAGCAAAAACATACTCTAATTAAGATAAAAAGTCACCTGGGGCCTGTTCCATAAAACAAGTTTACCAAATAAGCCAGGTTTATTTCAGTTAGTCTGACTTTACTGTCATTTGATTTGGTTTAAAATAAGTCAGACTACTTAAAACAAGCCTGGCTTATTTGGTAAACTTGTTTTATGGAACAGGCCCCTGATTTATACAATATATAAATATTTTTTCTTATATTTTAAGCCCATGGTGCAATTAAGCTTTAATTCAAATATAAATGGATTATCTGAACTGTTTAAAATTTGCTAAACGTGCCTGTTTTCTTTGTGGACCTATACATTATTAAATTAATACATTCAGTTAATTCACTTGCATTAATACAATATTATAAAAAAAAAAATCTGTAAAGGTCACAACATCACAATCACCTGTCCCTGGATCAGTCACAAATGAACTCACCTTGTCACAGTTAACAGTTCCCGGATCAGGTCCATTCACCCCATCACAAGTACTAACACCTGCCTCCAATCACCAGCGCAACATATAGCCCCTCACTCGATGGCTGAGCTCAAGGTTGATTCCCTGTGTATATCTGCAAACGTTCTGGATTTCTGACTCTCTATCTACCCGCATCATTTACCTGAATTGCCAAAACCCTGCCTGCCTGCCTCTGCCGATTTACCTACCTATCATTCAAAGACTGGGTATTCTGAACTTATTAGACTGAAAACCTCTAAGTGCTTGACGAATATTGATATACCCACCTGCTTTCCTCACCATTGTTGCTTACCTGCTACGATCTCCTCAGCCTTGTAGAAATCCTGCTGTGTAAAATAAACCTACCTGTTTTTGCATTACATCTTGTCTCTGCCTTTGACTGAGCGTGACAGTAATCATGACTCATGGTATATTAAAATGTATTGTCAGAATTTCACACTGAAGTCAGAATCTCAAAATGTAAAATAAGTTCTTTAGAACGTCTTTTTAAAGTTAACATGATTTTTTTTCTCCCCCTTCCGAACCTATATACTGTACAATATAATTTAATTTCAGCTACTTCACTTGCATTAAAATAATACTAATTTCACAGGATTATTACAACTACTGGCATAATGATGGTTTGAAAATGTAAACTAACATTTCCTACTGATACACAGCACAGCAAAAGTTACTTAAAACCATTTTTAGCTGCTGATTCTGTGTGTAAGCAGGTTTCTTCTCTTGTCACACAGTTTCTAAAAGCTGACTCTCAAACCGCAGATGTGGAATGTCCCCACAATTCACAAAACCAAGTGTGTGTGTGTGTTGGGGTTTGTGCTGTGTGGACACACGGCTGTGAAACCGGAGATCAGGTCTAAATCAGCACAGATACACACGCTTCAGTCTGTCACAAATCCACAACAACAGACAGAGTCCAGTCTAACTGAGACGTAGATCTTTTGTCCATCTTCCCCTTCATGCTTCACGGTGATTTAAAGGGACAGTTCTCCAAAAAAACAAATTATGGTATCATTATTGTACCCACATGTCCTTTTGAACCTTTTGAGTTTCTTTATTCTGTAGAACATAAAAAGGATAATTTCAAAAATGCTGGTAACCAAACAGTTTTCAGTTCCTATTGTCTTCCTTCGTATTACAGTTTTTCTCGATTGCTTAAACACTATAAACTTTTGAACTAAAATTTCAAAACCCTAGCGCTATTCAAATAACGGTGTTCAAATAGCGCTCCTATTTCCCTGAACTATAAACACTATTTCCTGCTTTAACACATGAGTCAGATTTGGTGAACTGTTACTGCAAAACTCTGGACACAAATCCTTACATTTTTCAAAGCTTACACCATGTGCTCATTTAGCACTAGCATTCATTAATGTTAACTTAAGTCAGCACAGCTTGAGCTCAGTTAGCACACAATTACTCAGAAAACTCTAGGAGTGAAAATTGATCACACACCAATCAGAACCTTCGATGGAGATAGTTTATCCCAATTGTTTACACACATTTTCTGACAGCATGCCTCATATTGTCAGAACTCTACACACAAATCAAAAAACACACACACAATGGGCAACACCCTTCAATTCTCCTGCAAAATGAAACTTTACTTTTAAAACAATTTAATTTCTTCTCAAATTGGTATTTTGTTTTCAAATGACACACACAATCCATCATACGAATAGACATTTATAAGAACCAGTTGATCACTGATGTGCTTAATGTAAGACACTATGGCCACTTCTTCTCCATTCATCATAATGACTTACTGTAAGCCTTTTTTTGTTCAGTGTTACACTTACTGACAGTACATAGGCCCACATAAGTGCATTGTAAAATATTTCAGAAAATTGCTTTTATACAAAACACTCAAATACACAGTACCACATATATTTTACTGTGTTTTTCCCACAAAAACAATGTACACAGTGTTCATCCCAACCAACACAAAGTTGCACATAATGTGATCTACATATACCATCAACAGAAGTATTTACTGAAAACAGTTAAGGGGGGAAAAAAAACCCAGCTATGCTGCATCCTCTCTTCTTTTTTGGTCTGGCCACAGCACCTCATCCACATCACAAGCAATGTTTGCCCTGGCCAAGCAGCGGGGTAGTATTGCCCAGCATGATGAATCCAGCCATGAAAAGTATCAACTGCTATATCTCCACATCTCCGCATCTTCCATAGCTTGGAGAAGGGGTATATGTGTGTGTGGATTTTGGGCATACACTTTCCATCTCCAGGCAGAAAAGAAATTTTGCAAAATTTGGCCCATTATGTCAAAACTCTACACACAAAACAATCAGACATAGCACTTGAAGATTAACAACTCACATCTA
>JAUCMU010000063.1:11220147-11244109 GCA_032275025.1 Enteromius treurensis
GTGAACCAACGCACATTCTCACGTTCATTTCATTGTTAGTAAATCCCAACGTGAGCGTGAAATCTGGCGTACGCACAATCCAAAAATCTGCATCAAATGAGTCAAATAAGTCAAATACACTGGTAAATTGTTGATAAGATACTTACAGCTAAATACAAAAGCAAACAAGCAAACAGAACTCTTAGAATTCTCTCTACACAATCCACAAAACACACCACTCAGTTTACAAAATGGCCACCAACTGCACCTGAAGAAGTGATGTTGTGACTCTGTAGACCAATCAGAGGACGACAGTAATCAGCTTGCAGGAGCCAATCGGGTATCTTTTGTCTAGGGAAAGCAGAAGCACAGAGACACAACACAGCAGGGAAAAAAAAAAAACAGTTTTGTAACGATACCACAAATAGATGGTAAATCGCATTGCTTAAGAGACATGAGTTCACACTTACTAATGTTCGAATGAAGACCTGAAACTTCAGAGAACATGTGGATAATATTAAGTACTCTGTTTAACAGAATCAGTTGTGAACAGAGTAAGAACAGGGAGAAATAGGGCATCCCTGTCTGATACCACAATTAAGATTAAATCAAGGTTGCCTCCTCTAAAGGACGCATTTGTTGGCTCCACATCATCAAGTCTGGTTTATTTTAGTTAACAGAGCATTATATTCGCGAGTCATAAACATAATAAAATGTACACTAATTTAAATCAAATCAACTGTTAATATTCTAAAATACGATCCTCTTTATGACGTATGCAGCCTACAAATGTGACCTTAGGAGAATGCAGTCTGCTGTTTAAGAAACAACCAGTCTATGGAAATGGCACGTGGCGTCTACAAACACCAAATAAATATGACTTAACACTCAGGGCCTCTTCTGGCTTTTGAAAGGGAAAGGGAAGGAAAGAAAATAGCATGCGGCCTGGCATGGTTTCCCACACTAGGAATTTGTGCTCTGTATTTAACCCATCCAAGCCACACACACCAGCAGTGGACAGCCAATGCTGCGGCTCCCAGGGGGTCAGTTGGGGAAAGGTGCCTTGCTCAAGTGTCTCACCTCAGTTGTGGTACTGAAGGTGGAGAGAGCGATGGTTATTCATCCCCCCCCACCCACAATCCCTGCCGGACCTTCTGGTTACAGGTCCAAGTCTCTATCCATTAGCCTCAGACACGTTAAAGGGTCACAAAAAAAGTCACACTTGTTCAGCATCAGACATTGAGGAAGCAAATAGACAACTCCCAGTTTCAAATGAGGAAATGGCAAGAAGTTCCTGAAGACTTTAAAGAAAAGAAAGCAGATCATGTGAAGTGTGTGTAAGTCCATCGGTGAGTTCAGAGAATCAGTCATGAGGGAGTGTGTCTGTATTTTACTCTGTATGCTTCAATTTACTGACGGTGAGTCCAGATCTATAAATACTTCTAATCTGAATGAACTGATCAATAGTTGTGATTCTGTGCTGAAAGATTCAGTTGAGTTTCGTGATCTTTCTTTAACATTTAAACTGAAGATGTCATAAAGTATTGCAGTCTCCTGCACCTGATCATAACATACAGTAAAGCCCAAGCTGAGTCCTGTGCTCAATCAGATATGAATGAAGTTTATAAATGTGACTTGTGAAAGTGTCTATCACTTTTAATCATTATTAACTGAATTTTTATCCAGTGATGGTGTGAATAATAAAGATCTCAAGAGATCTTCCCTGCTGATGTTTATGTTAATCTCTGAAGATCACATTGATCCGTTCTGAAAGAAACTCTCTCTGTCTGTAGGATGTCATGTTTCAGATCACGGACAGGTTAAAGACGTAACAGGTTACACAGGTGCATCACTTCTGCTGCTCTGCTCCTGTACTGACTCTCAGTCTTCAGTCCAGACCTTCACCTGGGATCACTACTACGAAAGAGTAAGACAGTGGACTAAAGTATTTCAAGAGGACCGATACAAGAACAGACTGAAGCTGTTTAATCAGAGTTCCCCAGCGAATCTGTCTCTGCTCATTTCTGACCTCAGAAAGACAGATGAAGGGTTCTATAAGTGCCGGACTTCACAAACTTTCACAGACTTTCTGGTAACAATTACAGGTAAATGGAAGAATTTTTAATCAAACATTTTAAAATACAGTAGATTTGTTTCTTTCAGTAAAGTTCAGTGTAAATGTAAATGTCAGTGTAACGTCTGTGAATGTGTTTTCAGGGTGTGATCTGGACCAGAATTAACTGCAGCTGTGTTCTTTAATATTCAGCATTTATATAATTCATGAAAAAATATTAACCGTTAGAAGAAGATGAAATTCTAAGATAATATATATTGTTTATATAATTATTCTGTTTATATCATTTTAGAATCACAAATTCACACAGACCATACAACAACTGAACATATAAATACAACAGAGGAACCTACAACTAACCAGTCAAAAGACTTAGAAAAAGAAGGAAAGTAACAGCCTATTTTTTATTAAAGGTTTATTAAAAGTGATTTCAGATTTTTATATTAAATGTTTTTTTCCCACAGTTTATATTCTGCTGTCAGTTCTTCCAGTGGTTTTGTTACTGGCTGTACTGGCATTGATCTACTGGAAATGTAGAGGTACACAAATACAATACATGTGACGGTAGTATCACAGTACACACTGAACTGAGACTGGCTTCTCAATCCTTTTTATGATACAGTTAAACAGTTAAAGTTGATATTTCACAGTATTTCCACTGGGATATTTTACTTTCTAGGAAGAAGAGATGTCCAAAAAACAGAGAATGATGGACTGGTGCTAGTGTGTAGTGAAAATGAGGGACAGGTCAGCACAAATCCACTGAAATCCGTTCAGAAAATGATTTAATATGTTAATACTGCCTATGCCGTTCTATTAGATCATTAGACTTTGAGAGTGTTTGTGTGTGTTTACAAGCTGAATATATTAAAGAGCAGCACCTATATGTGTGTTTTGATCATGTCATCTCTTTCTTCAGGGTGATGTAAATCCTGAAAGTGTTACTCAAGGAAAAAACCTGAAACAGCATGATAATGTGGTCAGTCAGAGTGTTATCAACATGCATAAATGAATATGTACTTGCAGCTATTTTTAAATAAAAAAAATTTTTTTTTCTTTCTATCCAGGAAGAGGTGACTTATTCTTCTGTTGTCCATATTAAGACTGATAGCAAACCAGCACACATACAGACTGTCATGGCAGAGCACTCTGAGTACGCCAGCATCAAATGAAGTCAAATATAGCCTGCCATTTTAGAGGGTCAATTATGCATCATTTTTTTCTGATATTCTTCTTTATATTCTTTTTGCAAACATTTAGAACTATAGTGACTATAATATGAAATTTTACCAAATGTTTAATGTATATTAGTCTAAGGGGTAACTCATTACTCATTTAATGTTATGAGAAAGATGGGCTGTGTGGTTGCCCAGTCAGGGCTGGTAATACTCATGCACAGTTACCACTGTTCTACTGCTCTCACACAAACACATCCATTTTCTCATGCAGGGAGATCTACAAAACATTCACAAATGAATAATAAGTGATTATTATGTTTAGTTAATTAATTTACAAGTTGTGATATGTTGAAAAGCACAAAAAAAAAAAAATTTATTTAATAAAGTGTGTAAACCCTTTGTCTCATTAGGGCAGATGATTGTGATCTGTGTGGAGTGTGTGGGATCTACTGATAATGTGAACTAGTTTTACCCTCAACTAAAAGTTCACATGAGGTGCACAGTGCTAAAATACTCCATGTGTTTACCATCTTTACCCAACATATCGTCTGTCCTAATGAGACAAAGGGTTTACACACTTTACACTTTACTTACAACATTTTTTTTGTGTGCTTTTCAACATATCACAACTTGTAAATGACTTGTAAATTAATTAACTAAACATAATAATCGCTTATTAATCATTTGTGAATGTTTTGTAGATTAAAATTTCATCATTAACTAATCACTTATAAATGACTTACAACGGAACGTTTTTCTAAAGTGTTACCATTATTGGTAAAAATTGTAATAGCGTATTTGAAACAAAACTGGTAAGCTAGCTACCTGATGCTAACTTAAGATTGTTCATAAATATAAACCCCAAATAGTTTGGTTCAACCAACTAGTGGAATGAAAAACAAAGGATTTCATGCTCAGAACAGAATAACTACAGTAAATGCTCATTGCCCACTATAGGCGTTCTAAGCCACTGCTAAAAAAACAATAGAAATCATCTCAGAAATTCCAATGGTTTAATATAGCTAGCCTATATATTATTATGTCATTCTAAAAATATAATTATACTTTTGGAGGCCTTATATATGTATATGTATATATTTATACAGTGAGGTCAATAAGTATTTGATCAAGATTCAAGATTCTTTATTTGCCACATGCATATATATATATATATATATATAGTTATACAGGTACAACACGTGAAATGTATCCTGAACCGCTCCCACTTTGTGCAAATAATAAAGGAAACAAAAGAAAGATGGAAACAACAACAAAAAAATTATGAAAATTAAGTAACAATGAAAAAAATTCCTAAAAAAACACTGATTTGCAAAAGTGTATATGCAACAGGATAAAAATGTAGTGCAAGTACTGCTTATAGTCCAGACTAAAGTGCAGTGAGCAGCACACTGTGGTTTTGCAAGTTCTCTTACTTAGAAATCATGGAGGGGTCTACAATTTTCAGCATAGGTGCATTTCCACTGTGAGAGACAGAATCTAAAAAGAATAAACTGGAAATAACATTGTATGATTTTTGAACAATTTATTTGGGAATTACTGTCAAATAAGTTCTTGATCACTTGAGTCAAAAATGTTAATATTTGGTACAGAAGCATTTGTTAACAATTACAGAGGTTCCTGTAGTTCTTCAGCAGGTTTGCACAGTTTTAGCTCCCTCCAAAGATTTTCAATTGGATTTAGGTCTGGAGACTGGAGCCACTCTTTGGTTTTCCTGGCTTTGTGCTTTTGGGGCATTGTCATGTTGGAAAACCCAGCCACAAGCCATCTTTAATGCTTTGACTGAGGGAAGGAGGTTTTTGCACAATTTGTCACAATACGTTAATCCTCTCCTTAATACAGTGCAGTCGTCCTGTCCCCTGTGCAGAAAAACACCCCCAGAGCCTCCAGCCCCATGCTTCACTGTAGGTTTTGTATTATTGGGATAATACTCATCATTATTGATTGAGTCTGTCTCAGTTTGTTCTTTTACTTCATGTCATTCCAGACAGACTGGGTGATGATCAGATCAGATCTCTGTGTGGAGCACTGGCTGTTGTCAGACAATAATTCCACTGCATTATAACAATTATTGACGGAAAAAAAAGTTTGGAAATATTTTGATATGTCCAACTGAAACACTAAGGCAAAAGATAGAAATAAACGACTTAAAATGTTTTTTTGTTGGTGAAAACACTAGTGGTCTTTATACTTTTGTACAGTACTGTACGTACACAGGCCTATATTGAATCTTGTTTATTCCAGTCAAGAACTAGTTAATTTCGCAATTTTTGTTGTGCAATCAAAATGTACTTTTACAGAGCAAATTATGAGAATGTGCATGTTAAATAAAAGGTCTGAAAATTTCAATAATTCCTTCGTTGTCACTGTCTCACATGTACTTCCGTTAAAAACATCTTCTTGCGAACTTGCTAAAGAGCTGCTGCATGCGGATGTGCGCAATATCGAAGAAACCGCGTGACCCTCTCAACACAAGGCTCATGAATGACTCCTGGCGGTGGCGGCTACAAGACGATCGCTGACCTCTGTAGATGTGAGAGCGCGCGTCTGGCAGGAGCGAAGTTCAAGGCGCGCTCCCGAGCTGGAGATCTCCGTGCCGTCTCCGCCTGTCCACCCTAAACGCGCTTTGTTTGGTGGGACAGACGCCATAAAATGGACAGGATATATAGGTAAGATCTTAAACTACAACTATAATTCCCAAAGATGTTTTAACTGACCAATAGTACGTATAAGTTAGCCTACTTGAAGCACCATGTAATCATGGAATAAAAATGATTGGTGTTGCATTAAAAATGAGGTGAGTCAAAAGACTTTAAACAGTGACAAAACAGGCTGGTAACGTTATTATTATTTTTTTTTTTTATTTAATGAAAAGAAAATTCAGCTAACACGTTGGTTCGCTCTTTAAGACCCACTGATATCTTTGGAATAATGCTTTCTTTGTTTCGGAGTAGCTCTAGTATTCATGTGTTACTCCTGCGTCCATCATGCCATAGATATCAAATACTGTATTTATATACCGTTTTTCCCCAAAACTGAGAAACTTGGTAATGCTTTAGCAACACTTTGCCTTTAAAACTTCAGCTTTTATAAATGAATGCAGAATAGATCGTGTTGGGGTCCATGTTTCTAAAATCACAAAATGCTTTTATTTCACCTGCTTTTCTTATTTGGTGCAAGTGTAAACTTCATCATTATTTATAATTGAAGAAAATTATATAACTCAATAAAAATAAAACTATATGCATGTCATTCACTTGTTAGTGACCTAAAAAAAAAGCATAACTTATTTTATTATTTTAAAATCCTGAAGCTTAAAGTTTACCACTGGATTAATTGACATCCTGGGGAATTTGCATCTCGCTTTATATAAATATACATTTCTGAATATACATAAAAAGTTATCATATGAAGTGTTACCAATCACCCCCTTATAAACTACCATAACATCAATAACGTTTTATAATGAAACAGCAGACTGTGCTCACAGTAATGTAATCTCTCTTAAAAACACAACTTAACTAATAAACTTCATGTAAACTCAAAAGTCATGTTTTTTATGCTGAAAATTCAAAACAACTAAAATGGCAAGGTGACACACACACAGCATTTTATAGATTGAATAATTGATTGATTGATTGTCAGTGAAATATCATTTGACTTGGACTATGTTGCAAATAAGTATTTCAGGTTTATAGATCATTTTAGGCTTACTTTTCAGTGCTGTTATTGCCTGATGGTGAAAATGTTTAATTTGACATAATTAGCCCCAAGTTTCACAGACAAGGCTTAAGCTAGTCCCAGACTAAAATGCATATTTGAGCTGTCTTAACTGAAAATATCTTGCTCTGACATATCTTAAAATATGTCAGTGTCATTGTTCTGTCTCAAGATGCACACCTGTAATGTTTTCCTCCAAGGCATTTTTGTAAAAGTTGCTTAAATATTTTAATTTATCTGAGGCCTAGTTCTGTCTTAAGCTAAGCCTATATGTTTTGATGTTTAATCGGACTGGCTGCACAATGGCTAGCAAACTAAAGACTAGTTTCTGTATCAAGCCAATGTGTCAAAATGCAAAGCTTTAGTTTTCCCCCCCCTCAATCTACATTGTGTATCATTTGTGATAATGTAACTGTTTAGTGTCCCCAAAATGCATTGTGCTTGGCAAATCCATAAACCACTCTAGTGTCTCTAAATGCCAGGGTGAAACTGAATTTGTGCCTATGGGGAGTGCACAGTATGATACGGCCAGGAGAGTTCAGATTAATCCGATTAGGGAATTACGACATTCCAAAATACAGTTTCACATAATCATCTCATCGAAATACTACTTCACACATGCCGTAACAGCTGTACGTGTTCAATAAACATTCAATCACCAAAAAGGCCAAATATTGTAGGGATTAATGAAAAAATAACATTTTCACTGATGCTAACTAGATGTTAACTAGTTGTTAACATTACATGAAAGACTGTGGTGGAAATCAAAGCTCTAACTTCATGATTCTCCAGGCTTTTCATGCTCAAATCGAAATATTCAGTCCTCTGGTTTTGACTAAAAGGGCAAAGCAAACACACCACACACATACAGTACAGCAGTAACGACAGTGATGCATAGCAAACACTTGGTGCCACATAAACTGTGAGCAGGTTAATGACTGACTGATCAAAGGTCTAATGGGTGTTACCCTTACAAACACACAAGTACATACACAAGTACACAAAACACTCCTTCATCAATTTTTGTAATTTTTTTATACTCGTAAAAACAACATTTTGTGTTAGCTTAGACTTAAACACTTAGACTGATATAAGTATCAAAGAGGCCTTGGAAAGAAAGGTCTCAATGAAGCTTTACATGTTTCATTAAAAATAGTCTAGATAAGAGTTGAATGATCAAGATAAGCATTTAAATCTATATGTTATCTCTAAGCAAAGCATAAAGAGAGTAAATGGGAGGAAATGTGTTCAACAAGTCATTATTTACTCCCAATGTCAGTAATACAATTTTGGTAAACACAAAACTAAGCCTTTAGTAACTAGTACAAAGCTTAAATTGCTTTGGTGTAATTAGACAAAATGGAAAAATAGGGTATCACATAACTATATTATTAAGGTAGATAATAATAGGTTAGACCATTTGTTGGTAATCAATATTAATTAAAAATATATCAAGTCTCATCTTTATTTCCTTAGAATCATCTAGCTTTTGCAAACTCCAGCCAAACAACTTCCTGACAATCCTCCTCATCGTTCTTCATCCGTCACCATGGAGACGGTGGTGATCGTGGCCATAGGTGTACTCGCCACCATCTTCTTGGCATCATTTGTGGCGCTGGTGGTTGTGTGTCGTCAACGTTACTGCCACCCTCCAGACTTCCTGCACCAGTATGACTCCAAGTATGTACTTGAGTGTCTAAGTCATGACCTCATTCCCACACTGAGGATTAAACAGGGATCACCATTTTAACATTCAAACGTTTGATTCTTGGTCATGAAAATCTTTTTTTTTTTTTATTATTACTTTCTGTATCTTCTGTTCTTCTCTGTATTTCAGACCTACAGTGGATCTGATCGGAGCGATGGAGACTCAGAGTGAGCCATCAGAGCTGGAGCTGGATGATGTGGTCATCACGAATCCTCACATTGAGGCCATGCTGGAGAACGAAGACTGGATCGAAGATGCCTCGTATGCATTCTCACCTCCTACCATAGTATTTTATTAATAATAATATTCTGGTTTAGACACTTGACTGATATCCGATATCTCTTTTTCTCTCAGTGGCCTTGTGTCTCACTGCATTGCGATTCTGAAGGTAGATGTCTGCACAAATTTAGTATTTTCAAGACCAAATACATTATAATAAATTATAATATAATAAATATTTAGAAACATGCACAATAATTACACTACTGTTCAAAAGTTTAAGATCAATAAGATATTTTAATGTTTTTGAAATAAATACATTTATTTAATCACTGTGAAATTATATCAGTTTAAAATATCTATTTTCTGTTTGAATATATTTTTAAAGATGTATTTTATTTGTGTGATGCAGGCTGAATTTTTAGCATCATTACTCGAGTCTTCAGTGTCCCATGATCCTTCAGAAATCATGCTAATATGCTGATTTGCTGCTCAACATTATTGTTGTTGTTGTTAAAAACGCTGTGCTGCATAATTTAGCTGCATCACTTTTGATCAATTTAATGCATCAATGCTGAAGGAGATTTTTTTGAGCAGTTGCTTAACGTTTCATTAAGCATTGTTCCATTTGGCTAAATACAATGATTGTGCTGATTCTGCACAGATATGCCACACTCTCACTGAAGAGCTTGTTGCGATGACAATGGGCTCCGGAGCAAAGGTCAAAGCACCTGCCAGCCTCAATGACATCATCACTGTGGCCAAACGCATCAGCCCGAGGTAAACCGTTTGAGAAGTTGATATGACACATCTGAGAGTGTGGGCATTGACCCTGAGCTGCTTTGTGCCATCACAGGGTGGATGATGTGGTTCGATCTATGTACCCTCCCCTGGATCCCATTCTTCTGGACGCCAGGTAACTCTTTACCCTGGAGGGGTTTATTGAATGTTTAAGCTTCTGCAAGCAAGTGCATTGACTTCACCAACTTGTTTTTTGGACCAGGGCCACAGCATTACTATTGTCGGTCAGTCACTTGGTACTGGTGACACGAAGCGCCTGTCACATGTCAGGCAGCCTGGACTGGATCGACCAATCACTGCATGCGGCTGAGGATCACATGGTCGTGTTGAGAGAGGCAGCTTTAGCATCTGAACCAGAGAGAAGTTTGCCAGAGAGAGAGCAGTCCATCTGAGTAACTCACAGACATACTGTATGTACAGAGCACATATTATTCAAGAACATGTGCATGAATGAACCTGTAAAGAATATGATATTTAGTGGACAATACCTCAGCACCTCCATGGTATGACAGAGAAAGGCATTTTAGCTCAGCCTTGCTTTCAACCAATGTTTCTTTCTCACTCTTTCACTGCATCTCATTTTTATTTCTGTTACATTCCAGTTTAAAGGCTGGTCATGCTGTCTGATATTTTCTTATTTATAGATGCTAGTGACAAAAATGTCTTGAGACAATCAAAAAGAAGAATGTATAAACCAAGTCCAATTTTTTCTTACTGTTTTAGCTAAACAGTTCAATAGCTGATCTGTCTGATAATTTGAAAAAAATTGGTTTCACTAAATAGTATATAAATCAAACATGGTCAATATTTTCTTTAGTGTCTCTTAAATGAAATACAATTTTCCGTACATTATTTACATATTTTCATTATTAGCATCAGGATGTATATTACATTTTATAATCTTTTTGCTTTTATTTCTCTCTGTGAAAATTCACAAAAAAAATTTCGTTTCCATTAGTCTTCTTTGCGGATAAGTTTGTAAATAGTCAGTTCACAAATTGATAAGTCACCATCATACAATCACGTTAAAGGGTTATGCCACTACAAAATGAAAATGTTGTCATTAATCACTTTCCCCATGTTGCTCCAAATCCTTAAAAGCTTAGTTAGAAATAAAACAAAAATAACGAATTTATTGAAGGATTCGCCACTGCAACATCACTGTAACGTTAGCGCCGCTTTGGAGAGTAGGCCCTATCCGCTGGAGGAACCTATCATCTGAACTGCATACGCTGTGTGCATGCACATGTGTGTGTCTGTCTCGTCGCTTCATGAACCACTGATGGGGGATGGACTGTTCTGATGGGTCTAATTGTTTGGCAGTCACAAGCCTCCCGGTTTTCATCCACAATGTCTTAAATCGTGTTCTGAAGATGAACAAAGGTTTTATGGGTTTGGAATGAAATTGGGGAAAGTGATTTTCTTTTTGGGGTGGAGTAACCCCAAGTTGATACAGCACTTTTATATTGGCATTTTCTCTTGTATTTTCAAATAGTTTTTTTTTTGTTTTTTTGCTCTCATGATCTGTGTGCTATACCATTCAAAGGTTATACCATTTTTGAACAAAGTCTCCTATGCTCTCCAAGGCTGCATTTATTTGATCAAAACCACTGTAAAAGCAGTAATTATGTCAAATATAACAATTTATTTGAGGGCTTACACTTTTTTATGTTTTTTTTTTTGTTGTTGTTTTTTTTTGATGAATGAAAAATATTTATTTGAAATAGAAATCTTTTGTAATATTATAAATGTCTTCACTGTCATTTTTTGATCTATTTAATGCATCCCGAAGAAACTTTCTCAACAGTTAACTCGCTGGTGGTGAACCGTTTGCAGCAAGTAAAACTCGCTCACATTCTTTTGTCTCTCTGTTATCTAGGCATGGCATGTAATTTTTCAGTCACATGAGGTCTAAATCCACACTAATTCCTTCCCTCAACCCCCACACTTCACACTTTCAACAGCCACACATATTCAGGACTAATTTCATGTATTTTATTCGTATTTCAGTCATATACTAAATCAGTTGTTGATTTAGGATTTCCTCTTTTCACTTCCTCTTGGAGCAATCTTGTTACTGACATTTCTTGTTTCTCAATTTGTTCTTTTATTCTCAAACGGTTTATGTATTTGAGATTTGTAAAGGTGAATAAATGTTTCACAGCAAAAGATGTCATGATATTTTTATTTTAAAATAAACATTACTAAATTCAACTGTAAGTTCGGTAAAACAATCAGACCTCTATTCACATGTGCTGGTTGTGTAGAGAGAGGAGGCAGACAGAGAGAGATGTAGAAAGAGGGAGGAGAAACAGCTGCGATGGAGGAAGGGGAGCAAGAAAAGAAAAACACGGCCGCTATTTCTCAAAGTCAGAGTAAACAGTTCTGTCTAGTTTTGAGTAGAAAGCTTTTGGCCAAAATGAGCGCTGGACATTAGGCATTAAAAACAGCAGCAGACTGAAAAGAAGCAGACCGAAAGGACACACACTCAACACACTCACTGTTTAACACACTCACAGTTACACTGTACACATGAGTGCTATCGAGAACATGTCATGTTAAAACCTTGCTTCTGCCGAGTGAGGGTCACAGTAAAGTCCTTTACTTTTCTTCAAGTCCATTTTCTGTAAATCTGTTAGACAGTTGTAGTCGTTCCATGTTATTCCCAAAGCAACCTAAAACAGGGAACAGGGATGTAACTTAAACCTCACCTGTTATATCGCTTTTATTATTTCTTTATGAAATAAATGTTGGACTTAACAGTTCATGTTATGTTAGTTGATATTACTTGATATTTATTGTTTTAGGGATTTTTTCCAATCTGCCTCGGAAACCAAGTTGTATTCATAAGGTATTTAGTGTTATGTTCAAGGGACTACCATTCAAATGTTTGGGGTTTGAGTTTATTTTAAAGAATTTAATACTTTTATTCAGCAAAAATGCCTTGTGATTGTAAAAAAGCCAATAATATTATAAAATGTCAAATCAATGTTGTTCATGTACATGTAACCTGGTCCCCAGAAAAATATTAAGCAGCACTATTGTTTTCAAGATTTATGATAATAAATGTTTCTTATGGAGCAAATCAGCTTATTAGCATGATTTCTGAAGGAGCATGTTTCACTGAAAACCAGAGTAATGATGCTGATAATTCAGCTTTGAAATCACAGTAATAAATTACATTTTAGAGTTACATATATAATATACTGTATGTAATCAAACAGAAAACAACTATTTTAATCTGTAATAATATGTTTACAGCATAGCAGATTTTTTCTGTAAGACCCCAAAAAGTATAGTCTGCATTGGTGAGATAATTAATTAAACACCTTAATAATTTAAATGATTATTTATCAAATAGGATTATTGCTTATCATCTGAGCAAAAATCTATGTAAGATTAAACAGTCCTTAAACAGCATGTTCAAATTTCACTGTAATGTGTTGCTCTACGTAAAATTTTTGACTAAACAGTTTAAATATTTCACTTTTGAAGCTCATTTTTTGGGTCAGTTATACAATAATCTACATCTTAGAGTTAAACCTTGAAATCGTGCTGAGACAGGTAGTTCTCTAGGTGTAAAGGATCCACTCCTTCAGGTAAAGGTCTCTTCAGCAGATCTTTGAGAGGGAACTGGGTCTTATTAAGAGCAGCTAGAGCATCCTGCACCAAAGTCAGCTTTTTACACGCTGTGCAGTCCTGAAAAAACCCGCAAACAAATATTTAAATGAGATTTCAGTGTAAATCATAGAACATGTGCATGTATATGATGATGATGTGTCCTCACTCACCTGTACTCCCTGTGTCAGTCTCATCTCCCATGAAGGGAATATATTAGTAAAGGTGAGAGGCTCTGCCCCTTCATCAATAAGATACGCCATGGGAGGCCGCCTGGGATTCCTCTCTGAACACAAAACACAAACAATAACTAACAAATCAGGAACAGGAGGTCATGCTTTTTAATATCCATTTGCCCAAACTCACCTTTGCAGTATTGTAAAGCAGTCTCCATGGCACACTTCTTCTCTTTGTCCCAGAGAGGGCGCTCTGAGACTGAAGATTCACAACTTTGCCATAAATACACCTCCAGATAGTTATCCAGCAGGAACAGTGCTGCCAAGAGAATGGTACAACACCACAGCAGTGTGAGAAAAAAAGAATGCATATTATTTTAAGATTTATTTATTCTGTCAACTTCTTAACGTACTAAACACATTGATTGCTTTTTATCGGCACTTGTGCGTCTGTGTACAGTGTGTGAATTTGCTTACTCTCACCTGGATGTGGCACAGCATATAACTTATCCTGCAGGAAGGGCATTGCTGTAATGACTCCATTCACATGGGAGGGGCTAATAAGCTCCACCCCCATGAAAATTCCTGATTGGGCACTCAGGTGATAAAGGCGGGGGGTGAAATTAAATTTACCAGGATCTAGAAGGAATAAAATGATTGCAAATGTTCATTGCATTACACAGAGTTACACGTTTGCATTAGATTTATCATAGTTTGTTATACATCACACCTTGTAGCATGCAGTCATATGACTTCCTGTCCTGTGGTCCAATAGTACTCCAGAAATCTGCTGGCTCTTTCCCCTCCTCCACTTCCTGGACATTCATAAAGCTGCCAGTTCTCGGACTCAGCTCAGGTGGGCACCTAATCGTCACATTAACCAGATGAAATCAAGCACAATCTGGCGATGTGCATCTTTCATTATGTTTTATGGGTTTGCATAATGGAAAATTGTAAAAGGTGTTTCTCACGTTTGTGTGAGGCGTTGGATGGTCTGCTTGGCCACCTGACGGGCTTTGCTGTGGGCTTTGCAGCCATGCCACAGGTAGATCGCCCCCTGCTGGCTGTTCAACAAGACCAGTGAGCCACGAGACCTCAGACTGGAGCAGGAGCACTGTACCTCCAACAGACTGCCCTCTACTGGGACGTCACCCCTCACATAGAACAGACGCCAGCCCCCTGAAACACATACCAAACATGTGACGTCAGACGTGTTGAGTGGACCCATAGTAAGGGAGAGGATTAGATATGATCAGACCTGTGTATCTGCTTTGTTGTTGTCTATAAATGACCAGTCCTCCCTGGAACAACTGCAGAAAACACGGCGGCTCCTCCCCTTCTGTTACAAACACCTGAGAACTACACTGATTGGTCAGTGCTGGGAACAGGTCCCGTCCACTGATAGTGGAATGCCGCCCCTTCCAGATGAAAAGAGCAGATCGTTCCTGACCTATTCCCATTTGATCTCCTGTGAAATAGTAACAAAATATATAATAATTGACACAAATAGAAAGTTGTTTATATCTATTTATACAGAATAACCTACACAACTATTATCAAAATAGAGAAAAAAATGGTACCCTGGACCACAAAACCAGTTCTACCGGTAATTTTTTTGGAGTTTATACATCATCCAAAGCTTTCTATTTTAATTGATCATAGGATTTATTTATTATTATCCTATTTGTTAGGACAAGATAGCATTTGGCTGAGATAAACTAAAAAAATCTGGAATCTGAGGGTACAAAAAAATATATATATATCCAAATGAAGTTCTTAAAAATGCATATTACAAATCAAAAAGTAAGCTTTGATATTATTATAGTAGGAAATTTACAAAATATCTTCAAATAACATGATCTTTTACTTAATATCCTAAAGTTGTTTTGCATAAAAGAAAAATCCATTATTTTGATCCAAAATATTTGTTCCAAATATACCCGTGCTGCTTAAAACCTTTTTGTGGTCCTAGTTTACATATTTCAATTCTCAAACTTTCACATTTTAAATTATAGAGACAGGGCAAATTAATGTATTATTGTGTTTGAACGGATATGTCATTAATTAAAAATATAAAATTTTATTCAATTAAATATTAAGAATGTTATCAAATAATATATATTATTTTATACTATATTAAGCCAAATACAGTTAATCTTATTTACTTTGTTAAATTTGATGTTGATCTAATAAAGCTTACATTTAGTGTTCTAGAAGTGTGCGCCTTTTCCACAAGCAATTTTATTCTTTCTATTCCAAAGTATTGTTATTATTATTAGTATTAGTAGTAGTAACAGTACACTTTTATTTTTGAAAAAACAAATGTGTAAATTAATTATTTTCAGAATTATTTTTAAAACAATTCATTATTCAATTTTAAGGTTTTAAAAACAGAGTAGCTGCCGTAACTTGTGTAAAGCCAAGGTTTTTTCCACACATTAACTCACCCAAGGCTGTGAGGCTGTACGTCCAGCATACAGCGTATGTGCTACCCTCACTGAACTGTCCCAAGCTCTCTGAGGAAACCTCACACTCCACACCGTCTGAAATAAGCCACGCTTTCACTGCAAGAGTGCATAACTCCGCCTGCTGGCCGTCACTCAGAGTGACCGTGTCATGTCCCCTTCGTACATCCACACCATCCAGAATAACCTGAGACACCCCTGAAAGACAGACTCCGCCGAAGAGAGCTCTGGCATCACATGACCACTGCTCAGATGACAGTGGCTGGGGAGATGACTGGAGAAAACACACAAGACATTACTGAGCTAGAAAGAGAGAACACGAAATTACTTAAAAGTGAAAACCGATCACGTATAATCTATCAAGTATAAAAGAGAAACATGAGATATGTTGTGACAATTACTTATGTATATAAGTCTCCTTACCTTTACCTCTTCTTGTATGGATGGAGCAATGTTGTTTTTGTTGACATTTGTCTGTTCAAATGAGCTTGAAAACTTCTCTTTAAACAGTATCGTCTCGTTTTGGTCAAAAACACGGCCAAAAAGCACCCAGTCTGGCCGTCCAATACCCTGCCTGAACATACAAAATTAGTACATTTGTTTATGATAACAAGTAATAGGTTATGCAGTAGGTTATTCCACTGACTGCTTTCAAATATATGCAGTTCAAGTGCTGCTGTTATTTAAAAAAAATGGACAAACCAAAATACTGAGATATTCTGAAAGGAATGTTAATATTTCAAATTACTACCCTTTAAATTTTTATTAAAATTGTGTTAGTTAGCTAGTATTTTATAAAATAACCCAACTCTTCATATATTTGTCAAAAAGGATACAAAACAAGTATTTTCACTCGTGAATTTTAGATCCCTCTGATTATATGAAAATACTCCCGTTCCAGTAAACCTACGTGTGAATATGGGCACTGCCACCAGAGGGATTCAGAGGGTTGATCCTGCAGGTGCTGTAGTCATACGCTCCGTCCCAAACCTGCTGAGCCAGCTGAAAGGCCAGCTTCCTCTCGCTGGGGCTCACGTCTTTCCCGTGCCACAAATAGAGCTCACTGCCGAAGTCGAACAGCAGAGTCTGGAATAGAAAAGGTACTGTCTTTACACTTCACGAAACACCTTCAATGCTGTTTCATCATGAATAATCACAAGCTGTTACAAAAAAACTGAATATGTAGAACATGTTATTCTTTAACAGTATGGAGTGAGATCCGGACCTGAGAGGAGTTCAGAAGAGTGAGGTCAGGTACGACAGCCCAGCCCTGCTCATGAGGACTGAGTCTGTCTCCCTGCAGCCTATAAACACAGTTTGACTCTGATATGGCTCTCTCATAGTGCTCATCATCATCTGCACTGTCTGGACCTGAAGAGAAAGAAAAACACATATACACAAACATACAAATGTCATTTGAGCAGTTTTGGGAAATAAAAGTGTTTAAGATAGTTATGTCTCTTGCCTTTATATTGGGTCTGTCCCCCGAGAAGGCTCCAGAACTCTGCTGCCTGCAGGCTGTCTGTATTTACACCTTCATCCAGGTGAACAACACCTGTCGCCTGACAACCCAGATCCCTCTGGGTCACAATCACCGAGGCCATTTCAGACGCCTGGAACAAACCATTAGTCAACATCCAAGAGCTAAAGCCCATTCCTCCAAATCCCATTTACAAAGAAGGCACCAATAATACTACATGTTTAGAAATTGATTAAATTATAGAAAATCCTGATATTAATTAAATTACATTTAGTATTTGAGATTTACCTGAGCTTAATAGTAAAAAATTAATTACATATTATTTTGTTACTACATTTATTTAAAATAAATAAATATATATATATATATATAAATAAAAACACTAGTTTTTCATATCTTATTCTACACCCCAAATATACTGCTAGAAAATTATGTGAAGAAAACATTATGTCTATGGAAGCCCATTTCTGCCATTAATTAGAAATTTTTTAAAAAGGTGATTGCAACTTTTTTCTCACAGTTCTGAATTGTTTTTGTTGTTGTTGTTGTTTCATGATTCTGACTTTTTTCTCAGAACTGCAAGATTTAGAATTTAAAAAAATTCTCTCTCAAATACAAGTTCATATTTTCTAATTCTGACCATTTTTCTCAGATTCCTGAGTTTATTTAATCAATTTAGATGTTTTGCCTCACAATTGTTTTTAGAATTCTGAGAAAAAGCCAGAATTGTGAGATATGAAGCCACAATTACCTATTTCACACAATTCTTTATAGAATTAAACTTTTGTTGGCATAATAAATATTATGTGTTAACAGCATTAAACATATTTAGCATCATCATATTCATTTTTGCTTTTTATTTTGTTTATATTTGACTATTATTCAAGCAATTCTTTATAGAAGTGTATATAGAATTATACATTTTTACAATTCTTTTAAAAGTTTTCTTTAGAATTTAGTTTAAATCCCAACTCTACATTTTTTCTTGCAATACTGACTTTATAACTTGCACTTGCAGAGTCCGAATTCGAAAATGTAAACTTGCAGTTGTGAGAAAAATTCATAATTATGAGATAATAACAGTCACAAATAGCCTACATTTGTATTCTGTGGCAGAGACGGGCTCCAATAAGAATCACTCTGTTTCTGTGTGAACTGATGTACCTTTTCTCTCTCAACGCTGTTGGAGAGTTTGCCCGTCCAGAGGAAGCAGCGTGAAGGTGTGACCAGCAGAAAGCAGTCGCCACTGTTTAGAGAGCGTGATACCGGCTCCACCAACCGCACCTGCACCTGCCTCCACCCTGGATGAGCAGAAACATGCACAGACAACATTACCTGCATTACTCTTGCATGAAGCTCAAGATGAGGATAAAAGGATAAGATGAGGATCTCACAGAACAATGTATGCTACCTTTTAGAGGTTGATGAATATTAGATACGCCATCATACCTTTAACCTGGATGAGCATAAGATTGTTGTATGGCACTGTGGGTCTGCTCCCTTTTCCTGGGGAAGAGACATCAGCTGGGGTGCAGTTAGAATTCTTCATTGCTTTAATAATAAAGTCATAAAAAAAAACAAAAATAAATATGATGATGCTAAACATGTTTAATGCTGTCAACGCATCATATTTATTATGCCAAAAAAAGTTTAATCAGCCAAACCTAAAAAAATGTCTAAATTAGAAATATAAAAAGGTTCCAAATTCTCATTGCAAACCTGTATTATTCTCCATTTCGCTGTTTTCTTCAGCCTGCATGAAATCCTGCTGGATGTCTTCTCGAGCAGCAAGAGCGCGTAATGGATTCCTCGAACCCTGGGTCCTGCGGGACGGCCGAACTGAGCGCCTGTGCTCGGCTACAGCTGAGCTCAAACTAAACACAAACAGAGCGTTATCACCTGTATCCTCTCACACACTGAGAAACCCCCACAGATAAGCAGGTACAGATACTGTCTTTACATTGGTGTGTTGGTCTGACAGAGAGAGCTCAGGTCCGGCTCTGTGTCTCCTTCAGTGGTCAGACACCCTGGAGGTGAAGAGGGTTCAGAGGTCATCTCTGCACCAAACATCTGACTCTCTTGGACTTCACTGGCACAAACGGTTCGTGTTTCTGTAAAGATGAGTTTGGAAGAGTCTTCCTCCTCACAGCCCGTCTAAAATAACAGACCAACTAAATTAGCTGATATTCTAATATACTTTTTAATATCCATTATTGTTTTAATAGACTATCATTTAAAAATTGTTATGTTTTGGAAATAAGTAGGTTACATTTATTTGAACAAAAACTACAATAAAATTATATATTATAATACAAAATTAAATTTAATTATGTTTTAAAACTTATTACTTTTATAGCAAAGTTAAATTTTCTCAGTGTCACGTGTTCCATGTGTCAAATGATTTTCTGCTCAATATTTTGATTATTATTATTATGTTCAATGCTTAAAACATTTTTGTAGTTGTTTAAATATTTTTTGTGGAACATGTTTTTTGAATAAAAAAAAAAACAGTACAAATTCTAGAAAAGACTTTATTTTTGGAAAGCATGCAAGGTCAAAAAATATCTTAAAATATGCATTTATTTTTAGCTTATTTGTTAAAAACACCTTGGCTCTCACTGTCACCTCTGGTTGGGTTTGAGTGGTTGTGGAAACCTCCTGAGCTTCATAAGAAAGGCTCCTCTAAAGAGGTAGAGAGAAAGAAGAAGAGTATAATAACAGAAATTGCCTAGGTCTGCTCCCTTTTTGCTTAAATATTCTGTGGATCTTAATATTACAAGGCAGCCAAAAACACACACGCAAACACAATTTACAGTAAAACAGATGCACCAATGTTATGTTGAAAAGCATGTTCTTAGAGAAATAGCAGTTAATGAAGACATTCATTATACTCAGTGGTTATATTATGAAAATTTAGACCAAAATTTGAACAAATTGTCACCTCATTGTAAAACATCACATATTGAGGTGTGGAGCTTGAATGAGAATACACAGAGGAAAACACAGGCTCCTGAGAAGTGAGGGGAGGAGAGGAGAGGAGATTAATGAATGAAATCCCCACATACAAAAAATATATATGGTCAGTTAAATAGAATAAACATGACTAATGAAACTTTTAACGCATTAAGTCATAAGCAATGACGTATAATTTAGTTAGAGTAACTAAAACACTTCCAAACAAACCTGGACAAACACACATACTGTAGCTTTCTTACCCAGCACTGAGTTTGGGGATTATACCCAGCTGTAGTGACATTCTCCTCCTACAGCGAGCAGTGTGGACACCAGTGAGGAGAAAGGCATGAACAAACATTAGACTGACACCTGTGACTCATGCTGCATGCCAGTGTACATTTGACCACAAAAACACATGTTGATGCATTCATTGAATCACTAATAAATTTGAATAAACCTCTTAGTCAATATGATGTAGTTAAGTTAGTTAGCTTAGAAACTTTAGCCTTTTGTAAAACACAATGAAGGTATCTACTGTATCACACACATACAAATTCACAAACCTGTGGCACACTGCTTAGACTGATATTGCACCTTTCCATAGCATTTTGCTTCTCCTCTTCTTTCTCAGCTCCTTTTGAGTCTGTCAGTCTGCGGACACGTTTTTCTCATTTAGTAGGGCCAAAACATTGTAGAACTTTGTTTGAAGATCTAATTATTTTATCCTATCCACCAAATTTAATTAATTAATAAAAATAAAAAAAATAGTTAAATGTCTTTGGAACTTCAATACCAAGAAACCCAAACAGAAAGTAGGCTGTATATTGGTTATACTTCTTAATAAACTTGGCACCATCTTACTCTTATTGGACGTGCAAAGTTTGAAGTCATCAGCACGGACTAATCTGTATCTGTTTGTACATTTTTGAATCAAACTGAAAATCTGAATCGGAAGGAGCACTTAATTTCACTTTATTTACGTTTAGTCACGTTTAAACAAATGAACGCATCCTTCCTGATGACTCCAATTTTTTTGAAATGTTGCATATGTCTGACAGGACACACACAGCGAAGCAGTAAAAGGGAGAGAACCTGTCACTGGTGGCTGATTCTCTGCTCTGTTCGGTGATCTGGAGGTCCTCTGAAAGAGACGGATGTTCCTCAAGCTTTGGAGCAGATCTCCGTGTTCTGCCAGAGGATCCTGAGGCTTCCTTTCTTGCTCTCTGCCTCCAGGGAGCGCTGGAGAGTGGAGCTGGGGACTGATCCACAGATGTCATCTGTTTCTCCTCGATCAACTCTCTCTCTCTCCTCTCCCTCACGTTCTGCTCCAGGCCGTGTCCATTCAGGTTATCCCTGTCTCTGTTTCCGCTCCTCCACACCACTCCCTCCGAAGAGCTCTTTTTCAAGATGCCTTTAATCTGCACTGTATTCTGGGAGCTGCTGTCTGATGCAGGCTTCAGATGGGGTGACGAGGTGAGCTCGGAGGAGGAACCCCACTCCTGCGAAGCGCTCAGCCCAGAGAGACGCACTTCACTGGGCTTCAGATTGATGGACTCGGCCTGCTGTCGGTCAGAGAGGTGAGGTGCCAGATGAAGACGAGGAAGCTCAACAGGCCCTTTCTGAAGCTAAGAGTTGAAAAAGGCTTGTCAATGTCTCTAAAAGAAGGTACCACAGAATAAACAACTCCCAATATGTTTTCATCATCATTCCAAATCTGATCCAGACATAATATTTGACAAAAGCACAATGTTTCTCAGCATTTTGCTAAAAATGTTGCATTTTCGTGAAAACTAGCTACCCACATTCCACAAATTTAAATCTTTTTTATATAATTGCATGTTTGGATCCATATCTGAAAATATGAAAATAATCAAAAGTGTTGGCACTGACTGGTTTTGTTTTTGCTATGATGGTTATGCTGGTCCACCAGCTGTTTGTATGTTTATGCACACCAAATACACTTACCAAATTGACCTCGTCCACAGTGATGGGCTGTGTGCGGTAACGTGCACCCTTCTGTCTGCGTCTCTCAGAGGCCTCAAGAGGGCTGCCGTCTCTCACAGGTCTCCCCACAGCACCCAGTATGGGCTGAGACAGTTTGTTGAAGAGAGCCAGTTTCTCACTCATCGACAGTTTACTGCCAGCATCGTCCTCCACCCCAGGCTCAGCCTCACCTGCCTCATCCCGCTGTGAACTGGAGGAAGAATAATAGACAGTTAATAAACTCATCATCTTTCTCCTAAACACACTGCTTGTTTTTAACTCTCAGAATTACTTTTAATGTAGCAGTGGTGCTCCTGCTATGAATATAAATAGAGATTGTCAAGACAAATGGAGTGTTAAGCTGCAAGAAACTAGTCCTGCCTACCTCGCTGCCATCGCTGTTTCCTCAAAGGTGATTGGCTGAGTGAGTGCCCGAGGATCTGTGTTACGGCGAATTCTGCGCTCATGAAAACTGTTACTGGAGCGAGGTTTGAGAAACGAGGAAGCCTCAGGAGAAGCTGTCTTCTCCAACTCCTGAGAGCAGAACAACAATAAAATAAAATAAAAAATTGTTGAGTGTTCGAGCTGTTTTTTTTTTCATAAAACGAATGTGAGTGTTGACCAAAGGCAATCAAACTCAAATAATGACCATAAAAGTGATTTCAGTCGTTACATTCATGTTGGTATTGATTCCAATATACTTCATTGTATGTAAAACAATTGTGTTCCACAGAGGAATCAGTAATTACATCAACATGTACTTTAGCAGGTATATAAATATCAGAATTATCATTGTTAGGTGGACTAACACTGCTACTTCTGTATCTGCAAGAAAATGAAACTGCAATGCAATTTTTGATGTCTCTGGTGAAGTGGGTCAATGGCAGAATGAATAAAATAGAGCCTGGGTTGGCACTCTGGGTAAGGAAGACACAGTAACCAATAAAACCCAGTGGGTCATGCTGTAACCAAACACTCCAGGTGTCTTATTACCACCTACAGCCCAAAGACAAAGCAAAAGAACAGAGAAGGAAAACATACTGGAGCAGAAATAGAGAGAGCGAGTACTCCAAAATGCAGAGAACTAAATGAGTGAAATTAACCCTCTAATGCTTCCTATAAGTTTTCACAACTATATTACATCATATATGTATTAATTTGTATAATTATTATGGTAAGACTTTATTTTAGGGTCTTTTAACTAGTGCCTCATTAGCATGCATATTACTAGAATATTAGCCATTTATTAGTGGAGGTTTAACACATATTAATGCCTTATTCTACATCCCTAATCCTACCCAATCCCTAAACTTAATAACTACTTTATGATTAATAAGCAGCAAATGACAAATTGAATAGTTAAAACCCTCTGGGGTACTTCGGTCAGTACTGACCGGACATTTTTTTTATAAAAATTATTAAAAATCGTAGCTTCATCGGAATGGTACAAAACTTCGTGACTTTTATGGTACTTGGTATATGCACACACAAAAAAAATGGGGACAGGATTTGAAAAGTCTAAGTGGTCGTAAAAAAAATAGTCACACTCGGGGCCTTCGGTCAGAAATGACCGGCCATAGGAAATGAA
>JAUCMU010000063.1:11253058-11266441 GCA_032275025.1 Enteromius treurensis
CTGCGCCTGAGTAGCGACAAGGACTACTACCATCTGACCGAGTTTCAGCTTTCTAGCCCTTACGGTTTGGGCTGCACGATCAGTTCTAGGGAAGAATAATAATAATAATAAAAATAAAAATCTTAGCAATTACAATAGGGTTTCAGTGCTACGCACTCGAACCCCTAATAATAATAATAATAATAATAATAATAATAATAATAAAAATCTTAGCAAATACAATAGGGTTTCAGTGCTACGCACTCGAACCCCTAATAAAAATACTTTGGGCACGCCATGGATGTATTAAAACCATCTTATGTTACTGTATGCATAACAAGTTGGCTTAAGCCTAAAGTTAAGTAAATCAAACATATGTTTTTCTTTTTTTTTCCCAGGGTAAAAGGATGTCTTCATTTTAATTTATTTTTTGGTTAAATGTTTTAGTTTGAGTTTAACAAGCATAAAATGTATCAATTTCATTCAAACTATATTTGATCAAATTGAGTGACCCAACTCAATTAAATGTAATCGCATTCATTTCTTTTTTATGAGTTGGGGCTACACATATTTATTGAATGAAAATCCTGCCTTCAATTAAATCGAGTTCATCCAATGAATCGTTTTTTTGTTTTTTTTTATGCTCACAAAGGCTGCATTTATTTGATCAAATAATTGTATGTGACATTTTCAGAATTTAAAATAGCTGTTTTGTATTTAATTATGTTTGAATAGAATTAGTAATTTATTCCTGTTGTGCAACGCTGAATTTTCAGCATCTCCTGTCTTCAGTATCACATGATCCTTCAGAACTAATTATAATATGATGATTTGCTGCACAAAAAAATGTATTTAATTATTGTTAAAAACAATTATTGTTATGTTGAAAACATATTATTGTAGAAACTGTGATACTTTTTCAGGATTCTTTCACGAATACAAATAGACTTTACTACCACTATTGATTAGGTTAATTCTTTGCTGAATAAAAGCTTTAATAACTGGAAAAAGTAGTGTTGAAGTGCACTACTGCTAACTGTCTTAAGTTTAGCTTATTTATGTTAAGTTCAAACTAATTCTAAAGTTAATATGCTTTAGTACTACCAAATAAATGCTAATGGTCGTAGAAACACATTTCAAGTTATGTTTATAGTCTATGTTATCGATACTAATCATAAACTATGATTGAACTTTTTTTGTAAGTAAAGTATAGTAAAGAGAGTCATTTCTGAACAATAACATGAGGAGCCTGAAGAACAAGTGGAGCTTATGCATCTGGTCTGAAAAGAGACTGTATGCCATCATCTTATTAGTCACACTCAGCTGTAATACATGAAATTACCCAAACAGTGCTGTTCAGAACATGCCTTCCTAAATTATCATTCATGAGTCCACAGATGTGGTTACCTAGTCACCAACCTGCCGTAACAACACAAACACAGCTTTACTCATACATAAATAATGACATCACCATGTTATCACCCATTTAACATAGACCTGGCATGTGGTGGATGGTCGACCCATAGGAGCCCTCCAAGAGAGCTGTGTGTGTGTGTGTGTGTGTGTGTGTGTGTAGAAGGCCAAACTAAAGTTAGTGATGAGACTGAACTATAATTACCCATTACTCATGTTTTAAATAAGCCCTTTGAAAGTGTTAAGAATAGTTTTGAAATGGGAATATCAAGCAATGACTGGTTTCAATCTTGAAGTGTAGTTCATCAAAGTACAGCTATGTGTGTGTGTGTGTGTGTGTATGTGTGTGTGTGTGTGTGTGTGTGTGTGTATTTGTAGGGGCTCCTTTGCTCCTAAATAAGCAAACTGTAAGCATCAGCATTCTGCCAGATCCTTTCACAAAAGAAACACAATAGGCCCGATATAACAACAGGGCAGAGACACAGTACCACTACAGCAGAGGCTGAGCTACCACTTCACTTAGCAAGCCTTATATGGTGTTTCAGGAACCCACATTTTGAGCTCTCAATTCTACTGAACTCACAACATGAGGAATCACAATTAGTATGACCTTTCTGATATAAAAACGCTCTTCCTCCAAGAACTGAATAAGAGACTATTTACACAACGACGTATTCAATTAAAACTGGAAAAGGTTTTACGTGTTTTGCCCATTCATCTACACAACAGCAGTGTTTTTCGGGCCTAAAAGTGCAAACATCTGAAAAGAGGTTTCAAAGTGCACATTTTGGAGAATAATATAATCTCCATGTAAATTATGAAAACGTGAATTTATGAAAATGGTAATGTCACAAGTATGCATGTTACTTGAAATGCATATGTGCTCTGGCGTGTATTCTTTCTTCTTCTTTTATGGTTTGGCATGAGTAATTGTAGTTTTGGTGGAACTGAACAAAGATCATCATGTAGTTGTCTGTACAGGAAACTCTTCAAAAACACAAAGTTGTTTATAGTTGTTTTATAAGCGTGCCTTAAACATTGTCATCTGTCAAAAGTGAAAATCACACACTGATGCATTTAAACGAACAGCTCAGTCAGATATAAAATTCTGTCATCATTTACTCTCCCTCATGTCATTCAAAAACTGTATGAACCTCTTTCCTCTGCTGAGAACAGAAGAACACTGCCAGTACCCATTGGCTTCCATGGTAAATAAATACTATGGAAGTCATTTGGCAAACACTTTTATTCAAATCAGCTTACATTGCATTCAAATGACACATTTACATTTTATCAATTCTTGCTTTTCCTGGTAATAACACCCAGAAACCCCTTTTCTATCTGCTCAAGCTACAGGAAACACTATACTTTATTATTTAATTTATAATAAATAAACACTGATAAATGCTGTTGTAAAATCTAATCTAATAATAGCTTAAACCTCTTAAGACATTACTGCATTACCAGCAGGATCTTCAGCAGCATTGCCATGTTCTTTCTAAAGGGAGCATGAGAGTCATGTCTTGTCTGAGAGTGCCTTGCCTGAGAGGTTTAACAAGCTTAGCCATGTTATGACCCCCATTAAGAGTCTCAGATCAGGAGAACAAAGAGTGTTTTTACCAACTATTTCTGTTAAAAAGATCTGCATGTGCATCTAACAACATCTTTGCTGTCAACTAATTAACTTCTGACTTTAATATTGATTTTTTTCCATTTTACTCTTCCTTGCTTTTATATTAGGTGAGCTTATTAAAGACAGTTTGTCCCTGCACAGCATCCAGCAGTTAGCAACCAAACAAAGCAGCAACGCTAGAGACCGAGCCAGAGAGCCAGAGCAGGTCACGTGAGAGGGAGTTTGAGGGTACAGGTAGAAAAGGCACTGTAGTGGCTGGTTGACGTTTGGGATCAGTTAGACTCATCAGTCCTTAATCCAGTAACTCTATCTGACATGGACATGTGCTGAGCACAGACATATGCAAACACACACACACACACTCACACCCAGCAGCGTTCACGATTCACCAGTCACGACTGACATATTCTCAGCACACACTACTTATCTTGCTTAGTAGCCGATGGATTAATTATGCTTATAGCTTATGGAAGGTGTGTTTTCTGAATTTCTGGCTGATTCACAACAATCCAGAAGCATTCAGATCATTTACTCTCAATATAACAAAAATAACAGTCCAAGGCTTGTGCCAGGAAAAACAAGTAATACAAGATATATTCAAGATCATCAGACATTTTAATACATCTTAAGCTTTACAACACACACACACACACACAAAACAAGTTTCTATAACTTATTTAAAGAAATTATAATTATATTACCTTGTGTCTTGCATTTTTGGTATCTACAAGGTAACTTACATAAAGCATAACTTTTATATTAGACACATAATTGCTTTTCCCACCAAAAAGATTTCCAACAAAGCCACAGCAGATCTGTTTCAACACAACCTAGTATATTTTCCCTGAAATCAGTTGAGTTAATGATTCAAATACTTATTCATAAAGAATCTACCGTCACTTATTGCCACCTTATGTATGTAACTTGCAGAAACTGGCTATAAATACTGTGTGTGTGTGTGTGTGTGTGTGTGTGTGTGCACTTGAAAACATAAAGAAATGTGTATAATGACATTGGTATTACAATGTAAACATGACACTTCCTGTATCTTCGTAAACCTAACGTCTCAAAAACACACTAAATAGTGTTTGTTTTTTAATTAAAAAAATGCCATTAGCATAATGTCATTATGTCTGTGATGTGTGTGTGTGTGCATATTTGTTAAATCAATCGGAATCAAATGGTTGAAGGATTAAATTAATTAAAAATTCAACACAAGTAAGACTGACACAATTATTCTAAAAGCTTTGTTTGCTATTATACCTACTACTACAAGACATGTCATTACATGTCATTCTGCTCTGTTACATCACAAGGATTCAGAGCAGAGTGAGTTCATGGACTTACAGCTACAACCATGATGGGATTTCTGCATTCTAGCCCCCATCCTGAGCTATGATCAGGTAATGCAATGTCACGGTTATATTTAACACCAGCATTACAGACATAGTAATAGTCTTAAGACAAGAGGGTAACGGTACAACACAAAGATGTTTAAGACACTAACCAGGAACAGAATGATTTAACAAATAAACAAATAGTAGCAGTGGATGACCGAATTTACATAGCTTTTGACCTTGGTTGTACTCACACAACACACAGGTCACACAAGCTAGACAAGTCATAACCCTCACACACACACACACACACACACACACACACACACTACAGACATGATGACTAACTAACTTATAACATCACTGCATGCCAGGAAGAATTTCACACTATTTTCTTTATCCTTCACTAGTAATTGTCCACAACATTAACAATAATAACAACCTGTGGCAGTTTATTTGAAGCCTGTACATATAACATATTACAGAGGTGTTCATCAAATGCATTTATACAAGCATCTATTCTTGGGTACACACAATAGTGAAGTATTAAAACGTAGTGCACTATATCTGTAGTTCCATGCATTCATTAAAATATGCAGTAAGATTACTTATAAAATGTATAAACTATTGCACCATTATTAGTATAGAATGCATTTATATGCATTGCATATAAAACGTCAAATGATGTGTTACATTAATCACTTATAACAGCCATCATACTGCTTATCAAGTTCTGGTGAGAAAATGCAGACGACCACAATATGAAACTAACGCTCAGCATAGACAAATGTCTAACGTTAAGTCATTTGAATTTGCAGTAGGGTACATTAATAGAAACTCGATGAAGTGAGTTATTGAGTTTGAGGTGTACAGGTGCGTTTGCTGCGCTGAAAATAGGTACAAGTAAACAGATATCTGAGCAGGGCAGTGAAGCAGATATAATACTTTACTCATTTTATACAGTAAAACAAAAGCGCATGTATTGGTCTGCAAGCAAAATCCAGCTCGAGAAAGAGTCTACTTAACTGTTTAGCATGGGCTGTCAAAACAACGTTATGAAATGAGCTCAAATGCTGATCGTTTTGTTGGGAAAGTTTCAGAACGATAGAAAAATCTGACTAAGGATCGTAATAAATGTAACAGCAGAAATGAATGACTGTACTTACTCGGTCTGTGGGTGGATCAGCTGTGCGCTCGGATCAGCTATGACAGCTTCACACACACTACCCCAATGGCCAATGGGAACGTGTAAAAAGCCCTTTTAGGGTGTGTGTGTGTGTGTGTGTGTGTGTGTGAGAGAGAGAGAGAGAGAGAGAGAGGAGGATAAAAATACCCCCATGAGTGGGGCAACATTCCATTGTTAGGGGCAACAGCACATTTTATTAAACAGCTACTTTTAGTCGCCCCCTCATGGTCACCATTATGTTGACGTCACATGACAGAGTTTCTAATAAATAATAATGAAAAACAAAAGAGATTGTTAGTAAACAGACTAAAAAAAAACAAGGTGTCGGTAAATACAAAACCACTGCTACTACTGAGATCAACAAGTGTCAGCAAATCATAAACAGAATATTTTGAGTGAATTTTTAATTGTAAACTGGAAAAATTCAGCATAAAAAATTAATGAACTCGCTGACCCCTATGCATTAGGTTTCTTAGGAATGGCAGCTGTCATTCCATGTGACTGAATCAATTTATGGTCATGTGCCATGGTATAAAAAAATCTGCCTCCCAGTGGCCAACTTCCATAATTGTGGTCAGCAAGACACTTTGTGGTCATCTTAGCTTTTTACTAATTGCTGTGGATTAATCAAATGGAAATTGTTATGCGGATCAAGAAGAAAGGTGGCAAACAATATTGAAATGGCAGTTTTAATACTGAAGTGTCAGTATAAAGAAAATGGTCAATGTGCATTCAATTACAGATTGAACTGCCCTCATCTGAAAGTGCAAAATGTAACTATTCTCAGTCTCAGCCCATTTAGTTACAAACTGGTTTATGTTTACAGAAAATTCATCAGGAACAGAAAACATACAAACTTCAAACAATTTACTCAGAACGTCCAACACTGCATGCGATTTAAAATAAGCAAACACTTCCAATTGATGCCCAAACAAATACAAAACAAGGCACAAAAATGTTGCTATAAGTCAACTTTCAAGAACAATTCTAAAGGTAGTACACTGAAGCTACATGGAAACTTTAAACTTACCTGTTAGACAACCAACTGTGCTGCAACATACACAAAATGCCATTATTAGAGCGTTGTCATACATGAAAAAGACAAATTCTCATTCCTGCTCACCATTGTAAACACATTAATTAAAGAGAGAGAGCTCCAAAAACAGTTGGAGTCTTTTAAGGGCAGTTGTTGCTTTTTAGCAGTACCAGTAAAACTGTGCATATTGTACATTTCCCCCGAAAATGTTTGCACCTCGTTTTCATTAGACAAAATCGTGATCTACAGCTTAAGGTGTTGCACTTTACTCCATTATAAAAAAAAACAACAACAACAAAAAATCAGTTTAACAGAGTTCTTGGTGCGCCACTGATTGGGTGGGAGGAGCCTGTCTAATCATTTGACTCCGCCCTCTTCACTCATCTGTCATTCATCTTCACGGTTGCACTCTGCCAGGAAAGGATGTGCCAAAGCTCTACAGGCAGAGATGCGATGAGCTGGATTGAAGGTCAAAAATTGCTGTGTGGAAAGAGAAGTTTTAAACAAGAAAAATGAAATATATGTATTTTGCGTACCAGTCATTAAAATCTCTCTCCAACAGGAATAAATACCACTTACAGACAGCAGGTCATTCTCCTCGTGGCTGAGACCGGGCAGCAGTTGTTTTGTCAGCTTTTTCTCAGCCCATGTAGAGCTGTAGCAGACAGGGCTTTCAATGGGCCAGTCCTCCTCACCCGGCAATCCAATGACCCTGAGAGAGAGCCAACATGCAAGACCACAAACCACCACAAAAAGGTGTAGTTGTTGGTTGCAATGATATTAACTGGGAGTAATGAGAAGTATTTTGACTCACTCAAAGATCTTTTGCAGCTGCTGGATCTCTGTGAATCCACGAAACAAAGGCCTGCAGAAAAGGTTTACTTTTTTTCTCGCTTTGTAGACAAATGCACTACTGTTCAAAAGTTTGGGGTCATTAAGATTTTTTTTTTTTTTTAATCAAAATACAGCAATAAAAGCAGCAATGTTGTGCAATATTATTTACAAATATACGATATTAGTTACAAATCTTTCAAATATAACTTATTCCTGCGATGATAAAGCAGAATTTTCAGCATGATTACTCCAGTCTTCAGTGTCACATGATCCTTCAGAAATCATTCTACTATGCTGATTTGCAGCTTAGATAACATTTATTATTTTTATTATTAATATTTTCTTTGCTGCTTTACATTTTTGTGGAATCTTCATACGTTTGTCAGGATTCTTTGAAGACTAGAGGTTCAAATGAACAGCATTTATTTGAAACAGAAATATATATTTAAAAGTATATAAATATCATTACTGTCACTGCTTTAATAACATATTTGATGAATAAAATTAGACGTATATATTTATTTTCTTTAAAAAACAAATCTCACTTCTAACCCCAAACCTTGAAACGGTTGTGTGTATTAGGTTGTGACTTGCTATCCGTTGTATAAAATGTCTCGCTTTGCTCTCACCTTAACAGAAAGAGCTCTGCAAAGATGCACCCAGCACTCCACATATCCACCGAAGACATGTAACTGGACTTCAGCAGGACCTCTGGAGCCCTGTACCACAGAGTCACAACCTACACACACATAAATACAAAAACATCACATGCAGGAGCTCACTAGCACCTCACTAATTTCTGTGAACGTCAGTCTGAGCTCCATACACATGGAGTGAGGGCGATATGGTACGTATATATCCTGGCTAAACCGAAGTCTGCAATCTTGACCTCCCCTCGACTGCTCACAAGCACATTGTCTGGCTTCAGGTCCCGATGAATGACAGTGTTAGTGTGGAGGAAGTCGAGTCCACTGAGCAACTGATGCATCACATCCTATATCAAGACAAAGGAAAAACACATGAAAAAAATTCTTAATTCTAAGTTGTTCAAATGGAGTTCTTAATGCACGTTGCTTATCAAAGTGAAGTTTTGATATATCTAGGGTAGGAAATTTACAAAATATCTTCATGGAACATGATTTTTACTTCATATCCTAATGATTTATGGTAATCCTAATGACCGAAATGTATCTATTGCCACAAATATACCTGTACAACTTAAGACTAAGTTTTGTGGTCCAGGGCCTATATGTCTATGCAGAAATAGTAGTCCTTACTGGAGTAAAACTGTGAAAATTATCCTTGTTTTCTTTCCCATTACTAATTTATTCTATTGAGTATTATAGATTAAGTCACTGCAAAATGAAAGCAAAGTTAAAACCTTGATTTTGTCCCTGGCCAGGCCTTTATCTGATGCTTTGCTGAGGAATGTGGTCAGATCCTGATCGATATACTCAAACACCAATGTCAGGTCAAGCTTCTCGTTCTGCCATCCAGCCGATACATTCAGCAACCTAAAGAGAAAAGTCATAATACTCAAAACGAGAATTAATTATGATTTCCAGGGGCATTTTTGACGGTTTCCATACTTACTTGACTATGTTGGGGTGGTTGAAGTGCTCTATTTTTCGCAGAAGAGCCACTTCTCGTATCACGAACTGGGGGATGCCAGACTCCGGCTCCTCGGGGATGTTGAGTCTCTTCACCGCTACGAAGCGCTGCTGCCCGCGCCTCTCTCTGGCTTTGTACACTTTCCCGTAGGCGCCCTGGCCGATTTCTGACAAGATTTCATAATCTGAGCTCTCCCAACAACAGCTGTCATCCATGTTTAGATCAGATCAGTCTGTCAGAGCGTGTTCCTGCAAGAGACGAAATGCATTGGGTGCTGAATAAAAGGATTTAGAAAATCGGACAAAGCTTGTAAAACGCTGTCAACTCTACCTTGGAATGTATACGTTAACTGTTTAATGAAATGAATGAATAAACACCATAACTGCATACATATAACACATATTTATCAATGCATGTTTTACTGAAAAAATGTTTGCATATGGTCTTAAAAAGATTAAAGTTAGTTTGAGAATTAAAATGAATCTGACTTGATTCATTGAATTGAACATGTATATTTGCACGCTGTGAAACTTGTTCATTGCTACTCTCTTTCGAAGATATAAAACTATAATGGAGTAAATTAACTTACCTTTTCTGTCAATGTCATCCAAACCCTTGAGCAGGAAAATGACTGCCTACTAATTTGGATCAATAAACGTGGTTTGCCATTTTAATAAAACCTCACAACATGCAGGGGTGTGAGATTTGCAACTGCTAAAACCAACCAATGAACAGCTCAGGATTTATTTCTGGATATCCCCCAATCTCATGTGATGTGAAGTATTGAAGAAAACGTATGCCCATGTGAAACGATTTTGTGCATCAGCAAACAGAAGTCATACATTTTACAAAATAATAATAATAATAATAATAACAACAACCTGTACCATGCAGTGACCTTATACGTTTTTAAAATGCTAAACATACACATTTACAACAATTTAGTTCAGGCCTGTTAAATGAATTTATTTTTCAGCAAGGTAGATAAGAAAAACAAACAAAACAAAAAAAACATTGAATGTAGTATCTGCCATTATGAGACTTGACTTTCAGCCACTCTGCTCTCTTGATCTAAAGCCTGATACACACCACACAGTGATTTGTTGTTGAAAGTGACGTATTTATTCAGTATGCACAAGCATCCATTGTACATTAATAAGCACACAGGCATATTTATACCCGTCTGCAATACCACTGCAACGTAAAGGCAGAAAAACACACAGAAAACTGTGCAAATGACATCATCCGTATCTCAAACGCATAATTTGAGAAAAATGCACGTAAACCCTTTATACAGAGCTACAGGTCTATATCCAGAATAATTCATCTCATCTGAGTGCAGCTAAGATTTCAGGTCATAGCTACAAAACACCATACAAATACACAGTGCTGAGCATGTCTTGTGCTTTCCACACAACAAACCGTTCAAAAAGAAGGTTAATGAGAAAACTCTGCATTATTTTACAGCTTACAACGAAACCATTTAAATTAATCAACCAAATTGGATTCATCTCCCTTTTAAGTTCATTAAAACTAGATTTGGCAATACTGTATTGTTGAGATTCACAGAAATAAGGCACTTGGTAAACACTATACCAATAAATGAGTTTTAAAATGATTAGGTACAAATACATTGGTGCATTATTGTTAGGCAGTGCAGTGGTTATTAAATCACACGTATCCTACATTTGTTCTTCTCCAGAGCCATGTTTGATTTCTCTGGAAATGAATATGAACATTAAGTGTTACTGATACTTATTCTTTCTTCTTGTTGTTGCCATTCTTGACTCTCTTGGCGAGACCAATGGCATCCAGGTGAAGGTTACGGTTCAAGATAACAGAACCACACGTGAGCGCTCCTGTCAGTGCTCCGGCTAAGCCACACAACATTACATCCTGACCTGTAAACAAAGTCCAAAATTTTCAAAAAGAGAAAGGGGATCAACCAGAGCACTTTGTTCATTCTTCAATGTTAACATTGGGTAGCATCAACTAAAACAAAAACACAGTGAGCAATGGAATTGATCTCAAAATCTTCTTTTGGCTGGCATACATATGATTTTGCATGAGACAAACTCACCCGTGAGGAAGAGGTTTTTAATAGGCGTCTGTGGTCTGATGGTGGCGTTCAGTTCAACATTGAAGCGAGCAATACCATGATCAATACCATAGATCTCTCCTTCAGGAGCAGCAATATAATGCTGATTGGTGATTGGGGTGCCTGCATCCACATATTCAATCTATAGACACAGAGATAAAGAAAAAAAACAACATGAGAACATGAAATGAATGCTATTTAGAGACAAAATCTCTGTTTAGAGAGTTCATACCCTGTCCTTGATCTTAGGATAGATCTCAGTCACTGCCTCTAAGATGTTGTTGATGAACGCCTCCTTCAGCTCCTTATAATCTATGCTTCTGTTCTTAACTTTGTCATCTTTCCACTCTTTAAACCATGCATAGTTAGCAAAGCTAACAACAGTCACAGTGGATTTACCTGTGGGTGAATTTGGATTTTATTTATTACTCATCGAACCACATTGCATTCCTGTGGTCAAATAAAGACAATTTTAAAACACTCTGAAATACAATTACAGGACTGCCCAATTGTGATTGCATTTGTCTAGCTCCTCCTTTTCTCTCTACCTGGTTTTCTTTGTGGCCAGGTGGAGTCTTTGGCAGAAGGTGAGGCCACAAAAATAACAGGGACCTTTTTGGAAGATTCTTCCCTGGTCCCCGTCATGTAACGGTCCATCCTGTAAGAACCGCAGACACGAACACTAATTGAGTGCAGTGCTGATGTTACAGTGGACAGAGGTTTAGAAATTAACAAGCATAATATTTAAGAGTAGGTTCACACTCACAGCTCATCCAAATTGTTCTCAGGGAAAATGAAATAATTGTCTGCTTTTAGGCCCAACTCCTCCTTTGTCCCATCCACACCAATGAAAATACTGAGACCAGCATCTCCATGCTGCACCATACTCAGCTGTTTCTGAATTGCTGCACAGCATCATCACAAAAAAAAAAAAAAATCATCAGTGCAGAAAGGTTTTAACTATAATTATATGAAATACATCGAACTGCCCTATGAGAATATTCTTCCTGAAAAGCAGAAGAAACATAGGCTCTCTCTCACCAGGCATAGTCTGCACATCTTTGGGCAGGAGACGTTCGTAGGTATTGAAGATTCCAGCGTCTGAAATCACGATGGGAGCGTGAACATGCACCTCCTCCTGCCCCTTCATGACACTCACACCTGCATCCGCGCCAACAAAACAGCCCAGTCATTAAATCCTTATCTAAATCATATCAAATGTTGTGTGGGAAATGGGAAGATGTGTTGAGTGTTACCAATAGCCTCTTTGGCGTCATTGAGGAGTATGCGGTTGACAGGTGCTCTAACAAGAACTGCACCCCCTGCCTTCTCAATGATGGGGATCATGTGGTACGCGATCTCACTAGCACCACCTTTTGGGTACCAGGCACCATTCAAATAGTGGCACACAAGCAGACTGTGCATGGAAAAGCTTGCATCTTTGGGCATTTTACCTGTTTATACAAACACAAAAACTCAGTAGCTGTGGTCAGCAGCTGTGAGTTATTGTATGGTTTCTGGCTAGAACTAAAGAGAAAACACACTGTATCATCTCACCGTAGGTCCCAAAGATGTAAGACATCACAGCTCTCAGGTCCTTATTCTGTGTGAGCTCACTCACCACATCCGTCAGGCTGCGGGAAGCATAGCGGAAGAATGAAGAAAGTCGACTGGCCAGGCCTGTGTGCACCAGGAATTTTGCCAGAGGGGACGGGAGGAGCTTCAGCAGGACCATGAACCATACCCCACTTGCAACTTTCTGACAAGGGCATTAAAGATTTGTGTTATGTATATATGTATGTACATGTATATATCACGTGTTCTTCAAAAGTGGATTCCGGTGGGGTCTAACCAGAGTTTAAGTCTAGTCTTTGTAACTAATGACATGCTGTATACTGCATCACTGTTCTGTGCCACAATCAATCATAAAAGCGCAGAAGAAAGTGTTTATAAAGGTGATGCAAGCTCATGTGCAAGCCTTATTCCTCCTTTAGAGAGTCACAACACTCTTGGATGAGTGCCTGTCTGTGGATATGATTGTAGGGGAAAGGTCATGCAAACAGCTACATACAGTTATAAAGAGATTTCAACTTTGAACTCCTAAGCACATGAAAATTATTTGATTTTCAAAGTTCTGAATGACTAAAATTATACTACCGTTCAAAAGTTTGGGCTCAGATTTTTAAAGGTGCCATAGAATGATTTGAGAGAATATTTTAAATTGTTCTCTGATATGTACATAGAAGGTATGTAGCT
>JAUCMU010000063.1:11274509-11286456 GCA_032275025.1 Enteromius treurensis
ATACAGTCTATGGTATCCATCCGGACGTGACGTCATGCAAGATGGCTGTTGGATATCCATGTCTAATCCTCCAGGTTTTATCATCACACCACGGTCCACGTGTTGACTCCTCCTCCGACGACAACTGGGATGTTTTAACTAATAAAATTGAATGGTAGGATATGCTTTTGTTTTTTGTTTGTTTTTTCGCATTGTGAAATAGTGCTTTCTTAAGACCTCTGCAATAACCTTTAGGACTAGTTTATAATAATCAAATAAACAGTTATAGGAATAACGGCGTTATTTTTTCCAGTACCAAGTAATCAAACGAATTACTGTTTCTCCGTCGCAACGCCGTTATCGTTAATGACAATATAATGCCACGTTAATGTAATTTAATATAAGCTCGGTTCATCTTAATAAATGCGCAGTGTAACTCACCTGTATATGTAAGCTCACACACGCAAAGAAAGATACAGAGTTAGAGAGTCTTACATAAAACGCAGAATTGACGCGCTTCATGTAAACGATATTCTGTGTTGTATTTTTCTGTCAAAAAAACGGAGTTCCTTTTAAGAACTGCCTGTTTCTCTGATAGTGGGCGGAACTAATGCGCTAACGATAATCTTATTGGCTGGCGCACACCTGTTGTTGTCCCTGTTTTGATTACAGCAAATTAATTTGAGCGTGATAAATATTCATGAAACCTGCTACTCATTAATAGTAGTTTTATATTGTTATTAGTGGTAAAATTCGTAGTATCACAATAATGCCCCACCCCTTTTTTTAGATGCTAAATGACAAAGAATATCGTAAGCACGACCAAGTCCTAAGCCCAGTTAACAAATATACATTTATGTTATTCTAATTACACAAGTTCCATCATCTTATAATGCTAAATTAGCACAATATAACATTTAAAAATGCTATTTTATTCCCAATGTGTCCATAGTTGATCAAATTTACAAAATATTTTGAATTTGATTAGATTTTTAAAATAACATCTTCATTTTATTGTCTGAAGCTAATCTTTTGATTTTTGTCATGCATGCAAAAAACTGGGCAATATTTAAGTCATTTACATCTGTCCAACAAAGTACATCATTTTGGCTTTTTATGAAAACAGGTTTGGAAAAGAATTAAGAAAAACAGTAGGCATGTCAAATAGAAAGGGATGCAAAACTCTACGCAAGGTCTAAATTAATGGCTTAATTTACAAGCACAACATATACATGACATGATACATGACCAGTAACAATCATCCACAGGAAGTGACAACACGTTTGAAGCTAACTATCTAAATACACGCAATAAAAGGGATCTTATTACAACTTATTTAGACATGTCACTGAGGTGGAGAACATGGAATCTCACAGATCCTCTTCTCTTTCCTCAAGCAAGAGACATCTCCCCATTTTTCTCCCTTTAAGATAACGCAGTCTTCACCATGCAAAGGATTTTCAACTTTCCAGTCATCTGGAGGAGACTCCCATCTAAAATAACAATGAACTCATCGGTCTCATATATGAGGTCAAGTACAGATTAATGAGGAAAAACAACAGTGTTGGAAAAAGCTTACTTTGTCACTATCAATGGTTGAAGAAGAATTTTAAAATGATACTTGCAAGGGGTTGTTTAAGGGGCTGTTGTCCACCCAAAGCCACACACCCTCCATCTGGCTGTCGCTCAGGCCAATCCAGTGATAGTCATCTACACCATTTACTCTTTTGGAAAGAAATTCCTACAACACAGAAATAAGTGCTTTTGTCTTATGCAGTGAAATTCAGAATCTAGTATTTTAACATGCAGACTAGAGTGTTTCTTTATCTCTGCCATTGTCATACTGCTGTTTTAATGTACCTTACCTAATTAGTTTTAAAATTGCCAAGCATAACATGATATACTTCTAGTAATTGTGCAAAAATTACATTTTAGTAATCAAAACTGTACATTTGTGTGAAAAGGAGTAAAGGGTGTTGGAGTTTTACTGTACCTACTGTACTGTACCATTAGTGTAACTATAATGTAATTATTGGTACATATTTTGTGGCTTGCTAAGTGCACTTAGGTACGTTTATGTCATGAGACCAGGAAGTCCTAATTTGTACCTGCTCGTCTGTATTGTTGATGATGACCAGATCTCCACCTAGATCCTGACAGCGTCGTCTGCTGCTGTTCCAGTCCATGATATCAGTGGACAATACATAGAATCTGCCCTGTGCTCTGATCCACTTCTCTTTTAAATCTGCATAGGTAGTTTAGTTTAATAAAGATGTACAGGAAGTGCAAAAAAAAAAAAAAAAAAATCTGGGTATGTGGTTAAGCTGAAACCAGATAGATGAGAAAAATAATAATATTTACAAGTGCATAACTGTATTTAATCTTGTGTACGTCTGAATTATTTAATAAATGGAGTCAAATTCTGACTTAAGAAATATAGAAATGACAAGTATACAATAAAACGCAACTCAAACTGTGATACTCTTGGTGCTCTGCCTATTTTTTTTTTTTTTTTTTTTTTTTTTTTTTTTTACAATAGTCAGTACAGAGATGCTTTTTCCTATTTATGAATTCATAATGAATTTACAGTACCTGAACAGTAATTTGGTAGACTGTGGTTTTTAATGTTCATGGAATTTATTTTCATGATTGGTTGAGCATCTAAAGGCAATCCTGTGGAAAGAGTCAAGTTGGTAATCCTAAGCTAACGTGCTTGAACTAAACTGGATGAGGAGAAATGATTACTTACCTGAATTTAAGCAGTTTCTTTTGGTGATATCTGTAAAGCATTGTAATGCAGTGAAAAAACCAAGACCCCCCTGAAACAACTGGAACATTTTTTGATTTATTTAAACACTATAAGAAATGCAAAGTTATGATGCAAAGTTGCTGAAAATCAAATTAGTAAAACATAAAATACTCACACAGGTATGCCAACACCACATTTGCCAACAGAGACATGAAGAGGAGAACTGAGCATTTCCTCAGCATTTGCTTACAACAGTCCCCTGCGCAAGCAAATATAAGCACAATTACACAAACAATACATTTAATATGTATTTAATATAGATTTTCACAACAGTTTGGGATTTCATATGACTTTTTATCCACTTATTTCCATCCACTTGTAAGCAAAATGTGCAAAGAGACTGCTCAAGCTAGTCCGAACCTTAAGGTAGCTGCATAACTAACCAATAACTGACCAGAAAACTCAAGAGGTACTAATATGCAGTACAAATGCAGGAGAAAGGAAGGAATATCAAAACATTAAACACTGACAACTTAGATATTTTAATGCCGTGAGCATCTTTGGGAAAGACTATATTAGGTCAATATTCCATAAAAGTTAGTTAGCAAGGGTAAGAAACACACTTACTATCATCTTTATCCGCTGAAGTCAGTTTGGGCTCTGATAAATAATTAGAATAAACATTTTCAGTCATCTTTTGTCTGAAGAGAGATTGTTATATCGCAGTGATCAGAGAGAACTGAAGCACTCTGGATTCGTGTAACACAATTCTCATGAAGAAAGACAGGTTTCTGATGGTATCATTTAACCACATCAACCAAATAACGGTATTTGCAAAAATTTCCAGACAGCAACTTATTAGTCATGTCGGTTATGTCTTAACAACTGTTGTGGTACTTAACATGCCTTTTTAGCTGGTATTATTTTTCTATAGATTTTTACAATAATGATTCATTGTTAACAGTGCAAGTTTATTTCTTGTAAAAGGATAAAACCACTGAGATGAGCTACAGCAAAATAAGATACACAGCAATGAACACACACATTAAAATTAATAGGACAAAAAAGTTGATGTCTTAAAATTATATACTATCTAAAACAGAACATTTTCGAAATGCTTTTCTTGCTGTGAAAGTTAGACTAAGGAGGATGTGGTGCACAGATATGAATAAGAAACATCTAAAAAGGAGAATTTGTAACTTATAGTGCTAACAAACTTTAATCAACTTGAATGCTAATAAATGGTGCTGAAAAGGCATTCTTACATGTTAAAGTGTAAAATGTATTTTTTGCCTATAGCTGACAGCCTTCATTCCTCTGCTAATCTTTTATCTACAAATGCATTAACCCACACAGAAAAAAATAGACAAAATATTGTTTTCACTACATTTATGCATGCATGTTTGTACGTTAAACATTGTCATTAAAACGTAATAGTTCTTAAGACCTTCTAAAACTGAAAAACTATGAAAAGGATGATATTTCCGTAGATTCCCCATATCAAACATGGCACAGTAGTACGAAAATATTCTGTATTTAAATGAGCACACAGTGAAATAAAAATCAACCACAAAAAAGTAATACTGTAGGTCTATTGAAGGCATGGGATCTCGCAAATGCTCCTCTCCTCTCTCAAGCAAGAAATGTTTTTTTGTGTTTTTCCTTTAAGCACAGCACAGTTAGAGTGTCTGGAGTCCAGATTTGCCCAGTTTTCATCCTCGTTCCCAGCCCAGTAGAGATGAGATTCACCAGTCACACATAGTCTCTGAGCAAGAAATTCCTGCGTCACAAACACACGATCTTTATTAAAAAATGATACATGCATAGTTTTACCAAAGAAAATGAGTATTATAGGAACACTATGTGATGTGACTATTTTACACTTGCCTCAGTGATCTATTTGTGAACACACAGTGTGGGTTTTCACACCTGTACCCACTTCTCTCATGTATGTTCCTCTTTTAAAAACAGCAGTACAATTTATAATGTTCAGTGAAATCAGTGAAGTATTTATGTATATTTTTATTATCAGAGACATCAATGTGATGCGACTGTTTTACACTTGCCTCAGTGTTGTTTTTTGTTCACACTGTCGGTTTTCACACCTGTACCCACTTCTCGTGTTTGTTCCTCTTTTGAAAACATTGGTTTTATAATGCTACTTAAAATGTGAAATCTTTATTCAAAAATGATGTCTTTATTAACAAAAATATCTATTATGAGAATAAAATGCGATGTCGCTTTATACTGTCTACACTGTATTTGTGAATACACACTGTGGCTTTTCACAACTGGACCTGCTTCTCTCACATCTCTTCTGCTTTTGAAACCACGCAGAAGACAAACTTATTTACCTTCTCCTCTTTGTTGTTGATAACGGCCAGATCTCCACCCAGACTCTTGCAATACTCTCTGCTGGAGTTCCAGGTCTTGTTGTGACTGGAGAAAATGTAAAATCTCCCATTGCCCTTAAACCAATGCTCTGGCAAATCTACAGAGACAGTTTTCTATGTTTATCAAGAGGAAACACATTTGTGTGTATGTATTTCAGGCTTGTGGTTTACACACGTAGAGGTTGGAAAAAAAGCTGAAACCTCACTGAACTGCACCTTTACATACATACATGTGTTTCTACGGTTTTTTGTAAAAAAAAAAAAGAGAGAGAGAACAGACATACGGCATGGTGGAACAAAATGTGTACAGAAGCATATACTCAAAACTGATATTTTACTGATGAGGATAATATAAATGTTTGTTTGGCCACTGTGCAAATAATAAAGATGATCCACCAGTTCTTGTGTATGCTGAAAAACCAAACATGCATAGTTCTACCTGGGCAGTAGTTTATTGAGCTCCAGTCTTCATCATAAGTGCAGTCGGGGCTACCTTGTTCATCGTCTGAATAGGGGTGTGAGAAATTAGGAAAAACAGTTGATTATCATATACAATTTGAGCAGATGAATGAAATACCTGAAATCGTGGAGTTTGTTACTGGCTCACAGAGCAACAGCATGTTGTATTTAGAGACACCTGCAAAAGACAACAAAACATGTAAAAGTGTAAATATATACACCTGTATGTGGTTTCCTGTAAAATCTATACTCACACAAGTATATCAGCACACCATTAACCAGCAGAGACAAGATGAGGAGAACAACAAGAACCTTGGAACAGACAGGTCGCCCTCTCTTCTCTTTGGCAGGTTTGCTGCCTGAAAAAAAAAAAACTTTTACTTTTTACTTTAGTTCTTTGGAATTAGCGTCAAGCGCCTTTTGTACAAAAATCATTAATGAGTTCAAAAGTATACAGTTAAAAGTTGCATGTCTAAAAATGTAACTATGTAGCTATAGTGGAAATTAATTTACTGTGAAAAGTCTTAATGATAGGCACAGGCCATCAAACATAACGATATAAATAACATTATTTTTCAGCGTGATTGACTAATGACTGCCGATTCATCGCCAGACACAAATCAGTTAAATGTTGCTATGGTTACCTCCTTCTCAATATACAATGTTCCACCTATTTTTTGTTGAAACTTGTTTTTTAACTCTGATAAAACATTAGCCTATAATGTAGAAACTAATACTAAGCAGTCCCTGCTGTAGTCTATCTTTAACCTCACTTGTAGGAGAAGAATGTGCTACACACAAGTCTGAACACTTTTAATCCTAAGTGTGTTTTACTATCAAGGAGAAAAAGCATAAAGCACTTACTTCCAAATGAGTCCTTTTTCATCCCGTTGATGTTGCCATAAATGTGGTCAGACATTTTATGTCTGGCCATTTCTTGTCAACCAGAGAAGTGTGCAGCGCTTCGTGTGTCCGTGAAGACACACAGAACAGACACGGCAAGGCAAACCAAATGTCATTTCCTGTCAACATTATTATTATGATGATGGTGGATATTTCAGATTATGTTGTTCTACTTACAATGTTTTTATGTTTGTGTGATCACAAGAGTTAGACTACTCTTATGTTAAAGTTTCTAAATAATGCTCAAATGTGGAAAAGAAAAATAAAGCTTATCTAAAGCTAAATAAGGAATGAAGAAGTTGTAATAGTGAAAGGTCTATAACAGATCATACTGTATTATAATCACATCATATAGTTTAGGTGTTTTGTTAGTTTGTCCATACTTCAATTAAACCCTCAAGACAAATTAAGATTAATCTAGTTGCTTTAGTTCAAAGATTTGAATCTTTAATATATCTGAATCTTGTTATGTTTCTACCCATACGGTAAAAAAACACATTTTTTATGGCCAAAATATATTTCAAATATATGGTAAATGTATGTTGTATTTGTGTGTGTATATATCTTTCTTTATTACAGGCTCTAGGCCCAATAGCAGGACATACATCATATACAAACAGAAAAAGAGAACCAAAAAAATAAATAAATAAATAAAACAGAAGAAAGACCTAATTACATAAACATATAAAATACACCCTTTTTCACAAAAATCTTTAAAATTTAAAAATTATGTTACATGCTGTTCTTATTAATCCAGAAACTGAAGCAGACTTTTTTAAACAAGCTACTTTGTGATTGGATTTTAAAACATAGGTCCAGTTTTACTACTTAAACTAGATGACACTACTTGCAGCACAAAAGCAGACCAAAAAGTCTTTTACAAATTATCTTTCAAAAAAGTAAAAGATGCTACTGAAGGCAACAAAATGAAGCACAAATACTGAATGACACAACTTTACATTTTTAAAACAGCGTGTTTATGTTTTCATCAGTGGAACTACACAGTTAGCGAGCGCCGAGATGAATACTAGGAGCACCGCCATGACAGCCAGCAGCACGTTGATGAGTTTGCCAAGTAAAGAGCGTGCTGTGGCGTTTTCCAAACCCTCCAACTGAACCACTTGCTGTTGCTGCTGATGAAGCTCCATCTTAGAGATGCATAAATGACAGGCCTATAGTGCCTCCTACAGGAAAGGAGAGAGAATGGTGTTACGATTGTCAAAATCTTACAAAAGATTTATATTACATTTATTTCAAATGGAGACTATTGGAGCTGCATGGAGTTACGGTCATAAAGGTACACAAAGTTTTCAGATCTGATATACGCTTACAATGCAGTGTAATATTTGTGATGTATTCTACTCAAAATAAAACATCTATACAACTCTATTACTGTTAAATAATTATTTGTGCCGATTAGCCCCAGACACATTCATTATTTATGCATTTTACCATAGTTAATAAGCAAAGCAGAACAGCTGCTACTGAAATCTAAGCTATCCTTTCGAAAAAGACAACATGAAGTGAATACAATCTTCAATTTCGGAAAATGTAGGACTTGAATACTAATAAAGGGTAACGGAGTACAACATGGACGTTTTAGCTTCATTATATCATTAAAAATAAGCCCTTAAAGACGACTCGGAGGGAGTCACATGGATTTAATTATGAAAACTGAATTAGAAGACTAAATGTTTTCCATCAGATCGATACAAAATAGCTTAATGATAACAGCTAATGTTCTTTCCCATTAGAAAACTCAGTAAAATATAGTTCAATATTTCCGGGTTTGTCAGCAATGGAAGTTGGAAGTTGGGTTAACTGCAAGAACAGTCAATGGGTACCACAAATATTTTTTCTGCATCCCTATTTGCTCAAATAGCAAAATAGTGTTCCCTTTCAGTCGGTCACTCCGACATCACGTCAGTGGCCGACGACTAGGAATCTCGCTCCGAGATGCCAAAACAACTCTGCGTGTATACAAACACGCCAATAATTTTCATTGGCATACGCTGATTAGGATCAGCTGAACCTAATCGCCTTGCGAGTATAAGTAAGTCAGCAGATCTTGTGTTCATTAGCTTTTCGCTTCAGAGCCGAGCAGTTCATGCAAACATTCTGTAAGCCATTCTACTCTGCGATCAAAGGAAGAAAGGCTGGTGTTACGGCGTTGCAGCGACGGTGGTTCCAGTCGAGTGGGGGTGAACATTTTGCATTGCATTTGTTTACCGAGCGGCCATCTTCCCTGTTTGCTTCAGCCTTTCACAAAAGAGCAAAGCTAAAAGTGTACTTACGGTGTGGTACGTCTTTTTCAAGACACTGCTTTCGAGGATGTCCTACCGCCCGTGCGTTGTTGGATGTGGCCGTTTCCTGACGCCAGCGGACAGTCACAAACAATGTCTAACATGCCTGGGCATTCAGTATGCTAGAGCGGCGTTCGTGAATGGCTCATGTTCCTCTTGTGGGAAGATGACTATCTCGGAGTTGTGGACCAGCTTAACTACATGGCCGGTGGGAAAGTCCCTATTCCACTTCTGTGATCTGGAGCTCGCGCTGGCAGCGTCCGCGGAGCCTCCACTTTCGGGAGGGCAAGCCTGATGGTGACCGTGACGAACTCTCCACGGGGAGCGCCCCCTGTCGCACGCACTCCGACACTGCTGGAGTCTCCATTGGGCAACTTGATTAACCGAGTGTGGTGTCAGATGTCACTTTGGAGCTCCCCGTGAGGCATTTGATTTTGGAGCGGTGTTCGATGGTGTTGTGGAAAGAAAAGATCTCTAAGTGTTGAGAGAGAAAAGACCAGGTCGAGTCAGATGATCCCTTCAGTGAAATGTATTTCTTGTAAAAGGTCTGAACAAAAGAGAATGAGCGAATTGCTTCCGTCTCGTCTCTGCTTTATACACTAACCCAAACATTTCTAAGAACTGGTCTCTTTTACATAGAATTCTGAACACACACATTCTACGTCCTGTATAAGTTAAAACATTTCTATACAAGGGTATTAGGTTCAGCTTAAACACTCTGCATATGTTTTTCATTAGAAGCAACTACATAGACAGAGACCATAAGGCCTTAAGGGCATTAAAGGTCAAGCATCTCTCATGTACTCTTGCAACGCTCTGCTTGTGCTTGTGTGTTCTTGGCTGACTTCTATAAAAAGGGATACAGATAAACAGGATGTACATTCTCACACCTTAAAACTTATAATACCAGCATGTGCAGATAACAAACATCTGTTAAACACAAAGAAGCTTTATACTCAATTTTTCCAACACAATGGACACTCAACCATATCGGATACTTATCCAAAACTGGTCGCTATGCTTCCCCGGGTCGCCAAAAAAAAAAAAAGGTCCCGGAGGTGCATGATGAGCCTACTCGGTCATGGAAGGCACTTTTTCACTGCCAGGAAACGATCGAGTGGTTCATCCTCCTTCACCACCCTTGATGGAGGCGTAGCTAGGGGCTACACAGGGGTCCCCCAGATGGAAAGCTCTGTTGCGATGCAACCGTGTCCGCAGGCTCCCCTCCCGGGACTGTAGGCATTCGTCAATGATGATGCCTATAGAGCCTGAGGAGATGCTGCGTCTTCCGTAGACGCATCAGCTTCATTGCAGGTGCATCAGGCCAAGGCACTGAGAGCTCTGCACGAGGGTAGCCACGATCCAGAGGTTCTTCCGAGCCTAGTACCTCGACGGACCTCGCGCTTTGAGGGACGAAGGTTACGACGCGTGCCCTGGGTTGTGCGATGTCCACTATGGTACGACAGTGCCATCTTGGCTGTGTTGGCAGACATGAGTGATGCAAACAAGATTGGGTTCTTGAATGCTCCTGTGTCGCAGACCGGCCTCTTCGGCGACACGGTGGAGACGTTTGCCCAGCTGTCCCCACCGCCAAAGAAGCAGACTGAGGCCCTCCGTCACATCTGTCGCAGGTCCCCTGCGTCCCCCCTCCCTGCCCCACCATTGCCAACCCAGTGGTCCCGATGGTGCCTCTTGCTCAGTTCTTAGATGCCTGGATAGGGCTTAGACCGTCTCGATGGCTCATCCGCACCATTCGGCTCGGTTATGCGATTCAGTTCGCCCGGCGACCTCCCAGTTCAGGGGCGTGCGCTTCAGGACTATGAATGCAGAAAATGCCCCTGTCTTGCGTGCAGAGATTGCTACTCTTATGATGAAGAAAGCAATAGAGCCAGGCCCTCCAACCAATATGAGGACAGGGTTTACAGCCGTACTTCATAGTGCCCAAGAAAGGTAATGGGTTACGACCAATCCTGAAACGCATTTTCGAATGCATCCGTCCCCAGGATTGGTTGCAGCAATCGACCTGAGGACGCATGCTTTCATGTCTCAATCCTTCCACGACACTCCTGAGGTTCGCGTTCGAAGGTCAGGAGTATCAGTATCGTGTCCTTCCCTTCAGGCTCTCCCTGTCGCCCCGTGTGTTTACAAAAGTATCCGAGGCTGCCCTGACTCCTCTAAAGGAGAAAGGGGTTTGTATACTCAACTACCTCGATGACTGGCCAACACTAGCACAGTTCAGTGCTCAGTTGTGCCAATACAGGGACTTGGTGTTACAACACCTCAGCATGTTGTGACTTCGGGTCAACCGAGAAAAGAGTAACTTAGTCCGGTGCAAAGGATCTCTTTTCTCGGGATGGAGCTGGACTTATTCGCCCAAACAGCGCGACTCACAGGACAGCGTGCTCAGTCTTTGCTGACCTGCTTGAATATGTTCAGGAACAGGATGGTGGTCCCACTGAAACAATTTTAAGGCTCCTGGGGCATATGGCAGTAGTCCCGTTAGGACTACTCCATATGAGACCACTTCAACATTGGCTTCACGATCAAGTCCCGGGGTGGGCGTGGAAGAACGGCTCGCTGCGGGTCCAAGTGGCTCCGGCCTGTTGCCTTGCCTTCTCCCCGTGGTCAGATCTAAAGTGCCCCTGGAACAGGTCTCCAGGCATGCTGTGGTATTCACAGATGCCTCCACCACCGGGTGGGGCGCCACGTACAACGGGCATGCAGTCTCAGGGGCCTGAACGAAACCCCATCTGCATTGGCACCAGTGATGCTGTGGTATTCACAGATGCCTCCACCACCGGGTGGGGCACCACGTACAACGGGCATGCAGTCTCAGGGGCCTGAACGAAACCCCATCTGCATTGGCACCAGTGATGCACGGGTTGACCCGAAATGAGCGGTTACGAGTCACTCAAAAATATTTTTAATGATATTCGGATCGCGGGCGGTCGGGTCGTTTGAAATAAAGATGCCAATTAAACCCTTTGTAATTTATATAGCACTAGACACAATTTTCTATGAAATACATAGGCATACACTTTATTGGATAAATTACTAGCGCGAAGATGACGCACAAGCTCAGTTTGCATGTAGAGATGGAGGCGGCAAGAGAAAAGGTGAAGACTGGGGAGTGGAAGCTCCGCAAATATACAAATAGAAAG
>JAUCMU010000063.1:11294407-11324137 GCA_032275025.1 Enteromius treurensis
AAAATACTCCATTGTTGTGTGTTTGTTTGTGGCGCGTTTACGATGATGTCACGGCAGTAGAGGCGGCGCAACTATAAAGCGCCCGCCCACTCTAAAGCGGTACTAAATTGCATTGGAAACGCAAACCGAACCGAACTGAGCCGCGCTGTGCCGTAACGAGCCGAGTCGTACAACGCAGTGGAAAAGCGCCAATAGTCAGTCACTTTCAATCCAAGCAGCTTTCTCTTGGTCACTGCAGCAAATCCATGTGTCTTAAACTCGTTGTGAAATATTTGTGGGAAAAGTTGCACATTGCTTTTAAAAACGATTTGTCCATATATAAGCCTTCACCTAACTAAATACTGATAAATATTACCATATACCTTAACCCAGACTTTCTCAACCCTGGTCCTGGAGGGAACATTATCCTGCAACTTGTAGCTCCAACCCTAATCAAACACATCTGAACCGAATAATTAAGCTGTTCAGGATTAATAGTGAGCTACAGGGGGGTGAGTTTGATCAAGATTGGAGCAAAACTCTGCAGGACAGTGGCCCTCCAGTACCAGGGTTGAGAAACTCTGCAAAAGCAGGACAACATACTGTATTAGTACAAATACTAGAACTACTATTAGTGTGTTTTACTTTATTTAGAAACTCTGTATTTTAAATCTTTCTGGTGAGTTTACAACATCGAGACTTATGTGTTTGAAAAATAACATGCTTTGGTTGCATCAGTAAAACTTTTTTTTCTAGTTCATGTTTGTGATTGAGCTATAAATCATCAAAAACACATTACTACTTGTTTATTATTATTACTGGTTTTATATCTCATGCGGTATATTATTCTCTCCCTTGCGTGAGAAGCGCCACAGCATACCCCACCCTCCCTCACACACTCGAGCAAGAAACGCAACCAGCGACAATCCTCAAATATTCCCTCTTATTCATTCAAAGGATGCAAACAAAGATCTGCTCATCAGGTGGGGAGATGCTAATTTACTGTAATTTACTGTGAAATGAGTTGGATGACCTCCCAGGAGAGAGCAGACTGTTTATTACAGTCAGAGAAAGAGAAGTATTCCGCAGCTAAAGATCAGTCCCATCTGAATATTTGTTTACAGGTAAAGCCGACTGAATAGCAGCGACTATTTATTCAGATCCAGCTAATTTGCATTCTCCTTTTTTTTCCCCTTCGTCTTTGTGAAGATATGACATCTCCACACCTGTGCCTTCTTCTTTTTCACTTTCTCGCTCTCCCTCTGTCATCCCGTGGTAATGCGATGATTTTAGATTACGCTTTGGAGTTTATTTTGACAGTCCTATACCTCCAAAATGACTTTCCATGCTGATTGGTCGAGGCTGACATGTTTGCAAAGAAATACGTGACCTGATCTGAGTTCATCAGACTCGGCTGAGAGAGATCAGTCGCTCCTTCTACATTGATTGAGAGAGGCCACTTCAGAGGTGCCAAGGCGTAAAGATTTGGTCTTCTAGCCTGATTAACTGCTTTTTCAGTGTAATTTGCATAAGCAGGGGCCACTGCAGGGTCTGGAGCTGTAGTGATATTTTTTTTGAGGAATCTGTCAGTGGCACTGACACACTTACCCATTCCGGTGCAGTGGCTTCTTTTGCAAACCCAGACAGCGGCTCCATCACGGGGCACCATTTATATGTGCTAATGTAATCAAATTCATCCAATGACAATGCCTGCAAACATTTCACTAGGCACATGCATATGAATGAACATTATGCAAAGAGAGCACTCGAGGCCAGCTGTTGAAAAATTGGATGTTTTCTTTCTTTTTTCTTTTTTAAATGGACCTCCTCTCTCTTGTCTTCTCCTTTGTCGAGTGTCTGCGGGAAATGAATGTAAACACACTTAGCTTAAAGTAAAATCTGATCCCTCTCTTGTGTTTTGTTTGTTTGTTTGTTTTAAGAAGACTGAGTGAAATCGTATTCTATTTGATATATCACTTTCTCAACCCTCACCTCATTAAGTGTCAACTCATCCCACCGCCATCCCACAATCCTCTGTGATTTTCTCTTCGTGTCTGGTTTAGATTCCTGCATCACCTACCCAGGGCGAATCCAGGGCTGTGTGATTTGGCAGCTTGCTGTTCGTAGTTTGATGAATGTTTCTTCTCACGTGGTCTGCAGATACTGGGAGCTAACCAAACAGGAAACGAGTTGTTTACTTACCACCACCCCCTCAGGAGCACGTTAGGTTGTAAGATCTGGAGTTTGCCTGCTGGGATGCTTGGCTGTGCCACCTGTTGCATTGGCTGTGTTCACCACTGGAACCATTGATCTTCTATAGTTAATCATGACTATAGGCTTCTGGGAGCTAGCATGACGCAACTTTATTACTCTGAGATATTCATGGAGTAAATTAACATAATTATTTTAGCTCACTACTGTTATCAAAGTCCCTTTCAAGCAAAGTCAGTTACTCTGTTGCAATATTTGTAACACAATTCGGGCATTCAAGACCAATTCCTATCCACTTGACAGGGGAAATACTGAAACCTGCTTGCCAAACACACTTTTAAATAACATATTTCAAACCAGCAACAAAATCAGACATGGACTGTTTTATAAGTATTTCTTACGCTTGTTTAAAAGGCATATATATCCGCATGTGCAGTATCAAGTATGTCTAAGGATACCGTGGGGACCGGAGCTTCTGATTGTAGCTTTGCAGTTGGGGATTTCCACTTTTATTTGAAATGCATAAGTTATTATTACATCTTATTGCAGATTCCCGTCCATCCTTTTCATATTAATATGACTGAACCATTTTGGCATGTATATACAGTCTTGCTTTTATAATGTAGATTACTAACTAAATTATAACTCTTGGCACGTATGGTCAACCCTAATTTAATTTAAATTGGAAGATTGTCTCCTCATACTCATATAACATTTTTCAAATATACTACGTGAAGAGTTATCAAACTGTTACAATTTTAATGGCTAACAACTATAGAAGCCTTTAGTTTAATCTAAAATGTGAAACATTTGAAAAAAACAACAACCCTGAAATATCACATGGTCCTACGTATTCAGACCCTTTGCTGTGACACTAATATATTTAACTCGGGTGCTGTCCACTTCTTCTGATCATCCTTGAGACGGTTCTTCACCTTCATTTCAGTCCAGCTGTGTTTGATTATACTGATTGGACTTGATTAGGAAAGCCACACACCTGTCTATATAAGACCTCACAGCTCACGATGCATGTCAGAGCAAATGAGAATCATGAGGTCAAAGGAACTGTCTGAAGAGCCAGAATTGTAGAATTTGGAGAGACCTAAAAATGGCTGTCCACCAACGTTTACCATCCAACCTGACAGAACTGGAGAGAATCTGCCAGGAGGAATGGCAGAGGATCCCCAAATCTAGGTGTGAAAAACATGCTGCATCTGTCCCAAAAAGACTGGCTGTATTCGATCAAAAGGGTGCTTCTACTAAATACTCAGCAAAGGGCCTAATACTTAGGACCATGTGATATTTCAGTTTTTCTTTTTTAATAAATCTGCAAAAATGTTTAAAATTCCGTGTTTTTCCTTCAATATGGAGTGCTGTGTGTACATAAATGAGAGGGGAAAAAAAACTTAAATGGCTGCAATATAACAGAGTGAAAAATGTAAGGGGGTCTGAATACTTTCTGTACCCACTGTATATATTCATTTTTATTTAATATTTTTTTGCCAATTTTTAATAAAAACTTTTGAGGAAAAAAATTAATAAAAAAATGTTTCTTGGTAATCATTAAAAGTCTTTTTATGTTGCTGATTGGTATACAGATGTGCTGCCTCAGTAGCCTGTCCGAAATCAGTTTCAGAAGGTGCTATTAAACACAAATGCTTTAGTGATTGATTGGCTTATGTTGCAGAAAGTAAAAAATCTGCTGATTCTTCCAGAGGAGAAACAGATTGCTTCAAAGCCAGGTAATACATTTGATTATTAGGTAAACACTTGAATCTGGGTATCGTTGAAATCTATTCAACCTGAATAATACATCTTGTTTATTTTTTTAAAGAACTACTAAGTTCTTAAAAATTGTACTTTTCTTTGGGCAAGTGTTACCTCGCCTCAGGCACCAAGTGAGGCTGGGCTAAAGCTCTTGACCTCTCAAAAAAATAAATACATGGTGCTCTTGTCAAAAGTGATGTTTCTGCTTTAGAGTTGGCTTTAGAAATGCATCTTCACCTCAAGACCTCAGAATGAAATGGTATTTTTTGACCGCAGACCACGAGAGAAAATGGTCTGTTTGAGGGGAGACTCCCCGGTGCCTGTTTCTGTCATTTTGTGTTTAGTGATAGGGTATCGTGTTGGATTCGGAGCTCAGAGTTGTGTTGTCACGTTGTGTTTGACATGACCTCAGTTTGTTATGGCCTCCTGTGAAGTACTGCGGCTTCTTTTGGACTTGTCTATGTACATTTAGGTTTGTATGCACACAATGCTGGTCTGCTGGGTTGACATTTGTGTTTATAGTATTTATCAATATACAATAGTTATTTCAGTATCATTATACATTACATGTTCTGAAAATAATGGTTTAGATGGATTTAAATGTAACTGTAGGCTTTTTCTTAATTCAAAACCAAGTATCTATTTCTGAGTCATTTCTCAACAGGCTTTGTAAGATCTGCCCTTTATAACAGTAAGTTCTAGACTCTGTTCATTTAACAAAGAACACATTAATTTGCATCCTCTGGGAAGTATAACATACAATAATTATGCAGCCTCAGAGAGTCTCAGTCTCAGATCAGTCAGAGATATTATCATGAGGGATGATCGTTTTTAATTAGGATCCATTAAGTGACTGTACTCATACATTATGCATGTGTCTTTAATTGCAGTAAACAGCCTATGGCATGACAGGTTAAACAACAAGGGCATGACAGAGATGGCAGTATCACTGGAAAAAAAATAGTTATTACTGTTAGTTAGGCGGAGAAGGTGTGATGGGGGCCAGACCCTTCCCAAACCCCCTTATTAGTTCATTTAAAACACAAGAACAAGTATGCATAAACATGCACTTGTTAAAAAAGAGGTGATCAGACAACTTAAGAAATGAAGGCAACTGTCCCTGGGACACCACTGTTGTTTAAAACAAAGCGATAGAGTAAAATATTTTCCCTGCGCTGCTTTGAAAGGGCTCGTGGGTGATTCTGGTTTATATCATGAGCAAGAGGTTTAAACTCCTGTCTGAATAACACTGACCATGAACTCTAGGCTCTGCTCTCCAGGAGAATATTGATTTATATAACATGTTTTTTAAATAAACTTAACATGAAAAAAATATTTTTAAATGAAAATCAATAACAGTTGGCTGACGCCAGCCAATTTTGGAAAGATCAGATCTGCAATTATACCCACTTGGTGTAATCTGCAGTCGTAATAAATGTATCTCAAATAATTTTTTTTAAAAATTCGATAAAGTAAAGACAATGCAAAAAATGACTAAATGAACAACAACGGTGTAAATAAATGCAACCATTTTAATTGGTCACTCCCCAGTGCATGCTGGGAAGGGGAAGTGGGAACGGTAGAGAAGGCCCATTTGAGCTCACTTTAATCATGAAAGTATAAATTAAAGTCTCTAATAAGTCTATTGGTTTGACATATATAAAAAAAAAAAAGTAAGACATTACTTAAGTACTTGTAAATCTTTAATTATTTTCTGCTTTATTTATGCGACTTACGAGCCATTTTAGTGTAAATTATTATCAGCCACAGATAGATTTTTTCTCAGCATTTTCTTGCACTAGTTAATATGAAGAACACTGTAAATTCAAACATGATAAAATCTGTTAAATGGACCTAAGAGAACTGTACTCTTACTGGTGGCTGAAAACATCATCAAATAATCTAAATGAGTAATGAATGGACACACCAGGGATGGGATGTGTATCTCTTTTTGAAAGATTCCTGTTCCAGTTCTGCTGTGGGTCTGTTTATTATAGCGGAGGACTGTGTCACGCGTTAATGAAGTCATGGGAGTACATTGAGTGGATGTGTATTTCCCTCTGAGGAATAACTTACATTAGCCAACCTCAATCAATCTGTCTCAAACATTACGCTGTGCTTTTCCTATCATTGTAACTGGATGAAGTAGTCTACTTTGTCGTAAGTTAGTATTGCCTACTCTGATCAATTCATTGGACGAATTTACTCAAGCTTACATTTATTGTGTGTGGGGATTGAGAAGAAATGACGTTTCATAACGAATTTCAGGAGGAACGCGTACAAACCATCTCCTCATTACTAATTACTGTATCAAAACTCCTCTCCTCCACTATAAATACCACTCGCTTCCTCTCTCCAGTATCCACAGCCTTCCCCTTACCTCCACCAGAGCCGGGGCCAGATCGAAGGAGAGGGCCCAAACATACCAGTCTTCTCCTCCGGGTTTTTCCATTTCAGTTCGCCGATACCGTAACCGTTTCAGCTACTAACGCCCTCCAAACATCAGTCAACCCTCGCCTCTTAGGGGTAAACCTCCTAGGGATCGGGGTCCGCCGGGCTACCTGCCTGTCCCCCTGACAGTCCGCCAAACAAGCATACTTTTATCACTCGCAGAGGAAGTGAAAACTAGAGAAATGAAATCTATTTCCATAGGATTTTGTGGATATCACATATATTCTTTCATCATAGTTGCATAATAGGCATAACTTGAACCCTAAATTGTGCAGTGACTGTTTATTAGGAATTTAGTTGAACCAAAAATTTTAATTCTGTCATTTAGGGTTAGGGTAAAATTTACTGCATTAACTGTTGAGTTCATAGAGGATTAATTGAAGTTAATTAGCATTAGACAAATATTTAAAGCTGCTAAACCCTAGAAATATGGATTCTGTTTATCAGATTTACATCAGGTACGTGATACAGGTAGTGTGCTTTGAAAAATAAGCTAATTATAATGGTTAAAAGAACAACTTTACATCTCATTGCTTACAGCCAATATATTCATTCTTTTTGATGAAATGCAAATACAGAGACAGGCTAAATTATTTGAAAATGGTCAGCAAGTTGAAGGCCAAATTAAAGTCTGAAATTAAAATGTGCGAAAATAAAGACTCAGAAGGGCAGTTCACTGCAGTCAGAGAGAGACGTGTCTGGAGCTGCGGTGGTTATCAACGATGTTACAGCTCTGTTTGCATGGCAGTATCTCTTTTATCATATGATTGATATTTTAAATCTGTTTCCTGGTGCTTCAAATAAACTCTGCAATTGGAAGTGTTTTCTGCAAGCGTTTTCCATTATCTGTTCCTGACACCAATTCTGACAAAGCTAAATGAGATGCATTGAAGTGAATGAACAGTTTGCAGCGCACGAATGTTCAAAGTTGATCTATTTCTCATTGTCTGAATATTCAAATCATTGCAGTACCTCTCTTGCTTCGGGATATGTAACTTCACTGGCTGCCATTCAACATTTTGTGGATGTGGATCCATGAAATTGCACTGCAGGCTTTTAAGGTAAATTTGTTTGAACAGCAGCACATGCACACGAGAAAACATCCGGCTCATTTTCTACAAATTTTAGGTAAAAGCTTCTCGGGTCGATGCTGTTGTGTAAACATACCTTATTATTGCTACTAATACTCTCTTCATATTTTCGACAAAGTATTAGACAAACGTTTCATTTTTCATTTTTTCATTCACACACAATTTTGAAAGATGCTCTTGAATGAAACCGGATCTAAAAAGAGGCCAGAAGGCACATAAAATAAGGATGCTTTTCCAGTGAACACCCAAATCCCTCTTTGTATAGTAAGTGTGTGTGTGTTTGTGCCGGTCTCATGGGTTAGCGGGGGTAAAGCCTGTTTGAAGGCAGTGTAAATCAGACAATGTTGTCCTTTATTCCCTATTAATGATGACAAGCCTTAACCCTGGTACATTATTACCGAAACCTTGTGTCTCTCTGTATCAGTAACCTTTAAAAGAGAGGTAGGCTGACGATAAGAGAGATGAAGTGAACACTTTTATAATGAAATTTTCTCTGAAAATGAGGCTGTCCCTTGTCCTTACGTAAAGAGCATGTCTGTGTGTGTGTGTGTGTGTGTGTGTGTGTGTTGTCAGGTTGTTAGAGCAGCACTTGAAGATTATGGCTCTCTGAGCCTTTTGGAGACAATTTCAAACTTTCCTCCCAATATCTCACCATCAAATAATAACCTTGGTCTGGCTGCTCTTCTTCATGAAACTATATGTGTGTGGGTGTATTTGTTTATCTATTTTTGTGTGTGCAAACATGATTCTGCAGCAACAAAGTGAGCTTCACCTTCACAAAAGCGTCTGTTCACATTTTTAGACTTGTACCATATACGCAAAATCGCACAAGCACAAATAATCTTTCTACTGCCAGGTTAGATAATAGTCTACTGGTTTTTATGTGCCAGATCTTTCATGTGGTGCTGGCTGGTACGTTGTGGATATGTATTGTCACCTATAAGAGGGTTTTCAGACTTCTTTATGTTAGTGCTTGTTTGATGTAAAATAGAAGTGCTACTGTGTATTTTAATATTTAAAGGTGGCTTGAGTATTTCTTAAACTAGGGTTACAATCACTGTTCTTGGTGTATTTATAGAAGCATTTCCGACTTTACTGCTTCTTCAGCTGTACTGATTCAGGTTCACCTGTTGTCTCAGCTAGTAAAACACAACAGTAAATGTCTGTATAGTGCTTGCAAACTATACGCTAGTATTGCATCACTTACCCCCATGTTGTTACAAACCCATAAAAGCTTTGCTCATCTTCAGAACACAATTTAAGATATTTTGGATGAAAGCCATGAGGCTTGTTTCTGTCCCTGCAATTGACTGCCAAACAATTACCACTGTCAAGGTCCAGAAAAGTATGAAAGACATTGACTACATGCTGGAACTTTAACGTCACTGTAGCGCCTTTTTGGAGAGTGTTTCTAGACCTTGACAGTGTTCATTACTTGTCACAAGCCTCCTGATTTTCATCCATAATATCTTAAATTGTGTTCCGACAGTGAATGAAGCTTTTACAGGTTTGGAAAGACAAGTAAGTGTCATGAGTACCCTCAAGCTCCACTAGAGGGCACCCGCATCCTCCACACCTCCTTTGGACTCATTGACTCGTAGACTCCATTTCCCATCATGCACTGCACACCCACACCTGCTCACATTCAGTAATTATCACCCCAAGCTGTTGTCTATCACCACACCCACTCAAGCTCACAATTTAACCGGCACATTCACCCATAGACGATCGCTAAGCATTTTCTTGCCCTGGTTTGTTTCAAAGTGTTCATTCTCATGTTTGTTTCCCTTCCCATGTTTATTTTGACTTTGGACTGTTCTCTCTGGAATGTTTGATTGTGCGCTGCCTGCCATGATTTCTGCCTGTGTATCTCGACCCTGCTTCTGCCTTGTCCTGATTGTTCTGTTTGCTGGTGTTTTGACCCTGCCTTTCGACCTTGAATAAAGAAGCTTTGCACATGTATCCGCAAGTCCACGTCCCCGTCATTACAGAAAGTCAATAATGACAAAATGTTCATTTTGTTGTGGATTATTCCTTTAAAGGTAAGGTAGGCGATTAGCAATAGCAATGAAAGCATACGATCCCTGCAAATCACTCTTCAAAGCCACCCCTTTAACAAAATAAATGAACGTGCACAGTCAGATCAGCAGCTAGTAGGTGTCACAATGAGAGGTGAATGCAATGCTCAAATAAAATTGTAATTTGTCACATACACAGCCATACACAGTACGATATGCAGTGAAATGCTTATACGACCACCCGTGACCTTAAAAATTAAATGCTGTCAGATTACCACTTCTCATTCAATGGTACGAAAACATTACAGTACAAAGCACTAGGGATGGCAGAGTTCATGAAAAAAAACCAAACCGTTCGGTTCTCTTGTCTCGGTTCCGAGCATGCATGCGTCGCACGGTTTGACGGTTCATGACATGCGCATTGTAGCCTCGTGCCCTGTATGGGACGTCAGTGTGCAAAAGAATTGAAGTGTCTAAGGTGTGGAGTGAGTGCTGCAGGTCACAATACTGTTCGTGTAAAAATGGCAAGTGGGAGAGAAAAGGAAGGCTGCCCGGAGTTCATCTACATGCGAAGAAATGGGGCCCGCAAGCTCATTTCAAACCCTTGTGCGCGCTTGGTATGTCATCCGCGCACAATTCAAGCACTCGCACGCGATAATTCCTGTGCTCGAACTTTTCTCACCTGCCCGCGCAAACACTTATTTTTGTCAGTCGTGGGGCGGGTGAGCTTTGTGTGCTAAAAAGGCACATACATTCATGTAGATGGCAATACATGTTCTCCTTTTTTTGCCAAATAAAAGAAAAGCATGTTGAAATCATCATGTCTTTCCTCTTGCTGTATCAAACTCTCACCTAGCTTTCCTCAGAGATGTTCCCAATAATGCGCTTTAAGTCAAGTCAAATTCAGTTTATGCATGATTACATGTCATGATATAACTTTTTTATTACTGTCTCCTAAATTGTGGATAATTAATCTATATATCATATTCTGAAATACATTTCTGGAGTGTTAAATATTAAAAGAAAAAATAACAAGAACCGTGCCGAACCGAAAACCGTGATCCGAACCGAACCGTGGGTTTTGTGAACCGTGCCACCCCTAGTACACACTTCCAACACACATTTCAGTCCAAACAGCTTGTAAGAGTGCATGTGGCCCCAGATGACCCCTTTAAAGAAGTAAGGTTTTGTGGCCCAGTGTAAAAACCTATTGAGAAAACAGCTTTTAAAAGGATATAATTGAAATCTACAGATATATATATATATATATATAATAAACACTTGTGTATTTTGGATGTTTTCTTACACTAAGCAACAATACCTGTTAAGGGATCAAGACCAAATTATAAAACAGACCAGTTTATGAATATAAATAAACAAGCCTAAATAATGCTTATGAAGAAGCGCCTTGATTTTGTATTGCTTTCTGCTGCATTGTAATTTACCTATTGAGATGAATAAACAATACATTCACCAAACATGACTGTTAAATACGCATTAATGAAACGAAAATGTATAATATATTTATACTTGCGCCAGAAACACGAGCGTTATTACATGAGGTGAATCATGACAGGACAGGCGGCGTATATTCATGCTACGTGATCTTCGGCACACAAAATTATTATAAATGTGATATTTCACTGTCTGTTGTCTAATTTGTTATGGACAGCGCCGGCATATGACCTTGAGGGAGAAGGATAAGAAGCGGGTTAATGAGTATCGGTTAACCGGGGACAGCATGAGGAAACTGGTGAAACAGAGGAGCTCCTCGGGAATGAAAGTGAAACACATGCAGCATCGCTGAACACGAGTGCAAACCGAGAGCAGGGTGATTGAAACGTTCAAGGATGCCCCGTTTGCTTCTGGCAGCACTCAAGAGAACTTGATCTTGTGAAAATATCGGTTTACCACAGGAAAACCATATTACTAACAACCTGGTTGACATGAAGGCCTGCATAACGCTACCAGTTTTGAACGCCAGTTTTTGGTGGTTATTTATTAATAGTGGCTAGTTGTTGAACAGGACAAGGAATAGCGACTTCAAATTTAATAGCTTATTCGTTTTCTACAAACCCAGGAAGATTTATACTGAGGCTGTTAAATCTCTCACGTAAATGCCAATGATCATATAGAACTGGCCATATGGAACGTCCTTTGGTTTGATTGACGGCGTATGAGCCAATCGTTTTAGAGATCCGTCTGTCAATCAGGGCGTTGGCCCAATAGCGTACGACCAGGGGGCGGGCTGATGTGCTGCTAGCGTGCCACAGCCTAGGTGAACAAGGGCCCTGTCTTATCGAGCCTCGAGGAGGAGCATTTTATATCTACGAGCTAACAATAAAATGCATGCACGCTCACCCGTCATCAGAGTGATGCTCTTCGTTTTCACAATTGCTGCAGTGTCCGTGATCCACTTCTACCTCAGTTTCTTTCTCCGGCTGCGGTGCTGTCTCATTCTCATCCGCCATCTTTAACCAGGAAGTGAGGATCTCGCCCTGCGCTCTCACACCCCGCAGAACTATTGGCGGACTGCCGCAAAGCCCGATGGTCTCTGTAGTCCTTTCATTTATAGGACAGTCTCATCCCATTTGTCGTGAGGTTTACATTTTTAATCATGCGAAGAGTTCATATGCAAAAACAGGTAACTCCGTTTTTAAAAAACATGTTTGTTTTCATTGTACATTCCAGTTAATCTCAATCAAACTGCAGTTGGGTTATTTTGATAAGATTAAAAAGTACTGTTAACACAATAAAAACATGATTTTTGATGAGTTGTCTATTTATGCAAATAATTCATGTATGATGGACAGTGCACATTAATAAACATAAGTGTAAATCCACCAAAGGTAATAGTTCATTATGTAGTGCCCCTGGACATTATGTCACCCAGAGTCACCCAAAAGACAAAGCTGAAACGGGATAGAGTTGCACACAAGCACATACAGGCATCCAGAAGTCATCAAGACACACAGCAATTAAGTACAATTAGATTTTTAAGTTTATAAAAGGTAGGCATGCTTTCAAAGGCACAACATCTTTCCACATATCAATAAAAACAATTAATGAGCGCAACAGCACAATGGAGACTGATTAACATGTTTGCAAAAATCACCAGACGAGCAAAAAAACCTAATTAGTATCCGTGCTTAAATGCGTAAAGATTTGCAATTGAACAAAATAAATAGTTAATACTAATTTAATTAATTACCAAGTAATTATCTATTTCAATACAAATTAAAAACAGAATGAATTATGCAGGTATACACAAACATACAAATACAGTACTGTATAAACAATAAGACATTAAAATCAAGACATGTTCTGTTTTCTACTGTGAAGAAATATCTACATTTAAAAAGTGTCTTTATAGAAGCAGCTGACATGATACTAAGATAATTATCAAGCCGAAACACAGACCTTTAAGAGTTCAATAACCACACGTTTTCATGATTCAACAAACTTGGATATGAAACAGAGTATTTAGTGGCAAGTGCTAATGTTGCCTTTGTCTTCATTAAAGCAGCACTGGTGAAGTTGTGGCATTTTACCAAATTTGACCGAAAAATCGGTGCTCGCTTTTAGCTTTAATGATAAAAACTGTTCTAAACATAGTTAAACAAATTCCATCATTATTGGTAGATGTTTAAAAATATTTAATATTTATTATTTCAATCACATGAATTGGATTAATATATTATTATTATTATTTCATAAGTATCTCACTACTCCAATGACTTAACTACTGATTTCCTATCACTAATATATTGCTGAATCGCAGATGGTGTTAGAATCAGTTAAAACATACTTGCATAAAAAGTAATACTCTTGCTAAACCCATACACTTGCTATGCTTCCAGTATTCTTTCAAATTGTTTTTTTTACACTTCCTGTCAGCATTCAACACATTAAAACCACCAACAAAATTCAAACGCTAAAATTCACACTATAAAAACATTACAGATTCAGACTTTAAAAGCATTAAAGACAGCTAATTTCTGTCTACATGTGCATACTATTCTTGTCCAGCATGTAAAGACTAGTTTAAGTTCAATTAAAATAATATTTTCATTGTCGTATTTCAAAGCTCACAGACTCACTAGAAATCGGTCTCAATGGAGACAGACTATAAACAACACTGACTTGTAACTTCAAAGAATAATGACTTCATAACATATTTAACTTGCATGATAACACTTCTATGACACGCTTCGTTCTGCTCGGCAGACAACACCACAGACAAACAATAAAAAAGCAGAATACACTTTGCGTCACACGTCTACACTGACTCTCTGCAGATTGCATGCCCAGTGTCACATGCTTTTTCAGGTGGTCTCATTCTCTAGAGTCCCAGCACCTCGAGAGCCCGGCTCAGAGCTTCTCCTTCAGTAAGGTACTTCCAGAAATAAACATTTCCAGGAATCACGACAGAAGCCTCAGGCCTTGCCTATCCGCTCAGAAACGGTTTTAATAGGAACTCCTCTCCGAACCACCTTGACATGGATAAAGAGGGTGGCAGGAGACAGATTGGAGCCGTCAGCTTTCAGCAGGTGAACGTGACGATAACCTGGAGGACAACACAAACACTGGAATTAATCTATGTGAAAAATCTAGCTGCAGCAAGTGTTTAAAGTAACAGATACCGATATGATGTCAGATGTCGGAACAATTTAGTTTTAGGAAAATCATGATTAATTGTCATGCGATTCTCATCCTTCTTGAACTTCAGATCTTGCCATTTTTTAACCATTATGTACTCTACGCCATGGACTGAGAAGCAGATTTTCATCTCATTGAACTGCAGTTTTTCTTTTTTCTTGTTCTCGTAAACATTGTACTTGAGTAACAACTTTACAAAAACTACTGGAACTGTTTTGAAGACAAAGGCCGATCTACATCCGTTTTATGTCTTTGACAAATAATTATTTGTTACAGGAGTACAATATTTCTGGCATTGTGTGCTGACAGCTTTATGCAATAGTTTATTTAAAACATGAATTTTTATTATTTTCACTGCTTGTTGGTAGGTTTTTCTTAAAGTACAACAAGCTACAACAAGAACACGCTCTGAAGGAGTAGGGTTGTATCATGGACTAAACATAGCCTTGGGAATCACTCTTTACCTGATTTAAGAATCCTTTTTTATTTCTTTATTTAATAATTAATTTTTTTTAGGGATTGAGTTGAAGGGAGGGAGAATAGGGGGTAAAATGTTTGCTGTGTTTACATGATTAGTATTCTGTAATTGTGCAATCTGTTGTGATATGCAAACTGAAAAAAGTAATAAATATATTGGGGGGGGGGGGGAAACAACAACTGTTGATGCGGTTGACCTTTAATATATTTTAAAGTCAAATTTAATCCTATGATGCAACGCTGAATTTTCAGCATTTCAACCATTACTCCAGTGTCACATGATCCAACATCATCCTAATACTGATTTGCTGCTCAAAAAACATTTCTTACTATTATAAATGCTAAAAATACTGTGATACAGATACATCATCATTCTTTTATGAATATGAAGTTCAAAAGACCAGCTTTCATTGCTGTTTGAAATTGCAATATTTTTAACAATTATATATGTATTTGTTCTCAATGATTTAATGCATTTAATGCTAGATCTTAGCATAAAAGTATTAATTTGTCAAAATAAAAATCTGACTGCCCCCATGTTTTTTAAATTAGAGACAGTGTTATAAAATGTATAATACATTCAGTAGTTCTACCACAAATCATATGTATGTTTAAATATAGCATTTTTTGTTTGAACTCAACACACGCACCTGTTCGTAAACTGGTGAATGGGAGAGTGAACTGGCCAATGAAATCATTTTTGGATTTGTAGTCGTGATCTTCCACCATAAAACGCACCAAGGCCAGCTCAGGCAGCTGCAGCTGAAAGCTCACAGTACAGTCCCAGCGAGGGTTGAAACCTGCAGGGGGAGACAAACACACACACACTCAGTATTTCATCCTGACAGGAACACCTCTCACTTTACTGCTATCACACACAAAATAAATGGTAATAAAACATCACTAATGGTTTTAATCACACACACAATTTTAATGCATTTATGTTGATTAAACAATCATGCAATATATCACAATAACTATGGATAACTGAATATCTCACCATTGTTGTCAATGCGCTGTGTTTTTGCACGAGCTTTATCGATGGAAACTCCGTGGATCTCCACCCAGACCTGCGGATCCACAATGGAGTTGGGGTTGTCTGTGTTTATTTTGGGAAGTTGCTGGGCCGAGATCACCTGCAGGAGAAACAAAACGGCCCACAAGCACCATAAAAAAGGAGATTTATCACCATATTTACACCGCACACGGGATCCTGAGCAATACAGTCATGATGAGCTAATAGAGAAGAGGAGCTATTACTTACCCGTATGGTTAGCTGCGTGGGTATATGTCCTGGCCCTCCACCCGTGTTCTCCGGGTCAAATTCTGACTTTGGGTGACACAGGAAGTCAGGTTTGAGCACATATCCGCAGCGGCCGTTGGGCAGAAAGCGGCCCTGGTTCAGGTCCATCTGCTCTCCTGGGGTCTGGAAGTTCAGAGCCACTGGAGAACAGAGAGAAGGAAGCGATCAAGCTTTGGCTGATGTCATTTCAAACATGCAGGAACGTCAAGAGCATTCGGTCGCTCACCCATCTGGCAGCCTCCGTTCCACATGTCTTGGGGGTCGTAGTTGGAGGACTGTAACCTCTGGCCTGATGGGTAAACCCTGCTCAGCTGCCGACTGTTGTGTCGAACAAACAGCTTCCCTACAGGGGACAAAAATATGTGCATAAAACAAATCGGCAGACAGATCCTCACACGAGGAAAAATACTCATTTATAAGTTTATACAGTATTTTAAAAAGTAGATTAGATGGATTTTTTACAAGCAGCAGATCAGTATCACACGATTCTACAGTAAACTGTCTATCAGCATTTAGAAAAAATGTGTTTATTATTTCCCATTTTGTTTAAATGTGGTTACCTAACTGACATTCTCATTGGCTTTGTGGCGGCTACACTACTGTTAAAAAATCAGAACGATTTTTTTGTTAAAAATTGAATTGAAGTCAGCAAGGATGCATTAAGTTGATCAAAAAATGAGAGTTAAGAAGTGTATATTGCAACAAAAGATTGATATTTTAAATAAAAGCTGTTCTTTTGAACTTACTATTCATTAAAGAATCCTAAAATGTCGAGTTTAGACGCACACACACACATATAACAAATCATTGATAGCAATAAGAAGGATATGATAATAATATGCATATGATGAGAAAGATTTCTGAAGGATCATGTGACACTGAAAATTCTCAAAAATGTCAGACTTCTTTCAAACACATTTGAAAAACCTCTTTAAACGTTGAAAGTTTAAATATTGTTTTCCTTTACTAAATACATTATATAATCTAATGTGTCGGGTTTGTCCTAGCGTGCCTGATCTCTGACTGGTTTGATTTCGTGTCGTCTCTGAGCTCTGAAAAGTGGTGACACGACCTAATTATGAAATGACGTGAGCTCAATGTAAATTTGTCATGCCGCTGGCTTTTAGTGTTGGCTGGAAGAGCAGCGTCTTTGCTTTGGAAGTGATCTAATGATCTGCTTATTTATTATGAACCATCTGGCAGGGCCCTGGGCAACAAGCCAGTCCAGACAAAAGCAGCAAACATTAGAACAATACAGTTCACAGTAACGTGAAATATATTCCTATGGTAGGGAATTGATGGGATGTATTGTCCCAGACATCACAGTATTAACATCGATCTATCCATATGATGAGGCTTAAGTGAAAATGTGATGAAAAGATTTTTTCCTGTTCATCTCACCGGAGTCTTTGATGAGTTTGAGCGCCTCATTCTCAGAGAAAGAAGACATCATGCTAGGAGGTCTCTGGCTGGCTGTCTCGAAACCACTGAAGGGCACACTCTGACAATACACCACCAGATCTGACAGCTCTGGACTCAGTTTAGTGCTCGCAGACTGGGGAGAGAGTGTATGGGTGTCAAAGTATATCTTCGGCATTGTCTTTATAATAAACACACACATACAGTACCGTACGTTATATACTGTACTCTAGCTAATGCATTTCCCTGAGCAGTAATCATACTCGTACACAGACAATTAAACCACACATTCTTCAAATAAAAGCAATATCTGAACTCACCCTCCCAAGATCCTTTTTGGATTCCTTTCTGTTCCCGCCCCCTCCAGCAGTAGACTCTTCATCTGAGCTACATGAGAAGCTAGTCCAGCTGTCAATCTTCCCCAGCAGACCACTTAACTTCTTCCCCTTCAACAGGATGCGCCCCATCATCTTCTACAGTAAACCAGGAAGATGTGAGAAACTGAAATGTTATTTTTCTATTGGTACACCGATCCCAGGAACACTTCCTATTGAAATGGAAAATGGTAGCTTTAAAAAACACTGTGGCAGCAATGCAAAAATTGTGTCTTGACAAACTGTCGAGAGTGTATATGAAATGAATTTAAGAGTGTACACTACAGTATATGATTGCTGACTTTAATTCATTCCTAGCTCTACAAGGTTAGTATAAGTACTACAAGACACATTTCCTGTATTTTCTCAGGGTCAGATGTTTTTACTGATAATCCTCAGAAAGTAAACAGGACGTTTCCAGAAGTTGGAAAGGAAGGGTTAGCAACACCAAGATCATAGGTTTGATTTCCAGGCAATGTTTGGAAGTAACTTTGGAAAAAAACATATGTTTGGTTCAAAAGTTCAGGGTCAGTAATATAACTAAAATATCTTTTTTTAATAAAAAAAGTGCATTAAATTTAAATTTATTAAATTTATATAAGCCACAGTAAAGACTTTTACAATGTTGCAAAACAAAATCCTAAATCCAAATAAATTATTTTCTTTTGAACATTCTACTAAAAAAAAAAAAAAAAAATCATGGTTACCACAAAATATTAAGCATCTACTGTTTTCAGCATTCAGTTTATTTCTAAAGGAGGACCATATCAGCATATTGCATTATTAAAAATTCAGCTTTGCCACCACAGGAATAAATTACATTTTAAAACATATTATAACACAAATTGTTGTTTTTTTACTGTATTTTTCCATCAAATAAAAGTAGACTTACTAAGCACAAGATAATGAACAGCAGTGTATGAGGAGTGTAATTAGTGCAAGTGACAGCACTATTTAAAATGTGAAGTGAGACAGTTACAGTAATTATTGTATTATGTATTACCAGTGTATCATGATATAATACACACTGCTTATATATAAAAAAAAAGTAGCATGTGAAATGCTTAAACTACTAAAACAGTAGATCACATAACATATGATGTTTATTTTAATGAGTGGCATTCAGTTACTGCACTGAAAATAAATGTTTGTTTTTGGCTTTTTTTTTATCCAATAACGCTTACAAATCGTTTGATGCCTGGAAAGTGGATACATTTTTAAGTCAAGGAAGAGCAAAACTGGAGGTGTGTGACCTCTGGTGAGGGCAGGTCTTTGAGGGGCAGGTCACTGAGCGGCTTTCTCAGGAGCGTCTTTCCCAGAATAGAGAGAAGGTGCTGGGCCATGACTGCCTGCTGCTCCACCGAGCAGTGATTCTCCAGGGACAAGATCAGAGGATACGGAGATGTCTACGGAGAGAGAGAAATTTGTTCAAGAGAATCAATTATTTAGGTGTCAATTATCAAACATGCACACCCAAAGATTTTAGGCGGATTTGGTTCATGCGTTTGCACCTTGAAGGCGTACTGAGCGATGGTCTCGATGACTTCTTTAAAGAGCACTTTGGAGGTCAGCGTGTGTCCGTGGAAGATCATGGGCTCTCCTTTATCACCGTCCCAGCAGTCAAGCTCAACACAGCGACAGCCCTGATGCAGAGCTCTAAACACACAAAAGTTTAACCACAAACAAAGAGTATGAATAATAAATATCATCCGAGTATGTGAATTAGTGTTGTATCTCATAACACATCAGCTGGTGATCAGACATTTCATGAGGTAAGGGCCTGGATGGAAAATGAGCCTTACGGATTTCTGCAGAATTGGATTACCTTTCAGACATAATGTTCTACTGTATTCCTGGTCCTTTGTGTTTGCACTTAACAAACATATTATGCTAACATAATATATGTTACCATATGAACACATTTTTTAGGGTTCCCTGACAATATGCATTTACATCGCCAATGCAAGGCCACTTTCTTTCATAACGCATGGGGTACATAAGATTGTATTTTATATTTTTTCTTGAAAAAAACGAATTCAGAAAGGATGCATTAGGCTTAAAACAATAGTAGTAAAACATTATAATGCTACAATAGCTTTTTAAAGTGCGCCTATTATGCTTTTTCAAATATGATCGTTAATGCAGTGTGTCATGTAGCTGTATGCGAACATAAACTATTTGCAAAGTTGTGACGCTGACAGTGCACGATAAATGAAGTTATTGTCTATCAAAAAAAAGAGTCGGCTCACATTCACCTTAAATGAGTCGTCGGGTTTGGTTATGCGCCAGAAAATCCTTAATGTCATGCGAGCGCCCTATTTGGTATAGTTATTATCGCGCTCGACGGCGTATTTATGGGGGTTGATATAAATGACACGTTTTTTGAAAACGATGTTGTGTGCACAATGTTATTATTGAAAACGGAGGGGAGGAATTATTAATGTCACTAAATACCCAGCTACATGTGTATGTGTAAATGTGGCCTAAGTTATGATAAACGATGGCTTAACTCGGTGTTATGCGTTGCAATGCTGAAGTTCTCTACGTAGAGGTGTGCCCGATTAGCTCACAAAAGCACTGTTCACATTAGTTTTGGCACAACCTATGTGGAGCGCTGTAGCGGCAACCAATCATATAGGACTGCGCCATCTGACCAATCACAGTGAGGGTTCACGGGAGGGAGGGGTTTAGAGAAACTGAGTCTTCGAACTGCTTCACACGAGTCGTTTACGATAATTTAGAAATGGGGTAAAATACTAACTGTGTTAGTCTTCAGACATGAAAATAGAAATATTCTTGTGCTACAACTGTGCTACAAAACTTTCCACTATGTGCAAAAAAGTTAACGTACCTTTTACTGTGACCGTGGGCATTATTCGGTCACCCAGAGCAATAGTGTTACAGAACACAAATGATCCCTAAATAAGCTTAGCTTGTGCAGGCACGAGGAATCATTGTTATTTTATCAAACAAAGTATAAGTGCGTGTTAGTCCACTTGCAGTACCTCTGTGGTGTTGTAACCAGATTGTAAGTTGGGTGGGTGTTGTACCTAATGTAAGGTTCGGTGCTGCTGGCGCTGGTCACCTGGTCTTTGGTGAGGTATGTATTATGAGAAGAAGAGATGTAGTAGTGGGCCAGCGGTCGGCTCATGTCCTGATACACGTGAGCGTGATCCGGGTTAAACACATCGTTCTCTTTCGAGAGCATGTACATCGTGAAACCATTCTGGGTCATGAACAGATTCTTCCGCGCTGAGGGTCACAAAAAAATATGTTAGTCAGAGTTAACAGTAAAGCTTGGTTTTGAGAGCAGAAAGGAATATCCAAGGTTTGTCAGTTATTAGCCACAATAACCAGTGACGCACCACTGAGCTATGCACTCACACTAGTTCGTGGAAGTGGGAGGGTGTGGTTTTTTTAGTTTACTGCCGGACCTGCACTCCAGTTTTCAACACAATGACGAACTGAAACCTGTTTTGATTTGGCCTTTGTGCCATTTTTACTGATGGTATAGACAACAGTGGAGTGCAGACTGGAAATGATGGGAGAACAGCAAAGGAAATATGAGCTAGATCTGAACTGACACTGCCCACATGAGCGCCACGGGTCGACTGCTAGACAGCAGCTCTGACAAATAACTCCCTTTGTTGCAACTCTAACAGTTGTTGGTCGTTTCTCAAATTACAGTTCATGGCCTAAAAATAAGATTAGTTTTTTCCTCAGATTTGTACTTGCACTGCTCACTTTATGGGCAATAAATGATATATAAAGAATAAAAATATATATATATTTTCAGCAGTGCAAATATACAAGACTATTATGTTATGCTTTATTTGATTTACTCTTGGCTCTTGGTGGACATTTCGAACAAAACTTACTGACTTCTGTCTTATTTTTATGTATATCATAATTCATTACTACCATATAAAAATATATATATATATAAATATATATAGATTCAGCATTGCATGAAAATGAAACTAATGTAGCAATACTGATTGATGAAACTTAAAAACAAGGATTTATGAAAATCTCATTTCTGCACTGAAAAGGATGAAGGGTCTCCAGTATGGAGTCTTTACTAAGGGAAATATGAAATAATATGAAAGTTTCCACCACACCTCAAACATTTACTCAATAAATAATTAATAATAAATAATTCATGCATGATGCTGCTGGCTGTGTACCCCAGTCATTGAGCTCATAGGTGTGGATGAGAGTCTTTGCATGGGCCAGAGATGCGTCTTCACCCTGGTCCCCGAGAAAATCCCTCAGCTCCAAGGTGGTGAGCACACACCCGTTTCCTGAATAATGCCTGAACACGGCGTCCAGCTCCGGCCTGCGCATCAACTCACGGCAGAACTCCTCAATCTCCACGTGATCCAGCCTCCCATCACATGAACGATCACACTTCTACACGCATCAGGAGAAATAAAACTGAGAGAGATTGCTTAAGGCTTCATTTAAATGAAACTCTTTTAGTGTATATGACAGCTGTTTCCACTTGCACATTGATCTCTCACACAAACCTTAAATAGTGTGCGTGCATACTGCTCGTTCAGGTCAATGTTGATCAGCTGTAGCAGATGTTTCACCTCGTCGTAGCTCATCTTCCCATCCTGGTTCTGATCCGCACGTCTCAGATAGCTTCGAATCCAAGTGTGCACAGTTAGGGAAAATTAAACAAACCAAAAATCGCAAGCTATTTGTTACATTTAACGAATAATCTTTAATACCACTTTACGCAGCCCAATGGGTTACGCAAACTGCACTATGCGGGTCTGTGGACCCTTTTCCCAAAAGGCAGCTCAGGAAGGCAAAACAGGCCTCTGATTCCATGGCAACCGACTGATAAGACCGGTTTATTGCTTGAAGGACAGTGAACAAAGCAACTCTGACTAGTTCTCCCTCTGAAAAGACAGTGGACTTTTCCCTAAATGAATGCACAGGAAAACTTTCTTTGAGTGAACACATATCCTTCAGGTCACGTGTATATTGTTATTGTGCTTGTATATCGTCTTGTGCATGGTATATTGTTTAATGCATGTTTATGATAGATCACTAGCTAATATCATAGCTAATGTTTGGTATCTAAGGACTCATCTTCAGACAATCTAATTGAAAGTGTATGTTACATGTTGATATCTTTGCAACATTCAGCGTTTTAAGAATCTTTTCTTATTTGTATATCAACCTCCAATCCGGTGCATATGCAAATTACCATGCTTAAAAAACAAAGTGCCATAAAAGATCCATCCGAATTATCACCAAACGATGGGCTTGATGCAAACGCACTTTCCCCTTGGTTTAGTGTATTTATACTTGTGTGTTTAGTTATGCAAGTTAACGTAGAGTTAATAAAACTTTTTCTGATTCTGCCTTGCAAATTAATGTCCCTCCACGATTTCAACCCTTGCTGCATGCTCTAATGCAGGGATACTGTTTCCTTTTTAATAAATCTGCAAAACTGTCAACAATTCTGTGTTTTTCTGTCAGTATGGGGTGCTGTGTGTACATCAATGAGGAAAAAAATGAACTTAAATGATTTTAGCAAATGGCTGCAATATAACTAAGAGTGAAAAATTTTATGGGGTCTGAATACTTTCTGTACCCACTGTATCTTCAGAATCTACAGTGCATATGCACTCTAGATTAACTTTTCCAGTGTTCAGTGTTAAAATCTATATTTTTACAGTTCCAGTACATTGAAGACTGACATGGAAAAGACAAAATTGTTGTATAAAGTCATTACTTTTGTTTTCTTCGCACAATTTGCACACATGTAGCTTCATAAAATTATGGTTGAACCACTGATGTCACACGGCCTATTTTAAATTATGATTTTCTACCTCTCTTTGAACGTGGTAGTTGTGTTGCTGTCTATAGAGGGTCAGAAAGCTCTTGGATTTCATCTAAAATATCTTCTTATGTGTTCTGAAGATGAGCGAAAATCTTATGGGTTTGGAACAACATTAGAGTGATTAATTAATGACAGAATATTTGGGTGAAGAATAAAGAGGACAAAAGGTATTTTTGAACAAGGAGAGATACGATCTGTGGTTCACATGTGCGGTGGAGTTGCGTTTAGATATCTGTTCTAGATCTGCTCTATATTTAGTACGCTAACTCAACGAGTAATGTGCAGTAATGGAGAGTATGTTTACATGAGCATTTATTGGCATATGGTGGCCAAGGAAGTGAAACCTAAGCCTTCTGATTAAATCCTATAATTAAACGTGTGTTAAATGCTGTAAATGTGAAGTGGGCTTGCAGTTAGTAAATTACTAGCATGTTCTCTCTACAGGTATGTCTTTAAGGATATTGGTCCAGCTTTTCTTTCTGGCTCATGTTGGAGACACGGTCTTTGAGCGTGCGGATGCCTCGAACCCAACGCTCCGCTTCGTCCTGTGTGGAGCAGCACAGATTCAGGCTTTTCCTTCCTCCGCGGAAGACCACAGTAAAGCAGTGGGCCTCTGGAACCAGACCTGCCATTTGTCGCAGACACTCCGACTGACAGCCCTCCCGCACACACTCCACCTCCGTCACACAGACTGACAGAAACAAAACACACACACAGGTGATTGGACCAACACCACTGATAATAATCTACATAATCTGCTACATAAAGGTGAATTGTGTGATCTATAGTATAAAAATAGTTTCAAACACCAGATTGGTTTTGTTTCAAACACTTAAACACAGAAGCTATCAACCTGAATTAAACAAAAAACTAAAACACACAAAAATAAAAACAATAAAACAAATGTGTATACAAAAACATCTTAATAATTATGTTGTTCAAAAGACATCAAAAGATTTAAATGAAAATATTCTTTGAAACTAACTGAATGAACATAAAACAAAAAAAATTCAAAATAAAAGCAAGTAAAAAAAAATCATTAAAATGAGAGCAGAATTTAAAAAGAAAATATTTTAGTTGAACAAAAATAAATATAAAGCAAAATAAATAAACTTAAACCAACTCTTAACTGTATCATTTCAAAGAACACTTCAAAGGAATTAAACTAAGCTAAGATAAACGACCTGAACAAACGAAAACAAAAACATTTCAAATAAAACAAACTAAAAGCAAGTCTGAAATGTGTCGTTTAAACAATTAAACTAAATGCAACAATAATTTAAACACAATTAAAATGAATCAAACAAAATGATTTCAAGTCTGATCATAAACACGTAAAGGAATGACAAACGAGCAATAACAGGAAAAAAAATAAAACTCTGTGTCCATGGAAGAAGGTGGTCAAATGTGTCATCACAGTGTGTGAAGATAGAGAGTGTGTGTGTGTGTGTGTGTGTGTGTGAGGATTAACTTGGCTCTTGTAAAACATGACCTGTGCATGAACAAAGTGCTAAACAATGAACACACACACAGAGCCACATAAACCCACCTGCTAGACAAGCAGAGGCTTTAGACAGACAACCATTTAACCAATTTACGAAATGCTGTTGATATTACAGTGACAATCAGACAAACTAAAACCGGACTTTCCTTCTCCTCCATTGTTTTACAGTAAGTGTACACTTCAAGTCATCTACACCAGGAATTGCAACAATAACTTCTTTGACCTGTGGATACTCCTACACTGCAAATAAACAAAGAGACATGCAGAGACTGCCGGGCAAGACAAATGCATGCTCTTCTAAATGACTCTCTGCCCACTTCCAAACACTGACAAACATGCATTCATAATTCTTGTGTGTATGGAGAAGCAGCATGTTAATTTTAACAGCGCGTGTGTGCTGGGCCATGTGCACTGATGGGCGTTTCCTACGCCACTGGCATTCCTCGCTAATGCCTGCTGCATAGATCCACAGGAGCATGAACTCTTCAGAGATCCAGCCTTGCATGAGGTGCTCCTGGCTTTCAGCACAATGACACTGGCACAGACTCATCTCCTACGCACACCGGCATCATTTAGTGCAGGCTATTTGACACTTATGCCATAACCATGCCTTTTCTATCTTTATCTGCCTTAATAAACAGCCAAAATAACAAAGAGATGAAGTGGTGCATGATGTAAATGTCACATGCACAAACATTTACTCACATACAGTAATGCAAACACACACAGTAATGTATTATTTGGACTATGTTCATTACTTCAAGTGTGTGGCTGTCCGTAAGCTGTGAGGGGATTGGACAGGGGCAGCTGAGCCCACATTCCTGAAGTCGGTGTGACGCAACACAAGACAGAAACAGAGAGAGAGGCCACTTCATCTACAGCAGCTCTCCGAGTCCAGCAGTACAAACATAAGTGTTTGGTTTATGAGCATTTTTAAGTTTCATGCTACTTCGCCATTCAATAGTCTGGGGCCAGTAAGACTGTCAAGTCTCTTATACTCACATACAAATACTTTTTATTTTGAATAATCATTTACTACCATGTGAACACACATACTAGTATATGCATATGACTTTCAAATCACCTATGTAGCAATATTTCCCCAAATATTAACAGAGTGTACTGAGCAAAGAGTTTTATGCTGAATAATGCTCGCCAATTACTGCAATACTGTACATTTTACTGTTGTTTCCAAATGTGACCCTGGAGCACAAAACCAGTCATAAGTGTCAAGCATACGAAAGCCAAATAAATAAGCTTTTCATTGATGTATTTTTTGCTAGGATAAGACAAAATTCAGCCAAGATACAACCATTTGAATATCTGGAATCTGAGGGGTGCAAAAAAACAAACAAAAAAAAAACAAAAAAAAACACCTTAAATGTTGTTCAAATTTCCAAAAATTATGTTTTTTGCAATGTAGTCAAAAATTAAGTTTTAATATACTTGCCGTAGAAAATTTTCAAAATATCTTCATGGAACATTATCTTAAGATCCTAATGATTTTTGGCAATAAAGCTTAATTAATTTTACTAAATGTATCACTACAAATATACGAGCAACTTAAGACTTGCTCCAGGGTCACATATGCTTCTAAATGAATAGAACAATAGTAAGTTTTTTTTAGTGGAACACTGATATTTTAGTCACATAATCTGTGTCACTAGCCACTACATGTTGACTTCTGGCACGTCAAAGAACTGGCATAGCGTCCTGTGTTTAAACTGTTCTTTTACTAAAGAGAATGACTGACAGGTAGGTGTAGGGTCTTCTGATGTTGTTTAGGGTGCGTCATTTTTAAGAGAGTCAAACATGTTCCAATTACAACGAAAACACCAATTATTACATAATCAACATTTCACACAGAAAAATCACAAGAGTGACTACTAGCACTACCGTGTGATTATTAATCACACTGAGTCACATGATTAGCTAAGTTATAAGTTAACTTCAGTCCTCAGGGTCTCACCATAGGTCATCAGAATGACCCATAAATCCCCATAAAAAAGGGATTATTCATAAACATATTATCTGGGCTTTTTACTTTACAGCTGAACCAGAAATCAATCCAGAAACATATATATTTTTACACAAAAGATAAGTGTTTTTCACAGTGAGTGAGAGTTGTGGGATTAAGTCGGATTCCGGAGTGATTTAAGGATTTAAATCTTAGGATTGCTAAACTCCTTGTCTTGTGAGCCAAACTTTTTGTGCTTCTAGAGCAACCGGTTACGTTTGAATCTTGCTTAACCATTGAAATATTGTTTTGCCTTTCAAGTTGGGCAGCCTCAGACATCTCTATGCAGCTAATGTTTTCAACAAATGTGAAAAGAGACGGATTTTTGAGGGTGATGACAGCGGAGACAATCACAGATATTTCACAGAGCAGTGGTAAATGACAATGGGGCTGAAGTCTCCCTAAATAGGTTAAAGCAACACCAGTAGTCTAATCAGAGAAACATTATGCTCCACTAAAGCACCAAGAATGGAAATAGAAAACTGATTCTCTTCACTCTCACAGCGGATTATCAATCCATTTGAAGAGCATAAGTGAGATTAAAAACAGATTACCAATCACCTGAACATCTAGAGATTAGAGATGTTAGAGCGGCTCATTTCCCATGATGTCTCTTATCACAGATGAATCTGTGGCATGTTTCCATTATGCCAGGAGCAAAGGTTGAATTTGTGTGATTAAAAGGAGATTACCAATCACCTGAAAAGCAGGTGAACGTAACAGATCAATTGGGACATGTCCCACAAACACCTCTATTCAAAGTAAGCACCAAAGCGAGACATTTCAGGAACATAATCGTGGTTTATAAACGGAAGTATTTCTGGTTTAATTTCCTGGCTTTGTTTGATCTTGTGAAGCAAACCAAACAAAAGTAGGAAATTAAACCGAAGAGAAGTCTGAGCTTGTAGTCTATAAAGACAAATATTAATTAGTTCAGAAATATGCCCACAAAATTTTCTGTTTGCTGTTGCATTGATTGGAAAGTCCTGTTCCTCAACAAAAAACCTGCCGAGCAATATAGTACAGAAGGTCAAAGGTGAGTGCTTTATTATGAGGAAGAAATACATCACACTTTTCATCATAATTTTATTATTTTACATGGTTAAAACTCATTTTAATCTAAATGGAACCAAAATACTGACCCTAACTTTTATAATGCCTATCCACTGATGAACTCAAATGGTTAAAATGCAGCCTATCAAAAATATAAGACCCATGCACATTATATTGTGATGGCACGTGTAAGAACTCATCATCGCATAACATTTCTGCATCATAACTAGTGCTAGATTTAGACTTTTCTATAAAATCAATACATACTCTTTCCCTTGTTTGCCCTGTGATTTATTGGGTCACTGCTACAGTTCATTGCACTAAGCCAAATCCATCCGTCCTGTTAAATTCAGTGGCATTTATTTACTAAAAACAGAACTTCATAAGATTAGTGCCTGCAGGGTCTTTTGGGATCAGGTTAACAAAAGGCACAGCAAATATTAGTAAAAGTCTTGTTTTGACTTTGAGTCAGTTATGAAGTCAGAGTAAGTGAAGGAAGATCAAACAGACTGGGGTTATTTTTCCTTTAGGGTGAGACAGTATGATTCCTTGATCTAGTTGTTGAAAAAAGTTTTTTAAGACTATAAAATTCCAGCTGGCTTTACTATATTTCTGGACCTTAAAAGTTGTTGTCTATGCTGGGTCAGCAAGCTCTCGGTTTTCGTCAAAATATCTTTATTTGTGTTCTGAAGATGAACAAAGGCGTTTGATACAACACGAGAGTGAGTTTTATTTTTGTGTGAACTAACCCTGTGACCACCTTCTCGGTCAGCACTCTTGTGAGAACAAATTCTTTAGACAAAACCATGTAATTTTTTAATCCAACTATACCGAACCGCTTTTTGTTTCTGTGTGATTTACATGAAACAGAAAATGATCCATTGTAAAGATGTAGGGAGGTAGTCGCGGAAACTAAATATCTCGCTATAAAGTCTTCGGCTGAGAGCACTTCCTTCACTGACCCTTGCGTATCTCGCCACATTATTTCAAAACTCACAAAATGCTGAAAGCTGAATTTCAATATATGTTTTTGGATGTAGTTCAGGCGCGGATGATGTACTCACAGGTCTGCTGACTTTTTCCTTTGCGGGAGGTTTTGCTGGACTCGCACCACACCGTCACACAGTCCTCCAGAAGCCTCAGGCCCCTGTCTTTCCGCCAGCGCTGAGATCGAACCTTCATCATCTTTGACCCCTGCAGCATCAGCCGCACATCTTCATCATCCAGCACACCTATTTCACACAAATACATAATTTTAAAATAAGACCATCTCCTGTTCTTCTAAATGTTTTCCAGTCTGTCCAAACACACCTGCTGCATGCTGTAAATCTGAAGTGTCAAGTCTCTAAGACGTACACACGCTATAATTCACTCATAATGTGCCGTCCCAAGGTTGCTCTCATATTCCCAAAGTTGTATGTGCCAGAGACTAACACTCACCGGCACTGAGTCATACGCCGTTTTAATATTTCATGCAAAACCTGGACCAAAATCAACCCATTACTCAGGCATCCTATCAGTTAGGAACCTAGGTGTGCTGTTTGATA
>JAUCMU010000063.1:11324237-11385063 GCA_032275025.1 Enteromius treurensis
TGCATTACAATAGTCCAGTCTAGAGGTCATGAATGCATGAACTAGCTTTTCTGCATCAGAAACGGGTAACATGTTTCATAGCTTCGCAATGTTTCTATGATGGAAGAATGCGGTTTTTGTAAAATGAGAAATATGACTTTCAAAAGACAAGTTTTTGTCTAAAATAACACCCAGACTTTTGACTGTAGTGGAAGTAACAGAACATCTTACGTCTAGTTGTAAATTGTAAGTCAACAGATTTTGTGTATTTGTTCGCCAGTGCCACTCCAGACCCAGAACCCAGCCCACCATTTCCCCACGGAGCGGAGCAAAACCCCGACCCACCGCTTACGCCACAGCAGAGCCCGGTGCTACCGACGAGCCCCCCCCCCACCCACCTATGTCCATGCAATCACTGTCATCGGACAGTCCCGTAGCTCATCCTCAGCCCACCATCTGTGTGCTGGTCTCGCCACGGGTCTGCAAGCTGCCATCGGTGTCATGGCTAGATGATCCCTCTGCTCCGCCTCCAGCCTTAGAGTCTCGGACTCCGCCTCGTCCCTCCGACCCGTCGGCTCCAGTATGCCACCTAGCTCCCTCCTCTCCACCGTGGTCCGTCAGTCCACCAGCTCCGCCAGGCTCCATCTTCCCTCCGGCTCCGCCTAGGTCAGTCGTCGACCATCCATCGCCTCTGGACTCCACTCCTCCGGCTGCGCCTCGTCCCTCCATCCTGCCGGGTCCGTCAGGCTCCTCCCTCCCTTTGACTTCGCCTCTGTCCGCTGTCGCTCTGGCTCCACTGCCGCCTTCCGGATCCCCATCTCCGCATCAGCCGCCGGCGCCATCTGTTCCGCCTCGACCCTCGGCTCTCCGTCTCTGCTTTGGGCACAACAGCGGATCTTCGCCATGGCTGGGTTCTGGGTTCTGCCGGATTTCCCCTGCTCCGGATCCCACCTGTGTCCTCCCTGGCTCCTCCCTCCTTCATCCCCACCCTGGACCCTGTTCATAGTCCTCCTCCCGGCTGCCCGTCCACCTCCTGAACCTCTTCCTGACTTTGACTCTTGTCTCCTGTTTTGTTTACGCCGCGAGGATGCGCCTTCCGGGAGGGGGCGATATGTAACGCCCCTGCACAGTGTTTGTTGTTGTCGTCATTTCCCCATGTGTGTCTTGTTAATTTACTTCAATTGTCTGTTCTGTTTAAGTTTCATTCAGTTGGGTTCATGTTGTCAGTTCATTGATGTTGTGATGTTGTTTGTGTGGATTCCCTGCCTGTCTGTGTCACGTTTAAAGGATATTCTGGTGAGATCTTCAAGTTTGAGTCTTTGTTCACCACAGACCGTGACAGATATAAAGTCAGAAATTGAGAAACATAAAATCAGAATTGCAAGACATAAAGTCAGAATGGTGAGGTATAAAGATGCAATAACCAATTTTTTTTTTTAATTCAGTGGTGGAAACGGGCTTACATATATGACAGCAAAGAAACAAAAACAAACAAACAAAAAAATAAAACACTAACCAAAATAACATGAGAAAAAATGTATCTTTATTCTTAGAGTTACAACTAGCATGTGAGAGGTTTGTCTTTATTGTTAGAGATTTTTTGGACACATTGATAAATCAACTACTCATATACACACTATTCTGTTATTACTAATATTTCCACTTTTGTTGACTACACTAAGTATTGTGTAACATTATAAATGCCTTTACACTCACTTTCAATAAATATATATAGTCATTTTCTTTGTTTATTTGTGGTTGATTTCCAGATTCAGATTGAGCCCAAGGTGCTGCACCCTCAAGTCTCTGAGATGTTCTGTTCTCTGGACGACATGGGTCTACTCTTCATTCTGATTCAATGTGATTTATGCATTCATTTATTTAAAAAGATGGCAAACCTCCCCACAGCAGGAGATAATAACTGTAGTTTTTGAAATATAAAACACAAACTATTTATTTGATAATGCCCATTTGCCTGCAAGAAAGCACATTGAAATAGGAATGTAATAATCATAACAAGCTGGTGAACAGTGAGTAAATAGAGTGCAGTAAGTCATTTATTTTTAGCCGCATGTCTCATTAAGTGTATGATGAAGTGCTCTGTTATCACCTCAGATCAGTCAGTCTTATATCACAGTGTGAGTCCGGCAGATTTAGCCCGTAACAGTATATTATACACACACATGATCTCAGTGCTGCGGAGCTGAGCTCAGCATCCAGTGGTTAGAGGCAGCGACACACGCCAAGCGCCTTTCCAGTAATAACCCACACATGGCACCGACACGTATGCTGTGATTCACAGACCTCTCAAGAGACTAAACGGACAAAAACACCACGGCAAAAAACAATGCCATTGGGTTTTCAACAAATCAGAGACCCACATACATATTTGTGAACACAAAACGTTCAGAATGTCATTGCATTAACCCCTTCAGGTCCCCAGATTATCGATGTACAACATCAACACACATTAAAACATTACATTCGTACTTGATTAGGACAAGCCATGCAGCATAAGAAAGATTTATGACTTCGACTTTGAAATTTGGATATGATAAAAAATTGTTGCATAGATGATTATTTCCTCAGGAGTGGGGAAAAAAAAAACAATTGATCATTTAGGATATTTTTAAAAGAAAAACAACACCTATTTATATTAAGTCTCTTTCATGGTTTATTTGTGATATGTTTACTTCTTATTCCTTTAGAAAGAATCATAATTTCTATTAATTTTTCACTGAAGCATTGGTTTCCAGCACTGCATAAAATATTATATCATGTAGCATCTGCAAACAAATGATGCAAGCACAAAAAAAACAAAACAAATTAATCCGTCAGTAAAAATACATACAATTTCTTTGCAAGACACTTTTTAAAAACATAAAATAATAAAAAGATTACTTCTAAACTTAACAGTATAACACACTTTTTGTCCACAATATTGATTCCACAAAACCACAATACTGTTTGAATTATATGAATACAGTTACGAAAGCATTGTATTATTATTATTATTATTATTATTATTATTATGTTCTCTTCTTTTTCGTAACAGCCATTCAGATTAACTAAATTAGAATCCAAATTTTAGAATCCAAACGTCATATACTGACACAGGAAGAGATTTTGCTTTCCCACCTAGAATATAAGCATATGATTTATGTTTAAGTTATGTTGTTGTCAGCCTTTATTATACAATCATTTTCTCTCTGGAGTCTGTCGCCCGCTGGATACTGTTTCCTATGAAAACCTGCTTGAACAGGCAAAGCGTGTGAGCTTTCCAGAGGACCAGCATGACTCCATTTGATTCTCATAACTTACAGAAGTATGAAATATTGCTTTCATTCTGTTTGCGGGCGAAAAGCAAGCAAACAAACAAACAAAATGCTTTTCTCAACCTTTTCTAGTGTAACTCAACCCTCTGCTTTGCATTGCAGAAAATATTTGTCTTTTTTCTTTTGCCTTAACACATACATTTCTTTCTCCCCCTGCTTTTTTTTTTTTCTTTCACAAGAGTTGAAATCGCTACCAGATGTGGATGCAATCTGTCCCTGTTGCCATGGCGACGGCTGGGTTGTGAACAGGGTCGGTTGTGGGCTCTGATGGTTCTGCCGTTTCATTGTGCTTCAGCTTTTGTAGAGATATGTTTAGACTGGCACTCCATTTGTCATTTTGCCACCTCTGAAATATCAGTTTGTCTGTCCGGTCGCAGATGACAGTCATAAACCATATATTTTTTGAAAGCCATAAGCCTTGTTTTGTGAATACTTTTTGGAATACACTTTTTTTCCTGTAAGAATCACAGCCTAAATGACTTTTCCAGCGCTGGAGTGCTGTTTCAGTTGTCTCGTACATCAACTGTACCTAATTATACTGGAAAAGTTATATTGGAAGTAAGATGTATTAGGATTTGCATTACTGTAAATACCTTTTTTTCATAAAAGCAGTATTTTTATACATCCTTAATGAACAAGAATTAATGTAGATTTCAGTTTACTTTTATTTATTTATTTTTGGAGAACAATGAAAAAGTAATTTGAAAACGTGTTCTTAAGTAAAACAGATGTTTTATTCTATAATGACAACTGTGGGGAAAAAATAAAATAAAATAAAAATAAATAAATTATTAATTAAAATAAGTAAAATGTCATTGGTCTTCTGTTTATTTTAAGTAAAGATACTCGGAATATTTATTTATTATATGTAATTATTACAAATATAATTTTAAAAATACAATTTATGTACATACTTTGTAAAATGAACCCAGAAATCTTTTTACATTTTAATCACAAGTAAATTCAGAAAAAAGAAAAACAAACTTTTGTAGAATTGTATGTACAAAATCTTGTCCTTTTTTTTTTTTTTTTTTTTGACAAATTTTCTAATATTTTTCTTATATGTTATTTATTATATTATGTGGTTGAAAGATTCATGTGTATCTGCCTCGTAACCGCCGATGAAGCTTCTATGGAATTAAATGCAAATACACCAACCACAAACATCCTGAAATGAAAGCGAATGTAATTCCGTGTTTAAATGAATCTGGATGTCAGCAGTGGCATGACATGCACACGTGTATGTGTGTCTGGATGTTTAAACATCTCTGGTTTCAATTACAGATCACATGATCTTCCTTGCTTGTCTTGCCTTTTGCCCATGAAACCTTGGCTGCTTTCTTCAAGCCCTCCTCGCTCTCTCTCTTAAAAAAAGACAGAGAAAATGGAGCGCAAATACGCAGCGCATGATGCTTTAACTCCAGGGCCCCATCGCACAGACTTCCAACTGTTCCTGTATGAAAGAGGCTGTTGTGCCAGTAGAGGAGCTCGCCAGTGGAGTCCTCTGGGCCCTTTAGAGTTTGATGAGCATATGACCACCGTTGCAACAGCTACCGCGACAAAAAAACCTCCCCATGATCCCCTGCTCAGAGCACAGAGGCAGCCAGGAGTCAGCGGAAACTGTAAAATATCATTTACTGTATAAACCAGAAAATGGATGGGAGAAAAAAAAATGTGAGCGCAGAGTGTCATTTAGAGACATCCTGGATTGTCTTGTAATGAATGAAAGCTGTATTATCTAAACAATTATTATTATTACTATTATTTTGGTTACACCTATAGGGACCAATTCTCATTATTAAGTAGCGTATATGTCCATTATTAATATATTGACTGTTTTTTTGGGATTTATAAAACATGCCCATATTCTACATCACTAAACTTTACAATTATCTTACTAACTATTAATAAGCAGCGAATTAGTAGTTTATTAATGCATATATACATTTAATCTTCTGTGCTGAGTGATATATTGATTTTTTCTTTTACAATATATTACGAAATTAACCAATATTTTAGATCGTGTTTGAATATGATTGTAATGCATTTTTTTTTAAATTAATATTCCACTAATTTTCACATTCACAAAGTCCTTGCATATTTTATATTCTTAATTGAATGTAATTTTTAAATAGATTACTTTTATATATTTTAGTATATTGTTATTATTTAGTGAAAAAAACAGGCTGTATATATATATATATATATATATATTTTTTTAATTTACATATATTCTGAATCCAGGTAGCAACAATGGCTACTTACAAAATATTTAAACAAGGTTTTATAAGATTTTGCATTTGTTTATGTTATCTTTCTTTTTTAGACCTTATTATGTGATTTATTTTTTTAAACAAATAATTAAATATATGATTGATATGATATATAATATGATATTAGAATTTATTACACTGAAAGTTGAAGAGAGAGAGGCACTTGATTTGTAATATTTAGATTCATGAGCTACAGGTTTGCTTTTATTTCAAATACGGTAACTGAACAACCACACATCAACAACATAGAAAGGCAATAATCAGGACAAAATGAATGAAGATAATGCATGTTACTGATAAAGCTCCATAATTTAAGACTGAGCTTTAGTCAAAGCTCATGTCTTAGTCAGAGTAGAACAAATCTGTTTCATACTCACATAAAGTCATATACTGCAGATGGTAATGTTCTGAATTCGTGCAAAAACATGAAAAGCCGTTTTTTGTCATAGGTCCCAAGAAACAAAAGAGCAAAAACAGAACATGGGGTAACATGCATAGATATCTCTCAGTGATCTCTCACTGAACTCTGCATCATGCAGTTTATCGTTCATAAAAAAACAATAACATCCACAGAGAAATGTGAAAAAGATATTTTGAGAGTAAACAGAAAGACATTTAAACATTGGATCCAAATGTACCTGATGCTTGCACATAAAAATAAAAAACATGTTATCAAAATTGAAAACCAGTTCATTTGACACACATAAAATAAAAAAAGCAAGATATAAGTTGTATAAGCACAGCTTACAAATAAGGGTAAAAATATTATTACAAAATATCTTAGCATGTAGAAAAATATAAGGTACCATATGAGGGAATAGCAGTTGTTGCAAACCACAATCCAAAAGCTTTTCGTGAACTTGCTTAAAAATACGGCAGACCCAAATTGAACATTTAACCCTAGGTTCTTTGTTAAAACATAATTATCTAGTTTTTCATGAATTCTTTCTGTTGGTGTCATCCTAAAAAAGTATTTGCAAGTGCTATAGGGTGTTTCTGATAGTGAGCTTAAAAAAATAAACATACTGCAGTCATGAGCCATTCTTCTGTTCATTTAAAGCACAGAAAAAAATATTTTTGTCGGTTGCATTGAACTTCCTGCAACTGTATAGTCAAGGCACTCATAGGTTGCTTTATACTGGCATCTTTAAAGCATGACATTGTTTCTATGGCAGGACAAATACTGTTTGATGGTAAAAGTTTGTTGCATAAATAATGTTTGGCAATTATGCCAATGAGCACTATAGTAATCCTCTAGTTATGCTATATAGACACATTCAGTCATGTACAGAAAGGCATGTGAGGTTTGCAAGGCATTAAAAGAATTTCTGAGTTTATGAATCATTTAAGTGCTGATTTTTAATGCAAATAATGATTTTTTTCTTGTGTGGTTCCTATTTAAACAGGAAGTTCAGCAAGGATTTAATTTGATTGAATTAGAATTTGAATACTCCCCGGTGCACAAGATCCATCCCAGAGGAGAAAGGTTGTATAACTGTGATTTTCTGAAATTTTAGAACTGTAATATCATATAAACAGCATGAACGCCCAAATACACAGGAAAAAGCCAAAAAACAAACCTAAAAAGACAAAGTTTTCATTTTGTGGGGTCTTCATCTAGAAAAATTTCAAAAATGCATTACTGATTGTGGGTACTTGATGGGAAAAGGAGAAACTAGTGGTAAGCTTCAACATCAAGAAGAGATATCCCTGTGGACTTTGCAAGAAATATAAATTGAAGCTTAAAAAGCATGATGAATGTGATTCAAATGACATGATTTACAAGGTATTCAATATACTGATACAGCCTGAGAGAAAATTAATATTGGAATCACTCTTTCTGTACCTTTAAAGTACCTTTGATTCATTTTTTTTTACATCTATGAATACAGTGCTAAATACAACCTTTCAGACACAAAAACCTGCTGATCACACAATTACGATAGCATTGGAAAATCTCTCTTTGGACACGGAGTGATGCATATGTAAAACTGAGAGCATACAAGATGAGCTTATTACATTAAATTCATTTACTGTTCCTTTATAATACTGTACACAAGCAATGGCGTTGTTTCCGATCCCTGGTCTTCAAAGAGTTAACAAGAACCACAATCCTTCAAAATATTAAATCCTATAACCAGCTCGTCCATTTAACAAACAAATAAAAAATCCATCCGATTCCTATATAATATTTAATGAATAGAAACTGTACGTTTATAATCTTAAAAATGGACGCACCAATGTGATCAAAGATCTACTTGACAGTCTGAGGTGGCATAATGGCCGTCTTTGGAGTGGTTTTGCCTTCCATCTCCAGTGTTCCCTCCTTTCCTTTCTTCCTCGGTGGTTTTTTGATGGGTGTTTTCTTCGGTGTGGCATCTCCTTCAACTCTGGTCCCATTAACCCCTAGCTTTTCTGGGCTTTTGGGTTCAGGTGTAGAGTCTGAAATAGGAGCCACCATCTTCTGGAGGTTGCTGGAGGTGGGAAGAAGGGGCTTGTTGGTTCCAGTCGTGGAGCGCTTGGTCTTTTGAGGCGGGGTGGGTTTCTCTCGGTTGGCTTGAGGTGTTGATACACCGTTGGGTTTGATTCCCACCGTGAGACCCTCATTCCGATTAAGACTTTGGGTCTTTTCCTTCAGCTGAGCCGCCAGCAGCGTGGCAGCCTCAGAGTTCATGTGCGGGTGCATGATCTTTGGGCTCTTGGGTGGATCTTTGTTGGTGTCGTTTGTTTTCTTGTCCGAGTGGAAGTTTCCAATCTTCTTCAGGGCATTCTGGAATGTTCCATTGAGGTGCTCGATGGTATCCGAAGCTTTATGGGATTTGGTTTTGCTTGGTGATTCGGGTCCATTTGCTTTCTTACCATCCTGATGCTTTTCACGGTTCTTGCTCGACTTCTCCTTTGACCGCTGCCTCTCATCAACCTTTCCAGAAGCGTCTGCGTTGTTTTTCTTCTCTTTTTGAGGTGATGGAGTCTGGCTGTGCTCTGTTGGGTTTGTTCCAGATGTTCCGTGGATCCAGGACACCTTCGGTTTGGTGGAAGGGTCTGGAGGACGAGGTTTCGTCTTTTCTTTTATCTTCTCCGGTGAGACGTTGTCCTCCTCCTCTTTGGAGTGTTTGGAAAGGCGGGCGATATGGGCGTAAACAGCTCCTATGGTTGACTCAGAACCACTGGTGGATCCTTCGCTGTCTGAAGACTTCAGGAGAGGCTGCTCGCTCCCATCGCTAACATACTGCTTTGTAGTGTCTTTGAGGGACGTGTACTCTCCTGCGTCCTCATCATTGGGGGTCAGTGGTGTTTCTTGAACAGCGCTAGAATTTCGTTTGTCACAGCTCTCATTCGTAGTCTCTGAATAACACAAATGAGTAAATGTAAAGAGTAAGTAGAAGAGAAAGACATTTTTGATTCATAAAAGTCTTAGTCCTGCTTGTTAAACAATTCAAAAACCTTTATAAAATGAAATGAAAAAATGTCTGGCAATTTCCTGTGTGATGAGTTAACTGGAAAGAATATAAGCCGCACTTAAAGGGTTACTCCACCCCAAAATTAAAATTTTGTCATTAATTACTTACCTACATGTTGTTGGAGCTTTGTTCGTCTTCAGAACACAATTTTTGATTGTATTGTTATCTTTATATGTATTGTGCTTGGTGTGAACGGGCCTTTAAATCTAGAAGGTACACAGCTGTGGCTACTGAGATATAGCTTTATTTAGTTCACACTGTACAAAATTAATTAGGTTTAGGGTTGGGGTAATTGTAGACATTAATAATACACAACTTCAATGTGGAAACAAACAGCTGATGTTTATGAGGGATAATTACAACAATCACTCAACAGCTTATTCAAAAACACTGTTTATTTATAAACAAATCAGTTATTCTTCAGAACCAACTTACTAACTTAGTTATACCACTACTCTGTGTTCTGATTTTTTTTGTAAAGCAAAAATAAACCAAATATAGTTTCTAAGATGCAAATTACACCATTTTAACTTATTTTGTATATTCTAAAAAAATAAGCAGCTCATTCACATAAATTTTGTTGTTTTACTGATATAATTATTTTTGTCACTTACACAAAACTATGCAATAAGGCCTTTTTCTGTAACTTTTGCTCTTGTGTTTTAATAATATTTAATATAATATTATAATACTTATTAAGATTTTGAATTAGCTTTTATTTTTATATTTCCAGTTTTCAGTTTAATTTTAATATCATTTTGTAAAAATGAATTTTAGTACACATTTTATATCAATTAATTAACACATTTCTGACATTTCTCTACTGTACATATATATATATATATATATATATATATATATATATATATATATATATGCATTATTCAGTAAACCTTTAAGCTTTAAAACCAACAAACCAAGCAATTCTAGATTATCCTAGACACATCTAAAATAAAATGATAAGGACAACTAAAGAATATTGTCTAAAACAGCACATTAACATACAACAGTTTTCCTTAAATTGCTTTTATATAATTTCTGCTGCAATCTCCAACACGGCAGTTTATGCAGAAAGTCCTGAGTCACATCCTAAAAGTGCTGCATCTGCTGACTTAGCCATTTATAGCATTTACTGTTTTTGTTATCTCAATGCACGTGATGTACGCACCCAGAGGGCAACCATTTACCACAGAATGGGGCCATTTAATAAAATTGTCTGGAGATTTCTTAACTCCCTCATCTGTTTTCCATGTTGCACTAACAGATGGCTTATCTGCACTAGTTCTCGCTCACCTTCATGGGGTATGCAGTAAACGGGCCCATCTTCGCTCGTCTCGAAGGAAGAAAAGGACTCCTGGGATGACCATGATGGAGAAGGCTGGTCTATTACAGACGGCGGTTCGATGATGCTGCTGAAGGTGTTTTCAGGATCGTGGTGGGTGACTAAGGGTTTGGACAAGGAGAAAACAAACAGAGAGGTCAGGTCAGATAAGTTCAAGAAGGCTCCCTGGGTTCCACAAAACACAAAGGCTCTTTGACAACATATGTGATGATGTTCGGCTCTACAGTCTGCATTAGTGCCCCAGACAAGGGCAAATAGTGGAGCGTAGATAATCCGTATGAAAGCCAGCATTGACAGCACATGAGAGAATTGCTAGACTTCAAAGAATCCTAGTGAAATGATCAGAGATCATCTGAAGAGCTAGGAATTTAACTGGGGTAAATTAGATCAAGGTAAGGGATAGTACTGCTGATTGTGTTGATGGAGCAACTTTAACCATGTTGTTTAGAAGCAAAAAATAAATAAATAAATAAATAAAAAAAATAAACTAAATAAATAAATAACAAAATAAAACACAAACAAATTTTGTGTGGTTTTAACTGAGTGTGATTTGTACAATTGTTTGTGAAATTGAAATTCTTCATATGTAACGGCTCCAGATGTTTTACTTTATTTTTTGTAATTATCTTCAAATTCGTCCATTTTGCAAACAAAACTGTTTACAGTGTATATTACGCAGTTTTAAATCACTTTTGCTTTTTAATATATATATATATATATATATATATTATTATTATTTTTTTTATATACTATGTATATCATCTGAAATCATTCTAAGGTGAAATAAAAATGTAACATTATAATGAGATGTCGTTTAATGATACTGTTTTTGAAATGATAGTTATAACAGCACTCACATCTAGCAATGCCATCCATCCATCCATCCAACCAATTTTTTTAATCCTTTTTATTCTTATCTTATTCTGTGTCCTAAACAGATGTTTAGGAAAGAAATCTATCAAATATGTATGTGAGTGAAAATATTCAGATGCAACACCCTCTGTAATATTTTTGTTTCTTTTAAAGGAGACACATTATGCCCATTTTTACAATGTAATAGAAGTATCTGGTGTCCCTATAATGTGTCTTTGAAGTGTCAGCTCAAAATGCCCCACAGATCATTTATTACATCATTTAGAAAATGCCTTTTTTGAGTGGATGCAGAGCGCTGCTGATTTTTGTACCTCTCTTTTTAAATGTAAATGAGCTGCTATCCCCCCTTTTTTTCTAGAATAGAGCTGCACCATTAAAACATCTGTTTTGGTTCTGATAATCATGTTTATCGTGCTGAAATCATGCATTTTAAACCAAATTACTTTAAACTTCTGATATGTTATGGTTTTCTGATTGCACACATCTGAAGCACATGGACAGAAAGTGGCGGTCAAAGGCATGTACTAAACAAAGTTCTCAAAGTTTACATTAAAACACACAAGCTACCTGTACAAACATTTAACGGTTAATCATGTCTGAAGGTAAACACCTGGGAAATATAAATACTAAAACAAAAATTACTGGGGTAATCTTTTTAATGGTTCCTTGGTTGGTAGATGCACCAGTAGTTTTCTTTTAATTTAATAAAAATAAGTTGCCCCTTCTAAAATCAAGCCATTCTCGGTGTGGCGTCACACCAACAGAGGCCACTCCCATAATAGTTGATTGACAGCAGCGTGTCACACAGACTGAACCGGTGTCTTACCTCAAACGCCCTGAGTGAGGCGTCATCAGACCGAGACACAGAGACAAGCAAGACTCCTAAGAGATTGAGGTGTTTTGTTGTTGAATGTTTTAATGAACATAGCAGTAGTCATTTACTCACGACATCTGAGTGACTGAAGACGCGGAGGATTAACGTTACGTTTGGTTCTGAAGGGAAACACGCCCTTGATCAACCAAAATGCGTTTATGTTCGCGCAAATCATTCATGATCCAGTCTCACCTGAACAAGTAGTAAGTATAATGTCTTTTAATGAATCTTTGCAAATAGCTTTTCCTAATAATGTGCTAATTAGCAAGTTTCACTTTGAATACGGCTAAAAAAAGATCCTCCGAGAGTGCCTCGGAAAAGAGGGGCGGAGTCAGCGGAGCTCGTGAAGATTTAAAGGAGAAGTACACAGAACAGAGTGATTTCTAAAGAGCTGTTTTTGACAGGGGAAAATGAGCGTGTTTACACTATCTTTGAGAAATTTTAAAGAAAACTTTATTACAAACTTTCCATTAAGATCCTAAAGAATAATATTAGCTTGTGGAAAACTGGGTTTGTATGACTCCTTTAATGCCCAGGTTTTTAAATGGTAGTGTGCCTGTCTCTTTAATTGAAATACCGTATTTGTTTACTCAAATGACAAATTATAACAGTTCTGCGTTAACTTGTATAATTTGTATGAAAATCCCACAATCTAGCTATGTTAAGCCATGATTTAATCAAATTGCAGTGCTATTTTAGTGCATTAAGCACCTGATTGCAGACAGGGAAGAAGAAGTTTGCATTGAAATACCATTTGCAAACTGTTTGTGAATTCAGCCCAATTCTCTACCAGAGCTTTAACTGGATTCAGAAAGACAGAGGTCATGCTCACTGTGAAATAGCTGCTCTGCATTCTTTCACAGCATGGAGATTTGCTCAAGCAACACTACCTCAAATCCTTTTCTACTCATCAGCTCTCTGAAAAATCATAAAACATTGCTTTCTTTTTATGTGACAGAGTAAAACATCTAGGTTTTAAAAAGTTGACAATCAACAAAAGAGAAACGACTAAGAGAGAGGCAATGCAAACTCCCTCAATGGCTCCTGCTGAACAGCCAAGAGTGTTGGCAGCAAAGAGACCCTTACCACAGCAACCAGAATGTAAAGACCCTGATAAAGTGTCCCTGTGTGTGTGTGTGTGTAAGTGAAAGACAGAAAAGGGGTCAAGGGAAAAAGTGGATGGAGAGAGAGAGTTTGTTATTTTGCCAGAGCGCAGAGACAAAGCTACTTGAAACATGAAAACAAAATGCTACCACAGACTTTACATGGAGTAGGTTTCCTCATGAGGACTGTCATGTGGAAATCACGTGATCAGTTCTCCGAAAAACCTGAAATTACTAAAACCGTACAAGCTGAAAAAACAGCTCATGGCTGTGATGTCACAAGCACGAACCCCAGAGCCACCGAATGTTTCTGACTGAAGAGTACAGTACAAACTAGACTTAACAGCAGCCCAAAACATGCGAACAGGTTAGCCAGTCATAACAGAGGTCAGGCATTTTGAAATCATAATGGTACAGTGGCAAAAACGGGACATTTAATTTTACGGTGAAGTAAGAGGAAGGAAACTGGTCATGCAAAATGAAAATTACCACTACAGGTGCTTTTCAGTTCAAGAAACCTCAATTTACTTTAAGTACACTACTGCTCAAAGGTTTGGAGTCAGCATTTTTTATTTTTAGAAAGCAATACCTTTATTCAGCAAGAATGCATTAAATTTAAGTAACACTAAAACATTTATAATGCTACAAAAGATTTCTATTTCAAATACATTAATGCTATTCTATTAACTTCATATTCATCAAAGAATGCCCAAAAACCTATCATTGTTTTGACAAGAATATTAAACAGCACAACATTGACATTTAAACATTGACAGTGATAAAATAATAGCCTTGGTGAAAGTTATAGACTTCTTTCAAAAGCATGAACAAAAATTTAACAATAGCACAGGCTTCAGGGAAGAAATAGGATGGTTTTTAAATGTAATAGTTGGCGAACAGATGACTCATGCTTTACAACATTTAGACAACTAGAGTTGCCTACAGTTCACCTGAGGTGCATCTTGTTCATAGTGAGCATATCTATTTTTAGAATAAGTGTGGGCATGATTGCATGGGTGACTTATTCTCTCTCGTTACTTTATCATTTAGCAGAAGCACAAGAACGATTAACCAACTAGAAGAGCAACCTGGGAGAAATGTAAGCAAATCTCACGCCTCAAACCACTAACTAACTCTTTTCTCGCACAAAAAAACTCTTAATCTTTACTGCACTGCCATTTAATTAAATCCCACCACTGAAGAGCACCAAACTGCACAGCCTCTTCATACAAAACCACTCAACATCATTTTTACAAGAGCAATGAATGTGAGCAATACACTTACAGCATATCTACTGACGCCAGTCGCCATGGCAGAGATAAACCAGCAGCACTACGGTAGCCATGCAACAAGTCTTATTAAAAGACTCAGCATAGGTTGCCATGGAGGATAATACAGATGAGCACGACATTAAATAGAGTTAATTGAACCGAAGCAGGGTTATCGACCACTTTAAGCGAAACTCTTTCTCATGAAAGTGCTTTAGTTATGGGAAGAAGCCAGGGAATGCAGACAAGTCCTCAGAGGATCTTGTACTCGATACAAAGACAACATTCAACTCATTCATGATCGAATGCAGAAGAAACATAGCTAAAACATGCGCGGCTGTGCGATAGCTAAACATCTGAAGACCTGCCAAGGTCAATAAAAGCAATGTAAATACACCTCAGTTAAATTTCTTGCACGTAAGCCATTGTTCTTGAAGAATTTGCGACAATAGAGGCATAATGACGTCCGTGTTACATATTTTCCACTATTTGCTTTTCTCCACCTTCTTACATGCGGTTCCTTTCATAAGCCTGAAGCACAAACTAGCACAGTTATTTTGGTTTTGTTTTGGACGCTATTAACATGAAATCTGCATAATAAGATATCACATGCAGAATGGTTTAGGTGGTGGTGATCTCAGCTGGAGTCATCCTGCTGAAGGGTGGAGATGAGAGGTAAACATGAGTGGGACAATAATAATTGTGCGAGAACAGTCAGTGGTTATGAGCGTGGCAGTGCGGTTATGTGCAGGTTATGCCAATCACAAAACAAACAAGAAATAAAAACAAAACATCCCAGACATGCTTCGTCACATTATCACAGCGTCCAATCTTAAAGGGCTGTGAACACAGATTTTGGTTCATGAGTACAAAACATTTAGAAGAGGCTGTTGAAAAGGAATACTTTTTTTTTCTTAAAAGACTAGTCTATATTTTAACTTGATTTAACTTTGGGTCACTGCAGGTATAATATCACACACAACTCTGCATCTAAATCACTTCCAAGACAACAACAACAACAACAACAACTTATCCCTGCTGTTTCAACTCACATATCATAAGCAATACAAACATATTTTGTCAAGCACTCTTGGTGTGACCAACTAATCAAACCAGATCTAACGGTTGTATATATAATTATAATTGTATAAACATTAACAAACTGGGTCCAAATGAAAGAAATAGTGTGCATTAGCGCATTCCTTACCGACAGCAGCTCAAAAATGACAACAGGATTAATAAAACACAGAAAAGTCTTGGAGATATTATACTAGACGTCTATATATCAGGCAAAATGAGCATTTGTCTCAGAGTAAAGGTCTATATTGATTTATTGTGGAATCTGCTCATTTGACCCTTTTCGCAAAATAAACAAGTTGGATGCTTAACTTGAAAACAAGTTAGTTTCTGAGATTACATTTGCTTTCGATGAAAGAAAGCATGCATAACTGAAGTAACATACAGAGTATATAGCACTTTTTTGTCCTTATAATTGCATAATTGTTGGTTACAATCTCACCGAGCCTCCGAAGCGGATCGTGGGTTTTCGACTCGAGCGCTTTGGGTTCAGCCTGAGCTGTCTCTGGTTTCTTCTTCCTCCCCAGCATGTTGAGTATGCCCTCGGCTCCAGGTAGAACTTCTTATAACCGTCTTGAGGTAAATGTGAATAACCAACAGACACTGGCTGTCCAGAGGAGCGCGTTTAAATGTGTGGGTCAGCGCATGTGAGTCGCAGGACTGCTCTCGTAACACTGGACATGTCTAAATGCGGCGAGGTGCGGTAAGTATTCACGAGTCATTCACTCACTCACACTCTGGGACTCGTTTACTGTGTCACACACTCTGCTCCTTCACTCTAAATTGATTGTGTAACTGATTTGTTTCTTTTATTTTTAGCCTATATTTTAACTTGTCTGCCTAACAGGTGTCGCAAAAATAGGCTTTGGACTTTATTTATTTCTAAATAAATAAATAAATAAAGCTGTCTGAAGGCAGAGCATGAACTTCACACAGACTCCACCTACTGGGTTTATTCATAGTAGCAAATGTTTTAAAACCTGTTTTGAGCTGCAGTGTGTGTCAGATTTACCGAGGGCTCACACATCACTGTAAATGCTGCCATCTGCTGACAATAAATAAATTAAATTATACAAAACTAAACTAAAAAATAAACCAAAATATTTTTTTTATAATAAATATATATATATATATATATATATATATACACACACACACACATGAAAACAAATGTTCAAATGTAATCCTAAGGGAATATGACATATTAAAAGCTCCGAGTTTTACAATAACTCACATCTTTGCAGGAGTGCAAACCTCCGCCTTCCTAATGTTGACATGCAAATTAAATTAATACATGAATCTATTTATTGATATAAACTGTGAAAACAGCAGTAGTGTATTTGGAATTCATACATGTGTGTGTGTGTGTGTATATATATATATATATATAAACATATATACAGGCCTCCGAGAGAATTGATTAATATCATTGTTTTGGAGCTTCATAATAATGCGCTTTTAAAAAAATAGATGTTTCAAGTGTCAAAATAGATTGAAGCCGTTGTGAGCAGTTTTGTACTTACGTGACAAAGGTGTCGTGTTGTTCATGGAAGGCAGCATCTGATAATCTGTTTTAATATCTCCGCATATAGGTAACACTAATAGCCTACGTAAAGCTAAATAATATAACACGCCCCGGGAGTAAAATATAGACCTGCTTTTATAAAAGGATACATATATGAAATACTAGGAGCAAATATCTAACTAGCAGACGACTGATAAACACGTTTAAACGAAACTGTTAAACGGTTTCATTTAACACATTGATCTGTATACAGGTTTTTCAAGTCCCTCTATAATGCTGTAAACATGCACGCGCACGCATTCACACACACATTCACTTATCTAGCCTGTCACTTATGTTGTTTTATATAGAGTTTGCTATAAAGTACGAAAACTTAACCCACACACTAACATAACACTTTCTGCATCTTAACAATTGGGGGGATTTTTTTTCTTCACATTTATTTAGATACTCTATAACTTACCATTCTTAGATGTCAAGTTTAGATAACTTCTAATTACAGCTTTCCCCCCCTCCCCCCAAAATATATACATATATAAAACAATATATATATAACTGTGTGTGTGTGTATATATATATATATATATAGGTTTTATATACCTCAGTAGAGACAGAAACAGTGGCATTTCTCGCTCTGAGAGAAAATGCCTGCAGCACAAGACAAAAGCACGAAACCCGAATGAAATATGCTCTGCAATAAGAATTTATTTTAGCTTGTGACAGACACTCTTTGCAGGTTAGATCTCTGTTCTTTGCATTGAGGTGAATAGATTCTGCATAGTATTTGTTAGTCACAGAGAAAGGCCATTAACAGGGAAAACAGTCTAGTGGAGTTAAAACAGGTACACCCCAAGATTTCCAAATAAAAGTACTTATTATATTCATACAAAATATATGTATAATATATACTGTGTATAAAACAAACAAACAAAAAATATTAAGGAAAAACATTTCAAGTAACATCTTGAAAGAAATGACTGTGCACCCAAGTGCACTTTGTAAACCATATATAAACTAAAATAAAGGGGGGGGGGAAAGATAATATATGTTTATTTACAAGGTTAACTTAAGCAAGGCTTTGTACAAATGTTACAAAATTGTTTGACACACATACTTGACCACATAATGTATACACAGGCAATATCAGACACACATACACACTCATATGAAGTGATTTCACCAATGAGCCGTTACTCAAAGTAGATGAACATGTGGAGAGGGTGAACACACATCACACTGCCTCTTATGGTTTTTAATGTAGTAAGTTACTGGTAGAATTATGCACCTGCTCTAAGCTCAATGGCCTGTGTTAAATCTAGTAAAACTGTCACCATCGACACTGTTCCTGTTTGATAACACTGTTTAACCAATACTGCACCGGCACATTTAAAGAATTGGGTTATCTGGGACTTGAAACACAAAAGCACTCCATGGCATGCGAGTCGTGAGGGTCTTGGCAGTAACTTTGGCAACACCGAAAAGCCCCTTAGCCTTGCAGGTGAAGGAAATCTGAGTAAAAGTAATGGAAATGTGATTTAACCGAGGGTTTTAAACAGTTTTTTATGTTGTATTCACACGCCGACCTAAAGGGCTGTTCACACCGACAGCGTTTTGCAGCGGCAAAGTGATTGGATTCATTTTCATTGAAAATGATTTGAGGCAACATAAGCAAAAGCAACTTTGGTCACTCAACTGCATAAAGAAGAGATCATGTTTATGCAAATGAACCACAAAGTGATGAAGCAATAATAGGGATACAGACCAGGGCTAGGCTAGATTTGGTCATGCCCTAACGGAAATTGATTTGGAATTTGAATTGGACTTAAAGGAGTTAAAGTAGAACTTACGATTCAAGGAAATTACATTTCTACAGGTAATGGAGTTTTGGGAAATTAACCTTTGTCAATAAAATAAAACCTAATTTGTAAAATGTATGCATTTTAATAGGTGGCATTAAATGAGGCAGATGTTTGTCTTGATAACTCTTTCATTTCTCTTTACAAATGAGTAAATCAGATCCACACTGAAACAGTCAAAGAACGAGGTGCTTCGGTTGTGGTGAGAATGCAATCTGACCTAATGAACCAACAACCCAAGCTGTGTCATAATTCATAATATGAAATGTCTTCATTCAGTGGGTGACGGTTGAAAATAGCATCTCTTTGTTTTAAAATGTTATTGCTCTTCTCTGAAACAGGTGTATTGCAACAATGCTGTCCCAGTGAAGCATTGATATACATTTATACATCTGAGTGTGTATAACAATTCAATTCAACAGGAACAAGTTCCCTCTGACTAATGAAGGGACAGTTTTACGCAGATGTGACTTGCACAAGCGAATTTTAATAAGAGACATTTTGCCTTGTGAAAGCAAACCGAATCAAGGAGAAAGTGCAACATTGGCCCCTTTCACACAGTAATACCAGTAAATTGCTGTAAAAGTAGCAGAAAAATTGTACCGTCTCAAATTACCGGTAAACTCTGTGACATCATTAACCAAGTGACATCTTAACGGCTGTGCCTCCATGTATTGTGTTTGTTAACATGGCGGGGGTACGTGGTCAGTGTTTTTCTTGATGTCTTAATTTTTCACATTCATGTTCTGCATGAAAGTTTACAGTCGTGGCCACTGCTCTGTGTGTGTATTCACGGTGTGTGGTTGATCACTTCTCACTGCTGTGTGTGTGTGCACTTGGATGGGTTAAATGCAGAGCACAAATTCCTAGTATGGGAAACCATACCTGACCACATGTTACGTCCTTTCCCCCTTTACACATTCATGCAGTGCTTTTGATCCAGAGACGCTGCACTTACTTGACAACAAACTGAACTTTACAGTGCAGAGTAAACACATCATCTGCATCAGAAAGTTATGATTGGCCCAGAGCCGTTTATTTTTTTTGTTGAATTTCAGCGGCTCTGGATTGGTCCAGAGTAGACCTTTGGCACCTTTCTAAACTCATACAAACTCATACTAGTAATCTTCATTCTGCGTTCACACACAGCATCATTGCGGCAATTTACTGGTTTTTTTTTTTTAAATTATGATGTTTATAAATTTTTTTTAACAGCGATCTACCGGTAATATACTAGTTAAGTCTGTATGTGTGAAAGGGGCAACTGTAACAATTTAAACCCCTGTTCCTGAACAAAGCAAACAGTCTAGAGGTATGAAAATTCCCTTGTTTCAGTTTTATTTGAATTTTGGCTCATTTTAATTCATAAATTGTAATTTTAAATTTGCTGCCTCAATTTAAATTTAGTTCAAATCCCAAATTAGAATGCAAAATCGTTCTCAATCCAGTTGGCGCTCACAATCAGCAAAGTCCATTTAAGGCAAGTCATGTCACTCGGCGGCCATCTTTTTAAATGCCTCTCGGGGATGCAAGTGCAGCTCCTATATCTTTAAATAGGGAAACATCAAATTCTCCAAAATTGTTTGGCAAGCTTACGATTAAATTTCATATTTGAAATCGCCATCCCAAATCCGACAGCAACTATATCATATATGTGGTTTATTTTTATTTATCAAGCTAGACCAGCCAGTGTGCACCGAGCACGTCTCACAATGTTTCTACAGCAACCGGGACTTCTAACGGCAGCTGCAGTGACACGCTGACTTTAGAGACTAGTGATTGGCTCTTTTATTTAGAAGGCGGGGCTTCGTTCGTTTCATTACAAATTGAGCGTTGCCTTTTTCCCTATTCAGAACTACACGAGTGACACGTCTTGGTTATCCTATAGTCTTTGATTATAGTGAGTATGAACAGCAAAGCGGTCAACAGTACTCGGCAACCACATAATCGCCATCAGTGTGAACAGACCGAGGACGCAGCTACAACAAAACCCAAATCCAGCTCTCTTGGTTAACTAGCCTGTACACACCATCACTGCTACAAGAAATCACGAAAGCGCGAGGTAGGCGGGGCCCGACGTGCAGTAGGGGCTTCAGTCTCTGAGCACTCTGGGTGGGACACTCCCACGTCCTGCTTTTCAACAGGGGAGGGTGAAGCTAGAGGTTTGGGTGGCGGCGCCGGAGCTTTTTTGTCCGTACAGTCCGTAGGGGAGACCACAACGGTGTGCCTCCTCCACGCCCGTCTCTTTCGGCGTGTCTCCGGCGAGAGCTGCTTCCTCAGGCCAACGCTGCGGAGATCATCCGCAGAGCCCATCAGACGAGCCCGGACCTGATCCGCAAGGGAAACCTGCCCGGTGGACGACGAGAAACTCTTACTTCCTAGACCAGATGCAGATGTTGCCGTGAACTGGCTGCGCACTTTAACCCCTTTGGAGGACAATCTGGCTTTGGGGGAAGGGGGCGAAGAGGAATCAGGGATTTGATTTGCACCCGACAGCCGTTCTCCCTCTGTAGTGGAGGAGCTGGACAGTTCGGAAAGGTCCACTGAGGGTGCTTTGGCTTTGTCTGCTTTGATCCGGCGCCGCGCAAGGGTGTCACACTGAATGAGGCGGTGGGAGTTAAAAGAGTGGCGGCTGTGGAGGCGCTGGGAGGCAGAGGATGAGTAAGAGGAGGTGGAGGGAGTAGTTGAACGTGCTGCGCTGTCTTCGGGACTGGTTGTGAGGGAAGGAGGAGGCGGAGCAAGGGTGGAGCCAGAGTCATTTTGTGATTTGCAGTGTGCATAGAGAAAACTGCGCGGGGCGGTCGGTTCAGGTGAGGTGTGCAAGTTCCGGCTTGGTTTTTCCGGCCTCTCTTGGGTGAGGGAGCGCGAAGCAAATCCGCTTTCGTTATCGGTTTCACTGACCAACTCGCTATGCTCGTCATCTGCATCTTCACCCCGCCCCTCTGATGCTAAGCTCCGCCCCAGAGTGGAGAGAGTCGAGTAGCCTGACACAATTGACCGTGCATCATCTCCTCGCCAGCTGCGACCTTTCACTTCAGACCTTTGCTCTTCCTCCTCGCTCAGCAGCACCGCTGCGGGCGCCTCCTCTGAAATGCTGGGAACTATTTCTTCCTTCTGCTCCCTCGTCTTCAGTCTCTCACACTCCTCCTCCTCCTCCTCTTCCTCATCTTCCTCCTCTTCTTCTTCATCCTCTTCTCCCTCCGCTCGAGGGGCGCAGAAGGATGCGACCTGCCCCATCTCTTGCAGGTCGTCTTTTTCGGAGATGCAAGATTTAATGGGTTCGTGCTCAGAGTCGTCGTCTGTGCTGCTCCCGAGGAGACGGCCGTTATGCCGCTTCCGCCGTTTGCGTGTCACAGCCGACATAATCGATAACGTCAGAATATCCTTGGCAGTAAAGTCACGTTTGGCTCCCCACGACCCCTAAGGATCACATATTAAAAAATGGAAATGAAAACACATTAATATGAATTATTTTGAAATGTAGTATTGAATTCATATGAAATAAAATGTTTATTTAAAATAAAAATTAAACAATTAGAAATTAAACAATTATTAAATATTAAAAAAGTAATTGTTACATTAAAAATAGAATTAAAATAGAATGCAAACATAAATTAATAAATTATTTAACAATTAATAATAAATAAAGAGAGCAAAATAAAAACAATAACAATACTTAAAAAGTGAGCATACAAATACCTACAGTATTCTTTCAGCAACCTTTAACGCACAACAAACATATTAAACAGTTTCTGGTCAGTACTGACCTTAGATTTTGCAGAATCACTGTTGGTTGAGTCTGGCCAGTTAAAAACAAGGAGAGATAGGGAGAGAGATTTTAAGAGGAAGTTAGTGAAATGAACAAATATTTTGGTGCCATGTTAAATATATTCTGTATTAATGAGAGGCACAGAGGAGGATCAACCTTGTGATTGTCAGTAAGTTAACTTTATGCATTAATAAACACGACCTATAGCAGCCTCTGTGTCAATCATTGAGCATCACCCCCATAAACAATGATTGTGAGACAGTGTTCACACAAGATCCAGTATAAACAGCATCTGTGTAATAAACAACCAGCCGCTGATTGTCAGTTAATGTTCCAATGTGAACAGGGTCTTAGAGGAAGAAGTGAAGGAGCCCATATATGCAGTGGTAAAGATAAAGCGCACACTGATGACATCACATCACATACTGATGACATTGACTCACGAAAGAAGCTATGGGAAGGCCAGGGCAGAACGGTAATTGTCAGAGGGGGGGAGAATGACAAAAAACAAACACAGTTTGCCACCACACACAGGCCCCGTTTACCTAGCTTGAGCGTCACTTTGTTTTCAAAAGTTACGTTAAATATGTCAACCCTTCAATGTTACTTTGCTTTTACATAAATAGTTTTGCATGAAATTCACCTATATACCACTACTAGATTCAAAAGTTTTAAAGGAGAGGACTTAAAATTACATTTGTGTGAAACAGTCTGCAAAAATAGTTTTCAGTACTGATAATAATAAGAAATGTTTCTTTAGCCACAAATCAGCATATTACAGTGATTTCTGAAAAATGACTGACGACTGGAATAATGCTGCTGAAAATTCTGCTTTGGCATCACAGAAATTGAAATAGGTTGCATTTTAAAATATATTAAAACAGAAATTATTATTGAGCGATCTTTGTAAGAATATTATTTATATAATAATATTTTCTTCACGGTATTTTACTGTATTTTTCATCCAATAAATTCAATCATACGAAATCTTGTTCGAAAACATTAAAACAATCTTACCGACCCAGTTTGAATGATACTGTATATGGTCTATTCTAAGCAGTACCTACTTATTTACACTACACTATTTCAACTAGAAGTGGCCGAAAAATATATATTTAAGAAACACTTTAAATAAGTTGAAACACTAAGTTGCTATTTTGATTAACGCCTACATTACCATGCCCTAAAATGACTAAATATTAGATAAATCTGAGCTACACTATTTGAACATGGTTGGTTTGAATGAGAGGATAAGAAAGTATCCTGTTGACAGATTTATTTAGCACTTTGAATTAACACAGATGTTAACAGCAGATGTAAACGGGGCCATAAACACCTCCATCACTTGTGCATATACTGTAGCCATTAAACACACACTCATGAACACACACACACACACACACACACACAGAGAGTGCATGGCAGGGGAAACCCATCCTACCGCAGTGGTTGTTCCACAGGCTCAGCTAAGAGAGGGATGCAGAAATGTACAGAGAAAGACAGCAGAACGTGAATATAATGAAAGAGATTGTTTAAAAAAGAAAATAAAACTCCGAGAAGTAAAGAACCTTCAGCATGCAGGAACACAGAAACATGTTGGACCTGCTGCTGTTTACTACAGTCACATGCTCAACAGACAGACCTGTCCACCCACATGCAGATGAAAGTGTGTATTCTAGTGTTAGTCATCCGAGGTGGAAAATGACTGCCAGCCAAAAGTACTGTCAACTATAACTGCCTGTCATTATCCTGAATAATGTTTGTTGTAACTGGTTAAGCATTCCCACCTGCTGCCTCCCCAAGCAGACCTGTCCGGCCAATATTAGAGAGGAGGTGATCAATGTTTGGGGCGGGCTGGAGATCCTCTGTGTCCACTGGTGTCTAAGGGGCGACATGTAAAGATTTAGCTGATGTCCAATAAAAAAGCTTAGTTATTTAGTCATATAAATCACTTAATATTATATTATTTTTCTTATGAATCTCACTAATCGTAAACAAAAGCAAAGGAACCTTTTCATCTTTGTCGTGTTCTTCACAGAAAAACCAGGCATGCTGCGTAGAAAGCAAGACAATCCTGGTTTAGAATCATAATTAATATGAAGAATAGCTGTAAAACTGGTATTCATTTTTTAGTCAGCTGTGTGCCTCACGTGCTGAATGAGTGTCTCCACAATCTTGTAGCGGTCAGGCATGTGGGTGACCATGTCTGTCATGTTGTCCTCTGAGGTCCGGACGAGAGTGGGGCCAAACACTAGTGCCAAATTACGCGGCTCCATCTGCACATACACAAGTACTCAGTAAAACATCCTACAGCGTACTGTATGCACCAGGTTACATGAGAAACTTTTTTAACATCAAATGCCAAATTCAGATGCTAATCTATAATTAAATCGAATCAATATTACTTTTTATCAAATCTCTTGTCTATTTGTAAAATGCATGATCCAGCTGTTTTTTTTTTAACTCAACACAAATCCAAATTAATATATAAAAAAACTAAACATGTTTAATTATGCTTTGTATTTACCAAATGTAAAAATGAGCATTTATTTTATAAATTAGCAAAAAAAATTCTTGCATTTAAAGATGGATAATATTAAAAACATACAATCCTCATTAATGTTGACATTAAAACACATTTTAGGCTTTATATTAAGAAATGTGCTTTGTGCACAAGCAGTACTCCAAAAAAGTTTCATTATATAATATTTCATATTAAGTCGATGTCACTAAATATGTTAATATATTTGAACTCCACCTAGTGTGAAATAAATCATTTTTAAATATATTACTTTGTTCTTCTCAGAGTGGTCTGCCACAGTCTTTAGGTGTCCAATAAGAAATTTTAGAGTGTGGAAATAATAATCTGGTAAATCACGTATCTGAGGAAGACAAAAGAAAAAATTAATAGAAAAACAAGTTTAGAAAATTCAAATATAAATGCAACACTCCACCATTTAAAAGTGTGTGTGTTTTTTTTTATAGCAAAATAAATATTTCTATTTCAAATAAATGCTGTAATTTTTAACTTTTATTTTTACATATTTTACTTTTTCACTCATCAAAATATGCACATATTATAAAATATAGTGATCAAAATAAATGCAGGGCTTGTGCATATAAATAAATGAATTTTGAATGGTAGTGTAAACTTTGCTTTTTTTAAAAAAAAAAAACAAGCTGAAATCAAATTCTTACCAGTTTCTTCATTGTCTTTAGCCTATCACTGGCATTCTCCATCCGATTGGCCTCAATAAAGTCAATGTATTTGTCTTCAAGAAGATCAAGAGAAACAGAAACAGGAACAGACGGATAAAATGTCACTACACAACATACTTCATGCCTTTCCAAATCCGTTTCTTCAGGATTCCACTGTTTTTTACAGTTTTATGCACATAAAATAGCACTAATTCACAGTTAGCGCGCTCATAACCTCACCATCTGTGAATAGGGGTTCTGGGAGTTTACGGAAGAAGGACTTCAGCAGGCTGCTGACCACATTCAGGTCTTGCCATTTCTGTACAGGAGTAAAAAGGGAAAGCAGTTGCTGTTGTTGAACCTAATTATCACTCGGTATGAGGAAGCATCCGCTCAAACATGGGAAGTGAATGTAGCCAGTACATTGCCTCAAAGAGCCAGTGGCACTTTACCAATGAGAGTGTTTCTGATAGAGATTGCGTGTGTATGTATGCGAGTAAGCTGCTCACCTCCTCAGCGATGTTGATGTCTACTCCTTTGTTGAGCTGCTCCTGCAGACTGGACACTACTGCATTGTTTCCTGGCACTCTGTAGATCCCTGTATACTCCAAACCCATGTCCTCCACCAACCCACAGCAGATCTCCACAATCTGGGGAATAAACTACGCAGACAATGCACAAGTAAACATACTAACCTAAACTTATCAGTAAGCAGAAGAAACACAATCAGCACACTAAAAAAAGGACACACCTTGTTGTTTGTAGCAGGCTGGCAGTCCTCTAGACGCACACCAAATGCTTTAGGACTTGTTTTTTTAGCTTTCTTCATGATATTTATGCCCCATGGAGATTTAGGGGGGCTGCTTTCATCTTTGGCCTCGTGTTTAGGGGAGCGTGGAGGTGCGCTGTTGTCTTGTTTACTGAGCAGAAATCTGGTTACTCTGGGTGAGGAGTCTGGTTTATTACCCGTTGGACTACAGGAGGAACACAAAAAGAGAATTATAGTTTAATATTAAAAGTGAAATATGATAAAAATGTTGCAACGATCTCCAAACTCACCTCTGCTTCCTGTAGTCATTAAGTTTTTTATTGATGAGAGCTTGTCGTGAGAAACCCAATTCCTACAGACAAATATGAATAAAGAGCATTAAAACTTAATTTAAAAATTATTGTCTCACCACAAACACTGCTGGTTCTGGAAAATTAACTGACATCAGAAATGAAAACTACAACGAACTGTAAATGATAACATTTTACCACACTAAAATAAAACCAAACATAATTGGAAAACTTAAAAATAAATATGAAAATTAAGACAAAGTACATTTTCATATTTCTTAAACATTAAAAAGTGCTTGATTTAATTTTAGATCACATAAATGTTTAGCATGTGCGCAAATAAAAAACAACAACATAGGAAACAAATATAATGTACATTAAAACAAATAAAATGTAAATAAAATCAATTTAAAAAGTGACATTTTTGGTTCATTATACATATTAAATAATAATAATAATAATTTGGTTTACATTATATGTGTATATAATAATATTATGTATATATAAATACACACATATGCATGTGTATGTATATATATATATATAAATATAAATGAGATATATATGCTTACATATTAAACAAATTTATAATCTAAATTATATTCATATAAATATAAACATGCAACTACATGTAAATATTTTTTAAAATATATACGTATGTGTGTGTGTGTGTGTGTGTGTGTGTGTATATATATATATATATATATAACATATTATTCAAACAAAAACTTTGGATGCGATTAACTGCAATCAATCGTTTGATAGGACTAATATACACATTTATACACATTTATTAGCACACCTGGGAGAGATAATAAAGCCTGCTTACAGCAAACAGCAGTAAGAGAGGAAGCAGATCTCAAAAACAAACACCATGTAAACATGCACTGCTTCCTATGCAGGCAATGACAACCTCAAACATCCAGGTCTCACACAATTTCTCAAACTCTCACCTCGTTGTCAGTTTTGCTGTTTTCTCTGATGACCCTGATCCACTCCAGCATGTCCTCTCTGTCCTCCGCCTGTAGCAGGTATTCACAGAAGTCCTGTGTGGTCAACCTCAGCGCGTGTTTGCGCTTCGTTTCGCTGTACGCAATATCCACAAGACAGCCCCGGATGCTGATTGGCTGCTCCTCTTCGGCCCCGCCTCCCAGCGCCGCCCCTTTGAGCACTGCCTCTCGCTTGTCTTTGTAAAGGAACAGAGAATGGGACCGAAGGACAGAGAACACCCGCCTCCATGGCCAGATGCCACTTCCCACCTTCTGCAAGAGAGAGAGGGAAGACAAATCTCATCCATCAGATCATACAGGTGTGACTAATTACGGTGGTCTGTTAACAGGCGCTTTTATTCAAAGCAACTTGCATGGCGAGTTTGAACTTAAAACCCTTTGCTCACAAGCCCTTATCTTTATCTAAGCCACTAACAACTGCTCCCCCGGATTATAAACGAACCCTCGCAGTCTGTTTGGCTTACCTTGCCCTTCTCCGTGTGGATCTGTTTAAAGTGGAGCCAGCCTTCTCTCTTCACGTCACTGTAGCTGATGCTGCCCAGCTCCGAGGTAGAGTGTCGTTTAGAGCGAGCCTCTTCTGCAGCACCCAGACTGTCCAAAGACTAAACCATGATAAGGGACAGAGAAATACTGTGACACTGATATGGAACTACTGTATATAAAGATACAAAATACAGGAAGTGAACATTAGAAGCTGTATACTACAAAGTAAAAATATTATATGGTTTAATTTGAAACAAACTGGATATTTGTACATTTTTCATTCATTAATGGGAAATTGGAAAATTTTAACCAATACCTAAATATAACTATATAGGCATTTGTTTATTAAATGGACATATTCAATATATAAAATACAAAATATATTATCAATAAAAAAAATGTTATTTGCGGAGAGGTCAAATCTATTATATTATGGACAATGATGTGGCTGGAATACTGTATTGACCTCTGTTACTGTTAACTAAAACATTGAAAATTGGTTTTTGTTAAATTAAATTAAGCAATAATACTAATAATATTAGCTCAAAACTTAAAAAAAATAAATAATAAAAATGTTGCCTTCGCCACTAACAGATAAAAAAACTGAAGTTCTAAAATGAAATGAATTTTTTTTTTTTTAAAAACAACATTACATTTGACAGATGTACATACAATTATTAAACTTAAAATTAAATAGAAAACTTAACATAAAAATAAAATCTTAACTGTATAGGTATATATAAAACTACTGGTCAGCATATATATATATATATATATATATATATATGATTCCAGCCATAAGAAGCAGAAAAATATACAAGGTAAATAGAAATAGAAAATATTACACATGCTAAACGTCATTAAATGTAATAATAATACTAAATAAAACAGTTATTGACCAATCAGCATTTGGAATCTGATCTATACTCAGAAATATATCACATGCCATTGACTACTGTTGACTTAAAACAATACTTTTACAATACTTTTATTCATGTCCAAGTTTTAGAGTGTATGACTCCGTGTAATTTAGTAAATAAACTCACCCCTTCAGTAAAGAAGCTCTTAACTCTTTTTGGAATCCTCCTTTTGAAGAAACACAATATGTTTAAAAATAAAATCAACTCACACATTCTTACTTAAACGTGAAGCATGTTTAAACCTAGTAGTCAAGTCCCAAAACTCACGAGAAGACCCGCCCCTCTTCTCTATATGCATTAAGCCCCTCATCACATGACTTGGAGCGCTCAGTGGTGATGGCCAGAAGGTAAGAAGAGCGACGGTTAGACTTGGGATCACCTGCTAATAGAGACAGAAAAAGAGAGACACCTGTTCATTACCAACCATGAAGATGATAAAGAAAAACTGTTACACAGGAGAAGAAGAGATAGAGCTGATGAAGGACAGTTAGTGTGGAGTTGGTAAGGATACAGGAAGTCATTTGAGATTAGGAGGTGGGAAGGCGGTCATCTTCATCACAGTCTCAGTGAAGTCCAAAGACGGTGCACGGGCATTACCGAACGATCGTGTGAGCATACAGTATGGCATGCACATATCCATTTGACTCATTTCTGCTCTATGAGTATGCATGCAGTAGGAGCGATACAGCGATCACATGCAGCTTTTGAGTGTTGACATAATTTCGCAAACTTGACATGATGTGTTTTCATGTACGCATTGATTTGATCATTTAGTAGTAACAGCAGTAACAGTGTTTCTCTTTCTCTGCGTCACTCACTGCAGTCTTGGGAGAAAAGGTGGTTGAGGGGAAAGGTGAAGGTTGGGGAGGCGGGGCTTGTGGCCACAGCAGGGGCGGAGTTTATACCGCCACTGGACACAACGGAGGAGGCGGGGACATGACGTGCCCGCAGATCTGCGCTTGGACTGGTCGGCTCATCTGTGGGAGGAGTGGAACGGAGGAAAGGATAGGAAAAGGGGGGAGGAAGGAAGGAAGACAAGAATAAAAGAAAGTTATATTGGAAAAAGGAGTAAGATTGAAAGAAGGGAAACCAAAAACAACAACAAGGAAGGAGGGAAAGGTTAGAGGGAAAGCAAAATGGAGTTGCACAGTTAATTTCAAGATCAAAATAGACACCGACACACAAGAGACTCTTCCTCTCTTGACATGTGTGCAATGAAAAGTACACCAAACAGTCAATTTACTGCAAAACGTAATGAGATGAGATTCAGAAACAGAAAGAGAAGAGGAGTAGACGAGTGTTACTGTAAGCAGATGCTACCCACTCATTATGTGTTAAAGCAATTAATATTAAATCATGTAATACGTGACAACATGATAAATAATGAGAGATAATAGAAAGAGAAAGAATGAATAAACCATACAGCATTTTGTACCTGACTCGTAGTCCTCCATGAAATAAGTGCTCAATGTGGAACTGAGATGTACAAGTGCTTTTTGCATTAGCACATGGTTTCAGTTCTTGCTAAAGCGTATTGTTCTCGTGGGAAGTAGCTGGTTGCTGCAGGTATGCTTTTATAACCACCTCTTTGGGTTGGTTACTGGTTAATCTAATACTTTTCGTCAAATCTCTTGTATATAAGCGCATATGAGCCATGTGTGAGATTGAGTAGCACATCAATGAATTATTTAAAAAACCCTCCTTTTATCAAAGCATGTGCTTGCAGTTATGTGTCAGGTCTTTCTTGCCCTGCAGCAGTAACATGATCGCTTCAAAAACACAACTCGGCAGCATGTTGGTATTTCAGTGACTAAGGAGATTCTGTCAACCATAAACCACCTGCAACAACATCTGTCAACACCACCAGGAGGCAGCAGAAGACAAACACCGCTAAACAAGGGGATTTCTGAACGAGGTTTGGCTGGTTCGCACGGTCCAGTTAGCTCTAGGCCCAGTTGTTCGAAAGTAATTTCACCTGATTCTTGAAAATCGTTTGTTTAAACGAAAAAACTAAGGATTCTGGGATTGGAGTTGATCGTGTAATCCATTCTTGGTTTTGATCTGGATCAACCTCCCAATACGGGTTTCTTCAAAATACATTTTAGTGGGACTGGCATACCTTCGATTATCAGGATTATCCTGATCCCAACAGAAGCTAGGATTCAGAGATTTTATGAAACAAAATGTACCAAAACTTGAAAATTGTTCAAATAATAAGCATTTAGTAGTAAATATACACATATAAGCACCCAAAAAGCCTTGGATAACAAACAAAAATAATAAGTTCATACATTTCTAAACTAGCAAACAAAAGTGTTCTTGTCCATCAGCCAGTCAGTGTTGCTATGATGTAATTTTCCTGCATTGATTAGTCACATGACGTTTACAGAGGGAACTGAGAAGGTGGTTAATGCTAACAAACGGTTTTCGTCAGGTACAGACCCTCTTGTATCTAGACAGCTTCTAGAATCAAAAACAGTTCATCCCGAAATTAAAAAAAAAGATTAATTTATTACTCACCCTAGTGACGTTCCAAACCTGTGAGACCTTTATTCATCTTTAGACATCAGATATTTTTGATGAAATCTGAGAGCTTACTGACCCTCCATAGACCGCAACAGCCAGAAGCTCGGAAAGGCAGTAAATACACTGTTAAAATAGTCCATGTGACATCAGTGGTTTAACCTTAACGTTATGTAGCTACAAGAATACTTTTTGTGAGCAAAAAGCTTAATGCATGTGTCTGTGGAGCGTCAGAAAGCTGTTGAATTTCATCCAAAAATACCTTCATTTGTGTCCTGAAGATAAACAAAGGTTTTTTTAGGGTAAGTCTTGGGGGGGAACTATCCCTTTAAGAAATAGGTCCTCTGTGTAAATCAGCATGCCGCTCTCTATTCTCGTTATTTGTGTTTCTTTATCTCAGTGCACAAATGTTTGTCGTAATAACGTGCCTATCTTTATCTCATCAACTATCTCTTCAGATGTCATTGAAGTCCACTTCTTTTCTTATTTGCCATCCATCAGTGAATCAGGTTTTTAAACGTCTAGGACACTCATTGGAATATACACAACCTCTAATGAAATATGTTTGTCTTAAGTCAAGTAAATTCTCTTTCGTTTAATTATCTGATGTTGTCTACTCTTTCTCTCTCACACTAGAAGAGAACAGGGGCGGAAACATTCCCAATCTAGGATGTGGAATCTGGACTGTGCTTGTTTTCCAGCCACTGGCAGAAATAGCTGTTCTGTGGGTTTAACAAAGGCCCTCATTACTGAAGCCTGAGTATGAGCTCACACACACACACACACAAGCTCCATAGAGTCTGTATCATGAACATACAACACTAGCACATACAAAATCCATCTGTAGTACTTCAACATCAGTCATGTGCAGCAGTCTTATTTTGAGGTTCAGATGAGATGCTGTAAATAACCCGGCCCACCAGAAGTACTTCCATGAACGGACTCTCGCTGGCCACAATACGCAGTCATTCTGCAGACATATCCACATAACCATCTAGTGAAGAACACTAATATCATGAACATGGCGAGGTTTTCCTTTCATAGTGTCACAAATCAAAATGAAACCAGGCCTGACAACACTGTAATGTGAGCAAAAGTGTGGTGAGTGGGATTTCTCCAAAAACAAGATGGGAGACAACGTGTATGCGCATGTGCAAATATCCTTTTGCTTGTAGCGTGTTAATGTGTGAATAGTTGAAGGAGCAAAGACTCCTCCCCTTTTTATTGGAGACACAATGACTACATTGAGGGCAGAAAGAGCTGAGTGTGCCGATTGTGTCTGGTAATATCTGATATCTGTGTTTGAGTGCGTGCATGTGTATGTGTGTGTCCTTCACCCCTAACCCCAAAAACCCCTGCTCCCTGCCCCTCTTCCTTCTGCCATTCTCAGTTCATTACACGATTATAAAGTGCTTCAGGAACTAAACACAAAAGTAAACACTGTGTGATACGACTAAATTCACTCCAAAACAATTTTAACTTTCCTCATTCCTCTGAAAAACGCTCTACCTAAAATGACCCTTCACTAAAGCTCCACCTCCCTCAGTTACTGTTGCTAACTCAGGCATGTTTTACAGAAACCTCAGTAGGAATGAGCCAGAGATTGCTGATCAGCATGACTTTTTAGTAAAATGTTTATAACGTGACAAAAACTGATTAGGTATTATTATTTTGTGGGCTGGAGTGAATAAAGGTATTTGTTTGATATTGGTTTTTCCTTATATAATATTTTTATATTGGAAAAACTAGGTGACCAGGTAGGTTATTTGAGTAACCAAGGTAACTACAGTAAAATCCTTGTTATTGTTTTATTTAAAATAAAGCAATTGCTATCTAAACTAAAATAAATTGAAATAAAAATGAAATGAAAAAAAAAATGATAATGACTCAGATTTGAATAAATTTAAATGAAAATGAAAAAAAAAAAATGAAATTTAAAAAAACTATGTGTGTGTGTATACTGTGTGTATGTATCCATATACACACACACCCCAAAATAGTATATAAATTATCCTTAAATAACTTCCAACACCAAAATTTGTCTGCAAATCTTCCCAGTTTATTGTGTTTCATGCTGTCGCTGTGGCCCTATATTATTAATGCTGGTTGTAATCATGACTTGAATGTCATCTTTACACAAAACACAGATCCAATTGCACAAACACAGTAAAGCAGTTTGAAAACCATTCACCCCAAATCAATAAGAGAAATTCCAGTTCAAACAACTCCACTGGCATGGCAGGTAGAGCAAGAACAGACTGTCTGTTGTGTTTTTATCAGTATGGTGTAACATGCCCCAGCTTGTGAGCATTTCTGTTAGTTTCAGTTTAGTCCTCTCTGTTTCAGAGTCTTTCATGCCATTCTGCCTCCATCAATCTCTAAACCAGGACCTGCTCTTATCCTAAATATGTAGTGTGACGAGCATCCCAAAGTCTCATCAGCGTCGCCCTGGAAACAGACGAGAAACACCTGCCCCTCCTCGTCACAGGCTGATCGGTCACAGCTTCAGGTCGTTTGGCCGCGGCCACATAAGCTGTGTGGGCCTCACCAGAAGCTGAGAGAGCCAGCGCTAACGTACCCTCTCTATTTCCTTCCAGACAGCAGCGTGTGACCGACCAGCCTTCCACCAGCACGACTTATCCCCCTCACCGGCACTTGAAGAAGGACCAAGCACATCCTCCACCGGAGCACTGTATTTCCTGTTTTGTATTAATTTCTTCCTCCAGGGTTTTCTCCCCACGTCCTTGTGAGTGAAGAATCATTGACTTGCGAACTCCCTAATCTCATGTTTTTTTTTTCTCTGTGTTTTCTGGTCTTGAACAGGCGTGCGCTCCTCTCCTTCATCAAGGATGAGATACTCCAGCGGCTCACAGAGGTTAGCATTCGCCAACGGCAAATGGTGCAACACCTTGCTACCTGCCAGCGGGAGATGGAACAGAAAGTTGCCGTACTACGCCGCTCAACGCATTCCGCTACCCGGAGTGAAAGCTACCAGGCTGCTCCAAAAAAATGACGTCACATAACGATGTGGAACCCTACCTGCAAATGTTCAAAACCATGGTAATTGGGGAAGGTTGGGACCGTGATGCCTGGGTCCTACTGTGTCCCTGAAGCTCATTGGCTATAGAGGGGGAAATGCAAAAGATGCTGAAGTTAGGGGTAATTCAGCCTATGTTCTAGCCCCATCATGATGGTCCAAAAACCTGATGGCACCCTCTGCTTCTGCAATGACTTCCCTTGGCTGAATTAAGTCTCTGAATTCAACAGCTACCCCATGCCTTGGGTGGATGAGCTGCTCAACCGCTTGGGAAGGGCCCTGTCCATCTCAACCCTGGACCTCATCAAGGGCTTCTGGCAGGTAACATTGACTGAATCTGCTAAAGCTAAAACTGCCTTCTCTACTTCTAGTGGCCACTGGCAGTACAAGACCCTTCACTTTGGCCTTCATTGGGCACCAGACACATTCCAGAGGATCATGGACATCTTCCTGATGCCCCATCAAGCCTACGCAGCCGCCTACATAACATAATATCATTTGAATAAATGTAATCAAACCGAAGGGTGTTTCACTGTACAGGTGTGTTAGCAGAAACATGCTTCTCGTCTGTACTGAATGCTAAAGGTGGGGCGCCTTTATGCATAGTGGTTTTAGGCTTAACCTCCCTCAGGTATGAAAGCACTGCACTAACAACAGCTTACGCAATCACAACAGATCTTAAAATGATGTCCAGCAGTGAAAAGATCAGAGCAATCACTAAGAAATAGGCCTGAAATGAAGTGGTTTTGTTTTAATGTTGCCATTACAACTTCTAATGCAATGTTAAAGGAAAACCAATTGAAAGCTTTTAAGGAAACTGCAAAATCAATAGCACTCCACTTCAATCCAGCTGTGCTATAAACATATAATTAGAGGAAACAGAGATTCATGGTCTACTATATATAACCACTCTGTAGCACATTTAACAGTGAGCGTTTTGGTGTCTGTGGGTCTATCAGCGTCTGTTTTGAAAGTTTTGCATTCAGCCAGCCATTTTGTTTCAGATTTCCTCTTGCACTCTGGTTTAGTAATAAAGGCAAGCAGAGACAAGATCACTTTGAGCTACAGGCCAGAGCAAACACACAAACTACACACTTAGACAGCTGCTTTTTTCAAATAACACCGATCATAATTACTATAAACTGACACCAAACCAAGTCTTACCTTATCCTTAGACTTTACTTATTTTATTTTTATAACCATTTCCCTATTTAAGTGTGACTTAGTTACCATCCAACGATAATTTCCATATTTTTTTGTTCCTAAAATAAGGCTAATTCACACAACAGTGCCTTGGTCAATCGATCAACATTTCTACAGTATGGAAATATTCAAGATAATTCACTTCAAGTCCCATAACAGTTATGCATGGCACTAGAAATTCCCAGTTCACAAAGAATGCCATCAATTTGGAGAGAAGCGTCTACTAAAACTGTAGAAACAGGATAGAGTTGGGTGAGGCACTGAAAGAGTGGAAAAAGAAGGAGCGGAAGGACGAAAAATAGGACTCATTTAAATCCAGCGAGTCTGATTCAGCCACAGACAACTAATATTGTCAGGCCATGGGAGATTCCAGCATTACCTAATGCACAGACATGCACACTGGTTCACCAGACATAGGAAATGAAGGGTAAGACCAGTGGGGTTGTGAGTTATTAAGACAGTCATTCTCCAACATTCCCATCAGTCTATTTTAATGGTGTCTGGATACTTAATCAGTTTCCTTGTTAAAATAACAACCATGTGCAGGATAGAGCGAGCAAATGATGGGAAGAGAGGCAGTAACCGACAACTAGATGGAACAGTATTCTGAATACACCAAGAAGAAAAGGAGAACATGAGTCAATAGGGGCTTACCTATGAAGGGAATTGACGCGAGGGAATCATCCTCAATGGACAGGCGTGGCAGGTTACCATTCGTCCGCCGATGGGAAATAGCAGTCTCCCCTTTGGCAGAGGGCTCCGTAGGATCAGAGGTAAAAAGTAGAGGGTCACTGGAATCAAGCGCTATACCATAATGTGGATGTCGCAGGGCGTTTGCTCCCCTTCGGCCTGTGGGTGGTTTCTGCCTCAGAACCACTTCCTGTGTGTGGGCTTCACCTGTTGCTTCCCCTGCCCCTCTGTCGTGATTAGTGGGTCGGTAAGTTCTGTCTTGGCCTTCAAGGGGAGATGCAGAGGATGTGGTTGGTGGAGCTGGGGAAGGAGAGGCAGAGGGTGGAAGGCCCTCTGGAGGACTGGTTTTGGCCGTAGGGGTCCAGAGGTGTGGACCTGTGTATGAGGGGTCTCGGAAAGACTGGGCTTGCTGCAAGATACGGCCGGTCTTCCGGTTGAAAGAGGGGCTGTAGCTACGATAGCCAATTGGCTCCTCGTCTAGACTCTGGCAAGAAGGCAAACGTCTTGCCTGTTGAGCTGCCTGCTGTGGTTGCAAAGTCTGAGCCAAGTGTTGGTGCGCTGCGTGTGTGAGGTTTGGATGCTGAGGTGTGTGTTGGTGGTGGTGGTGGTGCTGGATTTGGTGTTGTGACTCACAATGTCCGCCATGTCTCAGATAGCTTTCAGTCCTGTTCGGAGGCTGCTGGACCCAAGTGGATCTTTCGATTTGTGGTGAGAGTATCCCCACGGCTCTGTCGAGAGTTTCCAGTGAACGTCCAGAATGTCCGTACCGGCTAACGAGAAGGTTTTCGGAGGACTTGCGCCCATAGGCCACCACGGATGGGAGTTGTCCATATGCATGCTCACCCCGCCAGTCTCCGTGGTTCCAGTAGGGATCGGCATATGCTGCCGAGCTCTGCTGAAGGAGCAGCAATGTGTCTTGCGACGCACTGTGTGGAAAACCTGCTTGCTGTGACCGCCTGGCCCTTCCAAGCTCAACTAGTCGGTCCTGTGAGAAGCTCCTGTGGCGTGGGTGCATGGAGCGAGAATTTGATCGCTCCCGCTCCCGCTCCCGGCCTGGTACCTGGCTGTAGTACCAGTTGGAAAGGGCTTGTTGGGTGCATTCGCTGCGACTGGATGGGGGTGTTGATGTTGACTGAGATGGGCTGGCCCAAGGTGGGCTTTCTTTGCGGCCTCCAATGTGCCCCATGTTGTGGTTGGCGAGATGAGCTTGATGCAGTGGACTCATCATCCCTCCCGAGGAAGAAGATGAGGAAAATGAGCGTCCTCTCATTTGTCCAATTGCCTGCTGTACCCTGTCAGTCATTCCATACTGGATCTCCTCGGTCCGGTGTGCAGGGCTACTGTGGCCAACACCTCCTGGCTCACAGCTCCTGCCCTCGGCTGCCCAGACGGCATTGGAAGCTACTGTTCGGTTGTCAAGGGGTGGAGAGGGACCAGATGAGGAGCCGGGCCAGCGGCTCCAGTTGTCCAGCTGGTTTTGCCCCATGTGGGAAGAAGCTGGGGCAGGGCTGGGTGGGTACCCCGCAGGAGACTGGGTTTTTGCACGTGGAGGGTAGAGGACAGGGGGTGGTGGAGGAAGATTCTGGGCCCTTCCTGTATATGGATTGTTCCCTCTTAGGTAAGCATCATGGGAATATGCCTGAAAGAGAGAAAAACAACTGTTTCATTCTAAAGGAACATAAAGGGGTCACATAAGTTCAAGAGAGTGAGAAAGGCATCAATGAGTGGATGTGAAAAATTCACAAATAAAAAAGAGGTAAGAGAGATGACATTACTATTACATGCTGACTATGAGACACTATTACTATACTGATCATGTGATTGTGTCATAATTCTGAGTTTCAGTGTAGTACTACCTTATTACATTTCACAAACACCAAAACTAGCTTATCTAAAAATGTGTGGCGAAGACAAAAGCTGATGATTTCTAATGATATTCTAAAATAAAAAAGGAAATCACTGAGAGATTTATGAGATATTCACAACAGCACAATGTAATAAATATTTTTCTTAAAAACAACAACAACAAAAAAAAACGTACACAATTTATGTTAATGAATTTAAATTATTACTTATTACTTATTACTAATTTATGAAATGATTATTTAAAAATGTATTTGGTTTTAACATTACATCTCTATGAATAAATTATTATTACATCACTATGAAAAAATTTATGTGATATTTAGATTTATGGTTAAAGCAAGATAAATCCATTAGAAATAGAATAGGATAAGAGAAATTCAAAAATTAATTTGCATCATATTATAAGAAAGGCAAACCCACTTTCTAAATTAAACTTGTTTTAAGGATGTTTAAATAGAAATATGACTAAAATACTGACTTTTGAAAATTATTTTTGCTGAATGTTATTATAAATGAGAACAATCGACTCTAAAACCTCAACAACTTGCACGACCCATGCAGTAAATGCTCTGTAACTCTAGAGAGGATGCCAAGCTGACCAGAAGCACCAGCACTCCATCAACACTAACCTCAAAACACACTGACACAAACTCGACATGTGCTACATTAAGAATTTATTAACAAAACAGAGACATGGCTGGCTGACGAAAACACTGTCCGGCTCCAGGCAAGCAAATCGACTACCATAGCACAGTACATGCAGTCTGCTAATACATGCAAATACAACCAACACAGAAAACCGAAACTCAATAATAGAGAAACATTCCCTAAAGCTCCAATGTTTTCTCTTGTTTTCTTCATAGTGTCCCCTTTAACAGCTTAAATTTACCTTTTATGTCCTGATTCGTGCTTTTTCAAGTTCATGTCTCGTTGTCACGTCCCTCTGTTATTCTCTGTATCTCTTTTTCTCTTTCTGTCTATGGTGAGCCCTACCCAACCCAATGCTCTTGAACTCCCTCCTTTCTCTCTCTCTCTCGTCGTCTCTCCACCCTGTGGGAGTGTGGGAGGGGCTACATAACTGATGATGTCATCTCTGGAATGTAGTTGATGCGGGTGTAAGGAGGGGTGTGTAGGGAGACAGAGAGAAGGAGAGGTAGGCTTGGGGGGAAGAATAGAGGAGTGAGAAAGAGTGGGGTCTCTTGGGAGGTTATATGGGTAATTCGCTTAGTATAAGCGCCCTTGTGAGAAGAATCTTTCGAGTGTGCATAAAGCATGTATCTGTATGTGCCACAAATTGCATAAAGGTTTCCTTTCGCCTTTAGTGAGTTGCATGTCCGATCATGTGGCCAACTGGGTAATTTGTGCACTGAAGAAAATATGCGAGTGGGAATGTTTGTGCACTGTGTGAAAGAACTCATGTGTGTTTGTGAGTATTTGTGTGGTAATCATATGACCTTCTGCATGCTTACAACATTACTGATTCTGGACGTCTTGCTAGGAAATGCTTCAAAGACACCACTACAGCAACCTACTGACTCACACATTGCTTCATAATGACTACTGAAAAATATTACGAGTTGTCAAACCTCAGTTTCTATATCTATGACAAAGTGTGAGAAATGTGTACACATCTCTGGCGAGCTTTACTTCGGAAGCAAAATTAGACCTAAATTCTACATTCTACAAATATGTGGCGTGAATGATGTAAAGATTAGGCATCAAACCTCATATGCTTGAGCCTGTATCAGACGAAGATACAGATTTTTAGAGATTTTGCAAGAATGTAAAACGGTATGAACATGATCGCTGCGAGACTACGTCGGGATTCGTCTTTTGCACGCACAAGATTTACATAAGAAGGTATGTCACAATATGTCATGTGGATGTGCAGAACTCTTTATTATTCAACTATGCCAAGGTAAATTCAGTTTTACATTCTACGGCACCTTTAAAAGCATTTTATTTTAACCTGGAAAAAGTGCAGATGAGCTGAAAACATATAAGTTACAGTTTAGCAGTCTCCATTGAGATATTCTGCCTGAAACAGTTATGCAGCCAGTCAGTGAAACTTCACACAGTTTACTGCAACTAAATCTTCCATCAAACCTTCTCAATGACAAACTGTAATAAATCCAAACATGGATCTCAACTATATTTTTAGCAATTGGGTTCAGCCTCTGTGCTTCAATTTAATAAGACTACAATAAAGTCTTTCTTGCTTCTTTTTATATGGAAATACATTCACGTAATTTTAAATTAATATTAGGAATATCTCTGTCTTAGGTTTTGAGGTTAGCTTTTGATCTTTCTTTTATTTTCGATCATATATATAAAAATTAAAAAATCGGGACTAAAATAAACCATGTGCATAAGTTGACACTCCTTTTGTGAAATAATTCTGATGAAATCATGAAAACAATCATGATCAGTAACTTGTAAATAATTATGATTATCAGTTTAACCATTATGCAATGTGAATAAAATGTCAGTATGTTTAACTGGCTAAAACTAGACAAAAAATCCCAGACTGTAGACTAAAAATAATGCACTTCTTAGGACAACCAGGTAAATATGCGGGTATGAGTGGGTCTCTGGAGAAAGAAAGAGTGGCAAAGTGTGTCAAAATCGCTGAAACGTACACTTACCAGCTGCAGCACATCCTCATCCTTTGGCATGATGGAGAGCTCCAGTACACTCTCACTGCGAAGAGAAGACATGCGATTCAACAGAAGTATCTACAGTTCATAAGACTTACAGTGACAATGGAACAAACTCTCCATTAAAGGTTTTGGGTTGAGCATAAAGACAACCCTTACACTGAGGTCAGTAGTAACCTTTTTAAGTAATGCACATAATCATCCAGACAGCAAACACTGCCTGAGGTCATTCTGTTACGTAAAACACATGTCACAAATTCCACATGAACAAGACTCATGTAAAATTGTTTAGTTAGGCTCTGCTCCTTCAACCTTTTAACTCAACACTCAAACAAAAAATGTTGATCAAGACATCTTGATCTGCATTTACCAGGATAGCTTTGGAGCTGTAAAAGACCTCATGTGAATCAGACACAACAAAGTGCTTTTGAATCGAGAAAGCTCACCTGTTCTGAATCAGTGCAATGACCTGCGAGTATGTCTTGCCCAGCACACTCTCTCCATTTACTTTAACCAGCCTGTCTCCTGCAAACACACACAAAATAACACTTATTGTACATGACAAAAATTTAAAGCAGGGTCTCATAATCTATTTGTATCTAATGTGTACTGACTCAATTAGCCCTTACACTATATTACACAACTGTCTAATTAAATTACACAATGACATATATTTTTCCATTTATCGTTCATTTTAAAACAGGGTTTAGTTATCTTAAGCATTTTTACATAGTGAGAGCAAGCGAGCATGTGCATTCTGTTTAAATAATAAAGATTAAGTAGACTCATTCCATGTGTTCGCTCTGTTTTCCTTAGATCTCTGGTGTGTTTTGGGTTCATGTCAGGGTTAGGTTATGGGATCATCCCCAACAGCGGCGGTTTGTCAGAGGAGTCAATGAAGTCTGAAACTCCTATTCAGTCATAACCCATCATATTAAAACACATTCAACAGAGGCAGTGCACCAGGTTCCACGGAAAACTCTTATTTATTTATTTAAAAGGCTAATTCCGCAGAATTGGAACATTCGTTATGTTGTTTCATGAAATATTATCTGATTATGCTGTCGGCTACTCTCAGCTCCATGTAACAAATTGTATACATTCCATTGACTTTACCTCAAGATGATCACATCAAATACCAAAAGAGTTTGTGATATTCCTAGAGGCTGTTTTACTTACTGTATATGTGTCGGGTAGCATAGGTATTGGCAACAAATATGGTAAATATACTGCGATTCTGTATTGCATTGTACACTTTAAGGAAAGAATGTAAGGAGAACATGCCCTCATTGAACTCAACTACTTTTTCCTGACTGGAAAACAGCCAATATTTCCCTCTCTTTTTCACACACACACATAGTGAGAGATAATGAGTCACCTTCTGTCACGCTGAAAGTGTTGTGTATGAATAACAAACCATAATTCACCCAACAGACATACTGCCTTGTATCAGTTCCTCCCTCAGGTTCAGATATACTCCATTCATAGAAATCGACAGAAGACAGACTGAACGCAGTGGGGGGACAGTGATGGCAGTCAGGTGGCATGATAAGTCACAGGAAGCATGACAAATCAGCACTTTAAATATGTCTTCGTACAGAGAAACGTTCCTGTAAATCTGTGACAGGCTCTAAAGAAGAAACGGACTTACTATCATCAAGCTACAGTAAGTAGGAGAGTTATAAAAAGAGCTCACATGTGTGTGCAGGAGACGGCATTGTGGTGGGTGTAATCAAAGCTAATATTGTTTAGCATGTGTACACACACAGCAAACAGTCACAGTGCACACATGAATCAAAAAAAAAGTTTTCAGGAATGAAACCATGAGTTAACTTAATAACTGAATGTCAGGGTCGTGTGCAGTAAGAGCTGCACCGCCTAGCTGACTTTGTGGAAATGAGTAGTGAGCGTGAAATTATTCATGCAAGTTAATCGTGCATTAATCATCATTGAAGAGTTAGCGGAATTGTGCAACTGAAAAACTGCCAAAGCTTGTTCACAAACAATAACACAAATTTGGTCCGATTTCTGTTTTGCCTGTTCACACCAATGCAGAAAAAGCTGCAGATGGGCTGAATGAAAAGGTAAATCCACTCTCTGACAGTAAAGAAAAGCATATTTTGTGTAATACTACTTACTATAACAATTACTTACTAACTTACTATTATAATACTACTTCTTGATAACAACAGCTTGTGAGTGTCACCAAGTCATAGAATTATATGGGCACGGGACCAAAAAACGTGCTAGATGTGAGAAGCTCTCTCTGTCAGATTGAGGCATGTCAATGTTTTTATCAGTCTCATTAGAAATATTCACAGCCATTCATATGAATTAAAATGTATTGCACCAAACATTCAGTCTGACGCCATGTAGTTTCTGAATATACATGAATATACTGTCTCATCACAGTCTTTTACCTGTACACAAGCCAGCCTGGTGGGCGGGGCCTTTCTCCCTCACATTCTTAACGAAGATGGTGTCCATGGGCTCCAGACGGCCCCGATGCAGGCCTACAACAAACACAAAAATGAAGGATTCAAAATCAAGCAAATAATCAAAGATTTTGTAGATTTGAAATATGGCATGTTCTGTACTATTTCTCGGTCACTAATCATATAAGTTACAGGTGAAGGTCAGACGTTCTTCTACTGAAGCTCAATATGCTCTTTAGATCATTTCAAGTCAGGCTGGAGATCAAATGCTTTTTAAATAAAATATGAGTATTACATAACAGTCCATTACTCATCAGACTCAAAACAAAATAACTGAAATACAAATCATGAGGTTGGACCCAAAAATGTGCTGCTGTGCAAACAGGGAATACTGAATAAAAAGAGACATTCATGTTAATATTTAAAAACACTGTTTTATCATTTTAGAATTTGTAATGGGAAAAAAACCTGTTTTAAATGAGAAAAAAATCTAAAAAGAATGGTGGACCTTTGGACCTCGCTGTACAGACACACACACACACATCCGCACACATTCACAGATGTTTAGGCTGGTACTGTGGAATGTGTTTTGCTCATACTGATGCCAGGGTCTCATGATGGCAAGATAAGATGAGGACAGATGGTGCCAGTCAACAAACAGGTTAAGGTAGGAACGCGTAAACTGATCTGGGAACTGTGGGACTTCAGTGTATCATCAGATGATCTGTCGCAAGCGGCTTTCATTCTGAGCTCTTACACAAATCTCTATGATCGAAAGCTGTGTTTGTGTGTAGGCTGTGTGTAGATGTAGAGGATTGTGCACCTTTGCATCTGTCATTGGTATTTACTTGCGTTGTAATTGCCTGGGATCATGATAATGTGTGAAGCACAATTACTTTTCACTTGAGATCTAAACATCTGGATTTGCATCTTTTTCCATATACAAGTACTGTGACATGATATCTTTTTTTTTTTTTTATATGGAAATAAGGAAACATTTTCATATGTCAGAACTTGCAAATCTTATGGGATGTATCTGCTTAAACCGGACTGATTTGAATGCAGATGGGCTCCCTGATGCCGGTGCAAGAATGGAGACTTGCTCTAGGAGGCGCCATGCAGCAAACGTCTGTTTCCCTGATCCCTGACATCGCTTCAGACGCTAATTTATCTCAGATCAGTCACTTATGATAATGTAAGCAAGATGAAGAAACACAAGTCACCTGAAGTTTAGTCGACGAGTGGCAAAACATTCTCAAATGATAAGACATTAGCTTTAATGACTGCAAATCACATGATGTGAACATAAAAGAAAAGATACAAAAGTTAGGACTCACCCTTTCCATTCCCATTCTCTTCGTCCTAAAAGGAAACAATAAGAGGAGAGTTAGATCATAACAAAATGACTACACGGCCTGAATGGTTATTTTCAAGATGCTAAAGTGAGTTATAATAATCTTTAATATACTGTACTCCACTAATTGTATAAAAGAAATGACAGTGGATTATGCTCATCAAGGCTTCAAAAGTTGTTGTTTCACCCAAAAATACAACTTGTTGTCATTTTTACTCATGCTTATATCACTTTTAAAACCTATGACTTTCTTTCTACTGTGAAACAATAAGAAACACATTTTGAACAGTCATGCTAGTCACTCGTTTTTTATGCAATTACAATAACGAGGACTTCAAAATGGACAAGAGCTATTAAAGAAGCTATTATGAATTATATTTATTTTGTATTTTATATATATACTGTATATATATATATATATACATATATATATATCTGAAATAGTAATGTTTTACACTGCTTATTTGTCACTGATAAGAGAAGAAGTTTAGAACAATATTATGGTGACTATATGATGACAGTTTTCATTTTTGTTTGGTGAATTATAACCTATATATTTATGTGTTTGGTGTGCAACATAATTATAAGTCAATAGTTATCCTCAGAGTTATGAGTCATATAAGGCACCAGTAGAAAACCAAAAGTTCTCGATAAATAGGTTTGATCTCTATCATGTAACTGATATCGACAAAGAATTTGTCCCAGCACTAGAGGTCAGCACTGGGAAAATTTGAGCACTTCAGCAGTGAATGTGGTGCGTTTAGCACACATAAACACCCCTCCGCAAGAACAAAAGCTGCAACAACATTAATCTTTCCATCTACAGTATGCAGGAAATGACATAGGTCTTTATAATATCCACTGAGCATCTTTATTTACAGCAGACACAGATTAGATAACACGTGCACAGCCTTCACAAAAAATAACCAGACTGCAAACCAGAGGCTTAAATCACACACAACGCTGATCAGGCAGTTTAAAATGGGCAGCCCAATGTTTAGTCTGCGCTGACTAGGCTCATTCCTAACAAACTCACACAATACTGAGGCTTTGCCGTCCCGGGAGAAAGACAGAAAGAGGGGCAAACAGATGGCTAGAGGGTGACGGACGGTGACCACGACTTTAAGATTTATAATCAACATCCAACCCACAGATCAAAAAGACAGTCCACGTGTGCATTGACATGGAGCTGATGGGGTGACAGATGGAGAGTGCCACACAGTCGTGTGACCACGTGGACATGTGAATGTGGCCAGTGACCAGGACACATTGTCCCAGCAGCCCTGGTACGGCCCGGACCAGCCCAGAGCGCGTGTCGTACCAGTCAAACACAAAATAGGCCCTTTGAGTAGGAAAGCAAGAGATGTCACATCCAATCATAATGGGGCTTTGTTCCTCCCATCATCATGTACAAACACACACCGTTTCAACTTCTGTAGCCTGTTCTAAATACAATACACTACCAGGGTTGGTATGATTTATTTAGTTTTTTTAAAGTGTGCTATTTTCACTGAAACTGCATTTAATAGATCAAAAATACAGTGCAACTGTAATATTGTGAAATGCAATTACGGTTTATTATTTGAATATGTTTTAAAATGCAATTTATTCCTATGATGGCAATGCTGATTTACAGACACATTATCTTCAGTGTCATACGATCCTTCAGAAATCATTGCTGCTCAAAAAACATATTCTAGCATTTGGAAATATGTCATATTTTTAAGACTCTTGATGAATATAAAGTTGAAAAGAACAACATTTGAACCGGAAATCTAACATTTGTTACATTATAAATGTTTTTTTTTTCTCTATAATTTTGAACAATTTTATGTGCCCTTGCTCAACTGAAGCAATAATTTTCTGATCTCACTGACCCCGAACATTCAAATGGTAGTAAATATCCCATTTTGGGGGAGACTTTGAGACTTTGTCTCTTGCTTTTAATAGGCCTTCATTTAATTAGACATTTAAAAGTGCACAGAAAAAAATGTTTTGCTCCAGTTTATTAAGAATGTAATTTGATCTCTAATATCATGCAAAAGGTTTTTGATTACAAAGTGGTTATTATTAGACCCTGGAGGCCTAATGAGCTCAACTTATTATAGGGATGTTTTACTTCAGCGGTTAACTGACTGTAAGTCAGCCCTGTCCATATTTTGTAGTCTGATTTTGTGATGGTTGGCAGGAATCCTCACCTTGAAACTGGTGTGCAGGGCGGACTCTGGCGGGTAAACGATGAAGTGACGTAGTGTGAAGCCAAAGCCCTGAGAGTTCTTATGGAGCACCAGTGTGCGTGGACCCTGCCAGGACACACCCAGCCCATCTGCCCCGCTCCTGACCACCGGCCGAGGGTTCTCACTGGATGAAGAGATCCCATCTCTCCGCCCCTTTGGCTGGAGGAAACACAGAGCGACACCAATACATAAATACATAATTAGACAAAAAAAGACACCAAGACATAATTAGTAATTAGACACCATTCAGTCAGTCATTTAGTGTCAAACAGAACACTGTATCTAATGCAAATGAAATGCATCTGTGTTGACAAACAAGTCACATCTAATGTGATAATTGGAGAATACTCTTGGCAGATAATTGCTAGAAATAACACCCTGTTGTTCTAAATGACCATCCCAACTGTTTTGGATCTGTCAGTCTACTTACGCCACCTGTGCAAACAAGACGTGGGCATGTGAGGAAAAGTAACCTAAAGGGGGAGGGAACGGGAAACATCTCTCCACATTTGGGAACAATGATGTCATTTTTATGATGTCAGCATTCTCTAAGGAATACTTAGAGGCCACTAACAGAAACGTTACCTAGTAGGTAAGTAGGAAAATAATAAATGAAACATATCATAACATGACTTAACCTAAAAAAATTATAAAATAAAGTTCAGTCCAAATTGATTTCAATTTAATTCATCACCATTCTCCTCATTTTGCAAGTAAATACCTCTTTTCTCTTCAACACAAACCCTGTGGTTTCACTATAACAGGACGTCCAGTTAGGGCAGGAAGTTCCCTAAAAATGCTGCCATTAACAAGTTTTTTTTAATTTTGGCAGCTCATTTTATATAAAGCAGACATTTACTTCTCCAATGTCTCCTCTTCCCCCCGTTACTCCTCGCATCTCAGTCTGCGCACAGCAGCAGTCATGCTCTATAATCCAGCGGTCCTGACTCTGACCGCAGCCTCACCCCCTCTCTGCTTCTCACTCTATTTCTGTCTCACACGCTGTTTTCATTCGGCTGTGCTTATGTCTGAACCTTCTCTCTTTCACTTGCATTCTTACCAACTCGCACGCATGATCACACACACATATAGACAAATGGTGATGCCCTTTTTAAACAGCCCCGCATATTGTGTGGAACGATGTAATGGTTTTATTTAATTTCCTTCTTCTGTTAAAGGGATAGCTCAGCTAAAAAAAGTGGACACTCTGATGTCATTTCCTCATGCCTTTCACAAGCTGTGTGTCTCTCTTAAATATTAGCCAGAATGTGCAAGCTTCTCTTTTCCATACAATAGAAATGAGAGAGACAAAAAATTCAAAAGATACCAAACTTAATTTCTTTACTGAATGATCCAGGAAAATATTTCACATGCCATTTGGACTATCTATTTGGGGTTTTTTGGAGCCACCGTCCCTATCTACATTCATTATATGGAGAAAAGTATTAAACTTCTAATGTCTACTTCAGTTTTATGGAAGAAAGTTATCCAGGTTTTGAAAGAACACTTTATTGGGTAAAATTATCCCAATTTTTTAAATAAAAAAATACATGACATTTTCTGAGATTTTTTTTTTTTTGTGAGAACGCTTCTTGCATTAAATGTCTTGTCTTTCTCCACTTAAATTCTTGGGAGCTTTCTGCAGAGTTCATGCGCGCGTGGGCCTGCTCAACGGATTACACAGACAAATAAAAGTGAAAGACACAATAAGGCTGTGTAAGTGACAGGATGAATGTACAGGGGCATGTGTGAATTCCATAACATTTACCGTTAAGCCAGGACATGTTCAGACAGAGACGGAGAGGCTAGCTTTAGAAAGAGAAAGAGAGGGAGAGCTCTGTCTTCAACAGGCTCAAACACGCAGGTTTCGACCACAAGGTTCCTCCCGGCACTGACAATACCAAACCCTGTTATTACCCCCCCCAAAAAAACACACAAGTGTAGACATAAACACATGCTGGTCATCTCATGGTCCAGAAATGTCCATCCGTTTAGAGCACTAAACCTCTTCCGTCCTGTTCTTGTCGTGTGCATCTTCATCACTCACATTCTAATGGATTGCAAACGTGACTCTCCGAGGAAACCAAGCACTCAAACAAGTTATCTGTTTGACGTCAGAGAGACCTCTAAGAACACTTACTACATTCCCATTAGATTAAAAGCTTTTGAGAAGTTTACTGACATGTTGAAATCCAGAAGATGTCCATAGATACAATGGTACACAACAACGTCCTGTATATCTTAGAGAGAAACTTTAATAAGAATCAAAATAAAATTAACTAATATAGATAGACAGATGATAGATATCACAATTAATCATTAATCACATCAATCGCAATAAAGGTTTTTGTTTATATCATATATGTGGACTGAACTGTGGAGGACAACTGTTCACACCAAGCCTGATAACAAAGACGATAACAATAAAGATACAGTTCTAAAAATTGTTCTCAGTGTTAAAGAATAGCACACCACATCTACAACGATAAAGGACAGAACTTTTTTTTTTTCAGCTGATGCACGGTATGAACATTGACAGCCAATCAGAATCAATCCTGCTATCACGCGCTTAAGCAAACTGTCTAAAATAAATAAATAAATAGTGCTGCGGACCAGAAATACAGCCTTATGACTCCTGCTCAACATCCAAAATTCATTGAGCCTAACAGTTGGGTTGAGGTCATAGTTTATGACCAGATGATGATGGGTTAACACACACCCAACACATTTTTCTATGAGGGTGACGTGTTCCTGGTGTTGATTTCAGGGTAATTTGGTCATAAATCAGGGAAAGAATTGGAAACTAAACACGGACATTGACTTAAGAATGTATATTGCTAAATGCCCTTAAAATACATCATTTGATGAGTGTTTTATTATGTCTCCAGCCCTCTAAGTTGGCAGGCTGTGCTTACACACACACGCAGACGGTCGCCAGAAACAATACACTGCAAACAGCTGAGTGTGTGATCCTGCTGAAAAGTTGAGCGTAATTAATGTTGAGTGTTTAATCCCTGACACCCTGCCCTATGACTGCAACTCACACACAACTGAGAAGAGGTGTGTGTATGTGTGTGTTTAAACCTGTCTGTCAGCTCTTTTAGTTCCGCTGGAGCTCCGTTAAACAGGGTTTTCCACCTTTATAGCAATGTTTGAAAATTATAATAAACAGAACTGCAGGAAATATGAATGAATGTACTTGTATCCAGCAGTCACTTTTTCATTTCAGTTTCGGTTTAGCATTTCAACTTACTTCAACTAGTGACCAATGTAACATTTCAGAAGAATAGTTTTATAAAACGACAGCTTTAGTCAATGATGTTACTGCTTAAAATAAGCTCATTTTACAGTACTGGAGTGGGGATGTCATTGTGGTTAAAGATTTGAATTGGTGACTAAAGGTCGTAGGTTCAAATGCGATACATGAGCTTTCACCATTGTGCCCTCAAGCAAGTCATCTAAACCTATGTTGATCCAGGGGGATTGTCCTAAGCATACAACAAGTCACTTTGGGTCATGACTGCTAACTGATTACTTACCTATTAGTGGTCCAAGCAGGTATTTGCACCGATATTCATCTTATTTAGTCGATTTAGCTTAATGTAGTCAAATTCTACCAATAGGGAACACTATAACAGAAAAGCTTAGTCAAACGAAATGTAATACATTTCTGGACGAATCAATAAAAATGGCAGTCAACTAAAATTCCGAGGTCAATTATTTCAATAGTAAAAAGTTGATCTTTATGAAATTTGGTACGCACATGCACATAGCCTTAATGAGGCTATGTACCAAATGTTACGACAATAAACCCTTCGCAAAAACCCAAACTCCTTAGTTACGGTTGCTAAGTCCAACAAGTCAAGCTTCTCTCACATTGCAGATCATGTTATCATGCAGTGAAGAATACATTGCAGAGCAAAGAATACACTAAAAAAAGACAGACAGAGCAGGTCACTTCTGGTATGAAGACGTTAACACATACAAGTTCAAGATCCGTTTGTTATACAAAATGGCAAATTTTCACTGATCCATCGAACTCTTTGTGAATGATCACTTGGCCGCAAGTTGGTACAATAATGGACAAATTAACACAAAAATTAGAGATTAGTATTAAAATTCCTCTTCTGGCTGTCAGTCATTTTGAATTTGTGTCGTTTGTCCTCAGTCATTGGTTTTGATTTAATCATCTTCAGTGGATCCTGACAAAACATCCAATAGTCCTACAGAGCACCTCCAGGACTGTGTATTTTAACACAGCCTTGCTAAAGGACACCACCTGGCAACCTTCTGTCAGCCTAATAACACACAGCTGACTAACTGAACAAGAAAACTAGAGCAGTAAGTCCTACAGTAAACCTGAACGAACCCAAGCAGCTCCATTTAAATACCGCCGGCTCTAATGGAAACAACATGGCTCCTTCATTAGCTGATCACAGTCTGTACTTCTAGAGTCATTTTACTTTTCTGCTATGGGAAAAAAAATGTATGGGTTCACCTCTGAACGGTTATGATGGTTGTTCAAACATGGTGAGGCACGGTTTGCTTTTTTTAGGAGGACATGGAGCAGTTGACCCAACTGAAGTAGCAGTCCGACCACGCATAGTTGAAAGCGGTTGGCTTTGGTTTGGGTTAGCGTCTCGTATGAGCATGTGTCTGGCCAACAGCTGTCTACATGTAAAATTCTGAAGAATATGCCATCCTATTTCACAGCATTCTCACATGCCTGGAAATATGTCTTGTGAATCTCTAAAAGTGTGTGATCACATGACACAAGCAAACTCCTATATACACAACAGACCTAGACATTCCCTAACTATATCCTATAATCTAGGTGCTTAAAGCAAAACCACACCAACCAATCAGTTTAACACACACACACAACATACAGAGCTACCCGAAGGGCTTTTATAACCCCTTATCTGGTGTCTTTACTTTCTAATTAGTGTTTCTGACCTCCTACAACTATCCACATATGGTTAAAAGTCTCAGATAATACTTCAATGCAAGTAAGGAGCATTCTCAGAAAAGTTCTGGCCCAAAATTGATTCCCGGAAACTGACCTTTTACCCTTACAACACCATTTTTACCAAAACATACATTATAAATACTTCATATTTATAAAACACATAATTACATAAAATATACTAATATATAAATACCTTAATAATTATATTTAATCTGACATTAAACTATTTAACATAAAAAAAAATGGTGCTACAAAATATCAACTAGGCCTAATTCTTATGCATTTCTGTCCATTTTGGGCTTTTATATTGTTTAATTTCCAGTGGCATTTTTGCTCAAGACCCAGCTCGATTTCTGACCCTAGTGATAAATAAACATAAAAGTCATTCAAAAGCATATTAGCATGTAGATATGTCTCTCTTTTTCTACACACACACATACATAAAAACTGCTTACCCTGGAGGACTGTGAGGCTCTCGGCAGTGCTCTGCTGGCATTGATGCCATTTGTGCTTTCAATATTGTCATTTTGGAGGTTCGAAAGGTTTATTTGCGGTGTATCCCTGTGTAAAACCGCCACCCAGATACAACGAGGTTCTGGAGAGCTGCAGTCCACCCCTACCGCATCCTGAAAACACCACTCCTTACCCCCTACACGCGGGCACACAGCAGGCATCGCCAACGGCACCTGAGCCGCTGACCACATCACACATCAACACGCACGGAAGTGTGCAAGGGCTCACAAAAGGTCGAGACGCAATCACAAAGGCACCATGAAGACCTTCTGATGTGGCAAAAAAACAAAAAAAAAGATTCTGATAACCAGAAAGAGGGAAAAGTTCAAAACTACAAGTCAGCTTAGAGAAGTGTCCATTCTCCCCCAAAGAGAGGAGAAATTCCAGATGTGGTTTCTGTTGAACATGCCCAAATCTCCTCATATTTCGTTAATCCATGCTGGTGAAACTTCTTAAAGGACTCCAGAGCTGAAGTGATCACACCGGTGAACTCCACACCTCCCATGCTCACACACACACACAGACGAGTGTTACGACCACAGAGGCATATCCAGAGATGAACGTGATCCAGGATGTGGCCACATACCCCTGTCTGGCAGACCCAGAAATGTGTGTGTGTGTGTGTGTGTGAGAGTGTGTGTGTGTTTGTGTGTGCGTAGCGAGCACGTGGCAGTGCTGGCAAGATCTAGATCCAGGGAAGCCGTCTGCAGAATGGAAAAATGAATTAAATCCTAGTTTTTTACGCATCAGTTTTCTTCCTCGTTCTTTTCTTCAGTCTTTTTCTCTTCTATTCCTTCACTTTCCAAACCACTCAGCTCATTCAGTCATTCTCTCTCTCTCCCCGCTCTGTCATCTCCTGACAAACTCTAAACTCTGGCTCTCTATCTCTATGAGTGGGCTGGCCCTCCTGCTTTCCTGCTTTCCTGCTCTCTCTCTCTATTTCTCTCATTCATTCAGGTGTCTTTCCCTTCATCACTTCTTCCAGCCTGTATCCATTTGCTGCTCACCGGTTATTCTTTATCTCACTTGCATACTCTCAAATGCCTATTTCTAATCTTTTTAAATTACCCACAACATCAAAATCAGAGTTTTGTTGCTTTTAGTCGAAATCTGTTACCTTTAAGGCCAGTTTACACCTAATAATCACTTTTAACACATTTATAAACACAAAATTTACAGAACACTCAATATAAATCTTGATGACTCATCCTGCACCGCATAGAATTCCATCCAATCAGATGTTCCCTAGAATGAGAATGCCCCGCCCTCCAATACAAACTGCAATTAATTTTCAGCAAATCATTTTTGACTCTTCTAAACGTAACAAAAACAAAAAAATGACAAGGTGACTTTATTGACTCACGCTCATCTTATTTTCCTTTCAAGTTACATGTCGCCATGTTTAAGAGAAATCAGCCCAAAAGTTTACAAGAGATCAAAAAAATCCCCTCAATATGTAATTTAACTTAGTTAAACCAAAACTGTCGGATAAGGCTTCATTTTCTTTTTGCCATCTCTATCCCTCTGGCTCCTTCGCTTTCTTTATCACTGTCATGTCTACAGTCTCTTCCATCAGCCCTCATTGTCGTCTGCAGCAAAAAAAACATTTGCCTTTTGCCCCTCAGAGCTCTCCGATTTCTGCATTACCTAATCTCTCCATTTCATTTTCATCTGAATCCTTTGTTACATCAAGCAAGTGACATGAAAAGAAAAGTCTGAAGCCATCAGACAGTACTAAAAAGTCCATGTAGTCCAACAACATGTTGTGGCTCTGCTGAAACCTGCCGGAGCCCCCAGCGGGGCTAAAAGACCATTCGACTGTGTGCAATACAGGAATCAACAGAGCAAGGCTAAAACCCCCCGCTCTCTAAAAGTCCCCTCTGAGAAAAAGCAAAATAATGGCTCCGCCGTTGAACACAATGAGCCAAAAAAATCTAAAAAGGAAAGAAAAACAGCTCATATAGCTTCTAACTAAAAAAAGCACAAATGGAGGAATGACCACTATGGGAAAGAAAAACCAAAAGACTGAGAGAAAGACCCAGAATGGCAGAGAAAAACACTGGGTGCCTGGCACCTCACTGCAGCTGCTCTCTGAGGCCAGACTAAAACAGCTGCTATAAAACAACACACACACAATCACCAACACAACAAAAGAGACACACAGTAACATATCGTCTATCAGCTCACATATTAACACAAACACACACACACATCTGTGGAAAATCTCACCCAACAGGCAGGTCTCTGGTGTGTGTGTGAGAGAGGCGGGCAGCTGGCCATCGATGAGACATTTCCTTCTCATTCAACTCCACAACACACACACCTGAGATCCGTTACAAATGAGGATGGACTGGTTTCACCTGCTACAATGTTAAGACGTGTACCGGCACGACAACATACAGCCAGAACATGTACACAACAATACATGCAGCACAACACACACACACACACACGGTTTATCACGCCAGGTGAAGCTGACATGAATAGACTGAAGATCAAGTCATTGTGAATCACATAAATGCCTCATATCTTATGCTCACACACACAAAAGATCCTTATGACCTTAAATATCCCTTTGAGTTACTATATGAAAGCATGGAAAGCTTTAATGGAGGAAACACACACACACGCCTGAGGTGTGTAGGAGAAGAAGAGACATAAGCTTTAGTAATTAAATATGAATATCAAGACTTCCTCCTGTCTAATCTATAGCTCATCCTCCTTTTCCTCACCGCTGTATGAACTAAACAGAACAATAACAATAAGAAGCAAAAAAGAGAGAGATCTCAGTATCAGCCTGTGATTTAAAGTCAATATGAACTTACTTCGCCTACATTTTTCCTATAAGAATTCATGAGCTAGGCTACATTAAATCGTCTACCATTCCACAAGATGATTTTGTATTGCTCTGTGGTTAGTCTTTTTAAAGCCAAGAAAAAGCCACCCCTCCATGATTAGAAAAGGCTCCACAGGACATGAATGGGAAAATACGAAAAACACAAAAACACACTGCAACATTTTCTGGTAGATACTTATATAGATACTAATAAAATTTAATTATCATGTCTGAAAATTCCCAATTTGAGATTAGTTTTCTAGTGGATACATCATGGTATTTATATATATATGCAGTATACACACACACACACACACACATATATATATATATATATATATAACTAAAACAGAATACAAATATACATTCATCAGTGCATTCATTACATTTTGTAAAACGTTTTTAGCTTGTTTTGACCTTGAGGGTCACAAGTACGACCCCTAAGTGAGAAATACCAGAGGGCTAACATTCCTAAGAAGAAGCAAAAATAGAAACAAACTAGACAGTTGACAATAGAAGTAGGTGTCTCCATTTAATCTTACTTAATAGCAACAATTAGCCAGTAGTTATCTTCATGCTACAACCAATAGGCTAACTGATAAATGTCACACAGTATAAGTCCATACCGATTTGCTTCTATATTGCTACCTGCACACAGCAAGGGTTAAACCATGATAAATCAACATTTCTGTAGATTATTGATGATCTATACCTTAAAACAAGTGGAAACATTTATCCAATATCAGCAGATAAATAGCAATTAATATCTGATAGTAGTTTAAAACAACCCAACCCACACACACGGAGGCAATACTTTGTGCACAGAATCACTTCTGAGGAATACTGTACATTTTTTCTTCTGAGGTACTTTATCTACAAAAGCACAAACAGCTCTGTAGAGCCCTCGTGTAAATAGACTGGAGCTGTGAAAGCTACGTGAGCGGCAGGTGTTTGATCTGCACATGCTCTGATATGAGCTAATCTCTTTCATCCTCATACAAACATGACTGTTTCATTCATCAACACATGCTGATGGAACAGATACTCTAAAGCAGAGTAACTCAGCTCACGGGTCACACATCTCTTCTGACAAAGTATTAATAAAGGAAAAAAATTATATTTGCTTAATGCAAACATAACCAAATAACATATATGCCAAAACCTTCATGAAAGCAGGCATTTACACTCACTCATTCACTTTTTTTAAAAAAGGATGTAGTCTGTCCCCTGCTGGTCACATGAAAATAAAACAGTCCGCGTTCACACACACTGCATTAAAGTATGAATGAATGTGAGCTGCAATAACAAGTGCCAAGCTAAGATCAGTTCAGACAGTACAAAATAAACACAGCCACCTCTGTTTGTGTATAACTTGTGATATTGAGTATCAGCTGTTTAAACGAGGCCTCAGTGAGCGTATGGGGATACATTAGATAGCAGAACACAGTCTAGACCCACTTTAATCTGACTTTCCTGAGCGCCCGTGTGTGTGTGTGTGTGTTTCTGTGTAGGTATGTTTTTGTGTGTGTGAAAAAAATAATACTCTGAAGTTCAAACTTCTTAATTTTAGCTGTAATCCTCAGCAAAGCCGTTGTCCAATAGGTTGCAGACCTAAAGCAAAACCAACAGGTTGTAGGAAGAAGAAACCACCAACAGATGGCAGCACTACAGCATAAAAGTGTTTCATATTTTTATATGTGTCCCTGGATCAAAAAAACAATCGTAAGGGAACATTTTCACAACATTTGAAATCTGAGGGTGAACAATATATATATATATATATATAGATATATATATAGATATATATATATATATTTAAATAGATATGCCACCATCTAAAGTTGTTATAAGTAAGTCCTTAGCAATGCATATTACTAATTAAAAATTGTATTAATATATATTAATATTTATTTAGGTTATTTAGAAATATTTAGGTTAGATAATTTGCTAAATATCTTCATGGAATATGATCTTTACTAATTTTTGGCATAAAAGGAAAATCAATCATTCTAACCTATACAATGTTTTGTTGGCTATTGCTATAAACAAACCCTTGCTACTTAGGACTGGGTTTGTGCTCCAGAATCACGCATCTGCTTGCATAGCTATGTAGGACGCTGTGTCGGAAACCTAGTCCAAGATACCTCCAATTTTTTTGTCAGGATGATTTCTGAGATTAGATGAACTTGCATTGCATTTTCACAATGCCTATTGTTTCAAAGCAGCTTTACGTTGCATTAAATACACTTGGTGGGCAGGCCAGAGATGAATGGGGCGAGGAAAAATACTACTTAAAAGAGGTTTAGAGAGAAACAAAAACTAGACTTGCATGCAATGAACATCCGGCTAGGCACATATTGCACACATATGTGTATTAAAGAGATGGTTCAGCCATAAATAAAAATACCATTAACATTTACTAACCCTTGTGTCAGTTCAAAACTGTATGACTTTTTTCTTTCTTCAGAAAAAAAAACAGAAAAGAATATTTAGTTTTGGTTATTACTATTGACTTTAACTCTATTGAAAAAAAAACCAAAATGTGATATTTATATTTTTCATTTTATAGTCAATAGCATTTTTTTATATATATGAAGAATGTTGTACAATGGATAGTTTTACCAACATTATGAAATATTCACTAGGTTATGTGAATTAAGGCTCAATTGAATTTGCGCTAGGTTACCATATTGTTTCCTTGGATGGACATCTGAGACCAGTTTTCTTCATCGTAAAGGTCACTGACTGGGAAAGTGTGGCAGAAAAACAGCTGATTTAAGTTTAGATGTACAGTAGTCAACATCAAAACATTTCATCAAAGTTGTCCTAAAATAAAAAACAATACCTATTCTTGTCTTAGGACAACTTTGATGAACTTTTATGATCCACTTCAAATGTTGACTACTGTATAAGATAAAAATACTGTATAAGATAAAGATGTGCAGTAAAACTGGTGTGCATGTGCATGAGCGCACTGAATTATGTGCATGAGAGGAAGTCAAAAGGGGGTGCGACGGGCATCGCACCTGTTCCACATGAAGACCAGAGAGATTACACCAGAAACTGAACACAGAGCAGATGTGCCATAATGAACACATGCACTATACTGTTCAAAGGTTTGAGGTATAGGACTTTTTGGTTTTTAATAATTAAACCTATTCAGCAATGATGCATTACATTTACAAAAAAGCAACAGTAAGGACACTTACTTTTCAAATAAATGCTGTTCTTTTGAACTTCACATTCATCAAAAAATATTAAGCAGCTGTTCATCATAAGAATGATTCCTGAAGGATCATGTGACGCTGAAGACTGGAGTATGATGGACTGCTGAAAATTCATCTTTGCATCACAGGAATAGGCTAAATAACATTTTGTTTAATACATTAAAATAGAAAACATATATGATTGTATGTACATCTGAATACACACACATGCATGTCTCTATTTAAGAAAAATATGTAATACTAACATATTAAATGTTTATTTATCGTTGCCCAGCGCTACAAACATTTTTTACCATCCACAAACTTTTGAACAGTACTGTAAACTGACATAAAAGTGAAAATGTGGCTTCTAAATGTAAACGTGCACAAATCTGACCAGGGGCCTGAAGGGGTGGAGACGTTTCAGATATTAGACGTTCTCCTCTCCAGCAGCCGTCTCAACCCCGACCCCTTTTAAGTCAACTGTGAAATTGTTCTGCTCTAAAAATACATCCTGTATGGCTCTGAAGGCTCGTGTCTGTGTGAATGGTGTGTTTCAGTGTGTGGTTTCCCCTCAGTATTGCTGAATTCCACATCAGTACAGCTGCTTTTATAACCACACCCCATCACCAGCGCGACCGGGCCTCCTGCCAGCCATCAGTGTTTCCACAATCAGGAGGTTTACGGGGCACAAAACGACAACACGGCAACTTAAACTTGGATGTTCCTGTAACCACATGCCAAATCATTTATCTACAGGGCGGAGTTTCAGCTCTCGTTTATTAAAGCACTATATTGATGTCGATTTCTGTGTTGGAGGGTTATGAATAAGACTCTCTGATTAGAAAGGATATTTTACAGTGAGTATTAGTCACTACAAACATCGTAAAAGTAGGGATGTGCAATATATTGGTATCATATGGGTTATTATTTGAAATATTAAGTATATTTTAATTCAGAATCAACTGATATTGTACTACCCTGCTGAAAAACATACAGGCCGCTAGACTGGTTTTATCTGCTCTTCCAGTCTGGTTTGCAGGTTTTACTGGGGTTTTGACCACTTGGGTTAGACTGGTCTTAACTAGTTGGCTGTTCAACCAGCTAATGCCAACTCATCCAGAATGGGAGACCAGTCAGCTAGCTTAGGCAGCAGGTTGAGCCACTTTTGTAAATAATTGTTTGTGCTTATTTTTCTTTTTTAACTTTACATTCCCAGTGCCTTTATAAAAAACATTCCCGAAATTAAACACCATCACTTCAACATTAAAAACATTAATTATTCAACAATAGTACCAAATATGCATGTAAATAATTATACCCTTGCTATATCAGACACAGTTTTATATCAGCGCATCCCTATTTTAAAGAAAACTGGCGTTCAAGCAAGCAACCTTTTTAAAAAGCTTGGGGCAGCTTGCTTGATCATGTGTAATGGTGGTATTTAATTTTTCGTTGCTATTTCGGTTGTGTTTCAGCATGGATGCATCATTAAGCTTCAATGACCAGTGAGCAAGTTCCCTTATCAACATAATATAATATAGCAGTTTCTAAATAGATCAGAGCCCAGCAGCCATATTAGCCATATTCATAAAAGCCGCATGGTAAAAATTCACTCAAATATTGAATATCTAAAAGATATGTTTCTAAATTCTAAGGATTTTAAAATAATTAATTAAATGTCACATCTGCCAATATCAGGTAGAGCCCGACCGATAAAGGATTTTGAAGGCAGATACCGATACAAATTGTTGGTTTTAAAATATATCGGGCTGTTTTTTTTTTTGTTTTTTTTTCTCATTTCAGAAATGCGCAAACAAACATTAACAGATTTCCCTAACATTAGTTATTTATGAGTTTTAACTAACATAATATGATAATGCATTTTAAAAAGA
>JAUCMU010000063.1:11394465-11406979 GCA_032275025.1 Enteromius treurensis
CCTAAATGAATTACACAACCTTCTATGTAAATGCCATGCAAAAACGAGAAAAAAAAATATTTACAATTTATTATATAGCCTACAACTTTTACATGCAGTAAGCTAATAATAAAAAAGTGGATTCTGCACATCAGGCACACAAAGGTTCCGTATCAAATATTACAAACATGTGTTTCTAATTATGATGAGCATTTTCACTTAAATCTGATCGTGTACCGCAAGAAATCTGGTATATATTTAAGCACACAAAACAATATAAACAGACCGAACTCGTGTGTTTGTAGTTCAATCATCGATTAATGCGTGAATGACTTGTGCAGTGATTGAATGATTGACAGGCTGTGCTGGTGAATCCTGCGTTCACAACAACAACAATGTGATTTTCATCTTACAGTACAACCATTTGAGTCGTTTATCAGTCGTTAAATACACGCTTCGTAAGCTACTGACGGGTAAAACGCGATCGTTAACACAAGCGAGTTAACAAACCAACACAATACAAGAGTTTGTGTAGGAATAGCGGTGTCATCTGTTTGTACACACTGTAGCCACGCTACTTAATCCTCTTAGGAAATCATGCTCTCTGACCAATACAACAACACACACAACCATGTTCAAGTCGACCTTCCACAAACATTCGCGGGGCATCCGATGCTCAGCGCGCTCTGCGTTACACTGAGTTAAAGTGTTGCACTTACTTCGTGTTCTGGATACGGAGGTATTCCGACAAGGCAAAAAGCAACTCCATTCATTGGACAGCTTAACTTGTTTCGCAGGGGGGATACCGAGAGGGGGTTTCGGGGGGATTCGCGATTAAGATTAAGTGTATAAAACTATTCTGCTTTGAGCGATTTATCTCGGACCGTAGCTTTCACCGTATATCCCGTTTTCTTCCGTCGCTTCGCCTCTTTCCCGTTGTTTGGGCTGGCCGCAGTGCCCTCCCTCTTCCCTCGCCCCGATGCAAATCCGTTCAGTTCCTCCACCGGCCTGTCCCACCGCAGCACAACGCGCTGCATTGGTCTGTGTGTGGTAACGAGTGGCGCGGCGCGTCCTCTTGCGGCTATTACGCGAAGCGACGCGTTGCCTTTGCGTTCGGAAACTGTGACGTAGCAGGACGCGTGACGGGCGCCAGAGCGCGGTGCGTTCAAGGCCAGGAAAACAAAGCCCTCTTTGTACCCAGATAAACGAACGAAAAGACATAATAGAAAATAGGAAGGTGAGTAAAGTATGAGTGAGAAAGCCGAGAAGGCTTTGTATGTTAGCCTACTAGTAGCGAGCTACAGGAATGCTCATGATAAAGGGATGAAACCAGATGATAGAACCATGGTATTAAACAATGGTTTTTATATTTGTCTTTCCCCAATGAACCATGATATTCTTGGACTACCACGTAAAAATCACATTAAATAGATTTCAGTGCCATGATGGGCTACATAAATTGCTACATAAACCCAAAAAATTATTCCCCCAGTTTCACAGATAAGGCTAGTCCAAATGTATGTTTGAGCTGTCTCAACTTATATTGTGCAGTATTGTGCTCTGACATATCTAAAAAATATATATCTGTGTCATTGTCTTGTCTGATGTTGCACACCTGTTACATTTTTCTTTTTAAATGTCTTAATTTAACTAAAGCCTAGTCCTGGCTTAGGGTAAGCCCCATCTGTTAAACCAGGCCTATATGTAACAGCCATTAATTCTCAAGAGAGGCACGTGTAGCATTTAACCTTAAAGGACTAAAACAGTTTTCATCATTAACTCAGTCAAAATGTTTTTTAAACAATGTTTTTATTATTATTATTATTAAATAATGTCGTCTATTTATTAAAAACTAAAAATTATTCTGCATATCAAATATAAAATTAGCTGTATAAATAATAAAAAGTTAATATAATACGATTTCATTATGCACTTAAAAATGATAGCTGTAGTAAATGACATGCGCATTGACTGACAGTAAAACTATGTTAGCTGCCATTGGTTTTTCTTTAGTGTATATTCTGACTCATACTGTGTCTCAATGGTGCTAAATGACAGTTTACTGAAGGGAAATCATGGCAAAAATAATTTTCTCTGAATTAGTGACACAACATGGGATGGTTATGATTCATGCAGGGAGGAGAATGGGAGCTGTAGAGTTCAGAGGTTACAAATTGGGAACTACAACCAGAGCAAACGGAGAATGGGACGATTTACAGGCGTTTCAGTCTAGATCTCTGCAGGTCACGCTGTGGTCATGACGGATCAATCAATGAGATGCAGGCAAGCAGACGAGCAAATGTAGTATTGATTTAAAGGCCACTGCTTTAGGCCGCAGAAAAGTGCAATGCCGGATTTAAAGCCTTACTTTGAAACAATGAATAAAAATAGCTCACAAAAGCGTTCATATTTGTGTTTTTCAGTCTTGACTTCCTTGAAGAACTGAAGCTGCCTGTCTTTGGGTATGTCAGTTTAATTTGCGGGAAGACTTGGGTGTGAAATGACTGTCAAGTAAATATACAGTAGGAAGTCGACTCAAGCTGGCTCATTGTTATTGGCCAACCGGCGGCACATTCACAAAGCTGCCTGGAGACATGGCAAACAGTGACCTCACTTCTTCGCACACTTAGATCAAGTTAAGAAACTCAGCGGTGGAGTACATTAGGTCACAGCGGGACAAAGACAGAACCAAAACTTTTCTTTTGTAAGCTGTCTTGTTGATTAAACCGAAATGCATTGAATTGAAGAGTTCGGGAGCTCAGGAAAGCTGCAGACCCTTAGCCAGCACCTTAAAGTTTCTGATCCTCAGGGCACTGAGAAGCACACTGCTGGTGCTGCAGAAAACACAGCGAACGTGGCACTGGGCCCTCTCACTGACTCAGTGCCTCAGCAGCCCATGTGGCTGTCATTAGAGAGACCGAAAGAAAAAGAGAGAGCCTTTTGCAATACTCCAAGCTCCTTTTTGTGTGTTTCTTCAACACATAAATCAAACGAAGCAGGAGATGGCAAGCTGATTTTGTGTTATCTATTAAAGCCACAATATGTGGAATAGACTGAAAACAAATGATTTTTGTGTTTGTTTTTGTTTTGTTATTTTGCACAGAAAGTCTGCGTATTAAGAATGATTTCTGAAGGATCATGTGACACCGAAATGCAGTGTTGTCATCTAAGAAAAAAAATTAAATGTAAATAAAAAAAGAATAAAAATGAAATATATCAAAAAGTTTTACCTTATTGGTGTTTTTACTGTATTTTTGATCAAATAAATACAGCCTTGGTGGTCATAAGAGATATTCCTCAGGCAATGCATCTGGGTTCTATTCCTAACTTCAGTGTGTGTGATGTATATGTGTCCGTGCTTGTGTGAGAGAGTGTTGTTTAGCTCAGAATCCCCTCCAGTGCCAATTATCCTCTCTTACCACCAAACCAGATCAAATTATTCCAATAACCCCCGCAAGCCACAAGATAAGAGGAGATAGTAGCAATTGGGAAACTGTAGCTCTGTGCCAAAACACAGCCACATGTGGGTTCTTTTCGCATAATTTCCATTCTTCTGCCCTTTTACCTAAGTTCTTTTGAGCTCAAAAAAACTTTATGTTAAAGACAGCCAGTTACTCTTATGCATTGTAGCAAAACATTTGTGAAATCAAGCATGTATGTGGCTCAGGAAGAGTCCTCCTCGTGCACTTCTCTCTTCATCATCATCATCTGTGCAGCGCTCGTAATAAAGCCCAGCAGCTAGCTTGTAAAAACTACACTTAAGTGTGTCGTTATGTAATCAATGATCTAATGTTATGCTATAAATTAAGCTGTGTGGGTCTTTCCAGTTTCTTTAAGTAGTTGAAGTTGAAATTGTGTCCTATAATGAAGCTGACAAAATTTTGTATATTTAGATTTTCTTTTATATAATTTATATTATCAACATAACAACTACAGGAATGTGTCAGTATAATATAACAACAGCACTCAAGCTGCATGAACCCTACAAGTTGGTGTTTAAATTTGTATTTGATTGTCATATGATCCAGCATGATTTGAGATGATGCATCTTGAGATTTTGTGAGACGAACATCTGACTATTTGTATAAAGAGTCACTTGATCAGTGTCACTCATTTACTTTGGTTTCATTTCATTAAATGAACTCTCTTAGTCATTTAATGTCATAGTGTTTGTGTGTTTATGCTTTCTAAAGCCCATCCCATTAAGTCTTTTAAGCATATACGATTTAAATCAAATAGGTAAATCCCGGATTAATATGGACACATATGGTTGTTCCCCACTCTGTGTGTCTGGGAAAGGAGGAAGGAGGGCCCACAGGGTTCACGACCCCATGTCTTCTGTGGTCCCGTAAATGTCGTAAATATAGGTTGCTAATTTTTTTAAGAAATTAAGTTGTGGAACAGTTGTGTGCAGGGATGGGCTATACGGGCTTAAACATTTATCATAATCATTTCTGATTTTTATTGCGATAACTGTATCAGTGACGATAATTTAGGGAATCCTGGACAGGAATGACTGTATGTATGATTCACACTGGAAGCCGGAGGGCGCCCTTGTGCAGAAACTCCATATAAGCAGAGTAGAATAATGCTCCAGCAAAGCCCTAAGGGAGGATTTTTTCAGGTATAGCGCAAACAATAAGAGATCGCCCATCCCTAGATGTGGAAGACTAGTACATTTAGTGTGCTTTACAAATTACCAGGTTAAAGAAACGAGCAACAATTACTCAACTTTGACTTAGATTAAAAACATAACTATACAAGTGTCCACGCCTTGCTGTAAATATATAATGCATTTCAAGGCCCATAGAAAGCAGTGTTTTTATATAGTATGAATAAATGTGCAGCTGAAACATCTGTGATACTGTGCTATATTATCCCAGGAGGAAAAAAGAAAGCACTAAAAGGTAAAAATAACTGGAGTGAGAGGAAATGCTCTGAATTGTACTGTATTGTGTTACATGAACTAGCAATTTCTCTATTTATGAGCTGTGATGAGGATACTGAGGCTGTTTTGGGTTGCTAAGACTATCTCATGGTGCTTGTAAAGCGCTAACGTCCTGTTTCCTTATAATTCACATGTGGCATAGCCACATACCACATACCACTACTTCCTTTAGTTTTACATCACTTCCTTTGGGCTAAAGGTCAAACACCAAAGGGATGATGCCTTTGTCTGACCCTTACATGTTAAAAAAAAAAAAAAAAAAAAAATATATATATATATATATATAGCATTTTGCATGCACTACAGTGGTTTTGAAATGTTCATGAACTATTATAGCTGAGAAAAGAGATATTAAATAATATTATTGTTTCTACATTAGGGTTTAAGTTCATTAAATGAGCTCCTTTGAGACATCGGCAACGTTTACAAAAAATGTCTGTATAATAACCTAGTATCCAACTGGTCCCAGGCATTGCTTTAAAGCGAGCTGACTCTGTTAAATACATTAAGATCTGAAAAGTGCGTCATCTGTACAACATATCTTAGAAGTACATGCCAGTTTCTTCAGAGCCAGACAGTCCATGCCCCATTTAAGAGCAATAGTTTTGCCCCGTAACCTCCCTTATAATTTACTGCAACTACAACAGCAGTGTTTGCATTATAAATCTATCAATAATTAGTTAGTTAGTTAGCTAATATGAGGCTGTTTTCTGCTGCCGTGTGGAAACACGTGCAGATTAAACATGGAAACATCTGCTTCGGTGAGCACAAACCCTCAGCCATCTGCCCACTAACTGCAGAGTGGGGATGAATGTCCCTCCAAATATAATCCATAATCTGTGTAATCTAACCAGCATGATACCAAAACCGAAAATATCACTACATGGCCAAAAAAATGACAGAGGCAGAATAGAAGAGCTAATGGATGTGAAAGGGTGGAGAAAAAGGCACAAGATCAAGAAAATAGAATGAGAATCTCTCTCTCTCTCACACACACACACACACACACACACACACTCATATATGCATTTCAGGTCTGGTGGACAGTAGTGATGAGCGGATGGCAGTTATGAGAGCGTTTTTCTCTTGTGGTGAAACCAGAAGAAAGATGGTCTAAAGTTTGTCCCAAATGGAAACTTTGCACTAAATGTACTGTCTACTTCAAATGGAAATTTGTTTTATTAAGTGTCTTCTATGAGTGCTGATCTGTAATGATTTGATGCTGATACTGCTTGAGCATCCACAGTTTATTTCAATCAACTGCAGTACAGTATCTCACCGATTCTGTGTACATTTGTAGCCATTCGCTAGAGATATTATAAATGGCTTTGTTGAACAAAATGTCATGTAAGATGAGCCCAAAACTTGATTCAAAGTCAGACCAGAAATAAAGTTTTTATTTCCTTTTTCATTAAAGGATCCATTTGCAAGCCAATTCACTTCTGTAATGGGTTAATAATGTTACTAATATACTGTCCAGCAGGACTTTTCACTGTTTGTACCACTCTGCTTGACTGTTTTCACACCTTCCAGAGAGACCATCAGCCTGTGGGGATTTTACAATGACTTCTGAAGGTTACATCAATAATTAATGGTAATTAATGTAATATTGAGTGAAAATATTTTGAGTAGGATTAGTACCGCACTGCTTGCTCACTATGCCGTGGATGATGGGTGATGCCAGAATGACATTTCACATTACTTTATTCACTGCAGTGGATCCACTTGTCAGCAAAGTTATTTAATTCTAAATTTTTCTAAATCTGTTCAGGTGGAGAAACAACTCCTCTGCATCTTGGATGACCCAAAAGGGAATTTTGAATTTATGATTAAACTATTTCTTTAAGACAAGCTGGTGGGAAGAAATTTAAAATAAGAAAGTATGGATTAGTTAGAAATTTTATCTGACTTCCTCCGACACCACCGATGAAACTGATAGCTTTATTGGTATTTAAATAATATAGGCTTATGTTGAACATTTTTCTTGTGCTAGGGAAGCTGTACTACACCGTACAAACCATACTGAATGAAATGTTTATGTTGATGCACATAAACATCTGACATGTCTTTTTATTTGACAGATCTTGCATCTGTGCGAGTTTCACTCAGAGATGAACCTGACCGCAAGAAGCAAATCACACCAACTGGTAAGGCCAGCCGGAGTCGAACACACCAAATATGACAGCTTGCCATCGCAGCCAAAATAAGAAGTCAAAGGTAGAGCAAAAAAAAGAGTTTACGAATAATTGCTGCATATTAGATACCAATAAATACTGACTAAATCAACAAACATCCCTCGTGCTAACTGTCTTACTGCATTACTGATTACAGTTTGCAGCATTGTCTTGGCTCGTGGGCCTAGCTGTTAGAAATATATGCAGCTTTTTGACAATGTTAAGACAAGAAGGAGCTGCAAACAGATCAGAAGAAAATAGCAGGACAAACTCAGCTGTTATTTTTAGCATGTTTGCACTTGTGCTTACAGAGCCAGCTACTGTTACTGTCCTACAGTCATTCCATACACCTGATCAATGAGACGACCTTCACACACACACACACACACACACACAGACATATATTCTGGACTGTATCATAGTCCATGGAAATGTCAAGTATGTGAAGCATTTATGTTTTACCTTATACTCCCTTACTCTAATTGGAGCAGAGAAGTGAGTTACTTTTTTCCCCGTAGTATCGATCCACTGCTATTCTCAGTCCGTGGTGGTGGGCTGTTGTTTGGCTAGTTGGTTGTTAGTGCCTGTTGGCATTTTTCCATGACAATGCATTTACTCAAATAAACCCACATTTGGAGGTTGGATCGGGTCCCCGCTCAGCATTGACCTGCTCTGCCCATAACAGTCTCTTCCTATTCCTCTCATAACACTCAATTACACATGAGTGATACTTGTGAATGTCAAACACTATAAATCTACAGGGGAAGTGGGAATCTGAGAGATTATATGAAACATCCGCAGCACAATATTAGCGTAAATCAAACTAGGGGGCATGTTACAAACAAATATGTTATCAAACAGACATAAATCGAATAAAAACGCTGATGATTGATTCACAGACACACACTGTAGTTTTTACAAAAAAAATAATTGGCAGCTGTGGTTGCCAGAATAATTTCTTTAAAAAAAATACAGAAAATCTGTAAACACAATTACGGCTAAAAACTGTACAAACAAACAGTAAATTCAACAACAAACTGCTATTGGAATCAGTTTTGTTCCTCCAGAATAATAATAGTGGTAAAAGAGAAAGCCACATAAAGACTCACCATGTTCACCATGAGCAGCTTCGCCACAAGCAGAAGCATATACTAAAGTACAGAAGGTGTGCAGTCATTCAGGCAAACACAAAACACCATCATGGTAACACACATCACACTTAATTAATGCAATAAACATTCATTAAACAACAGAAGGGGTAACATAAAGCCCAAATGTACTGAACTGATATAGAAACTATTAAAAAACATGATTACTTAAGCAAATGTGGATTGTCACGCAGGGAATTCTGGGAATATCAGTTGTAAATGATACATTTATTTGTTACAGCATTTTACTGTAAAATTACATGAAATGTCTGGTTTGATGTTTTACAGTTTTTCGCTGCATATAGTACGAAATTGATTAACCAATTAACAGCTTTTTTTTCCGTAGCTAGATTTTACAGATAAAATGACTCTTATTTTTTAAGAGTGTAATCTTAAATGTTTTTTAAGTAATGTAAGATAATGACAACCATGTTAAATTCCAGTGGTGCCACTATTTTACACACAATGTTTCTAATAATATAACTGCCTTGTTTAATGACATCCCTACTATTGCATGGGGATGACATCACCTGGTTGACGTTAGCCCAGTGCAAGACGTGGCTGAGGACGTGCCGTGTACCCGTCTGAATGAGTGCATGAATAATTCATCACTGGAGAGCGGGAAAAACAGCATGCAACCCGCTTAAAGAGAGGGAGAGATTTTTTGAGGAAATAAATATTTAGCTAAATGCCATTCAAACGAGGCTGAAACTCAAACCAAAAAGCAGTGTCATGGTGTCTCTCTCACACCCATGGCTGTCCCAGAGGAGCAAGACTATTGACCGTGATATAATGCGCAGGCAGAAAATTCAGCCCAGGGAATCAGCATCATTATTTCCCTTTAGTGTCACTGCAGGAAAGAAATGCAGCCGCATGTCATATATTTTACTTTTGTATATATATTTGTATATTTTGTGTGTGTGTGTATAAAATATTGTGTGTATCAAATGCATTATAGATCTAATAGAAGCAACATTTAATAAATACATTATAAATAATTAATATTACTATTCATAGAAATTAGAAATAAGTAGTCATACCCTTTAAGACTATTCAGAATCAACATTTACCATTAGCTCTATATTATTGGAATGATTAAAGTATGTTAAATCTGTTCGTGAATCCATCATCAGCTTTTTGAGAAATTTGAGAAATCTCTCTGTAATGTTCATGTTACGGTGCACTGGTACTGGGTAATATAAATTAACCACATGTATTTACTATATGGTTAGGGTTAGGATTAGGGTTACTTTCATGTAATTATGCATAATTTATTGTTATAGTAAGTGTACATGCAACTTGTGTAACAAGGACGCCTTGAAATTAAGTGTTACCCAATATTTGTAGAAAGTTTTCTTCTTATTATTATTTTTTGTGATTACAGAAGCACCTAGATATGCCCCCATTGGGGTCAATCAAGTAAGACTAAACTAAAACGGTCTGTCATGTTCTCTTAAGGGTAAAATTACCCTTAACGTTGGTACAACGCTTACATAAATCTCCAGTTATCAAATGTGACATACTTGTCTGAACTAGTATCTGCATGCTCGTGTTAGGTGCATCGCTGTCATGCAAAGCAGAGTTACACACATCTGAATTGAAGCAGTGATACGGCAAAGGCTGTATTCAAATCAAATGGTGATTTGAATAGACAAAATGCTGTACGAGGCCCTTTGAATGATCTCAGCATCTCATAGAGGCAATCGTGAACAGAATCATCTAAAAACATTAAAGCGAGCCACAAGGTAGTATAGAGGGATGTCTTGCTGTTAGAGATTGATGCAAGCATCCTGCTGTGCTGTTTGCTTTTGCCCGGAGCATCACTGGCATGAAAGGGGAAACATGTTTGTTCGGTGTAATAGTACACAGGTTGTATGGCTCACCTGCTCCATGCTTCAGCAATCCCTCCTCCGCCTCCTGTTCCCACTCATGGCACACTATTCCTGCTTCTCAGTGCAATATTCCCTAATTAAGCACTTCTTACAAAAATCCACAGACGTCCTTACATAGCCGGGAGGCTCCCTGAAGATGAGCCGCTGAGATGCATTCCCTCCCCGACAGCCTGTTATCCAGTCAATGCTCCGGAGTGTTCCTATTATTTGTGTCACTTTCTCTCTCTCTCTTTCTGTCTGTGTGGTTTTGTTGTGAATCTTTTGCTCCAGGCTGTGCGCTACAACAAAGGCACAGGATCAGGGCTGTGGCTATGATTTCCTCTTCTCCGTTACGGCGGAGGATACAGGACTCCCTCTCGCTGGTTTGTTTGCTTCACACTCTTCACCTTGCCTTCATGCTTCCAAATCAACCCTCCCTCTTTTCTCTCCACACTTCCCTCCTCTCCTTCCCTTCCCCCACTCGCATGGGTTCTGAGGGAGAGGAAGGGGGGGGTTGGTCATAGTGGTACCATGTGACTCCCAGCGCTGGGCCGTGGGACCCAATGATCTGAAGGTTTTTCTGTTTCTATGGTGGGACCCCCTGATGCCCAACCCTGGCTCATGCCTGAGAGGAAGCTCCTGTCGCCATTGGCAACCATAGAGCACAGCAGCCTTAATGTGAGTGTGACATGCTCATGTGAGACTCTGCAGCAACATGCTGTGCTGAGAACGTGCAGCTACATGCAGTTTGAATTTGAATAAAATAAGGCTGTGTGTGTGTGTGTGTGTGTGTGTGTGAGAGAGAGAGAGAGAGAGAGAGAGAGAGAGAGCAAAAGAGTCAAATATGTCGATTTAGAGTTTTACTGACCTCTGTAAGGCATGCATGTTTTTCATAGTCTTATGATGAAACATAAAAGTCATGTTCCCACAGTCTTGGAAACCCTTAAGAATAAAGGTTCTTTATTGGCATTGATGGTTCCACGAAGAAGCTTGAGAATACTTCCATTACATAAATAGGTCTTTAGATTTTTGTTATTTTTTTAAATGGCTTTTTTAAAAGCTGTTCACTAAAAGGTTTGTTTTTGACCAGTAATCAGTAATACAAAAAACTACTCCTGAGCCTTTATTTTTAAGATGACATATTTTAGTCTTTTAAAAATGATATATATATATGTATGTGTGTGTATTTATCGTTGTGGAGATTAATAAAAGGTCATGTGAAACGTTTAGTTTGCTGGTTTTAAAGCATTTTATCAACAAGTATTATACATATTTTGTGACTTTTGTATTGTAAATAATTATTATTCAATTATAATGTAATCACAAGACTGCAGGTAATTACATATATGGCAACCAACAGCACAATCATGAGTGTGATATTGCTTTTATAAACTGGGTTGCTTTTTAATAAAAATTAAGCAAGTACAGAGTAACAATAAGATAACACTGATGATAATATATATTTATTAAGCTGCATATAAATATATTACAATGCTTTTTGAATGATCATGTGACACATAAGTAATGAGAAAATACATTTTAGTGTGTGTGTGTGTGTGTGTAACATTTAAATAATATTATGTAATATTGCTGTTTATTTTGGTTTTTCAGATGTCTTTGGGTCCTAAAAGCTTATTAAAACCTTATTTTAAACCTTACTTGGTTGGTAGTCACAAAGGCATCCTGTGTGAAAAATAAAAAAATAATAAATTTCTGTATTTGTTTAGTAAACCAAAAACACCAAAAGTTCTACCCAACACCATAGGTTTTTATTTGCATATAAAGCCAAGTATAATTAATGTAACACATAAACCCTTTTGCATCATCAGATCCAAAACAGTATTAACGTTTCTGAGAGTAAATACTGTCGATGACACCCTTGGATGCCCCCAAAGTAAGGTTTTGTCAGTATTAGGATGCATTTTCCCCAAACTATAGTACACACATACATAAAAAGACACACACACAAAGTCCCTTGTACAGACAGGAAAGGCTTGAAAGGAACAGGCATGCTTGGTTAATCAGGAAAAAGACATCCTTGGTCATTTCCCTCATCCTACATGGAGAAAATCCATGAATCACCCACCACAACAGCAGCAGAGCCAATTCTGGAAAGCATTATCTGTCACACTTCTTTGTTGTCACTCCTTTGCTGTTTACATTATTATTTTTTCTTCACCTGTTTTCTGTCTTGAAGGAATTCTGCGGATGTGAAAAAACATCTAAATGTAAATGTATACAACGTGAAATGAAATAAATCCTGTTTTCTGTGAAGAGGCATCTTTAAATGTGTTTGCCATCTTAAACTCTGAGCGTTTATGGCAAGCCGTTTTAACATTTATTCTACAATCCGCACTAGTATCTATTTCCATGTTACTAGTACTTATTTTTTAG
>JAUCMU010000063.1:11407079-11428539 GCA_032275025.1 Enteromius treurensis
CTGCTGTTTTTCCCCACCTGTAAGTCGCTTTGGATAAAAGCGTCTGCTAAATGAATAAATGTAAATGTAAATGTAAAATACGCAAAAAGATGCCAAAGCTCTTTTTTGTATTGATCTAAACTGTTGAACTGTTTATAAGCAACATAACAACTTGCAAAATGTACATAGAATGTGTGGCACTGGTGTGTGTTTAACTGTTTATCAAGAGTGCCCTTGAACTTGTTTATTATCCAGTCAGAAGCAGTTCTCGATGAACACACAATTTCTTTCTGACAGTGTCTGTCAGCCCCTTAAGCTTTTGCATGGATCTGCGTGAAATTTGCATGAAAAAAAAGTCGCTGTGAAAAATGGTTAAGCCATGAAATCATATAATAAAAATGTATGTTTTGTACAAGGCTGTGTTGTAAGTATGTCAGATTTTATGTTTAGTCAAAGATTTGGCTAAACGAGTTCTTCCTCCTTGTGCAGAAAGCATCTCTCTGTTTGATTCTCTTTTCTCAATTGTTTCAACTCAAGTCTCAACTCAACGGGGTGTCTTTTGAATCCAAAATCTAGTATTCTATAGCTGCAAGGGTCAGACTGAACTTGCTTTTTTGAGACTTCTTTAGGGGTCCTGTAGAATTCTTTCAAGATTGATATTGGAATTCATGGTAAAACCAATGCCTACATTTTTTTAAGCTGCTAATCCTCTGTAGGGTGATGGGAATACTGGAGACTACATATATGAAGGAGAAATAGCTGTGACAGTACAGTGCCTGACCTGTACTAAATAAATTTACATGTATTCTGCTTCAAATATAAACATTTTGAAGCACTGAGTAAAATATAAAAGTGTGTGTGTGTGTGTGTGTGTGTGTATATATTAGCTTTAAGTCAGGGCTCTGGCTGGGCCATTTAAGAACAGTCACCGAGTTGTCGTGATGCCACTCCTTGGTTATTTTAGCTTTGTGCTTGGGGTCATTGTCTTGTTGGAAGGTAAACCTTCGGCTGGATCTCTGGAGCTCAGCCACAGTGATCTTTAGGTTCTAATTTACTTCTCTAACCAAGGCTCTTCTCCCCCGATAGCTCAGCTTGGCCGGACGAACAGCTCTAGGAAGGGTTCTGGTCGTCCCAAACGTCTTCCATTTAAGAATTATGGAGGCCACTGTGCTCTTAGGAACCTTTAGTGCAGCAGAAATGTTTTTGTAACCTTGGTGAGATCTGTGCCTTCCCACAATTCTGTCTCTGAGCTCTTCAAGCAGTTCCTTTGACCTCATGATTTTCATTTGCTCTGATATGCATCGTGAGCTGTAAGGTCTTATATAGACAGGTATGTGGCTTTCCTAATCAAGTCCAATCAGTAAATTAAACTGGAAATTAGGTGTTGGGCGTCCGGCCAGAGGAGAACTGGCCCCAACTAAGCCTGGTTCTCACAAGGTTTTTTTCTCCATTCTCTCATGGATGGGGTTTTGGTGCCTTGCCGCTGTCGGCTTGCTTAGTTGGGGACACCTGATTTCCAGACATTACCGTCGTCTTGACTATACACTCTGCATTTGATAAATAAATAGTTTAATCTCGTCATTATACATTACCATCACTCTGTTCTCCTACTCTCCTATCAGTGCTTCGCTACGATCTGTATTGTTAAAAGCGCTATATAAATAAAAGTGATTGATTGATAGTAAACAGTTTAGAGCACTTCCTGTTTTCTGTGTCTGACTAACACAGCAGATATCTGATGAACAAAGCTAAAAGTGGTATTTTGGTTGTTTGCTTAATCACAAACTACTACTATAAGGTAATTAGAAAGCAATTTTTTAATAAGCCACATTTTAAAAAGCCTGCTGTACATGTCTCACCCTGTAGTTGAGAAAATGTTGCTGTAATTAGACCGTTTAATGAAGAATGAAAACCAGCTTCTTTTTTCCTGACCGGTAAACAAATCCTTTTCTTTTGTGCTTGACTTAATTGGATGGTAAGCTGCCTATTATTCTTTTTTACTTCCATAAATAAATAAATTAGTTCATTTGTTAGGATCATATTGCTGTTGTCTTAAGCCAGGTGCACACTGTAATTAGTCCTTTAGGATTGTCGCTGATCAGACTGTATACAAACAGGATCCCAAGTCATATAAGATCTCAGCTGTTAGTAATGTCAGATTGGGTGCGAGTCAGTATTTTTCACAAATGGACATACACAAGACGTTATAAGTTTTAGATCATCAATTCAAAATTACTTTTAGTTTTAAAATTATAACCTAAAAAACTGACTTCTGCGCGCGGGTCCCAGAGAGGGAGGTTCCAAAGTGCAGTGGCACCTGCCATCAATTACTCAGTGAGTACCTTGGTCCATGTTTATACCCCCCAACTTGAGTATCTCATAACTTATTCTGTACATTAACTAACAAGTACATACCCCATTATGTCCATAAGAAGTATAAATAGGGCTATAAAATAAAGTGCACCAATTTAAATAAACATTACACGAATTACCAGTTCTTCAAACTTTATAAACATTGTTGTAAAGAGCAGTTTAGCATTAACAGTCCTACACAAGCAATTGAAAAACAGTCAAGGTTAGGACTTACCAAGCATACTGTAAATGCCAAGTACAGTATGTGTCTTGTGTGTTACCACATACTGTAATAGCACATTTTTCCTTAGCTGCTACTTATTTACCATGTACATATCATTAGTAATGTGTCTTATAGTACCATATACGGATATTGTAAGGACCTGCCTGTTTCTACCCACTTGTACGTAAGTACTACATATTTACTATGTATATACATTCTGTACAGTAAAGCACTACCTGTAAGTGACCGTTGTTACTCACACTTGTCTGTATGTCTTATTTGTTACCATGTACGTACACTTACGGTAAGTACTTTGTGTCTCCACTCATTTGTCTGCAAGTAAGATAAAGATGGCCGATGAGACTTTCACCCGACCCACACCAGATCGTCACAGTATATGATACAAATTGTTAGTTTTGTAAGATGATATGATGAATGGATGGTTCAGTCATAACAGCAGATTTAGTCCCTTAAGAGCTCACTGCCCGCGTCTAGCGCATTTACTGCAAGTCACAGCCAGGTCAAAGCTTATTTAAGCTGTTAAACTGTTTCCTTATAATGGCTATGGGGGTGAACACTTAACATGATTTTATTAACTGTATTAGAGCTTGCTCTTTTGACAGTGGCAGGTCTTAAATATAAATAAAATTGGACAGAATTTTGGTTTCTCCCGGTCGTAGTTTCAAGGTACATTAAGCGCGTTAAGCTGTTTCCTTATAATGGACTTCTATGGGGGAGAAAACAATTAACGTGATATTATTCACTCTTTTGAATATGTGCTCGTTCTTTTGACAGAAGTTAGTGATTATTACAAGGAAGATTTGAAAGCAATGTGGGTTTCCGTCGTCAGTTTTTAGATGCGTAAGCCACCTTAAGCGTTTAGAAAGTCCCTTTCAGATGCGTTCCAGCATCTCATACAGTCCCACGAATCCAGCTGCTTGAACGCAGGATGCTGCAATGCGCGGCCGTCTCTGATGCCTTCAAACTTATGAAGTAGCCTACGTGTACTCGCACTATATCGTGTGTTTTTTTTCACGTGACTTGATCACTTTGCAGGGGGGAAAAAAGCTTGTGTTGTTGCAAAGATATTCAGCATGTTTTCTGCAAAAACGTCTGACGTGTTTACGTTGTACGTTAGCTACGTGAGAACGTGAAAAAGCTAGACCAAATCCGATCGGACCGGTCAGACTGAGACGAATTTGTAGAAATGCGATTTGAATAGGATTCCAAACAAACGAATGTAGGCCGAAACGGATTTGCATAAAAATCGAATTTCTTGTAGTTCGTTGCAGGCTGCGTTCTCCGATAACGTTGTCTCTTAGTGCGCTACAAAGACTCTAAAGGTATACCTTAACTACAGTTATATCTTTCCTACGTGTGTTCTCCGAACTATACCTTAGGATGTAGCTTAACGTAAACCTTAAGTGCGACCTTTGCAGGTGCTGTCCATTGATATCGATGCCTCGATGATCGATTGTGTGCTCTTTTCTTCACAGCGGTATAGGAAAAGTATTGAGAAAACAATGTTCTTTATAAAGAGGCATTTTAGAACTGCATTTAAACTGCTCATTTAAATATGTACATGTAGAAATAAATACGTTTATGTGTTTATAATTTAGCAAGTGCGCAATCCCACACCCTCACGGCCATAAGTGTGATAAAGTGTCAACCTCAGCATTGAAGTGCTTTATAAAACAGTATGCAACTTACTGAGTTTTTGGTTTGTTTTTAAATTCACATCATTAAGTTGATGCCATGGTTGACACCTTTATTGGGAAAATAAAGTCCTCCCTAACCCTACCCAATACTTTATTTTCAACTTTTTTATTATTTCTTTCATTTTTACTCAAAATAAATGCTTTTCTGATGTAATTTGAAATTATAAAAGGGAGAAAAAGGGGTTGGGCGCTAAGAGGGGGTCTCCCAGGGAGTAATTCAATGTAGAACCGCCACTGCAAGGAACACCACAAAGGTGTATCCGCGAGTGTCCCCACAACGGTCTCCAACCCCAAAAATAAATAAATAAAATAAAATCTTTGAAAGTATAGCCATGAAATTGGCTGCTTCTGGTCCCTGCCCATGAGAAAAAATGGGCAGGAACCAGGGTTCCATTCACTGGGTGTAGGCTATAACAACTTAAGTATTTTATGTGCAAAAATTTAAAGTAAAAATGTAAATTTAATACTAAATCAGATTTTATATTAAATGTACGTTTAAACTGTTATGTTAAACTGCGATGTAAAAACGCGTTTTACTAAGAAGGTTTCGGAAAACAGGCGCTGAAGATAAGGTATGTCTTAAGGTACAACTTAAGAACGACGTAGCGTTCAGGTGGTTTCGGAGAACGCAGCCCAGTTAATCTAAATAAGATCAAATTCCAATAAAAATCGTATTTGGGCTGACAGTGTGAACGGGGCTAAACAATTCAAAATTGATAATTCTATGGCATTGCTGTGAAGAACCCTTTAAACAACTGTAGGCTATTTTTAAGCATGTACCTGGTTAGTTAGATTTGTTTTTAAGATGTTTGTGCAACTGCCCCAAAACAGAGAAAATTATAGGCCTACTGTAACATATTAAAATTGTTATTTGGTAAGGGTTTTTTTTTTAGAACACAAACCTCTCTTGTTGTTTTTTGTTTGTTTGTTTGTTTTATGAGTGGAATTAATACTGTGTTTCTCAGTCCTCCAGCAGAACAACCCAGTCTCACGGCAGTTCGTGACTCAATCACGAAATTTAATGGAATCTATTTATTCGTGGCAGGGACACGTTTATTTTGTTTTGTTTTTTCGTAGGTCCAGCACGTTTTTTAAACTAAGATTCCAATGGATGCATTTAAGTAAAAAAAAAAAAACGTGCTGGACGAAATAAACGTGTCCCTAACATCCTTTCTTTAGTCAATCGTTCGGTGTGGTGACACATACTGTAAAATGCTCAATAGCAGGTCTGAGAAACCCACAGCATTACAAACAAACAACTCAAATGAAAAACAAGCATGCATTATATAATTAGTGATTAGAAAGATCCAGTTTGACCTGACGCTCACAGAAGCAGCTGTTTTATATTTTCGCACGTGATAAAGTAAATCTGAACTGAGTAATTTGTGTCCTTCTTGCGTTGATTCATTGGCATCATTTGCTTAATTAAGTATTCCATAAGCTTCTTTAAAATCGCTTATTTAAAAAAAAAAAAAAAAAGGTATATAGTAGCCTAAAATATATTATAAAATGCACTCTCAGAAATAAAGGTAAGCTGTCACTTGAATGGTACCTTTTCAAAAGGTACACTTTTGTACCTATTAGGTTCAAATATGTACACTTTAAGTACTAATATGTACCTTTAAGGTACCAAATGGTCCATTTAGGTTCAAACATATACCTTTTGAAAAGGTACTGCCCCAGTGACAGCTTTTGTACCTTTATTTCTGAGATAGTGGTTGCTTTATTTGAACAAAGTCAGCTTGTGGTTATTTATAGGTTTTACTTGTTTTACCAGAAGCATGCAGCTTATTTCCTCCAGCTATGAGCCAGGTTATGTCTGCTGTCATGACTCACCCTTTTGTTTTAAAAAATGCTATTGTAATTAGATCACTCAGTCAAAAGAATTTTCCTTTGCTGGAGAATGAAGGATGACTTTTTTTTTTCCTGTAACAGTTAAATGATTTTTTTTTCCACTTGCCATTTATATCTGACTTACATTGTACTTTAAGTTACGTCATCTTTGCCATTTCACCACATACAGAAAAGGATATAGTATAAAAAGAAAGCAATTACAGTTTTTTTAAGGAATTGCAACACATTCTCATGGCACTTTGTACCTTTTTTGACGAATTGGTGATTTTCGTGTAGTTAGATTCAGAGCTAGGGATGAACCGTCATGCTTTTGCATTCTAATAATATATGTGTCCATTTAAATGACGTTGCACATATTCAACCAAAACCTCCACTTAATAGTTATGTTTAATCTTGCGATCAGGTTGGGAGTTCACTGTATCTCATGCAACACAGGTTTACCAACAACCTGAAGCACGTAAAGCACCTTGAGCATCCTTAACCAATCAACACAAGATTTAAAAAAAAAAAATACCGGTAAATAAACACTTATTTTAAAACCCATTGAATAAGTTTGAGATTTTGAACAGTAACATGAAGAATGATTTATGACTTCGAGTGACCAGCCTGTCTCTTATCTCAGGTTGCGCAATAATAAACACTTACAGACTGAGAGGGATGGAGGCGTGTCATGTTTGAAGGTGTTGAGAGTGTAATGGGTGTGTAGTAAACAGGTTTACTGAGATATTTAAGAGCAGGTACATGTTTCTGAGCTGTGCTGTCTGAAATCAAAATGAGAAGGATGATGCATATCCTCAGTGTAGCGTTTTCCGTCGCTCTTCTGATAAGAGGTAAGCTCTTTGATAATTGATTATTTTTACGAATTATAATACTATACTGCACCAGTCAAAAGTTTGGAGTAATTACAATAACAGTATAAACAGCAATATTGGCGAAATATTACTGCACTTTAAAAGAACAGTTTTGTATTTGAAAGTATTTTAAAATGTACCATGTTATTGGAGGACATTTTTTAATAATGGTACGTATTATTATTAGTATTGAAAAAAATGTTTTTGCTGCTTTTTGGTGGAAACTGAAATAAATGTCTTTACGTTCCCTTTGATCATGCATCCTTACTTTTATATTAAGCAGCATTGTTTTGAGCATTAATAATAATAATTAATGTTAATTGAGCAGCATATTAGAAGGATTTCTCAAGAACTATGTGGCACTGAATGTTGAAGTAATGATGCTGAAAAATCAGCTCTGCATCACAAGACGAATTAACATTTTAAATTGCATTCTTTTTTTATTGTATTATTTCACAATATTACTGCCTTTTATTGCATTTTTATTCAAACAGATGCAGCCTAACCAAGTCCAATGATTACCATTCCTTTCTTTTATAGGAAAAAGTTGTATGTTGTATTTAATTTCAGCCATAGGTAACTGAACTTGTTTCTTGTTTTCCAGGATGTCATGCACAGCTGGATGGTAACTAGTTTTTCACCACATATTTTAAATAGAATAATTCTATTAAAATTACCCACTGTTGGTCTAAAACGTGTTTACTTGGCTATTGTTATTGTCAGAGTGTGGCAAAGCGCCTCTCAACACCAGGATAGTTGGAGGAGAGGATGCATCTGCCGGTGCTTGGCCATGGCAGGTCAGTCTTCAAAGGAGCAACAGCCATTTCTGCGGTGGATCCCTCATCAACAGTGAATGGGTTTTGACTGCAGCTCACTGCTTTGCCAGGTAACTATCATAGACCAGACCTCGCAATTCCTACTTCTATACTAGTCATTCAGTGGATGTGCCGAATGCTTAACACTTGTTCTCCCATCATATTCTAGTACTTTAACCACTAACCTGGCTGTTTACTTGGGCCGACGGACACAGCAAGGAACAAATACAAACGAAGTGTACAGGACTGTCTCTACAATCATAAAACATTCAGGCTACGATAGCAGCACTAATGACAACGACATCACTCTTCTGCGTCTATCTTCACCGGTGACATTTACTGACTTTATCAGACCAGTCTGTCTGGCTTCATCAAGCAGTACATTCTTCAATCGCACTGTGAGCTGGGTCACCGGATGGGGAGACACTGCGTCAGGTGGTAAGTGATTTAGCTTTACTCACCCTGATTGACAATATTATTGCATTGAAGATTTGATCATTTAATGTCTTTCACAGTTTCCCTGCCCTCACCTCAAACTCTACAGGAAGTGCAAGTGCCTGTTGTTGGAAACAGGCAGTGTAAGTGTCTTTATGGAGTCTCAAGAATCACAGACAACATGATATGTGCCGGACTAATAGAAGGAGGGAAAGACTCTTGTCAGGTAACAATGCCTATACAATCATTTTGGTAACTTATTAAGAAGAAGAAGAAGTTGTTTTATTTATAAAGCACCTTTCCTTTGCTCAAGGTCACTTCACATAATGCTTTACAAAACATTTGCACACCCAAATAGACTATACAAACACATAAGACCAACAAAAGCCACATTATCCAAAATAAAATTTAAAAAGATACATTTGTAGCTCAGACTTGACGGTGAACAAACATTTTATAGTTTTATTGGGCTGCAAATATTCTTCAGTTAAAATAGCATTATTAATAACGGGTGTATCTTAAACTTTAATTTCTACACTGTCCGGTTCAGTTCTAAACTTCAGTTCTAAATATTTGAGATCTTGCCTACACAGTCGATGACTCTGTATATTATACATTATTAAAACATATTGTATGGGAAAGCAGTGTGTTATAAAGACAGTATGTGACTCTGGACCACAAAACCAGTCATAAGGGTAGGTTTCTTTCGAAACTGAGGTTTATACAGCATCTCAAAGCTGAACAGATTTCAGCTTTCCATTGATTTCCACTGATGTATTGTTTGTTAGGATAGGACTATATTTGACTAAGGTATTAATTTGTACAAAGTTTAAACCTGAGGGTCTAAAAAAAAAATTCTGAATATGGAAATGAGAAACTTTCTCCAAAAGTTGGCCAAAATAAGTTCTCAGTCATGCATTATAATAATCAAAAGTTTTGATATTTTTATGGTAGGAAATTTACAAAATATCTTTATGTAACATGATCTTTACCTAATATCTTAATGGTTTTTGGAATAAAAGAGAAATCTACAATTTTGACCTGGACAATTTATTGTTAGCGATTGTTATAGATACACCAGTGCTACTAAAAGACTGGTTTTGCGGTCCATGGTCATTGTGAAATACCATAATTGAATGCTATCTTTCCATTATTTCTTCACATTACACCTGTGAAGTACAGCTGGACTGTGTAGAACAGGTTACAAGGCATGTCACTAACCATTTCTACATCCTACAGGGTGACTCTGGCGGTCCTATGGTCAGCAAGCAGGGCTTGCTCTGGGTCCAGTCTGGAATTGTGAGCTTTGGCGAAGGCTGTGCTTTACGTAACTATCCTGGTGTGTATACCCGAGTGTCTAAGTACCAGAGCTGGATCAATGAGAAGATCACCACCAACCAGCCAGGCTTTGTTACGTTCACTTCCAACGGTACTGATGGCGACCTGGCAATTAACTGTAAGGATGTGCCTGCCATTACCACCACTGTCGCCACCACAACAACTACAACCGTTGCACGTAAGAGTCTTTAGACCAAACAATTCATGAAAAAAAAACCATCAGGCTTGTGAATTACATCAGACTGTCTCAGTCCCTCAGTAAATATTTTAAAGCCCTTAATCTGATGATACACAAGGCAGCTTTCTGAGGGATGTTGGTTAATGTGACACAGGGCTCACGACTGATCTAAACTAGATAGAATTTTGCTACCCATTCTCAGTGAGAAAGTCCCTGGCAAAATTGTTTATAAACTTGCCCCATCTGTCATCAGCCTTCCTCTATGAGTCATGAGCTATTATTTTAGAACCTAAAAGTGATTTGATTCTAAATGTTTTATGTTAGGAACCCACTTCATGGTTGAATATGGACAGAACCAGACATTGTTTTAACCCAGCAAATGGGTTAAATAACCCAACCTTCGGGATAGTATCCCAACTGCTTAGTCAAAACAACCCAATCGCTGGTTTTGTCTATATTATGTGCTGTAAATTGCAATTAATCACAAAGAAACAGCATGAACCACCCTGAAATGTGAAAAGGCTGTAGTGTACAGTACATGAAGCTTGAGGAGTAGTGCTCATAAACAGCTGTATAAGTTCTGTTCTCACTTCCACTGGAGTGGAGACTTGGACCTGAATAGAGTACTCAATATGCCTAGTCATTCGCGTAATTTGAAGTCCTTCTTGTTCTCGAGCTCACTATCTGTCAACTAATCATTAATGAGATACATTAAAAAGACGGAACCTGAAAATCCTGCTTTTTTGAACAATGGCCAGAAAGCCTGTTATGTGAGATGCCCCCCTGAATGCATTACGCTGCTTTCTGTGCTGATGGACTGTGTGGCCTAAGCATAGCCGTTTATTGCCTTTCCCTTTGTTACCGCAGCTGTAGTGTGTGGAAGCGCCAAACTGAACTCCCGTGTTGGAGGAAACAGCTCCCTCGCTTCTTCCGGTATTTGGCCGTGGATGGCCAGCCTGCAGTTTAACGGCAGTCACGTTTGTGGAGGAGCGCTGATCGCCGAACGCTTTGTCATGAGCTCTGCCAGCTGCTTTAACAGGTAATGCCACTCAAACACCCCCAACAAAATATATGCAGGGAAATCAGAATCATTTGATTCAACAGATTGCCTTTTTGTTCAGATCCTCGAAAGCTTCTGACTGGACCGTGATCCTGGGTCGTCTGAATCAGAACGGCTCCAACCCCAATGAGGTTTCTATTAAAGTGGCCAATCTCTCAATCAGCAGTGGTACGGGTGACAGCGTTGCAGTCTTGCAGCTGGCCGTCGCACCAAACCTCACAAATTTCATCCAGCCTATTTGTGTGGACATGGGAGAGAATACCTTCAGCGCGAACACTCAATGCTGGGTGGCAGGATGGGGCTCTGGAGCAGGAGGAGGTGTGCATGCTTTTAACACTGTGCTGAAAAGTTTTATTAGATTTTAGGGTAACATTTTATTTTAGGGCCTCTTATCTAGTTGCTTATAAGCATGCATAACACTGCACTATTAGCCATTTATTAGCTCATATTAATGACTTATTTAACATGACCATAGTCTATATCCCTAATTCTACCCAATACCTAAACTTCACAACTACCTTACAAACTAATAATAAGCAGCACATTATGAATTATTGAGGGAAAAGTTTTAGTTACTAGTGAATTAGTGTTCCCTTTTTCTAAAGTGTTACAGAATCTTTATCTTTTTTTCACATTTGGTTTCTTCCTTTTATAGTGACTCAATCTCTTCAGGAGTACCAGACCTCTGTTGTGAGTTGTGGAAACACGTCCTCGAGCAACAGTATTTGCACAGGTTCCTTGAACTTACAGGAGGCAAGTTCATTCTTTTTACAAACAGAACAACATTTAGCATTGTTTTTGTAATAAAAGTACCTACAGATAGTTGTTAAATACCGGTAAAGTGAGGCTTTTGGAAAGGACGTGTATTTACAGTGTACAATAATATTTAATTCATTATTATTAGTAAATGCACTATGGATAACATCAACAAAATAAACAAAACGAACATTTATCAAGCTAGGTTAGAGTTTATTTCTATAATTCTATAAGTTGCGTAAATGAACATTGAAATGAACAATGAACAAATATTAATAACAATAAGACAATGTATGTATAGACATAAATGCTGAAACCAAACTAGATACCTACTGTAAAGTATTTGCAAATAATTTATACAACCTTTTGAAGAGTTTATTTGTAAATACAAATAGGAAATGCATTATCTATTTCTCGTTTTTATTGTGTTTTTTTTTGTTTTAACTTAGTCAAAATAACCCATCTGTAGTTGGATTGTTAATTAATGAAATGTGCAGTGAAAAAAACAACATGAAAATTGTTAAAATCAGATATTTTACATTTTATTTTATTTTTTTTATTGTTTATATATATATATATATATATATATATATATATATATATATACACACATTGGAATATTTTACAGTAACACATTACTTAAAGCCTTTATGTACTGTATATTGCATTGCACAATCTTATTAATAAGCCACAGTTAATAGATTATAACACTAAACAATTCATTTAAACACTTTAATTTTGGGTATAGTTATCTACCATAAGATATAATGTACAGTGCACATTATGAATAATTTGTATGCATTATGCCCTTTAATAACGCTTTATAATGCATTACACATAAAGGCTTTAAGTAAACAAACAATAATTGTATGTTCTGATATTGTCCATATACCAAAAACTCTTTTTCATTAAAATGATCCCGCATAGTCTTAAAGTGACACAATTTTGTAACATTCAGTAAAGACTTCTCTCTCTCTCTCTCTTCCCCTCTCAGGGTGATCAGGGTGGTCCGCTGATGTGTAAGGTGGGTCAGTCGTGGATCCATGCTGCAATTTTGACCATACAGAGTAGCAGCGTACCGACTAGCATTTCAAACAGCAGCAGCTCTAACACAAGTTCCAGCAACAGCACCGTATCCCGAGCTGCTCGCGCTCAAGATGTCCAGGTCTTCACCAAAACCTCCAGCTTTGCCACATTCCTGACATCTGTGGTGGGCTCCTTCCCCGGAAAAGTCACAAACTCCACGAGTTCAACGACAAGCGCAGCAGCAAGCAACCCAACCCAGGGTTCCAATGATGGGGCACAAGCATCTTCCTTCTGCTTTACCGTTTCAATCCTCTTGCCTGCCCTTATGGCTCTCAAAATCTTTCATCAAGGCTGAGTCGTAGATTTATCAAATACGAATGTGTATGTAAGTATTCAGACACGTGATGATAGATGTCTTCAGTTTGCTTCCTGTGAGCCATTACATAATCATACAACATAAAAGCTTAACTTAATTCATATAAATCATTTTTGCTATGAATGTGAACTCTTTGTTACCTCAGATCATGAAGCTGCTGCTTGTTGTTCTTACACTGTACATTTAGAAACAAGTGGATAGCTAATACCGATATTTATGCAGTAGCAGGAGGTAGTTGTTATTCAGCTTGACGCTTTACGGAAATGTCACGTTTGAGTATATTAAGAAGAACCTCAAGCTGTACCACATTTAGGACAATACTGTAAGTTAATATATTGAAGAGAAAATATATCCATTTTGTTATTTTAGCCATACAATATTTTCACATTTTTTAACACGTCTGTTCATCTTTTATTTCTCTTCTGTTATATTTCTAATGAGAAGTTGTTATGCAATGATTTCATATGAATGAAGTAACTCTTTTCAACACACCGTTTGTACACTGTGAAAAGAAAACGTATATTTTGTTGTAAAAATTATAATTAAAATTACAAACTGAGTTTTTTTTCCTCATTTGTTGGGCAAAAACCCAAGACAGCATGCGGTAAGAATGTGGCTTGGTTTCTGCCTAGTCATTGCTGTAAACATGAGCATGTGCTGTCCACCAGATTATATCTCCTTGTGAGAGAAAGAGAAACATATCACGAAACACCATTCCTTGAAAATCTCGAATGTCTCTTTAGTCCTATAACTGTTTTTAAATGTTATACTTTTAGACTATTTCCTTATAAAATATGTCACATATCCAACAGAAATAGTAACAAATGATTATTACAGTCTATGACCATGTTCCTTTGAAGAACAACAATTGTATGAAGTAAATGTATAATAAAACAAGATGTTCCGATTACATTCTATCAGTTTATCATAAAGTGACGTAGTGTAACATAAGTTGTTGTTGAGTACAGTCTGTACTTCCCCTTACCAAGCAACACAGATCCACGTTCTTTGAAATCCATCTCATGAAAGTGTTTTTCAGAGAATCTGTTAGAGCAACTGGATGTTTTAACTTTAAATCTTTCTTACCTCTAGAAGCTCTAAATTGAATTTTATTATCTAATCGTTATCTTGTTCTAGTACAGACAATGCTAATGCTAGTCTAATATCTTGTAATGAAAATTTTGTAAGATTATGTGTTCATGTAAAAGAATATATAGTGGGAAACTAATGTATAGCTTACTTTAAGGGCAGTCGTGGCCTAATGGATACATACTCATTACTTAAGTTTCATAAAAGTTCAATCGGGTATGTGTGACACACAGTACAACTACAGAATCAGTTGAAGAGGATTGATGAAATGCTGGACTAACAATTGTTAGTCATCCATTTATGATGGAGTTATGTAATAAGATCAGGGCTACTCATCACAATCTGATTAATTAATTGAAGTGACAGCTTTTGCATTGTTTGCATTGAACTATTCTTTTCAGCCGAATTATACTTATTATAGCAAGTTTATAACATCTCGAGAAAGTTTTTGGAGGACCTTTGACTGGCTAATAACATGACAAGAACATACAGTATCAAACACTTTAGCAGAGAGTAACAGGCTACTGTAGGGTAAAATGTGGCAGAAAAGGATATATATACTGTATATATATATATATATATATATATATATAAAGACGGGTATACTTTTACTCAAATTTTTTTTTTTTACTTCGCTACTGTGAGTGATGCTCGTCTCCTTACTTCATCTTAACGCAAGTTAAAACAGCTTCCATTTATCCCAAACGCGCGTCTACTTTTCTTTGGGCAATGAACGATGCTCATTCGCTCATGAATGTTTCACTCTTTTGAGTCATTTCTGTTCAAAGGCTTGATCAAATATATAACAAAGTAAATGTAACTCGATACTACCCACCTCTGCCAGGAAGCGGTGAAGAAAGCAATGCTAATCACTCAATTTCACACATAATAGGGAGTTACAACAGTTCCTGACCTTGTGCAAATCCGATATATACAGTCCAAAGAATGTTGCACTGGCACTTTTGAATGTTTGTATCTTATAAAAGCAATGTCACACTCATGAACATACACTTATGAGTTTGCTAGCATGTCTCTGTAGGGTGGGGTTTTGGGAAACACTTGTGAATAGGGTCAATCAGTTCAGTAGTTCAAAGTCTGCTGGAACTTAGTAGAACAGATTCAAAATATGAAGATGTGCAAAATATAAAAGAGGGTGGTTTCGAGTTAATACAGTTTGTGGCCTGTGACATTCTCCTCAATGTGTGTTTTTGTGAATGTGTGGGTTTCTGACCTTTTATAAGCTCAAACAGGTTCTGCTCTATGGTTGAATTAACTGAACTATTTGTTACAAAAGAAAAGAATTCTAAATTCTCAAACTTTCAAAGACAAGCATCAACACATTCAGCCTGCCAGACTTCATGCGTGTCATGTTATGACTTATATAATATCACGTCTCTCTCTGACCTTCTTTTAATTCTGATGCAAATTTGATTTGCACAAAGTCCTCATTTTTATATAAATGTACATATGTAACTTGTTTATCCATTCATCACATATGGGATTATTGGGAACCATTTGATTTAAAAAAGCATCAAAATCATGAAGTGTATAAAATATTACCTTGTGCTATAGGGTTCTCAAACTGGGCTTCCTGAAAAAAACTGCAGGGGGGTTGTTAGTTGATAAAAACCTAAGACTTTGACATAAAAATGTCAAATGAAACTGAATGCATTATTTTAAGCCATTTTTTAAAATAAATAAATAAAATACCTCAACAGTAAAAATGGATATACTTCATTTGTTGGCCATGGTGCAAATAGCGATAGAGGTTATTTACACTAGGTGCACATTTTAATTTGATACTATTTACACTGAAATGAACATAGCAGCATTTTAAGTGACATGTTATTAACACTAAGTGCAAATATCTATAAATTATATTTACACTGTGTTAAAATATCAGGACTTTCTGCTATTTGCACTACTTACTGCAAATAGTGGCAATTATCTGCACCTCAGTTTTGTAGGACATTACAAAACAGTAATAATAACTTATTGAGTGTACATTTTTATTTTAATTAAAATTCAAAGTAATAAATGGATGTCTCCTTACTGGAACAATAAAACCTTCTCTAACTTGGGCTTGTAACCCAAAGGTTGTGGGTTCGAGTCCCAGGTCCGGCAGGGATTGTGCGTGGGGGGGAGTGAATAACCAGCGCTCTCTCCACCTTCAATACCATGACTGAGGTGAGACCCTTGAGCAAGGCACCAATCCCCCAACTGCTCCCCGGGCGCTGCAGCAATGACTGCCGACTGCTCTGTGCGTGTGTGTGTGTGTGTGCGCGTGTGCGTAGTTGTTCACTTCTCACTGTTGTGTGTGTGTGCATTAGATGGGTCAAATGCAGAGCACAAATTTTATGGTAAACCATACCTGGCCACATGTTCTTCCTTTCCTGATGTGTTCTGAAATTTGAAAAGGAAGGAAATTAAGAAAACGTTTGGCAAATGGTGGATTTAAACCCGGGTCGATCGTGTCACAATGAGTATTATACACAATTTACCATCTACACCACTGGGGCGGCATGTTATCTTTTATAAGGTTGTCCAGTCACGCGTTGGTGGGCAGAGTTAGTGTGAATAGCCTCCGCCAGGACAGGCTATTTGCACTTAGTGTAAATAGACACTCCGTTATTTGTTTACCTGCATGTGACCATTAACAAAGGTCAGGAAACCATGAACATGTGTTGATGAATCATTGAAATATTATGTCAGACGTAGTACATTGGGGTACTTCGGCATCTTTGGAATCTGCTAATAATCCATATCACTCTTAATCAGTTCTCAGAGTAATCACTCTTAGCTAAAGTTTTTGTTGTACTAGAAAGATGAGTGGGTTGAGCTTTTGTTGATCATCATACGATGAGCTGACAAATAAAATTAAAGAGTTGTGTAACAAGGCGAGACTGTTTCTGTTGGATGGCATTTTTGTCATAGCATGTGTTACAGATCATACGGCTGAGTGTAAATAAAGCTAAATAAAAGAAAGTATTCTCGGCTTGAATGTGTGATTCTATTGTGTTTTATTACATTTTTAATATATATTTTTATTTTTATGATCATTGTGATGATGTGCAGAATAATAATGAAAGTGTTGTGGTAGAAATTAAAAGTAGTGCTCTGATTATATGAGGAATGACAAATGATTTCACAAGTCCCCAAGCCCCTCCAAAAAAGAAAAAATCTTAAGAAATCTGCTTTTTTATTATTGCACTATGAGCACAATCACAGTGTAGATCCATTTCTGAATACGCCAGCGGTATTACAATACAATACTTTGCCTTTATGTCAATACGACTTCATGTCTTGACAATAGTGTCCCATCAACACTCAAACAAAAAAGAAAAGTGAGTGATAAGCTGAAAGTCTATTATCATAAAGTGACATGACGACTCTGTCTAAAGTGTTTTCAGTTTATCTGGAATTTCTGGTTCTCTTGTTTTCTCAGTCAGTATTAATGAACCAAGCTTCAATGGGTCTACTTATACTAAAATATACCAGAACAACATTTATTTAGCTATATATATATGCCTGGAATTATTTGATGTGTCTTACTTTAATTGTCATAAGCTGGTCATACATTAATTAGCAACAGTTACATCAATTAGCAATAATTAAAAAAAAGATTATCTTTCAGTATTATGTCTAAATTGCAAAATGAGCAAAATGACCACCAGACTGTTTTCTCTAACTGTGTTCATCTCAGTGTGCGTGGCCTAAAAATATCATGTTGCTTAAAAGAACAAAAAAACAAACCGGAATTCAGGGATTGTGTACAAGTTAAATACAATACAAACAGACTTTGTTGATAATAGCAAATGAAATTGGCAGTATTTAAACATGCTACAGTTAATCCAACCCAGTCGCACGGCTGGTCGTGACAATATCACGAAATAAGCATAAAATCTATTGATTCGTGTCACAGTTAATCAGTCTGATACTAACTGACGAACAGGATACTGTTCAAAGCATCTCTTGGACATCTGAGCAGGTAAAATATGATATGGCATTAATGTCTTTGGTAAACGAAAACTTTTCTGTTTTGTTAAGATGTCTGTGTTTCGAGAGAATCAAAATTTTTCAGTGACAAGATGGAAGTTCCTTTTATTTTCCAGGAAAAAAAAGTCCGGAAACTCTTTAGAATTGGTAACACTTCAATGTTTAAAATTTCTGTTGAAATTACAGTATTGCTCACTGCTGGTTGTCAGCTTACTGGAGATTTAAATTTGTGTTATTTACTGGTGACAGTTTGTTCAAAGATAAATAAACATTTAACATGAACAAGTTTTTATATTTACAGAAAAAATGAAATAAATTAAAAGCCTCAAGCAAGGCATTTCTGGGAACCAATATCAGGAAAAAAACAGAAAAAGGTTGATGAGGATTTCATTTTCCCAGAATGCTTTTACGAGGCCGTTTATAGTTTTATTCTGTAAAGATAAAAGACTTGTTTATGTTTAATGTTCATTTATATTAGAATAAACTGTTGCCAGTAAATCTGCTAAATATAAATCTACAGTAAGGTACCGACAACCAGTTGCATAACTTCAGCAATCTTTTTTTTTATTTTTTTTTTTATAGTGGTTAACTATTAACTATGACTTTTACCTCAATAAATTCTTGATTTGCTATTAATAGTTAGTAAAGTAGTTGTCAAGTTTAGGTACTGGTAAGATTAGGGATGTAGAATAAGGTCATGTAAAATAAGAGATTAATTAAATCCATTAATTAATGCTTAATTAACACTAATAAATGGCTTATATTCTAGTAATGCATGCTAATGAGCAACTAATAAGTGTAACCGTAAAATAAAGTGTTACCAAAAGTTTTTTTTTTTTACAAATGTAAAAAAACTTTATTGTTTTGAATGGGAATTCTCTGAACATGTTGCTAACGAAAGATGTTTTAAACCTTAAGTAGTATTTGTTCATAACCTGTCAAAATCTTGTCCTTATTTTCCAAATTGAGTCACCTGAACAAACTATTTTTATGTTGAACAATATTTTGCAAGTTCCCATGCTCTGTAACTGTTGCAATAATTAATTGATCATTTTTGGTAACTATTTTTAAAACAGTTAATTTATGCTGCTGCCACACTTATGGTTCCGAGTCATATTTACGGAAGTAATATTTGGTGGTTTTGCTGTGTTTGCAATTTGTCTGGGGTATATGAAGTATCTTTTTGGTGTTTTGGGGTTTGATATATTTACCCATCAAAGTAATATTTTCCCTTTGGTTTTAAGAGGCAAATAACACTTGTGTCATGTTGTGGGCTCTGAAGCAATAGTGTTGTTAAATTAGACAATCCCTGCATTGGATAATCTTTAGCTGCTGTACCAAGCAACACTACGAGTTGTTTAAATCAGCAGTGACTAAATCTGAAGCTTATGCTAGCTAGATGATTTATCTTTTTGCACTTTTTGCATTTGCATATATAATTAATGTAATAACTGTGATTTGGATATACACTGAACAAGAACAGCAGGAATATGAATTTTGTGTTATATTTGCAATTGAACTCCTCTCATATTTAAACAGATCCGTTTTTAACAATTCTCAAAAATTTTTTTTTTATTTTTTTTTATTTTTTACTGTGCATGCCAGATAATTTCAATTGAACTACATAGTTGGGTTATTTTGATAAGGCTTATTAACACAAATAATACATAATCTATTCTAATCTAATCATAGTCTATCTATTTATCTATCTATCTATCTATCTATATATATATATATATATATATATATATATATAGATATATATATATATATATTAGTGCTGTCAAATGACGAATCGTAATTAATCACATCTAAAATAAAATGAAAGCTTTAATATATATGTGAATATAACTGTATACATTTATTATGTGTGTGTGTGTGTGTGTGTGTATATATATATATATATATATATATATATATGTATACACACACAAACACATGTTGTGTTTATACATTAAATATGTTTATTTATAATATACAATACAAGGAAAAGAAAATATATATGTGTGTAAACCTAATTAATATACACACTACACATGTATATGTGATGTAAACTGTATGTGTAACAATCCAATGGTGACCTCTGGTTGTGCAGGAAAGAAGCTGCAAGTTGTTATAACTTTGAGAAAACTGTCTGTTAGCATTCCTTTTTGTCTGAAATGAAGCTGCTCTACTGAACTCCCAGGAAGTATACCAGGATGTTGTAGCTACAACATCCACCAGTAGAGGGAAATGGTGCCATAATACTCAGCACTCCTGGTTTCTGGCTTCAAGCTAACAGAAAAAGAAAAGAGTGTGAAAATTCACTGGTGCCACAGTTCCAGTGCATGAGAACTGAACATTAACATCTGTGTTCTAGATAGAAACACTGATTGAATTGTGCTGGACACAAAGATATCTGCTCAACAGGTTATAAAAGAATATGATTGGAATAGCATGGTAAATAAATTAAGAAAAAAACGTTCAGTGCTCTCAGCTGAAATAGTCTTATTAAAAGAATTTAAGTATTTGCACTAAAAAGGGAAAAAACGGTTCCACGTTAACAAAACATTAAAAAATAATATGGACGTTTAAAAAAAGGTTTTGACAGAAACTGAAATTGTACTGCTGTATACAAACATTTGGGATCCTTTTAGTTGCCCTAACTGCTTGTTTTTCTTTGTACTTTACATCAACTTACATCTTACAAATATCATGCAGGACAACAACTCCGTACATGCAATTATGCCTTAAGATTTAAGATATTGGTACAAAAATGCCCCTGAGCAGAAGGGACTGAAAACAATAGAAGCCCGAAAGAAACCATCACAGAAATTCAAATGATTTCCATTAAAATAGTATTATGAACCATAAGCTTTTTACACTAAAAGCATTGCAAAATTATTTTTTTTGTAGTGTGTTTTGGGCATTTTTCTAAATAGGATTTAACATCCTACCAATAGGATGCATACCAGACACAATTATAATTTCCATTTAAACCAGTACATTTCCCATTACAACTATTAAATCCATCACATTTTCTATTGTGTTTTAGGCAGGGTTCTGTTATTGTTTTCAGCAGAACTATCACAAAACTGCAGTTTGTTCCGAATATCCCGAATTTAAATATGATTCAGTTCAACAGTTCAGTAAACAAAAAGTTGATTATTGGCTTAATTTTTGCAGAGAACATAATTATCTATAAAGCTACCACAGCAGAATTTGCCTCTCTAAGCAACACAGCTTTAGTTAGTTTAATTATGTGATAATAAAGTGAGTCGTTTACTGAATGAATCAGCTATACGCTTCATGGTGAGAACTTTATATTATGTGTCCCTAATACCTGTGTACTTCCATTGTAACTAGATGTGTATGTAGTATGTGACCACAGTGTAAGTACACACCGGTACATAGTATCTACAGCTGTAATATTTC
>JAUCMU010000063.1:11431908-11460680 GCA_032275025.1 Enteromius treurensis
CGTGTCCTGCCTGCCTGCCGTGCCCTTCCTCGCAAAGAAGTGAGAGCGCGAGCTCTCACAGCGTGCCGTTCGTGACACACTGAGCATCTTAAAATGCAGAAACAGAGGATAAAAAAATAAGCTCAGTATGAGGAGCAAGACCCAGAAAAGCTTAAATTGATTAATCTTTGTTAATGTTAGTTAATAAAAATACATTAATTCATACTGTGATATGTTCATGTTAGTTCACAGTGCTTTAACTAATGTTTACAAACCCAGCTTGTGATTTTGATATAACGCAATAGTAAATGCGCATTTTCATTGTCATTTTCTATATTTAACTAGGTTAAAAAAACTAATTGAGGTTGACCTGGCAACAAATAACATAACATACACATACATATACATCATAACACATCATAACAAAAAACATCTTAAATTCATGTAATATGCTATATGTAATAATGCCAAAATTAACATTACATAATATTAATAAATAACGCAGAAGCATAGTTCATTATTACTTCATGTTAACTCGTTGTAAAGTGTTACAGTTTAATTAAATATAATAATAACTTTTTCAATAAATAATTGCCAGCTGGCACAATAATAGACATGCAAAATACAAACATGTTCAAGTCAATGACAAGGTAAATAAAATGTGTTGAGGATTGGGTTTGTCTTCTACTTCCTATGTAACTTGTTCTGCGAGGACGCCTGAATGGTTTTTGTTTCTTCCCAGAACCGTGACGTTCGATAAGCCATCTGTGATGACACCATAAAAAAAAAAAAAAAAAAAGATATACATCAAGATGTGTCTTCATATTTTTGTGTCAGGTGCTGTTTCAGAGACAAAGTGAGGGCTTCAGTGTGTATTGTGCTGTAATTATACTTGCGCTTTAACTTGCATTAAGGAAAACAACTTAATCATTCAGTTTTGTTGTGCAGACAAAAGTAAATGTTTGATTTTAAATAGAATTATATACTGATTTGTAGCGAATAAATACTCATAGCTGGCTAATAAAAGTTTCATTCACCATTAAACTGATGAAAATACTTTATTTATGGGTGTTTGTATTCACTGTGTTGGCACAAAGTAGCATTGTCCAGGTACTCATTTTGCTGTCGTGAACTTATTTTGCTCTTTGATTGATCAAAGCACAGATAACCTTAAACAGCATGTGCAAAAAAGACCAGTGATATTCTTCAGTTAATATCTACTCATAAAGTCCATTTTACTAAGAATGATCCTTGTTGTTATTTTCCAAATAAATAAATATACAAGCAATGGTTCAAACAAAGATTGAAAGTTTTTAATGAATGCTATTCAAATTGTAATGAATACTAAAATCTTACTGAAAGTGACTGAAAGTATAAACCCAAACTAAAGAAGCCTTCCCTAGAGTGAGAACTTGAAACCTAATGAAATGTACATGACAGCATTAAAAAAAAAACCTCGAAAGCTGAAGCCTTCCCTGGAGCAAGAACTTACTAAAAAATGACTTATCATAGCATTGTTACATAAGCAACTTTTCTGAAAGGCATGAAAGACTCATTTCATTATCATACTTGTCTTTTTCAGCATTGCACTTTTGTACACATAACACACAAAGATCAAACTTTACAATCTATTTTAAAAATGACTAAAATAACACTGGAAAAAAAGAGAAAAGAACACACCTTGCCATCTCCTATTGTAATAATGCATAGTTTTGTGCTGCTCCAAAACCTGCAAAACCAGTTACGTTGTCAAACAAGTATGTGAACGTTAAAATTAACATCAAAATATTTCAATGAAATATTTCAAAGCAATGACACTTTTATAATGTGTTATTGCACTTGATACGTTAATAAACTATAGCATTGTACGTTGATGCCAGTATTGTATTTGGAAAGCCCACAGAAACTGAGAGCAACAAACTACATCGTGATCTAATTTATTGATTTAATGCAAAACATCAAAGTATGATCAAGTCAAAGAGTGCATGTTTAATATTGTTCAGTTATTAGAAAAACGCACAGATACAACATACATAGCATGTGTATTTAGCATAATCAAAATGTCCTTTACACAGACAAAATGTGCTTTAAGTAAAGGTATTTCATGCTTTAGATCAACTTTGTCCATTTAACATAACAGCATATTTGTCTTTTTTTCATCATTTCTATTGTATAAGAGCTATTGGTTTCACTGTGTAGGTGTGACCAAGGCAACTTCGGCTTCAATAGAAACATCAGGAGAGGTGTGTAGACGTCAGGATCTGGGGGATACATAAGTTCAGAGTCAGCAGCGAAGTCAGAAGGATGAAGATGTTCTCCATACTGAGTTTGGTTTTTCTGGTCACTCTCCTAACCAAAGGTAAATGCTTTTATCTTCATGTTCTTTATCAAATCTTTTTTTTTTTTTTACGCTCCTGACAAATAAATGAAACATTTAATACCAGAACAAAATGTACCATTAAGTTGTATTATTTATATTTATTGATGCTATGACATATGCTAGAAATATTTATGTATAAGTTTAATATTTTAATTAAAAATACAAATATTTTAATATTAAAATACTTTATTAAAAATAAACACTTATAAATTACTGACCATTTCTAAATAATTTGCAGATTTTGTTTCTTGGAAAAGAAAATCTTTGTTTTTAATTTAATTAAAAAAATGTACAATATTTATTATATTTTTTCTTCTGATTTCTATCTGTGATTGTGAAGATCACTGATAATATGCGTCTGACATGAGCTATTTAATGGTACTGGTCAAGCACAGTTGTCTTTTTTAACATTTGATCTTGTGTCCTCTCCTCCAGGGTGTGACTGCCAGTCTATTGGTAAATACTTTTTTTCTTTAAGATAATATAATTTTATAATTTTTCCTTTTTTGGGGGCGTGAGTGTGATGGTCTTTTCCCTCTTTTGACTGAAGCGTGTGGCAACGCGCCCCTCAACACAAAGATCGTTGGGGGAGATAACGCAACTGCCGGCGCTTGGCCATGGCAGGTCAGCCTTCACCACGACGGGTATCATTTCTGCGGTGGATCACTCATCAACAGTGAATGGGTTCTGTCAGCAGCTCACTGCTTTCCAAGGTATTCCACACAAACATCTTCAACAACATGATTCCTTGTCCCTCATAATTAATGTGATTGTAAACACTTGGTTGTGTCCTTGTTTTAGTAACCCCGATCCTTCGATCTATACTGTGTACTTGGGGCGACAGAGTCAAGAACTACCCAATCCAAATGAGGTGTCCAGAACCGTCTCTCAAGTCATTCTTCATCCACAATACAACATCCTCCCCAATGACAATGATATGGCTCTGCTGCATCTCTCCTCACCTGTGACCTTCAATAGTTTCATCCAGCCAGTCTGTTTGGCAGCAGATGGAAGCACATTCAACAGCGACACGATGTGGGTCACAGGATGGGGAACCATTGCTTCAGGCGGTAAGAAGCAAGATCATTTTTAATGTATCCCAGAGGTCTGAAGTGGAGCAGAAATTAGAGCTAAAGTGTGAACGAAAATCCTTTTTATATTTTTAATCAAGACAAAAAGATTAAAATTAACTAATTAAGTCATAACATAAAAGCATGTAGTCTCCAAAATACTATGAACCTTTAATGTCACGTCCAAATTATTTAAAGTGACTTAAACTAAAACCATTAAAAAGTTTTAAACCATAGAAAATGTTAAATGCTTTAGCTTGTTGTCAAGTGAACATGTTCTTTCTGTTTAAAAAAATGCTATTATTCTTTTATTACTCTTAAAATATAATTATTTGTATTTTGTTTTTATTTATAAAAACATCATAAAATTTACTAAAACTTTAACTGAACAATATATATATTAAAAAGCATGATAATGTTGATAATGCACTTCTGCTTCTAAACATCAGTGTATTACTTCAAATGATGTTACCGGAGCGTGTTTGGTAAATGTTTCCTCATCCATTGTTTTGCAGTATCCCTTCCTTCACCTCAAATCCTGCAGGAGGTGGATGTGCCCATGGTTGGAAACACCAAGTGCAACTGCCTTAATGGAGGAGGAGTAACAAACAACATGATGTGCGCCGGACCACTGCAAGGTGGAAAAGATTCCTGTCAGGTATTAAAAGTACATTGCTTGTACCATTGAATGCAATGATATTTTGTACAATGTGGTCAATACGTTAATATGTCATGTACTCTGTGGCTATACAGGGTGACTCTGGAGGTCCTCTGGTCATTAGACAGGGTGCTAAATGGATCCTGGCTGGCGTTGTGAGTTACGGTCAAGGTTGTGCTCTGCCTAATCTTCCTGGTGTGTATGCCAGAGTGTCCAACTACGAGAACTGGATCACTCAGCACGTGAATAATGCGGGTTTCGTAACTTTTACCTCCACTGCGCCTCCTCTGGATGAGACCTGTCCTACCACAGGTATGTTTCATAAAGTGCCTAAATGGTTTATGAAACGATACACTTTCCAAATCCCTCGATTTCATTTAAAGCAGTGCTTGTGAGCTTTTAAAGCGGCACCTAGTGGCTAAGATTGAATTTGTATTTATTCAGAACGAATATGGGGGGCGGGCAATATGCTAATATATCATGTTGACGTCAACATGAAATGGCTTAGGACTCATTTTAAAAACGATTTAAAACTTTGCTTGATATTTGCAGTGTTACACACTGTATGAAAGCTCATTTTCAAAAATCCATTAGAGGAGCACTTTAACATCACTACAACAAAGCAAAATGAAATTATCCAAAATTGGAGCGGTCTCACAGCTCGTTTTTCTGTTTCCTGCAGCTGCCATTTACATTTACCTTTTCTCCTCTCCCTCTCTATATATTCTCCAGCGCCAGTGTGTGGAGGCAATGCAGGCTTATGGCCATGGATGGCTAGTGTAATTCATCACAACTATCCAGTGTGTGTAGGAACTTTGGTCTCTGATTTATTCGTCATGACTTCTGTGAGCTGCTTTGCCGGGTAATCATTTCAGGAAAACTTCATTTAATATGAAATCAGTTAAAAACCAATGACTTGTGCGCTCACATAATCTCATTTTTCAGATTCATGGGTGTGGAGGGATGGGAAGTCGTCCTTGATGTTGTCCAACCAGACTGCTCCAGCCTGCCAGTTGCAACCAATGTGGCAAATGTCTTTTTCGATGATGTTTTAGGAAACGGTTTAGCACTCCTGCAATTGTCTAATCCATATTCTCAAGTTCCCAATTTACCGGTTGACATCTACAATCTGAACTTTGGCCCTGGTACTCCATGTTCAGTAGTTGGTTGGGACTCAAATGCTTTTACATGTGAGTTCACATTTATTCATCCTTTCTACGCCGGTACGTTCAGTGACAACCCAAGTTTTTTCTTATCGGTTTTTCTTTCTTCTTTTTTCAGATCTACCATTCCAGTTGATGCCGACCACCATCGTAAGCTGCGATCCGTCACAAACCACACAGGTCAACATATGCACAGAGCCTCTGAACGTTCAGCAGGTATTTGCACACATCACGTCGTTTGATTTTTCAGCCTGAAAAAGATTTGAGCAGCTGTTTACAATTGTAATGTTTCCTAGACATCGAGCACTGCATGTTTTAGTATGATGTTTGTAACAGTCTTTCTGGCTATCTCTTACCCAGGATGATGATGGCAGTCCTCTGCTGTGCGAAATCAATGGCATGATGGTTCAGGCTGGTATTTTGTCTATTCCCCCTGGCACTGAGTTCAACCCATCCGCCAACAGCACAGTGTTCATCCAGACCAATCCTTTCAGCTACTTTATGACTAACACTATCAACAGCATCCCATCTATTCTGGATGGGGCAGAGTCATTCTCGCCCCTCTCTCTTACCTACATCCTTTTGCTCTCTCTCCCAGCAGTGCTCCAGGCCTTTTACTGAAGTGTCACTGAATGCAATAACATATACAGTACGTTATATAGGGCATTAAAGAGAATTTGCTCTTATATTAAAAACAAAGATATATGAAATCTTTAGTTTGAATAAAATAATTAAGGTGGAATCTTAACGCTTTGCAAAGTTTTGTGTCTCAATTTCTTTAACTGACACTCTGCAGTAAGTGAACTCTTTTATTCTTTATAAGTGAAATTAATTTGTGCTTATGGAAATTTGTCCAAGAAAACAACACATCGTCAATAATAAAGTGGTTTATTGTCCTGAAACGTGAAGAGGATCATCAATTTTTGAGTCATGGGAACTTAAAATGACATAAGTTGAAATTATTTTGTCCAGACATCATTCATTATTATTTTATTATTCAATGATCCATTGTTTTAATACATTTCAGTTGCCTTAACCACTGTTTTTAAACAGTATACTTATAAATACTTAAAATTTCTAGGCTTTCGTGAATATTAGTAAATCCAAATAAGATATTTTGAAAATATTACACAAATCAGTGTAGTTTTGACATAAAGACACATAAAGAGCAATCAAATACTAAAAATATATATTTTGTTAAATCAATTCATTATTTGATACAGGCTTTGGAGAAATGCTTCTCTTTTCATCTCTCATTGTCATTGCATAAAGCTTTAAAACTAAGCATGTAAATATTATCTTGGGAGATAATGAGTGAAAACTGGTATTTATATGCATTTGATGTAAGAGTAATGCTATTATCTACTTGATTTACACTACAAGTTATCGGAATTTCCCTTTATGAAACTTTGTTCTCAGTTTGGGCCTCTTAATAGCACTTTGAGTTTTGTGTTTTATTCTTCCTCTACTATGAGCTCCATATTCTCACTATTAAAAGCTTAAATGACACTCAACAAAAACAAATAAATACATTAAATAAGCACATAATGAAACTTTGAATAATACATTATATCTTAAACATATAACTACTATTTTACATGTCTGGCTGTGTAGGTTTAAGCAAATAAATAAGTATTGTAGATAGTCAAAAGACAAGCTTATTTCGTACACTGTTAGGAAAAATGCAAACATTGTACATTTAGGTTGACAGCTCACTTGAGCAGTACATGTAATTAATCCTAAAAATACATATACAACAGTAATTTTGTACCTTTGAGGTACAACTACCAACCTTTTAGGGGTGAATTAGTTAAAGAGTGTACTGTGAAGTGAGTGTACTGTGCATACTGCTAGGGAAACACGTGAGAACTGACCTTAAAACCATAAAGTCAAACTTGTTTTTTCATAATTGAAATACTTCTGTCAGGTGTGCAATAACTATATGAAAACAAAGCATTTTTCACATGTTTCCGATGGTCAAGATGAATAATAACATTGAAAATATTGCATCACAGATGAGTGATCTAGCAAAATCAATCATCTTTTCTACCTACAGGAGGTAAAGCCTAGGCCCAGGCTCAAGTGCAAAGGCCCATATAAGGATAACAACCACGGTTGTAAGTTCTGTGGGAATTACATTGGTGGAATCAACAATTTTTTTATTGCTTATGTGTGAACAGCTAATGATAACTTTCTAGGACACCTTCCTATGTTGTCTGTGGAAGCCAGTAGACTGATTGTTATTCAAAGGACATTTTAACAAGGACAATTGAAACGATGCTACATTTACATGCACAAGAGAGCCCCTCATCTGTTCTAAAATTTTCTTCATGATGTCCAAAGTGCATTCAAGTCACTTTGGTCAGAGCAAGATTGTGAAATACCCTTTCTACATAAAATTAGGCAAGAAAAAAAATCTATGTTTTTGCAATTTAGGGCTCTTGTTTTGTACTTTCTCTTCCTATGTTTCTCTGGGGGCCGTTTCCTGAAACAAGTTTATCAAATAATCCAGGATTTTGTCAGTAAGTAGGACTCATTGTCAGTTTATTTGGTTCAAAATAAGTCACACCTACTGAAATAAGTCCTGGCTGATACGGTAAACTTGTTTTATGAAACAGGCCCCTTCTATATTGTTTTGCTTTCCCTGTTTGCCTTGTTTGTTCCTATCATTAACCCCTTGCCTGTATCTATCCATGACAATTCATTGAACCCCTTCTCCTGTGTATTTATACCCCCTGCTCTTTGTCTAGTCTTGTTCTTTTGCTGGCTGTTACATGTTCATAGGTTTCCTGCTAATTCCATTAAAATGAACATAACTCATCTGCATTTGGATGCTCTCACCTTCATCACCTGCCTAGATTCACCTGTCTCTCCAACATAGTCTCACGACGAATTCGTACGAGGTCCCAAGTTTGTGCTAATTCATATGACCTCACTTGGGTAGGTTTAGGAGCGGGGTAGGTCATTCGTACAAATTCATCCGAATTGGCAACTCATAAAACACGTACGATTAAGAGTAAATGCGTCTTCATGTTACAGGCCCCTATTATTCAGCAACAGGGTTAAATTTGTGGGCATTTCTGAATGAATAGGACTAGTTTCACCTTTTTTTCACTCGATTTCTCATAAGAATGTGAACTGTCCCACTCCATGTATGTTTTTTTAAGATTGCAATGACAAAGCAAAAGGAACCTCAGCAGAATCTCTTCCCCGTGTTTTATCTGATCTTCTGTTTACACGCATGGGTTTGGTCTGAATTCTATTCTGTCAACTGTCAATTGTCTTTTTGTTTACTGCTCAATTCTCAAACTTTCTGTCAGAACATTCTCTTATTTCCCAGATGAGGGAACAAGGCATGTATTGATCGAGAAGTACTTCAAAATAATCTCAAGTATGTGCTTCTCAAACCCCTTCAATGTCTTTCTCATTTCTTACTTGCAACATTTAGGTGGATATTAATGTAAAGTAACAGCTATTTTCTCTCTAAGATTTTAAGTTAGTATTAGAAGTAATTTAACAACGGTCCACGTGTGGTTATTTCATGCGGGTTAAGGGTTACATGACAACAAAGCAGGAGAATGGCAGTCCTTTGCCATTCAGGTCTTTTGTCCTTGTACTTGGCTTCTTCTGTGGCTTCAACCCACAATTCTCCTGTCACACAGTCTTAATCAAAAGCTTTCTCTTTACATCTTTCATCATATACACCTACTGTAACATGACTAACATTGTTTTTTCTATACCGGTTGGGCCGGTGTCATTTTGTCATTATGTCACCCAATAAAAACACACATGCACATAGGCAAAGAATGAACAGCAGATTTTCAAGAGCACATTGTATTAGAAATGTAGTTATTGAGTTAATAAATAAATTAATAAATTGTTGTGGGCTATACATTTTACTTTTTTAAATTAAATTATATATATTTTTAAATGCTAAATGACTGTATAAAGTAAATAAAATGATGAGGAGTGGTTGGTTCTTTAAATGATTAGATATTAAAATAGTCCATACATAATTTCCAATTAATCTTTAAGAACAAATAGGCTACTTCGTAAAGCTTTTTGTGTCTCATTTTTCCAGGCGTGTCGATCCAACAATTTAACACTAGAGGGAATTGGAACTAAACCCAACATTAAATACGTGAAATCTGTCCATACAAACGAACAGATACCAAATTAAAGATGAGTGGTATAAATAAATGACATGTAAATGACACAAACATTTCATGCTAGCATGATAGGTTTTTTATTATTATTAAATCAAAACAAATGTAATAATATTGTTTTATTTAAAAGCTAACAGGGTTCATATTAAATCATGTATAATAATTCTGCCATTTTGCGGCATTCAGTGCGTTCCATATTTGAAGTTTGGTCCCTCCGAGTCGCCGTAGAGGCGAAGGAAGTCGTATCTCGGTTGCTAGGACAACATTGGTCAGCTTCGCTACAGAACAATGTGCTATCCCAAGTAAATGTCTGGTTTCATTAAAGTAAATAAACCTCCTAATAACTGAACAACATTTAAATTGGGAATGCAGAGACGAAATAATGGTATGTACGATTGCTTTGTTTTTGCTGCGTTCTTGTAATGAATATTTCATTTTTGAACATCAGACGCAATCTGTAACTGCATTGTTTCTAAACCACACTACTAGCGTTTTTTCATTGCATAGTGTGCAGTACTGATACTATTACTAATGATAGTAATACTTTTAAATAAAGTTTAATAATAATGACAATGAACGGTTGTATAGGCTATTCAAATCCGCACTTTATACACACAAATTAAAGAAGAATCAGAATGAGCTTGTTTACACATATGAGGGATTTGTTTTAGTGACAGAAGCTCTACAGTGGCTCTACATTTGCAACAGAAGGTGTTCTGTCAGAATTTATGACGCATAAATCTCATCTTTTACTAAACCCTTATTGCATGAGCTAGACTTTCTCAACTTTGTTGCTAAACTACACCAGTCAGAGCATGATTTGTTCTTGTATGTATTTATTTTTTTATTTAGCTACTACGTTTTCAAATGGTTACATTTTAAGCACAAAAAGTCCCATTTTTACATTTATGTGCTTTTTGTTGTTGTTGTTTTATAATTTTTAACACTCTTTGGCATCATTGTATTTGGTAAAATGGACAATTGTGCTTCAAACAAAGATAAGTTAGGAATTTACAAACCTTATATTCTGTTAAACTTATAAATTATAAGTAACTGTTTGAAAAAAAAAAAAATATATATATATATATGTATGTATGTAAATTATAAGTAACTTTTTGAAAATATGTTTATTTATGAGGGAAAAAAATGCTAATTCATATGACAAAACCATGCTAATTTTATAATAATGTACTAATAAGTAGTGAGATATAGTGTTGTTTCCATCTGCCTTGTCAGGCTGTTCCTGTGTGGGCTCTTTCCCTCCCACTGCCTGCCATCATCATGATCGCTGTGGGGCTATATATGATTTTGCTTGCCGCTGTGCTGTGGTGTCATCACTGTCTCAAGGTACTTCAGCTTTTTTTTTTTTACATCTCCTTCTGAGGAAACTCTTTTTTTGTGACCCAAACTTGTTTGTGTGTGTGTGTGTGTGTGTGTGTGTGTGTGTGCTAACAAGTCTTCTAGAATCAGTCCTTGGCAGTTCTCTGTTTTGGGAAATGTTTGCATTGTGTAACAGCTCTCTGACATTGCAGGCCAAGTGTGATCCTCAGTGTTCAGATTGCTGCGCAACTTTCTCTCCTTGCGAGTACTGTTTAGTGTGTGCCCAGTCATGTGACTGCCGTCCACCATCTCTGCAGTCCTGTCTGGACTATTCCTGCCCCTCTCCTAATGTAAGTCACATGACAACTGTCTCTTCAAGTTTTGAGATGAATACACTCGGTAAACTTTTTGCCACAATTATTCCATGTAAGCCTGAAGTTTCATCCCTTAGTACTCTACAAAGATTTTGTGTGTTAAGTACTCTATTAAAAAATTATCTAATGGTGTTAGAGAGGTGTCCATGAATAAATGGGGAAAATAAAGTAACTTCTGTTTTGTTGTAAATTTAAAAGTAATGTGTTACTTTACTAGTTATTTGAAAAAGTTAATCTGATTATATCATTTGTGTTACCTGTTGTTTTGCTCCCCTAAACTGCCTTTGTAACTCATCTTAACATTATGATGGTATTATCAAATAACTTTATTATCAGAAAATGTTTTTTTTTACTACTAAACAGTCCGCAAAATTCTGCTTATTCATACCTTTACATATGAATAGAACTGGTATAAACCTGTTTTTCTTGATCTTGTTCAATGTAGTGTGCATTATGGGATTGTGCCTGTACCTGTCAGCCTCCAGAGTGTGACTCCATCAACTGCTTCTGCTTTGAGATCAAGTTTAAGTAAAAGCGTGGATGGAAGGAAAAAGACCCTCCTCATTTTAAAAGATGCATATATATTTCATTCCTATCAGGATGAATGGGATCAATCATACCAGGTTTCCATACATCTGTAATTCCTGAAGTACACAAGCATTACAGAACAGAAGACGGTGGTTATAATATGGTTATGTTTTTATGAAATTGTAGCGAATGGCTTTACAAAGTGCCATTAATTTTGTTTTTTTACATTTTAAGCACAAAAAGTCCCATTTTTACATTTATGTGCTTTTTGTTGTTGTTGTTTTATTATTTTTAACACTCTTTGGCATCATTGTATTTGGTAAAATGGACAATTGTGCTTCATACAAAGATAAGTTAGGAATTTACAAACCTTATATTCTGTTTAATGTATCTCATTCTGACACAGATGTCTTTGAAATATCTGGACTATATGCTCACCTATATTTATATGAGAGACACTGTCATATACATATAGTTCTGACTGACCAATTTTAGATGAAATTTTTTATTTCTTTTGTGATATAATACTTGTAACAAAATTTATTTCCTATTTTTACTGATCTAATTGTTGACGGGGCATCTTGGGTGTTATGATCTAAATATGTTTGTGTATTGTATTATATGAAATGTGATACAGTTTGAATGCTTACAGCCAACACACTATGGCATACCTGCTGTGACTCAGTCACTTTTTACTGATGTTGCCTGGCAACTCTTTTATTATTATTATTATTTTTTTTTTTAATAAATATGTGCTATTTTTGTATGTGGGTACTTTTTAAAATGAATTAAATATTTTATTATAAGGCTTTGTTTACAGTTGAATTATTATCTATCCAACATTGTTGGTGAGATATAAAAAAATTCATTTTACATTCTTTGTTGAATTTTCTGCTTTGTTTATGCAGTTAAAAAAAAAAATCCAGTGTATTTTTTTTGGAAGTTTCTATACTTTTCTATTAAGGCTGTTATTTATTGTAGCTCTTGCTGATTACAGCGATTGTGTAGAGAAGATGCTTGAGAGATGAAAGGTCATGACAGAAGATCTCATGACAGTAGATACATTTTCTGATGACAGTAATCCCATAGAGAGAGGAGGCTTATAGGGAGTGAATGGAGTAACATCAGAGAACGTGCATTTTCATACAGATTATTGCAATCATCTGTAGACATCCAGCCCCCTTTTGCATGATTATTTAACAGGGATGGCATTAATGCATGCGCTAACTCATGCATGTAGCAACAACATTAATAATCATAGCGTGTCTATGCCACTCACAGCCTTTCTCTTTAACCTTTCTTTGCTGCATGCCAGTGTGCATGAATGTCACATCGCCCTTCTCCAGTTGCATCGTGGGTTTGCCTGCTACTAAGATTAGCCAAACCCACGGAATGTCAAAGGTCACCTCGTCTGAATAAATACAGGTCACCTGGCACCATACGGGTGTCACAGACTATCCAGACCTCGTCTGCCTCCAGTTGGGGAGTATCTCTTGCTTACTTCATCCAAAAACAAGGTAAGGATATGCATGCTCCTTTATTCTGTAGTACAAAAATGATAGTGGCAGATACAGTATATAGTACTTGAGTATATATATTAATTAGTTTATATTGCTTTCATTTAAATGCATTTGCAAATTGCTAATTATCTTCTATTGTTGTACGATTTTATATACTTTTAAAATCAAATATTAATATTATAATATTTATCTACTACTATTAATGTTGTTGTAAAAATCACTATTTTTAAATACTTTTATAATTTAGCCAATAATTGAAGTATTCCTTGAGTGAATGATTCTTAATGCTCCAAATAATTGTCTTGCTTAGATACATAATATTCTTATATTTTTTAAATCATGCATTATTATGTTAACCAGCTTTGACTTGGCTTGATATTCAGCATACGAAAAATCCTTTTTCACAGATCTGGACCACTGGCTTTGAGCCATCAAATTGTTGTCTATATTTAATTTGGCCTTTGGTTGAATGCAACATGAGCAGAGGGTGTTAGAGGTTTGTTACTGGAATGTTAAGAGCCTCTTGTTGAGGTGTTCTTCACTGTCCAGTAGACAGAGAAGCAATACAATATACCAGCAGATTTAATTTTATTAAAGAAAACAAACATTAATGTAATTGTATAGCCTGTTAAGATACACTCCTACAAGCTCAGAAATAACTGCACACACACGACAAGGTCATACGTATTCGCTTACATCAATGGAGCACTTCAAAATGTCACGTCCAGCTCTGTTTCCTGCATGTGAACACTGTCACGTATCACAAGAACATCTGCCCCGCCTCTAATTGTAATAAAACCACTCCCCTATTGATGCGTCACTCCTAAACCCGCCTATCAGGACATATCAGCCAATCATCTTCTCTTCGCCCTGTCAATGAAATAAGACTCGCGCGCTGATTGGTCCAGCTATCCTCTTGTAAAATTGCTAAATAATTTCCTTCCTTTATTGCATCTTTTTGCAAACGTAGGGTAACGTGGCTACGCAGCAGTTCGGAAACAATCGCTTCCTTAACGTCCGTTTAACAGGTGAGTTTGTTCATAAAATATAACGCCGAAATACAAGTAAAAACAAACATATCTGAACGATGCTAGTCTCTTTTCCGCTATCAGTTAACAGTAACGTGAACAGCACAAGGTCATACATGTTTGTATTTCAAGGACATGTTGCATCAAAACTCGTCGAGAAGTACAAATGTATTTAGAAGGAAGAAAAATCAGTGCTTTAAGTAAGGCTTGCGATTTTTAAGTACACACCCATATCTAAACCCTTGCTCAGGCGCTTTGGTGTTGATTCAACGGTCACCTGATTCGTTACTTGACCTTAGGTGAATGTTTTGTAATGTGTTTGCGCTGGTATTCTGAAAACTTTAATCTCAGAGGTCGTATAAGTGTGCATTTGTCTCTCACACCTCCCTCCACAGAGTCGAGATGCCTCACGCTTACCCATTCCTCACTCCAGAGCAGAAGAAGGAGCTGAGCGATATTGCTCAGAGGATTGTGGCTCCTGGCAAAGGCATTCTTGCTGCGGATGAGTCTACAGGTACTTTAAGACATCCAGCATTTGTTTGTCAGTGACCAATTCCTTTGCTCTTCTAATCTTTCATCTGAAATGGTTGTTCGTGTGCAGGTAGTGTGGCCAAGCGATTCCAGAGCATCAATGCTGAGAACACAGAGGAGAACAGGAGACTGTATCGTCAGCTTCTGTTCACCGCAGACGACCGCGTCAAGCCCTGCATCGGCGGTGTCATCCTCTTCCACGAGACCCTCTACCAGAAGACCGATGATGGCAAACTCTTCTCCCAGCTCCTTAAGGAGAGGGGAATGGTTGTTGGCATCAAAGTGGACAAGGGGGTGGTTCCCCTCGCTGGCACCAATGGAGAGACCACCACACAAGGTGACAATCCCTATCACTGTCTTTAAAACAGATTATCAGGTAGTAAAATTACACATGGTATTTTTCAACCTTTCATATCCACTTAAATGATGGAATCAGGTGGACTTTGTCTAGAATTGAATGTCACTTGCTTATGACTCATTAAATGCTCATTGGCCTCTGCGTTCACAGGTCTGGATGGGCTGTACGAGCGCTGCGCTCAGTACAAGAAAGATGGGGCAGACTTTGCTAAATGGAGGTGTGTGCTGAAGATCACCCCCACAACCCCCTCAAGACTGGCTATCATTGAGAACGCTAATGTCCTGGCCCGTTATGCTAGCATCTGCCAGATGGTAAGACGCGTATATTTGCATTTAAGCATTCAGCTGATGCTTTTATTCAAAGCGACTTACATTGCATTTAAGTTACAGTTTTACATTTTATCAGCGCTTGCTGGATCAAAAAAGTGAATCAAAGTTGTCCTAACTAAGACAAAAACGGGGATTGTTTTGGTTTTAGGACCGCTGAGGTGAAAGTTTTGATTTAACTTCAAATGTTGATTACTGTATTGATATGCAATGCAAATAAATATTCAAATTCAAATATCACAAAATCTCGTCATCTTTCTCCTCAGCATGGCATTGTGCCCATCGTGGAGCCTGAGATTCTGCCTGATGGTGAGCATGACCTGAAGAGGTGCCAGTATGTGACCGAGAAGGTTCTGGCTGCCGTGTACAAGGCCCTGTCAGACCACCACGTGTACTTGGAGGGCACTCTGCTCAAACCCAACATGGTGACCGCCGGGCATTCGTGTTCCCAGAAGAACACCCCTCAGGAGGTCGCCATGGCTACAGTCACAGCGCTTCGCCGCACCGTTCCTCCCGCCGTGCCTGGTTAGTAAAACAAGCGCAGTCACTCACTCAGTCTTTATATTATCACAGGCCTGCTTGATAAATAGCTTGTAATTATCTTGGTAAAGTATCATTACCTCACACCACACCCCTTTCTTGATGTAGGCATCACCTTCCTGTCTGGAGGCCAGAGTGAGGAGGAGGCCACACTCAACCTGAATGCCATTAACCAGTGTCCCCTACCCAAGCCCTGGGCCCTGACCTTCTCCTATGGTCGTGCCCTGCAGGCCTCTGCCCTCAAAGCCTGGGCTGGCAAGAAAGAGAATGGCAAGGCCTGCCAGGAGCAGTTCGTAACAAGAGCTCTTGTAAGTCTTATACTTGAGAAGATCATCTACTATGGCTTTTATATAAATATAAATGCATTTAATTGATCATGTCTGTATAAATTATACAATATCTTATTATTTCCTTTAAGCATTACTTGTTTCACTTTCTATTTCTGCTTATTTATTAGATTCTTGATTGGTAAGACATGGAGTAATTTGTTTAGGAGGATAAGCGTTTCATTTTAAAATGACATGACGTAATTCTGTCGTGCTTCTGTCTCCAGAACAACAGCCAGGCCTGTGTTGGGAAGTATGTGTCCTCTGGAGGTAATGGTGCTGCTGCTGGAGAGTCTCTCTTTGTGGCCAACCATGCCTACTAATCACCAGGAAGCCTTTCACATTTCAAGCCGCATCATATTCCTAAAGAATCACTGAACCCGAACGCATCTATACTCTGAACTCATCATTTGACCCATTCCCATGTTCTGTCTAGCGTTTGTTACTTCCGTGTGAGAAAACAAAACTATGAAACTAAGAGATGATACATAACAGAATAATAATTTATTGATAAAGTTTTTGCCCTAATATCCTCCCCTCTTTCTTCTTTTAATAGCACTCCAATGTATTGTAATGTTTTCCTCTTTAGAGAAACGTTGCTCTTGTACGTGTAGTACTTCTAATAACTGTATTTGACTTGCACAAAGCACATGTACCTTTCAGAGGTGTATTATTATTATTATTGTTGTTACTGTTTAATGATACGCACTGGAAAAGAAACATTAAAAGTATCTTTCACTGCTAACCTACGTTTTGTGTCTTTCATGCCGTTATTCAGACAACACTTCATTGTGAGGTTTTGTCGGCATCCGTTAAAACATTTCTCTTTGAAGATTTGTCTATTAATCTTATGAATAAACCCAGATGCAAGATTGTACATTTATAGGACGATTATCATCATAAGAAGAAGCTTTGCTGCTGTACAATTTCAATTGCAAGATTATTATCAGTAAGCCGTTTTGTGATTATTAGGGGTGCTTTATAAACTCTGCTCTATGAAATCTTAATTAATATTGTTTCAAATAAATGGCTCTGGGAATATTAAAAATGTATGTCCGTCAATATAAATTGAACAATAAATTGTAAATCGATACATATTCTTTGAAATTTTCTGATAAATTAAGAGCCTTTGTAAGATCTTTCTGTTTTGTAAACGTTCTTATAAATCAAGGAAATTTGTAAAAAAAAAAAAAGAAAAAGTTTTCTTGAAAATCTTTTACAACTTTTCTTTCTTGTAAATGTTAACCCCTGGTTTCACAGACAACCTTACTTAAGGTTGACAAATTTGCAGACTTAAGCCTAGTCTTACACTAAAATATAAATCTGAGCTGTTTCAACAAAGAAACTTGCTGTGACTGCTCTTAAAACAGGATAATGACTTTATTCAACAATTTGGCACCATAGTCTCTATAATGTGTGCTTTTCTTAAATGTAAGAGACAAATATATAAATCAACATTATTCAGGAAAACACATTACATTTAGAGCAAATCTGACTTTGTATAGGCAGAGTCCTACAGTCCAGAGGTTCAAACTAATAGTGCCTGACACAGCTCATCGAGGTTTGTTAGAGGAGCGTCTCGCTGCAGACTGCAACATCCAAGGGGCGTCGATGGATACAGTTCCAACCACTCCCTCCTTAATAGACCTAATAGAGGGTTCATCACACTTGACCCTGGAATGCCGGTGTCCTGCAAAGTTTAGCACCAACTTGCCAACGCACCTGCCTGGAACTTTCAAGGAGATTTCGATGAACTTGTTCCAGGTGTGTTTGATTATGTTTGGAGCTAAACTCTGCAGGGACACCGGCCCTCCAGGACTGAACCTGGTGACCCCTGCCCTTAACCTACCATTCTCCACCTCCTAGATGTGGATCCAACAACGTCCCCTGGATCTTGTGGTATGCAGTGAGCCCTACTTGCATATAATACCAAATTTAACAAAATAATTACAAAAATTAATTTGCGAAGCCCTGGTTGAAGACAGATACAAAAGCCATGTCTTTAAAATCAACCCGATGCATTTCTGAAGAGCGACCAGCAGATGGAGACAGTGATGTTCTGATAGGCAGACGTGTTTTAGGTGTCTTGTGGCTTCCCAAACCTGACCTGGGGCCTGTTCCATAAAACAAGTTTGCCAAACAAGCCAGGTTTATGGCAGATAGTCTGACTTACTTTAATACAAATTAACTGGCAATAAGTCAGACTAACTGAAATAAGCCTGGCTTATACTCTAAGGTTTACGAAATAAGCCAGGTTTATGGCAGATAGTCTGACTAATTTCAAACCAAATGAACTGGCAATAAGTCAGACTAATTGAAATAAGCCTGGCTTATTTGGTAAACTTGTTTTATGGAACAGGCCCCTGGTTTGAGAAGCACTGGGCTAGATCCTAAAAATGCTAAACAAACAAAAAACCACAAAAAAAAATTATCACATGGTGCAAATATTGTTATTGCTATGAATATATTCTATATTCATGTGATTTAGTACTACGAATAGTTAAGTAAATGCCTATTGTGGTAAACGGGAGATTTGATCACTGATGTGGCAATTTCTGTACCAATGTTTTCTCTGCTGCTCACATAGTTCACATTTAAACTAGCTCTGCATTCTTTCAGAATATTAAACATTTTGCAGTTAGATTTTATTGAAAATATATAAAACTGTACTTTTGAAGGTCTGGGTGTATCAACTTTTTTCCTCATGTGACATAATTTCCCAAAGATTTTTAAAAAACAGGCTAAGAACATAAGCAAATTTGGCATATTTTTAATCATAAACCTCTAAACTGCTACTGGTATAAATTCTAGATTGACCGCACTCTACAGTTAGTTTTTAAACCGTTTTGGCATTGGCTACTAGATGAAATTATGATTTTAATAGGTATATTTATAAGCCTCTGTTGGCTGCAGAGATTTTTCTTGTAACAGAAATGACAATATACAGTATTTAGCCTACATAACATAGTATGATTTAAAAGGCATAATAAATTAATTTATTTCATATACCTTTGTGTAACCTACATTTAGTGGTGGACAAAGTACAGAAATCAAGTACTTGAGTAAAAGTTCAGATACGTATAGTAAAAAAATTCTCCAGTAAATATTTGCTAGGGTGAAAGTGCAAAATTATTCGCTTTTGAAAATAAAGAGATGAGAATAAGGCCTAAAGTTCGGAAGAAGATTTTAAGGTAAATATAATTATATTTTTATAATGATTTTTTTTTTTCTTCTCAATGCTTCTCTCTGGTGTAAACCGGCTCGAATCGTTTGGTGCAATTTGCGAATCGATTTAACAGATTAATTTAAAATAATTAGTTTGTTATGAATCAGCGCTTCTACATCTCGGAGCACGTGATTTAATATAAGGAATAACGATATGTTTTATCAAAATAAAACTACTCCAGTAAAGTACAGAAACAAAGTAAAACTACCACTCTGTATTGTACTATAGGTGGGAACTATTTAGTCGTGGCGGCAGAGCTCTCAGTCGGATATATTTGTGTGCAGCACCTGCTACTTTTGCCGTGATTATTGTTTTTGCTGGCGCTTGTCAAAATGAAGAGCAGAAGTAAATGGATTCGTTCTGTTGTTCTGTTTATCTGACATAACATCGCTACAGATGAGCCATGGCCATATAGATAGGCCGTTATTTTATGAATCTGTAATATTTATGGATGTCTGCAGTTATTGTCTCAAAGCGAGATATGTAAAGTTCACGTGACCGTTTTTCACTGTGAAAGGTCGCAATGGATCGAGCGGTAAACTCTGACCCTGTCAATAGAGACGACACTGGTAGGATGGCTGTTGACATTCTTTTATTACAAAATATCATGATATATACGATTTATCTAGAGAAGTATATGTGTCTTCAGGTCGTCAGGGCTGGAGGAATTGGATTGGATTTTGGTAAGTGAATCCTTTGTTAACTTTTTCTAAGATAAGTGATACGCAACATGTCAAATAATCGTCTTTATCTCGCTCTAGGTTACTGGGCCTGTGCAATAACTTCGCATATGTGGTGATGCTGAGTGCTGCACATGACATCTTACAAAAACAGGAGTCTCAAAACTCAACGACACCTGTAAGACATTTCTGGGCTTGGCTGTAAATTAAATTGTAATTAAAATATTCATGAAGATCGTATAACGGCAGTTCGATGTAACTGAGGTCCCTTGTGTTTACTTGAAGTACACTTACATGGCTGTTTATTGAACGTAAATGCTTGACAGTACATTAACAAGTACATTCTTAAAGGTAATAATGTAGAACGTAATAATAGAATTACTAAAAAGACGCATGCCATATGATTGTAAATTACACTGTGTCATTTAATTAACTTCTTTAAATTTCAAAGTATATTATTTCCATGTGTGCTGTTTTTAAGAGTTTGCTAAAGTATACTTCTTTTTTGCGAAATATGACTACTCTTTGTTTCTCGTTGTTCGTCCACTAGACTCCAGCTCCACATGGGTCTAACATAGAGATCAGCAGCAACAGCAGCCGCTATGACTGCAATCCCGTGTCCACTGCTGTAAGTCTGTCTGTGTGTCCCGGCTTTCTTTTTGGTTGCACCTGTACAGACTTGTTCCTCATATTCAGTTCAAGTTTCAGTATTTGTTAAGGGAGTGACACCTTGTTTCCTTTCTGTTTCTAGGCTGTGCTGTTGGCTGATATCTTACCCACCCTCCTAATCAAATTTACAGCGCCTTTCTACATACACAAAGTGCCTTATGGGTAAAGTTGGCGAGAACTTAACTTTATTTGAGATATAATTGCAAACATCCATCTGCATCTTTACACAGATTTGGTTGTTTAGATGTTAAAATTAGGTAATACTGTGATGAATTGGCGAATCAGTGTCAAAGGGACAAAGTCTCATTCTGTTTGTTGCCTTTTACAGTGTGAAACACAACAGAATAGCCATTCCTTTATTATTAATTATGTGTTAATTGATAATACTTATGCTTTCTTTTTGCTTTTATAATGAACAGATTCCGTGTTTTGGTGTGCTTCTTTACGGCAGTGGTCAGCTTCCTGATGGTGTCGTTCTCTTCAACTATACTGATGAGCCTATTCGGTAATGAGCGTGTGTGTGCATTCCTCTTTTGAGCTGGATTAATGAGATTTGATGAATGTTGTAACGATGTTGTCTTTGGATTTGTCCTCAGGTGTCGTCTTTGCCAGTATTAGTTCAGGATTGGGGGAGCTTTCCTTTCTCTCCCTCTCTGTGTTTTTCAGCAGGTAAAGCCTTCTAGAAATCTCTTGAAGATGCATCGTACCAGCACAGCATGCAGTGTTTATGAACACATTATATGAAAGACGTTATTGTTTGCATGTAGGCGTGGTATCTGTGGTAATTACAGAAGTTATTTTGCATTCATGATCCAGATTGATCAAAAAACCCACAAACAAACTTCAGTCTTACTGAAATATGAGATATAATAAAGTTTAAAATGAGGGATTGAATATGTTCCAAATGAAGATTTTTAAATTAAAAGATGTTCTGATTAACTTTCTGTTCACAAAAAAAAAATCTGCATATCAGAAAGATTTCTGAAGGATCACGTGACACTGAAGATACAGGTTTACTATCACAGGAATAAATTACATTTTAGAAATATATATATAAAGAAACATTTATGTTCTAAATTAGAATAATCTAATGTGACAAATGCAAAATAATCTAATATTGTACATATTTTACTATATATTTCCATCAAATAAATGCAGACTTTATGAGAATGAGAGACTTCTTTCAAAAACATTTAAAAAGCTGTATCAAGTTTCTTTTTACTTGCTGTTGTTCCTCAATACTTTGTGTCTTTGTTTCTGTTTGTGTAAGGGATGTGTTAAGTGGCTGGGGGTCCGGCACGGGGGCAGCAGGAGTAGCCGGAGCCCTCCTCTACTCTGCATTTACACAGGCTGGTCTGACCCCACAAGTTACGTTATGGATCATGCTGGTGGTGCCTGTTGTTTTGGCTCTCAGGTCAGCAGGACTTTCTCAGCTCTCCGTGGTTGTACCTGTTAAGAAGATTCACTACAGTGCATAAACATATCTTTTCCTCTTATGATTTCTTCCAGCTATTTTTTTCTGCTGGTGTTCCCATCCTCATTTCCACAGTGGAGGCGTGATGAGGACGGTCGCAGTACTTCGCGAGAGGTGAACTCCCAGGAGAGACGTCCTTTAATCGAGGAAGAGAGCGATACGGATGAGGATACTGAGAGAACCTGGGAAGAGCAAGGTGTGTGCAGCGAGGAAGCTTGCGTTGTGGCAGCTTTGATGTTTATAATAATTAATCCGGATGACTGTACTGGCCATGCTTTCTTCCTTCTGACAGAAGACGAGCACATCAGACCCCTGACCTTCACTGACAAAATGCACATCTCAAAGGTTAGACCTACTTTGTTTGGTGTTTCTTGTCTGCTTAATATTTCAATAAACATTTAATGGAATTTAAACACGCACCAAGCTATTTTTGACAATCATTATTGTCATTATCATATCTGTATGAATACAGTGCAATGTTTTCATTATGATGCTATTTTAGTATTACATTATTTATTCTCTAAAAATTGCCATAATGGTAGTGCAATTGTATAAAGTAGCCGAGAAAATGTGTAATATTCAGTTAGTCATGTGATATTAGTTTTTTTAAATACCTGTTTTCTAGTGGCCTGGGCCCGCCCATACTTCCTGTGACGCTACGTTCTATTTCGCGAGCAAAGTTAGTCTGGCCAAGCTGCTGTTTTAGAGCATCCCAAAAAAGTGGGAACCAATGAGAAACGAGGTTCCCGGCACGACGGTGAGGCGGGTGTAACTCGATGATGCAGCAGTTCTGCGGCGTTCAAACATGGCGAGCAGCAACGATCGTTCGACTCTGCTTTGAGAAATCTTCGTGACAGGTTTTCTTTGAAAACGGAGCAGAAGTAATTAAAGTAAGACATTTTCCTACTGCTTAAATGAAGCTAGCTACAATTGGTTACGGTGGCTTCAGGTTCCGTCGCTACGCATACGTCATCGGAATCAGTGATCTGATTGGTTGTAGATTCGTCCAGTAGTATACAGAGGCATCTGATGGACGCAGGTTAAGCCCGCCTCCCAGAAGGCGGTTAGTAAGGCAGCTTGGCCAGACTAAGCTCCTATGAGCGTTACAGTCGCGGAAGCCAGGCTAGTTTTCTAGGCCACTGAACAGCAGAAATGCTTAGTGCTCATTTAAAGCGTGAGAATAACTTGTGTGTGTCATGTGGCATAGCACTGTATGTGTGTTTTGTTTGCTGCAGTCGGAAAATGCACTTCCTCTTTGGGTCTTTCAGTGTGTTCCTACCCATGTGATCTCTTTCAGGGCCTGCTGAAGTTTATCATTCCTCTTGGTGTGGTTTACTTTGCCGAGTATTTTATTAACCAGGGACTGGTGAGTCTTTTCCGCCACAGTATTAGTTAAAATCATTTATGAGTGAGAAAGCAATCTGCCATCACAGACTATCAATATCTTTCCATCCATCTCTGCATATTCAGTTGGAGCTGCTCTACTTCCCTGACTCCCATATGTCACATGGAGAACAGTATCGCTGGTAAGATGCATCACATCCTGACCTTATGTGTTGGAATTACACTACCTTGAAAAATGTTGTGTTCAGAAAGACTTTTAAGTCTTTAATGCTCACCAAAGCTTGTAGCTGTGTATATTTTTCAAAGGGTTCTACTCAATCAAACATCCATCTGAAGATTGAAGGAGGTTTAAGAACTGACAAGTCTCTCTATTTATTAATTTTTAAACCTTTATAAATAGACTGTTTTAGTGACTATCGACTTTCATTATATGGACAAAAACCTAAAACAGGTATTCAAATCTTTAAGGTTTTATAATGTCTATTAGGATTAAATCTGATTAGACTAAGAAAATGATGACAGATTTTTATTTTTATTTTTCATCCCAAATAGTAAAAATTCTGTCTTGAGATTCTTTACCTCAACAATATGTGTTGTGCTCCATTATCTCTCCTCTGCAGGTATCAGACACTTTACCAGATTGGTGTGTTTGCTTCCCGCACGTCTCTCGTCTGCTTTAAGATCAGGAGAATTTTCCTAATGTCTCTCTTACAGGTGAGATCTTAGACTGAATCACAAGACAGTAGACAAACCAATACAAGCGGATGAAACTGTCAATGTCACGCACCAGTAAAGGACTCTTTGTGACCCGGATGCCTCTTTCTCTCTCAGTGTTTGAATGCTGTTCTGTTGGGTTTCGCTGTATACTACCAGTTCTTGCCAAACCCATGGGTGGTTTTTATTATTGTCCTCTACGAGGGTCTGTTGGGAGGAGCAGCCTACGTAAATACCTTCTTTTTCATCCGCGAGGAGGTGCGTGAACCACATTCAAGCCATTTGTGCTGATTTGATTTCAGTGGTCTCTAATGCGTGCTCTGATGCTGTGTTTTTTGACAGACCGCTCAGCACAAGAGAGAGTTTGCCATGGCTGCAGCGAGCGTCGGAGACAGTCTGGGAATCGCTCTTTCCGCAGCTGCATCTCTCCCAGTTCACCATTATTTCTGCTCTTTATGAGCTAATGAGAACCTGCGTGTGTTTTCAAAATATTTAATACCTTCCATTTGGACTAATATGTTCTGATTTAGACGAATAATGGTTTAATTGATCGGACTGACACTTGACCTACTGACCCCCCTCTAACAAAATGTTTATTAATCCAAAACAAGATAAGATAAGATTTAGATAAATGTATCAGTTTTATCTACTTTGTAAGTAAAAATCCTGGAATCATGAGTGTAATGCTTCCTGAAATGATTCTGGTTCAGTATTAAAATATTTTTCTTTTTAAAACACGTTTCTTGTGTGTGGCTTTTCATGAGCCCTATTGTAAAATCACCTACTAGCCCCTGAAACGTTGCTGCGTACATTTACAAAGCAGTTTCGGTTATCTTTTTGTGGCTAGTGGAAACAGTTGCAACCCTTGGCTTTGCAAGTGAACTTATCTAGCAAACAGACAGCACAAGTGTGTCACTTTATTGAGATTCAGTATATCTATATTCAAAGTTGGATTCTTTGAATTCTCCAGATAGAGGCACCTTTTTAATATGTTGCACAGGCAGCAGAGTGCAAAATGTTTCAATTTAACTTCATGTGGCACTAGATGGTAGTACAGAGTTGTCTGTAAAAAGCAGGAGTGAGGGAGTTCAAATGTAATGTAGGAGCTAGCCTTTAGGTGTTGGTGTGTGCCTTACTCATTCGAATCATGTGGCATGTACCCTTAACTTTGATTTATTGCATCTGCAAAACGGCTCAATTTTTTTCCACAGGGAATAATATAAAGGAAATACAAAAGTAAGTTCGTTGAGCAAATAAATGAACCCACTGAAGTGATTATGATTCCTAACACGCCTTTTTAAAAAGCGCACTTTATAATAATGTCTAATTACAAGTTTTACTGTAAAGTGCATTATAAATTATTCTCGAAGCGCTAGTACGCTTATTTTGATGTGACTAACATACCAAAGTGCATGTAAATTGAACCGGGTTTCAACTTTAACTGTAATGCGTTATTCGACAATTAAATATATTTTAAATATAGTAAATTTAAAAATATGTAATTAACGTTACAACGTGAGAAAGATCCTGCGGGAATTTTAACCAGATCTCTATCATGATACTACACAAATCTCGAAAGAACTGCATTTTTAGATTTAAACTTAATACTTTTTTACATCAAATTGCAACAAACATACAGTTAATGCATTTGGTTCTTACTTAACTTATTTTACAGAAACATATTATTTCTGTTACTCTTCAAGAGCATGCTAAATTGTGCTTTTTCCAAAAAGGCTGGGCTTTTATTTTGAAAAGCTGTGCGCCTGGCGGCCATCTTGGGTATTTCTCGGAGGTAGCAAAGTTCACAGTTGCAAGTGATACAGTAAACCACGCGAAGGGATCGATTAAAAGATCAAACTGGTGAGATTTGGCAATGCATATTTTAATTTTTATTTTTTTGTTTACGAAATGTAACCCACAAAAGTCTTACGCTTAAGATAAATGTAGCTGGATAATTTTTATTTTCAATGGCATATATGTGTATTAAGCTTAGCAGCAATACCAATGTAATGGGTGAACTTGTTTATTTATTTATTTTTTTAAGCATGTGTTTTTGCTTACATTTGTCCATTCACGTGACAATTTGCCCCCAGTCATGTTCTCCGTGAGTCCTCAATGTGCCGTGGATCTCGTGTTATTAATTGATTCCGTGTTGGTCATGACAGCCTGGTAAAGTGCACCAGTCACGAATCGTGATTCACGATCGCGCAGACTCAGAAGTCACTTGAATGCTGTTGCTGTTGTGTGTCAGCAGTTACTCATCATGTCTGTCCGCGCTCGAGCACATTTCTCACCGAGTCTTGGTTGGCTCGTGTGTGTGTGTGTAAACGTGCCATCTTCCCTTTGTTCTTGCAGGATGTGTCTGGTCTTAAACTAACAGTTTGTCTGTGGTCCTGTTAATAGGAAGGGCTCAGCAGTGCCTGGGTGCCCAGGGAGCCACTGCCTGAGTCCCTAGAGGTAGAGACCAAACCGCAGGACATGAGTGCCGCCAAAGGAGGCCTGGTCATCTTTACGGCCAACTCCAACCCCTCCAGCAGAGAGCTGGGGAGGAGGATAGCCGAGTAAGTTGCCACTGGAGCTCCAGTATAACATGCCAGTTATATTGGGTAGTTAGGAGAGAGTGGAAAGACATTCATTCTCCAATTGAGCAAATCTGAGCTAGAACAACTGTATTCTTTTGAGTTATAGGTAACAACAAATCAAGTAAGTGCAAGTACACCACCATTCAAATCAAGTACACTGCCGCTTCAAATCATGACGTTTTTAACAGACTTTACTTTACTTTACTTTCTGTCATGTAAATTGCTGTGTTTTTAAGGCTGACGTGACATAAAAGAACAAAAATAAATAAATAAATGTTAGATTGTTTTTCAATTTAAAAACCACAATAGTAACAATTTAATTATTTGTTAGCATAACTAGTTTTTTGTTCTTTATGTTTTCAAAATGTCTTTTATAACCTTTTGTTAATTGTATACCTTGTATAACTTATTCAGAGATCGTTATTAAATAAAACATAGTTTAAAAAAATACTTAATAATAATTAATAAATATTTTTGTGGTGAAATAGGATATTTGCATCTTGTGATATGAATGTGAAATACTTCAGATTTCTGTTGTTATATTGCATCATATACCCTTGAACTTATGCTCTTGTGCAGGCGGTTGGGTGTGGAGCTTGGGAAAGTGCAGGTCTATCAAGAAGCTAACAGAGGTGAAGGCCTGCTTTTGTCTCAATTTTCCATTAAATATCTGCATATCTTTTAATCTTCACTAGCAGCCATGTTGTTGTTCATTCTTTGCGTGCCATGCTGGAGAGAGTAGACAAAACAGATCAGCGATCTGAGCTACTGTTCGGTAATTAAACTGACATTCTTTGTTTTGGGTCAGGCTTGTGTGTTCTGAAATGGAGAAACGCTTGCGCTCCCAGGTGCAGACGCTGTAGTGGAATGCCAGGCACCCAATCTTTTAAATAGCCAGTCTGTTTTGTTTAGGTTTAATGTTTAACGTGGGCCGAACAAAAAATGAACGTAACATTTATTTTCCCGCAGAAACACGGGTCCAAATCGAAGAGTCTGTGCGCGGCAAAGATGTTTTCATCATCCAAACTGTCTCCAAGTAAGAAGTCTTAAAGAGATACTCTCTATTAAAAAGGATTTTGTTGTTGTTGTTGTTGTTTTGTTTACTTCTTACACCGTCTTTCTTTGTGTAAACATGTGGGTGGTGTTCTGCATATTTTCCCACACTGTAATGTAGGTCTGTGGGGGTGTGTTTAGAAAGGCATTTTAAGAATGCGTGGTTGTGTCTTAAGTTTTATAAAGAATATCTCCTTGGGTTTGCAACTTTACGGATCTAATATATGCGCAAACAGCTTGTAACAAAGAAAAACTTGAAATCACGAGACCCCTTTAGCACATTAAAAACACAAAGACAACTCGACGCTAAGCCATACATCCATGGGACAGCAGAAAGCAATAACTTATAGTTAAAAGTTTCAAATGTTAGTACTTTCTTACGATCAATATAATTGATCGCTTTGTCTGGTCTGTTAAGCATCACATTTGGCCGTCCCATTGACTTGCGTTATATGGGATCATATAGATACTAGGGTTGGGCGATGTCTGGCATCGTATGATGTCTAGTGTAAAACACCGGGATGGACGATGGCATCGTCGTCGTAGGCGGTGTTTGAAAGTAGAGATGGGGAGACTCTCACTAGCCCTAGTGTCGGAATCGACTCCAGGTCAGGAATCGACTCCAAGTGTCGAGTGTTTTTTTAAGTTCAACACAGCAACAGTTTATTATAACGAAAAGATTATAATGATTTTATTTTATCATATTGCACACTTAAATATGATTTGAAGAAGCTGAGATGTGAACAGGAGGGGGATTTATAAG
>JAUCMU010000063.1:11460780-11471874 GCA_032275025.1 Enteromius treurensis
ACGGAGAGGCGGGGTTTAGACAGACTGAGTCTTTGAACTGCTTCACACGAGTCGTTTACGAATCATTTAGAAATGGGGTAAAATTAAATCTATTTTAGGAGAAAACTAAAGTGTTTTTTGACCTTGCATACATGTGAACCTGTTTTAAGACACTCATAAAACAATATTAGCAACCTTTAAAATGGCATAATAGGGGCACTTTAACCCGACGTTTGGGTTTGACCATATTTGACACATACTTGGGTTGAAACAATCCAGCATTTGGTAAACAAGTGGTTTCCTGCACAAAGATAAAACTTACACTAAAATACACCGCTATTTAAAAGTATAAAATGGGTTACATTTATTGTTTTTAAAAAAGGTCTTGTATGCTCACTGAAGCTTTATTTATTTGATCAAGCAGTAAACACTGTGACTGTAATATTGTGAAATGTTTAATTTAAAATAATGTTTCTATTTTAAGATTCAATATTTACATTTTAAAATGTTATATGTGATGTTTTTTTGTTTTTTTGTAAGCCTTGTACATTTTGGGATTTTGTTTTGTCTTCTATCTACAGAAGTCTATGGAATGCAAAAACTTTGAATGCAGATACAACCTTATATTCCAAGGCAGTGATTTATTTCTGTGATAGCAAAACTGATTTTTAGCATCTATTACTCCAGTCATCAGTGTCACATGGTACTTCAGAAATCATTTGAATACACATTTTGAAGCATTATAAGTATACCATCATTTTATTTTAATAAATCTTTACCCAATATATACTTACAAAAAAAAAAAAAAAACTCTTGACCTTGATTAGTGCACATCTAATCATTTCTAGTCTCTAGTTATAAAATATATTGCAGAATGATTTATTTATATGTACTTTTCTTTTTCAGGATTGTAAGAATTTACTATACAATCCTTTCTAAATTCATGTTTTAATCAATGCGGGCTCCATGCTTAAGTTGCCAACGATTCTGTTAAGCAATCACGCATATTCTTAAGTAGTCTTTAAAACTTGTAAAAACACTTAATCAGGGTATTTTCAGCATGTCAGTGAATAAGGAACCCAAAAAAGGGGAAGCTGCCATGGCCAGACATTTGTCATATCTGAAAATCCCAGGATCTTCTTTAAAATGGTGGCTTACAATCTCAAAGAAAAAACAGGAACATAAGTACTGTGGAAAATCAAATAATCTGAGCATCTAAGGTTTCTTAGGGTCTTAACCCAGTTCAAATCTGGATGGCACTGAACATTAAAGCCCAACGTCATCAAAGATTGCTTATTTTGCTCTATTACCTTGATTTGACATTTCATAGCTTTTATGGACATTGCAATAAAATGCCAAAGTTTCATAGATATCCTAGATCACACATGTGTCAGCGATTAGTGATCTGTATTCAAAGACAGCACTCTCTCAAGGAATGCATGCAGGGCTGCGTCACACATTAGCCCCGGACCTGCAGGCCAGCTGCCAATGTGCTGTCATTCAATCTCACAATAACCCAAACCAGCGCTTCCACACCTGAGGCCAGCCCTCGCTCGAGACCCCAGCGCTGATTATCCCAGCCAGCTCCTTCCCAGGATCCCAGTGAGCTTGTGCTCCAACATCCAAACCAAACCCAGCCATCGAGGAGTGGATGGTAACGAGCCAGTTAGAATAATAATGTGATTCCAGCGCACTTGATGAATTTTTAAATGAAATCTCTGCTCCGACGTAATAGCTTTCTGATGCTCTCATTTTCAGACAACTTCATTTCTGTCAATTTTCTTAAGCAGCAGAGGATATTGGCATCCTTTGCAAAGTAGGTCAGATTGGGTTTGATGGACACTACAGTTCTTCCTCATCATTCAATTTCTAGTGATGCTTTTATGAGGCGTGCAGCAAACAACAAATTACAGTGACCCCGACAACAGTGCTTACAGGAGACTTGGTTAGGAAGGCTGGGATGTGTCTTACCTCACAGACATGGAGAATTCTCCAGGTGCGCTCTCGCTCTCTCTAACTAAAAAGCTTCCACACTCCTGCTGGCGCAGTCGATTTTCTGCCACATGTCTGGAGATACGGCCCGCAAACCATCTGTGGGCGAGATAGAGGCACAGCAGCGCTATAAGACAAGCCACAAACAGCTAGAAAGGTTGGTGTAACTTAAATAGCATGGCTTGTATGTTTTTATACACTTTATTACTATGTGGAAAAACTGCTAGCAAACTAGAGGAAATTTCAGTTTAGGACAAGTTGCTCTTTAATAGCTCAGCAGGCACTGGTGTTATCTTACGCTCAACGGTTTTATTTGATCATTTCAGATGTTCATGTGGAGTCAAAGCTGCATTTTCTCCATCATTACTCCAGTCGTCACATATAATCACATGATGCTTCAGAAATCATTTTGGTTTTTTACCTTTATTTATACAGCGCTTTATACAATACAGATTGTGTCAAAGCAGTTATACGGTGTCAAATAGGAAAACTATTTGTTAATACAGCAGGAGGACAATAACAAATAGTCATTATTTCCAGTTAAAGTCAATCTGTCAATGATTCAAGGATGTCATCATCCAGTTCAGCTCTCTTTAAATAGTGTATGTGCAATCTGTCAAGTGTCACCAACTAAGCCAGCCAAAGGTGATGGTGACAGGGAACCAAAACACCATCGGTGACAGAAATGGAGACCAAAAAAAACAGCCTCTGGAGGAACCAGTCTCGGTTCAGCTGTTATCAATTATCCTGATGTTCAGTTATTCTTAAAAACAATGTTTGCTTCTTAATATTTTTGAGAAAGTAACTGTCCAAAAGATAGAAAGTTCAAAAAACAGCACATATTTGAAACATAAATCTTTTGTAATTTATTAAATGGTTTTTTTTTAACCTAATTTAATGTCAATTTAATGCTTCCTTGTTAAATTAAAGTAGACTAATAATATCTTAATCAATTATTCAATCTTAGTGAATGGTTGTTTATCCTGGTATCCACAAAAACAGTTTTTAATGTCAATAATAATATATATATATATATATATGTGTGTGTGTATACTGTGTATGCATGTTTACATTGTATACTGCAACAAACTATACCAGATCAAAGCATTTTGTGAAAAATACTCTGCATATTAATGACATATTTTACATATGACAACACACACATTTTGGAGTCAAATTTGAGATTTGCATCTGAGAAGCAGAAAAGATTTTTCTCACGTCTCTTTTTTCCCACAACCATTCTGATCTAGCGAATCTAAGCAACACAAGTCAAATCAATGCTCTCCAAGGTTTACAGATAATAAAATCGTACATACGCATGCGGCCTTAGGCTGATGTAGTTTTTAGGTACATAGCCCTTCCTGTTCACCAACTCTGCTGTGTACCAGTTAGGATCATCTTCCATATTCGTGATCTAGCGGACGAAAAGAAAGTAAGCAAAACATATCTTTCAGCAAGCAATGCATAAACCAACACAAAACTTCTCTTGCCTTGAGCACATCTCCCTTCTGAAAGCTAAGCTCGTCGTTTTCTGTGGCACAAAAGTTGTAAAGAGCTACTGCTTCCATCCTGAGCTGGAGGTGAAGCCAGATCCCAGAAGATCAATGTGGGTAGACGTCCCACCACAGCAACAGAATGCAGAAGAGAGAAAAGGATGAGCCCAGGGAGCATCCACGTTGAAACAGCCCGTCCAGAGACACGCTCGCTGTCAAACACCGCACCGAGATAAATGAACCGAAAGAACAAGCATGAGAATGTGTGTGGGTCTAAAAGAGAGAGACAGAGAGAGAAGCTTGTGGGAGGGAGGCAGGGGTGGCAGTTCCTGTCTCAGTGTGCTTTAATAGAAGGAAATACAGCTATGTGAGAAACAGGAAAGTTGAAAAAATGATGGGAGGACAGCGAAAAGAATGGCCTCTCGAAAACTTCCCGTCATCAGAGAGCAGGACCTGCGTATTGCAAGTGAAGAATAACATGTACGTGTTTGCCTGACTGCTGCTTTCCGAGCCGATCTGTTGCTGAGCAAGTGTTTCAGCTTCTCCTCAGATGTTACGGGAAATAGGTGGAGATGAATCAGATCAGCTGAGGAGTTCATCTGGAGGAGAATTCATGATTTAAAAATATGTTTTTTTTTCGAGATGAGCAAACGTCCCCAGAGCTGCGTGACTCACTGAACACCTCACAATCAGTGTTTCTCCTTTGGTGGTGCTGTTTAGCTCTGAAATGCTCACCGACGTCCCATTTTTGGCTAGATATTTAACAACGAATACTCATATTATTTAATGAGTAGAATGTATTTGTTTGCACATTTATGTTTTTTAAAATGACTCCTCTAGCTTTTATATGTTTCCATCTGTTAAAAAGGCCATTTCTTATTTCAAATCAATTAACATATTTATATTTAGCAAGAAAGGCGATAGCAAGCTGTCAATCAGCAGATGCTTTCACAAACTGATTTACTAATAAATAAGCCGCTAGGGGTTACAAACGTTCTCTCACATCTAAATTATCATTAACATTTATTTTCATTGTCTAAACAGTTATCTGTATTTCACATGTTTTAGCCATTCTTGCTCTCATTTTAGAGTTAAAATACACTATTTTACTGTTAGATGTCACACTCGAGACTCAAATTCAAAGAGTCTGTCTTGGCATCGCCTATGCAAGAGGAGTGTAATGGGACTCATTACGCACACAGGCAGTCATAATTGCTGTTTGAGCTGATGTTATGAGCACTCCCCAAGGCAGAGAGGAGCTGTTTACCAATGCCCTTTCAGAACATTTGAAGTTTAGCCATGTAGAAAGAAAGTTGCTTCATGAATGATCACTTACATGGGATAAATCTACCGTATGTGTACAGACATTCTAGTTAAGATATCAGCGGCACTCAGCACAACATTTTCCATGACTTAAACTGTTACTTCAACTTGGAAACATTTTGCACCACAAAAGACAATCTGCGAATGTCACTTGCACACACATGTAGGACTGCACATGAGAGTCTGTGTGTGTTTGTGTGCCTAGGAAACATACTAGACAATATTAACATTACACTGGGCAGAAAAAGGGCTTCCTGAACATGAAACAAGGAAACCACAAAACAGAGGGGTGTCTTGATGACAGAAAAATATAGATTCACTGCAAGCATATCATACTTGCTAGTATGACCCTATGGCCTATGATTAATAACTACACAATTCACATTCTCATTTGGAAAGAAGTTATGCATGCTAAATATATATATATATATATATATATATATATATACATACACACAACACAACCAATTATGTAATTGATGACATTTTTTTATTGTTGTGTGTATCATCCTTTAAGGATGAATAAATATTTAATACTCATATGTCTTACATATCTATAGCTATGTTACATTTAGCCAATATTTTGATCCGCATTTAAATACAAGTATTCATGTTAAACTGTACATCTGAGCTTCCTTGCTCATTATTATTCAGACCTTGAGGATAGTACCATCATATAATGAAAGTTACACCGACTTGACAAAAGAAACAAGAGGAATGCCATTTTGTGTATAAAAGTCACGTGAAGGAAATTATGCAGATTGGGAAACCTTTCATCATTGCTAAATGGAAACTACTGTTTTGCTCTTCACTGTGGGATGTCACATGCAGACTGTATGCAGAAATAAATGCATGCATCATGAAAGGGACCACGCAGCTTCACCGCATGGCTCTTTTAAGGTCAAAGACGGGGTTTGAACATGTTTAGAGGAGAACAACATGATTGTTTACCACATATTGTAATTAAAGAGAAGACAATACTGAGACAAGATAACTTGGAGTAAAACTGATCATCTGAATGATTGTACAAACATTTAGCAGTAGTTTCACTTCACTTTCCTCACAGTCACAGAGGATTTATCATCACACACGTCTTTTTTAGCAACATTACAGGGAAAATCTGCACCATGCTGCCCCTTACTGGTCAACTCGTGTCAATACTACTAAATCTAGTCTAGCACAAGTCTGTTTAAAAATTCTTCTTTAATTTGTTGAACTGTGCCCAGTGGTTTTATTTTTTAAAGTTTGGCGATGTCTTCATTTAAACCATTTGACATTAGTTATATTTATTATTTTTTATTTATTCACTCACTTACTGTTATTTCTTTCACCAAAAGAACAGTTTAAAATATATTGCCCACACACACATATATATATATATATTAATGATAATAACTTCCACATCATCTGTCTGTTTTGTGTTTTTAATCTTAAAAACATAGCAATCATAACCATTTTATTTTTTCTAAAATACCACTACAGTGTACTATAAAAACTGTGGTAACACGGTAGTTGCCATTACTGTAATGCAATGCAAAGCAATGTAATGCAATAAAAAAGATTAGAATAAAAATCAAACAAATCTGATCACCCTAAAATAAGATTCTGGTATCCTAATGCATTATTGCTTATTTAAATTACTAACCACAACCGTGGTGCTTTGGTGGAAATTATTACAGAGGGGAATGTAATTGTGTAATTAGTTTTACATCTTGTTTTGAGACAGAGCTATTTTAAACACGACGAGAACGTAAAGTTTATTTCCTGAAAACGTTCCGTCTCGGGGTCACAGTCAGATGTCTCCAATATAAGCCCACTTGGGGGCCACATTCCGCCGATTGTACCGGTTTCGGTAATTCAAGAGCACGCTTCTTGCGCGAACTAAGACGGAAAGTGTACACTCATTTCAGTAGAACCCCGCTTAATGTGTGTCTTGGTCGACTTTCGAGACCGTAAAGAGTCTCGCAGCGGCGATATTTGGGAAATAAAAGAGTTTTAAGAATGAAGCCCAGTGAGTTTGGTCACACCCTTTGGCTTGTCTCGCCCCTTAGAGGAGGATGAATGTGCAGTCGGAGCGCCATGTTGAACGGTGTGGGTGGCACACACACAAGCCCAGCACACTAACACTAACGCTCAAATCAACACACACCTCGACCGTGTCGTAGAAAATAAAGTTTCTCTGTCTCCCGCACGAGTAGTTTGTACTTATGCCGGGTGTCACCCCCGGTCATCATCGGCACCGGAGGTTTGGTAAGTTACTGGTTTTGTTTCTAGTCGCTTCTCTCAGTGTGGCGATATCTCCACCGAGCACCACACACACATTTCGGTTTGAGCTTGAACCAATTCTGCTTGTTTTTGCTTAAACACTTCATTGAAAGTGAAAGTCTACGATAAAGCTCGATTTCCTTTGCGGTCTGAGAGGAATTAGAGCGGCATTTGATTAGATTAGCAAGTTAGTCGGAGCATAGCCACAGTTAGCTAGCCTAAACGGCTAATACTTCAACTCACTTTATAGCTTTTAAAGAGTCGGTGTCCCTAAAAATAAAACACAGAACCACCACCGTCTGGATACGCTGAGTCTGGCGACATTTTCAACACCGTTAGATAAGATAAAATAGTTTGGTTTTTAAAAAGTTCTCGTAGTTAACGAAACTTTCGTCGTGGGTCTAGCTTGCTAGTTAGCAATTAAACCTAGACGTAAACCTAGTCGTTAGCGTAGCTTCATACGTTTTTAAAAATATACAAACCGTCAAGCACAGGTTTGTTTTGTATGCTGCTCCCTGATGGCACATTTTATTAGTTTGGTTATGCTAAAGTTAGCTGGATAGCGTACGTTACTTTAATTCATTTGTAACCGGCCTTGTTTGGTTAAACTGCTGTTAACAAGCCTCGTTGGGATTATTTGTGTTTGTGTAACGGATGTGTAACTTATTTAAATGTTGTAAACTCATTGACTTCTGAACGTTAATCCATTCCGTAACGTTACACAACGGGTAAGCTACATGTTAGTGCCTTCTTTAAATATGTTACCACAACTTTCCATCGCTTCTTTCTTGAGATGTTGACCAAACACTTTCCGCTCTGTTTACATTTATGGTATTCATAGATTAGTTTGCCGAATGCTTATGTATGAGAGATTAGCGTGTAGTCACAAATCCGTCGCTTAAGTTTTGGTAAAGACGGATTTGTGGTTTGACGAGTTTGTTTTGTCTACACTGCAAAGATTGTGGACAGCATGACCGGAACTGTTTTCCCCCTTTAACTACAAGAGGTTTCTCTTCGATTCCTCGTCGGATCTCTTGCTGGACACACCCGTGATTGAGGGGAACTGCTGTCTGTTGTCTCTGTGATCAATTTCTGCAGCAAATGCATCATCTTTTAGTGTTTTGCTTCCTGTAATTAGACGAAGTCTCTAGAGGACTGCAAAGCAAGAGCCGATCATCTGCCATTATTAAGCCACCGAAGTGGAGTTGACCATTTGTCACGTATTTACTTGCTGAATTATTGCTGGAATATTGAATACATGAGAGATTCCTGTAGCATCATACGTAGGAAGCAGTTGATTTGTAAGTGGTCGAACCGGCTGGTTCACCTGCGAAGAGAAGCCCGTTTTCACAAGCTCTCACTTATACAACGTCTACCTTTTTCAGTTCACCCCGCAGGCCTGACTTCCGCGCCCCCCCCTCTGCCCTTTTAATTTTTTGTAGTGTTTTTAGCATGCAATATCTTATGGCTTGCTTTTTCCCCCCGCTGCTGGATTCGCTCTGCCACCACACACCCTTCCTTTGTCGCTTCCAAGGTGGATTCTCAAAGACGTGAGACGAGCTGGCACTTGCCATGCTTTTCTTTTGTTTGGATTGAGTCATATCAGGGTAACCTGTCCTTCACTTCAGCTGTGCAGAACTTGCTCTTGGTGTTTTTTTATACAGTGGGATTAGTATTCATTGCATGGGTGTCATGGATCGGCATGGCCTGCGCATGTCAAATGTTGGAGGAATAGGTCAAAGCAGTTGCTGTGTGCAGCAAGGTCACTCTTATTCTTGCATTTTTGCTGCCAATATTGTATGGCCTTTGTAGCGTGGGCTGATTTTGTTTTCGTGCCGGTATGCAGTTTCTGTTAGTGTTGTTTTTTGTTATCGTGAAATTAAAAAAAGTCTATCTCTTCTGGGAAAATGGGCCAAAAATGTAAAACACCCCTCACTGTGGTTGTTGTGACAATAAAGTTTGTTGCACCCAAACCACCTGTTTCAGTAGAAAATGTATAAACGCAGGTCAGTCAAACCATTTAAGGGGGTCTTCATTTTTTATTTGGTAATACATTTTCATATTATTTGCTTTCCTTTTGCTTGTAATATTCAGCAGTTCTCCAAATAAGTAATTTTATTTTTGGGTGCACTAAATTTATGCGATTCATGTAGAACACATTTATTTACCTTTTTCATTGTTTACTTATGCATTAATATTAGAACAATCCACATGAAAAAAAAAAAAACATAGGACACTTATTACTTTTTTTTTTTAAACACATTGTCACCTTCCAATCCACTTTCTGCATATTGTGTTTTGCAGTGTGAACATGCATTGTGAGTATTTATGCTTGCTTAATTTTTTCTTTTTGTCTTTAACAAAGGTAAAATTAGCTGACTACAAAATCTGCTGTATTCTCTTGCTGTTAAGTAGAAAAATATCGTTACCAAACATTGAAGGTGATTTCGAGTGGGTATTCAACAGTTCTCAGAATAAGGAAGTTCTGTAGTGATCTGGTGTTGATAAAACACTGCCAATTCTTCAAAATAGATTTATAGCAGCATTTTCACGTAGTGCAAGAGTAGCGTTATCTAAACTGCATTTCATTGAAGGACTAATCACTTGAGACTACTCTTTTTGGAGTCATTTACATCTCTTAAAGTGTCCTAGTATTACTTCAGCCGATCTCCTGGACAGGTTTCATGTCTTCTCGAAGCAGAAAACAGAGAGCCAGTGCTGCTGCTCACAGGACTTGCTATGCTCGGTCTCTGGCACTGCTTCAAGGCCGATCACTGAGACTCCTTGATATTGGCAGGACATTGCCAGACCTGTTCTTTTAGTATGGAGGAGGCCATCCTTACACAGACCCGGGCCTGTGTGCTGGCTTCCTGGGCCCCCGTCACAGTGAGAGCCACTGGAGCTTTGTTCCGGTAGTGATACAGTTGCCCCTCTCTTCCTCTGATGTGCTGGGCCTGAATTGGTCATTAAAGCAGCAGATGTTTCATTAGGCCACGGCTGTATTCATGTGTATGCGGGCTTGGGGGAGCGTCAGTGGGGGTTGCTCGGAAGGCAGCGCTCTATTGGCTCCTCCGTGGGAGAGCAGGAGTCACATTTCAGTAGCTTTTAATGAATTTATGGAATGGCTTGAGATGGTTTCTTGGCGATTGGAGCACAGCAGTGTGCTCAGGACAGGAAACTTATATTTAGTATGGCTTTGATGCAACATTTGTGCTGGATTCCGGATTGATCTTACTGTAGGGGTGGGTGATATACTGGTAGACACGATTAACTGGTAGAAATGTCTCAACCGACAGAGATTTTGGTCTATCGTTTTAATCGTGGTTGAGATCACGTGATGTTGCGCGTTACGTAACCCCGCAATACAAATTAACTTCGACAATGGAAGAAGCAGTGTTGGCAACTTACCGACTTTGTCGCTAGATTTAGTGACTTTTCAGACCCCCTTGGTGACATTTTTCCAAAAAAGCGACTAGTGACAAATCTAGAGACTTCTTGGACAAACTTCAGCAAGTCTCTGGTACTGCCGCGCAAGCTCTTGTTTTCCCAGTGCAGCAGCGGTGAATTCGCTTGCATGTGATGAAACCAACAACGAGGAGATTGTAAGGAACAAAGGTACATTGTGTATGGTGTGGAATTGGTTTGGGTGTAGGAATAGCGATATGAATGAGATTAACCTGATTTGCCAGGTATGCAAGAGCACTGTTTTAGCAAGCAGTGGAAACGGGACTTAGCTTAACGAAAAAAAGCTTAACGTTAAAAAATGCTTAGTGTGGCTTAACGCACTTAAAAACAGTTGAGGGAAGCCCAAATTTCTGTCAAACCTTCCTTAATCACTAACTACTGTCAAAAGAACAGTATTCAACTGATAAAGTGAATGTCATCACGTTTTCTTCCCCATAGAAGTCCATTATAAGGAAACAGCTTAACGTGCTTTAATGTACCTTAAAGGTGCCATAGAATGTATTGAGAGAATATTTTAAATTGTTCTCTGATATGTACATAGAAGGTATGTATCTTAGGTAAGGGGAAAAAATGCCCA
>JAUCMU010000063.1:11471974-11485937 GCA_032275025.1 Enteromius treurensis
CATGTTATGCACGTGATCGAGAAAGTATACCCACAGCTGATCACCGTGATCGAACTTAATTTGATCGCGATCACAAAGTTACGCACTCAGTTACGTGCACACATCCTTTAACCCGTGGATTTAGTTACATGATCCACCTGTGTTCCTCACCTGTCCTGATTTTTCCCTAATGTCCTCATGCTTAAAAGTTTGTCTTGTGTTTTGTCGGTTATTAAATTTGCTTTCTTGTGTCTCAGTCTTGTCTGTTATTTTGCCTGTTTCATTATTAAAAGACGAAGTTTAATCTGCAGAGCTCATGTCTTTGCCCATCTCTCTACACACAGTGGGACAGAATAACTGACCCTAACCGCACGGAAGTGGATTATCACGCCAGAAGAAAATCCTACATCACCTCCTCAACAGGCTCACTCTTCTTCCCGCTTGGCACTAGCAATGGCCAGGAGGCCATCCTCCAATGCCCGGCTAACACCTTGCCATTCGGTGGAATCCGCTCCCGAAAGCGGCGCCGTATGGAGGCAAATTAGTATCAGCACCCATAAGAACTTCACTATATGGAGGCAAATCAATGCCAACTCCCCAACGGCGAATCCAGATCTCCTCGGATTCCAGTCCACGTGGCCCAGAAATTTATTTGTGGTCCGATCTACCAGCACTAATCCCTGTGGATTCGGATCCGCAATTTCCCAATCCGGTTTTAGAGTTTCGGCCAGGAGTGCCGTTCCCGAGTCCAGGTTCAGAGTTATGGCCAGGAGTGCCGTTCCCGAGTCCAGCCCCCAGATCTCGACCAGGAGTGCCGATTCCGATCCCAGTTCCAGAGTCTCGGCCAGGAGAGTTGATCCCGATTCTAGTCCCCAGATCTCGACCAGGAGTGCCGATTCCGACTCCAGCCCCCAGATTACGGCCATGAGTGCCAATCCCAATCCCAGTTCCAGAGTCTCAGCCAGGAGAGTTGATCCCGATTCCAGTTCCTGATCTTTGGCCAGGAGAGCCAATCCCGATTCCAGTTCCAGAGTCTCTGCAAGGAGTGCTGATCCCGATTCCAGTCCCTAGATTACGGCCAGGGAGTGCCAATCCCATGGCCTCCGAAGTGTACTGATCAGCCATGGCCTCCCGAGGCTTTAGATCCGCCATGGCCTCCTGAGTATCCTAATTTGCCATGGCCTCCCGAGGCCCCTGATCCGCCATGGTCTCCCGAGGCTCCTGATCCACTGGATCCAGTGGGATATGCCTTCCTGGAGGCACCTAATGATGCTGTCCCGTACAGCCTGCAGGACGCACACCCTCTCTTTCTCTCTGTGTGTTTTTGATATTTTCGCGGTGCGGGGACACACCTTCCCAGGAGGGGGAGATGATGTCACGCACTTGTCATTGTTATGTGTCTCTAGTTAGTTTTGGTTTCGTTTTCTAACTTCCTGTGTTTCCTAATTTGGTCATGTTCCTGTTCTTGTTTAGTCTAATCACTCATTGTAAATGTGAAGCAAGGTCCCAAGAGGGTACGAGGTGTGGTCTCGGGGGATTAACCCGACATACACCTCTGAGAAACCTTACGATGAGTTGGTGCTTCCCAAGTGACGCACCCTCCACCACATCATGATATGCAGCTATGGCAACAGTCGAAGGGGACAGTCTGTGCTCCAACTTCTCTTCACTCAGTGCTTTGGCTTTGGTTTAGACACGTGTCTCCCACTCCTACGAAATGACATGGTGGTAAAGCGGTCCAAATCCACTGTTGTTTCATCAGTAAAAATGTAATTGTGAAATGACTCCTTCTCAGCAATCCATTTGTGGGCTGGTTGGAAACGCAACTCTTTCAAGAGTTTGCGCTTCCTCATAATCAAGAAGTATAAAGTTTAGCATGTTTGGGTGGTAAACCTCTATAAAGGTGGGATAGAAGAGAGAAAGACCTATGCAGAGGTAAGGGGATGGGATACCTCTGCGGAGGCGGGACAGGGAGGAAAAATAGTTACGTTCCAGTCAGGGAATAACATATATTTGTTTCTGACAGTGGGAATTGATGGCTAAATAAATCAATGACTCTAAATAAATCAATGCTTAAAATAAATGAATGGACTTAAAGAAAGGGGTGAATGGGAGCACAGAATATATTACGAGACCAAGGAGAAGTGAAAGGAAATGCCAAGCTGGTCATGGAAATAATGTATAATGTGTAATGAGGAGATTGATTAGGTGATGCGGTTCCAGCCGTGATTAATCGACCGCACTCCACTCGAAATGAGTTTATTTGCAAAAACTTAACTTATTTTGTCTCTGATCATGGGACAATGTTAAGTTTTCCCATACTTCCACCCAAGCTTTTGTTTTATCACGGAATATGACACCAGTTCATCATTCTGATGAGTGATATTCTCTATGGATTGGACAATGTCCCTAAAATCAAAATAGTTAAACATTTGACAGTTTATGCATAACCACCACTTAGCATTATTTAGGCTAGTATTTGTGTTCGCGACACGCACATGTAAAAATATGCAGATTAGAAACGTTTTTGGATAAGAAAGCATCGCATTTCTTGGAAAACTTGCTGCTTTCACTCTTCTCCAGAAACAGCGACAGCAGCTTAGACAAACAAATTTCCACTACATTGGTGCTGAAACAGCATGGAATATAAACATAAAAATGTTTTTCATAAGATGTAAAATAAATGTAAACAGCAGATAGTGGTTAGGTAACTCACCTGCGCTCTTTCTGAATCCATAATTTGTCCTATGCAGAGGGGTATGTGATTATGGCAGCAGAAAATTAACCAGAATTCTTAGTGAATAATAAGAATATGAAAATAGCATGTAAATGGGAGTGAAAAGCTTGCTCTTGACATGTAAACATCATAATGTGATTAAGTGTTTTTTTTTGCTGTGTACTTTCAGGAAATATGGAATCATTGAACTATTGTTTAACAATGGTATTTGTGACTAACACCCCCCAGAGCTGGCCATGGGGTTTGGCTACAGAATGTTTTTCCTTGCGCCACCTGGTGGATATTATATGAAGCGCAACAACATTTAAATCCAACCTGAAAACGCGCTTGCAAGATGGCGCGTAAAAATAGATGCTTTTTTAATGGCCAGATCTATAAGGAGTTCCATCATGACTATGTCATGAAGACCAAAAAAACCCCCAAAAAACTTTGGCACATATATAATCTGTCATATGTCCAATTTGTTTTTTGAAACTTTGTCCATTTGCAGCATGAGAATCCAACTTTTTAACAGTGTAAACAACTCTCAATACACAAAAGTGCAAAAAAAGTATTCTTCTTGTCTCACAAAACTGAAGCTGAGCCACTGTCACATGGACTGTTTTAAAGATGTATCTACTTTCTGGATCTGTGATCATTTCAGTTGTATTTCTGTCTATGGAGGGTCAGATGGCTCTCTGATTTTCATAAAAAATATTGTAATATTGTAAACATGTCCTTTTCTAACTTGCTATATCGATCCTACAATCTCAATAAAACAAATAAATTAGTGGAATCAGATGAAAATTTTTAGAACATTATTAAAGAGGACAGCCACACCTTATGTTCAATCAATTACTTTTATTTATATAGTGATTTAACAATACAGATTGTCCTTTATGTTACCATCATCTCAAGTTCTAAACTCTAACACTTTAACATTCAGTTCACCATCAAACTGTTATCAGTTAGTTTTTCTATGGTTTTCTTTAGATTTATTCATTTCATATTAATTTGTGCACTCAGTTTTTGGTTAAAGGTAACATATTATGCCCCTTTTTGCAAAGTGTAATAATAATTCTTTGCTGTCCCCAGAATGCGCCTGTGACATTGTAGCACAAAATGTTAGAGGTTTAGTTATTCTATCTAACTCAGCACTGTTGTTTCTGTCTAGGTTTAGTAATCCCACCTGATGCAACATTGGTGTTTGATGTGCTTTTGCTGGATTTGTGGAATAAAGAAGACAAGGTTCAACTTCGTATGCTTCACAAACAACAAAACTGCAAAAGGACGGTGATGCCCAGTGACTTTGTCCGTTATCATTACAATGGATCTTTGTTAGTGGGAAACCTATTTGATTCCAGGTAGGCTATAACAATAACAATTTGTTATAGTTATTTTAAATTAAGTCAAATTTAATTATTACATTGGATCTTTATGAATAAAAGATTCAAATAAACATGAATGTGGGCATATTTATATAGGCTATGGGTACTTGACATACCAATGTTCCCTATGGTGTGACAGTAAAAATGTAAAATACATAAATAACAATAATGTTAACAATAACCTCTGACAAGGAAGTAAAACCTCTCATGCTATTTTTAATTCTAAGAACGAACATACATTTTTCTCAGTTTATATGTTTAGTTCATAGGACATGGCCCAGTTTTTATATGTCAACTACCCATTAACATAATAAATATGCACAGTACACACCAAAAACTCAATAATTCAAATCCAAAATTTCGGACGTGATTAACCATAATTATTAATTTGACAGTACTTGTATGTAATTATCATATGGCAAGATAAGGCACATTTATTTCTAAACATTATATTTTAACATTATATATTATATACAATATATTTTAAAAACAGCCAAAGCTGACCACAGTGCTGTACATAAATTCTAGCAAAGTATTTATTAGCAAAGGCAGATAAAAATGTGATTATGTTTATTTTATGATATGCCTGTAAATTCCATTGCAGCCACCTTCGAAACTCAACATACGACACATATGTGGGGCAGGGCAGTCTCATTAAAGGCATGGAGGAAGGCCTTCTGGGCATGTGTGTTGGGGAGAGAAGATCAATTATTATCCCACCATTCCTGGCTTATGATGAAAAAGGATATGGTATAATTTGTCATTACTTTCATGCTATATATTACAAATGTTGATTGATATTTACTCATGTAAAGCGAATTAGCTCAAAAAATTTATCATTTTTTAAAATCGAAATTATAGTGAAAACTTTTTACATTTTTATATCTCAGTTTGTGCATTCAAAGGCAGGGTAAGCGATTTCTGGAAGGCAATGTTGATATTTGAAATCACCAAAACAATCTCTCGGCCCTATTTTGATAGCTCCACTCCACACATATGAAGCCTAACCCAGGCAACAATTAGCTCTGTGAAGAAACAAAGCAGAATGCGAGCAGTGCGACAAATCTCTGATAGAAAACTGCTTTTGCGTTCTATTTATGATGTGCTGACACTAATTTCAAATGATTTTCAATGGCGATATGAAAGACAAATAATTGGAATCACATTTTAGTAGACCGTTAAATTGCAGGCAAAATATTTATATAACTAGTAAAAAGGCAAAAAATAAAATGGTCTGACTTTAGATGTGTGAAATTATGCTACATAAACCACCTACGCAAAATAAATACAGCAAATGGCCTTAAAGAAAGTGCAAGTTCTCTCTTTGACAGCAGATGCTGCTAATGGAACATTCTCAATAAAGATTTTCCTTTGATTAGCACTGTAAACAAACCTGCTCTGTGCAGCGCTTATATACACGGAGGTAAAAGAAAAAAAAAAGCCATTTAAACTTTTCTGAAGAGAATTCCATTCAGAGATTCCTTCATATTAACAACCTACCCCTAATTTAATATTTATATTTTTCCTCCAAAATTCGAAGCATTGTTAACAGGGAGAGGGGGAGTTTGTAGGAGTGATGATATTACTGCCCCAAGGTCAAAGTGCTGCAAAGTTCTCTTCTGCCATACCTTTTTAGTTATCTGTTTTTATCTGCTAAAAACTCACCAAATTTTATTTTGTGCTTACTCTTACTCTTGTAACTTGTCATTTAACTGTCTTTAAATAGGGAACATGTGGAAGTGTTTGGTGGCTTCAAAATTGATCCCTGTTAGTAATGGAGCTAAGTTAAAAGCTAACATAGTTGTGCCGTGCACTAGAGCAATTAAGTGCATGCAAGTTGAGGAAAGAACACTGTGGAATATGGAAAAAAGGTGTCGATTTCCTTTAACTTGTAAGCACAAAAAACATAAATACACGCATTTACACATTCATAGAAGTTGCAAGAAGAGAGAAAGTGTGGAGAGTGAAAATGTGAAATCCCAAGATTACAGCAATATGTTGCGCGCAAAACGTGCTGCATGTGAACATACATAACTTTTATGTTAGTTTTAACCTCTGTTTCAGAGGCGCTTTTTCACACCTTTGGTTTGAAAAACTTTCTGAAAAGGGGCGTTGTTCACTGGGGTAAGGGGTGGGGGTAGAGTGTGGAGACAAGGCGGAGACTGCATTAAAGGGGGAGTGACAATAAGTGAATAAATTTTGCTAATTTGTACAACGACAATGTAAACACACACACGTTGGCAAGATGGACAGCGACACCGTGAGCAGTAGCTACAGCGGTTCTCATACTAATATCACATGCACTTTTTTGTGTGGAAAGCCTGCTTTTATTAAACAACTGTAGGAAGCACTCGGAAATGTCAACAGATGTGAGCATCAGCGCACGTGGAGCAAAAAGCGCTGTTTATAAAACAGGCGAATATTCGCGCTGATGTGACCGAGCCCGACACGAACCCGAGCATCCTTTTTAAATATCTGTCCGAACCCGACCCGGACCGTCGGGGTCGGGTATTCATCCTCTACTGTGAGTCAGTTCAATGAGTTTCGGTTTATGAAGCGCTCCTGTTCTAGACAGACAGCAGAAACCGCACCCTCCTTGTTATTTTATTTAAAGCACTACGTTTTGTTGATAATGTAAATGTACAGAAATAAAGGTAGATCCTTTACCGTTCCGAATTATGTATTACTTTTACCATTATGAGCAAAAATTACGGCGTATTTAAGTTTCTACTGAAAAAATAATAGGTAAGTGATCACAATGGTGCCTCCGTTAGGCCTCTATCTGCGCACATCTTATTAGGTTAAACATTTAAACTAACATTTGATGTGCTTGCCTTGAACTGTTTTATATCTATAGATTTTTAGCAGGTAGAGATGATTTAAGAAGGTTAAATTATTTAAACATTGCTGTGTGTTTTCGTAGGACTCCGCAACCCAGCAGCACGCCTCAAAGCCTTAGCTCTGGTCGCATCGCGGGGAAATGAAAAGCGTTAACTCATGCAAAGCATGGTGATTGGATTAGAAGAGTCCTTTGTTATGTATAATGTTACACTGCTCATTAATAATGCATTAATAGGGCCGTCAAGCCGAGGACGTAGATAGGTACTGTACAAGCCACGGAGCCAATGAGCGCTAAAAAAACCCTGCGTCTACCTCACGGGCTCAAACGTAACTTTTAAAACCGGATGCACGAAATGGTCGCAAAAAGTGCAAAAATGACCAATTTCCACTTTGGAACATTTTTAGTGACATATATTACGGTTTTAAGCAATGTACAACATGTATATATCTGCAAACAACTCAAAAAAAGTGTTTTAGGGTTTTGTGACCCTTTAACTACGACCGGGAAAAAACCAAAATTCTGTCCAATTTTATTTATGTTAAAGACCTGCCACTGTCAAAAGAGCAAGCTCTAATACAGTTTAATAAAATCATGTTAAGTGTTCCCCCCATAGCCATTACAAGGAAACAGCTTAACGTGATATTATTCACTTTATCTGTCAAATATGGGCTCGTTCTTTTGACAGTAGTTAGTGATTATTACAAGAAAGGTTTGACAGAAATTCGGGTTTCCCCTGTCGGTTTTTATGTGCTTTAAGCCACCTTAAGCGTTTTAGTATGTCCTGTGGAAACTGGTATACTGTCAGGCACTATGTTAGTACCTGTTCTGAGAAACAAAAACATTAAACTTTCTGTAAACAGTATGGTTGCTGCAATTCATTATCGAGGTAGAAAATGGCTTCTACCGTGATAGAAGATTTTGGTTATATCGCCCACTGCTACTGTACTGTAATGGAGAGCATGGTATCGTGCAATTACTTTTTTGGGAAATAAGATGTCTTTCCACGTGAGTGTTGTGTTACCGTAAAAGATGAGTAATAGGAAGCACTTCACACATTAATCCACCCGTCTATGTGTACACAGTCATGTTTTACTCCATGTGTAGCTGGGTGGTATGATGCTTTGAAAAGTGAACAGCTGTGATCCATGGCTCTATATCTGAACTGTGGTATTAACGGAAGGAGCTGCAAGTGTAGTTTGGTAATGGACCATCACACTTCTGTATGCATATTATGCAATGTACCGTGGTTATCAACACGATCACTTTCTTTTTGTGTAATGTTTGTGGAAAGAAAAGCAAACATGATGGTTTGTCCTGTTTTTATGTGCACTAGATTTTATGCAGTCTAATTGTGCTTAGCAACTATTACTAGCTTCTGGTTTGAACCTTTTCCGTTTCTGTCTGACATTTTGGTTTTGTGTTTCAGGTAATGGAACAATTCATCGAGCTGGCTTCCTTCACTCTGTTGAAATGGTTTTAACAGGCACAGCGTAACACAGACAAACTGTTCAAACGGAGAACGTGTGTTTGAACTATTACATAAGACTTTTTTTTTTGTTTCAATTCACAAGGATTTTAACACTACACATCACCATGCCAAGCTCAACTATTCGGAGACAGATGAAAAATGTGGTAAATAACTATTCAGAGCCGGAGAAGAAGGTCAGGGAAGCGACTTCCAATGACCCGTGGGGCCCCTCCAGTTCTCTGATGTCAGAGATCGCTGACCTCACGTACAATGTGGTGGCCTTTTCGGAGATAATGAGCATGATTTGGAAGAGGCTGAATGACCACGGAAAGAACTGGCGGCATGTGTACAAGGCCCTGACGCTGCTGGACTACCTGATCAAAACGGGCTCTGAGCGAGTGGCCCTGCAGTGTAAAGAGAACATCTTCGCCATACAGACGCTTAAAGACTTCCAGTATATTGATCGGGATGGCAAAGACCAGGGCATCAACGTCAGAGAGAAGTCGAAGCAGCTGGTCGTGCTGTTGAAGGATGACGACCGTCTGAAGGGTGAACGATCTCAGGCCCTGAAGACTAAGGAGCGCATGGCACAGGTGGCCACCAGTGTGGGCAGCAACAATCAGATGGGCTTCAGCCGTGGCTCCAGCCAGCCCAACCTCTCCACCAGCTACTCCGAGGAGTATGGCAAGTCTGAGGGCTCACCTGCATCATATCATGGATGTAAGTTTCTCCAGCTTGATAAATTGGAAGCCAAGTTAGATTAGCTAATATTTGTAACCCTGGACCACAAATCCAGTTTTAAGTAACACATGTATATTTTTAGCAATACCCAAAAATACATTATATGGGTTAAGATTTTATTTTATGCCAAAATCTTTAGGAAATACTTAAAGATCATATTCCATGAAGATACTGGGTATATTTCCTACCATAAATATATCAAAGCTTCATTTGGGTTTATTAATATGCAGTGCTAAGAACTTAATTTAGACCACTTTAAAGGATATTTAAAAAATGTTTGCACTCTTTGAGTCCAGATTTTGTGATCGTTGTACATCAGCCAAACATTGTCCTATTCTAACAAACCATGCATCAATGGTTGCTTATTTATTCATCTTTTAGATCTCATTTTAAAACATGGACCCTTGTGACTGGTTTTGTGGTACGGGTCACATATTTAATAAACATGCATAAAATCCTTTTAGGACCCCAAAATGGTGCTTTTGGCTGGGTGAGAGTCATGTTGGAAGGATGGTATTCATGTGTTGAACACACAGTCAAAAAACTCAACTTGGTATTTTACAAACATGAAAAAACATGTAACTATTCAATTTACAACACAATTAATAAATCAAATGCAAAAATAAAAAAGCAGAAACGCACCTAATGCACTTTCATTATACATAATTTTATTAAAAGAGTTAATCATTTTTTGCACTATGACCATAGTGGCTTGAAGGCACTTCCAAACTTGTAAATATGAACTTTCCCTGAAGGACTTGAAAGCACCATATATACAGTGTCAGATTAGGAGGCTTACAGATTTTTCTGATGTCACCCAACATGTTTGATATTTTCAACTGATTTAGAACACGTTCGTTTGTAAGTCGTCTCCTAGCAACATAGGACATGTTTCTGCATGAATTTGTTGCCTAGTGTTTAAAAAATCCGTTCAGATTTGAAAAGTCGTGAAGTGTATTCCAGCCAATCATCTTAAGATCTCTGAGAGCTGAGAGAAATCTGAGAGCTTTCTGATCTTACGTAAACCGCTATGAAACTAACCACGTTCAAAGACAGCGTCACATGATGACAGAATTTTCATTTTTGGGTGAACTATGCATTTAAGATTAGTGTAAGCGTCAAGTATTTCTTTTGTGTGGTAGGTTACCAGGTACATTCGCTGTAGCTCTTGAACTGAAGCTTTTTTAAATGTTACAGGCTACATTATTCTTGAGGACCATATTAAGCCCTTTACCCGTAATAAAAGTTTGGTAGCCTGCTGATCTTTTCCCATTATGTCTGAAACTAAATCTGGCCTGGGCTGGTAGTAAAAGAGTCAACTTTGTCGAATTCATTTTGAGAAGCTCTGCACACCTGGAGCTCAGACTGCATGGTGCAAATTCTTTATGCTGCAGACCAGGAAACTGCTTGTCTGCTGTTACCCTGCAGGAGACACATCCTCTCTTGTGCCTCCCTGCAGCACTCAGTGGCTGTACGTCTGCCCTGGACAGCTGCGTGCCATTCATGCCCCACCCCTTTCCCTCAGCTCGTTACAGGAAGACAGAATTCCTGAACTCCCAGAGGTCTTTTGCTCTGCCCTGTACTTCAGGGAGGAAGCTGCGCATGTCTCTTTCCATTTTTGCTGCTACCCCCCTGCCTCTTTTCATGCAGTATTAAAAAAAAAACAATCATACAATTATAATATGCTTAAACGAAGTCAGATAATTAATTTAATCACATTTCAAAATCTGATGATTAAAGTATATTTTTGTGACCTTCTCCTAGTGTCATCAAATCCATTAATGTGTTGAATGGAGGAGAAGCTGGGAAAAGTGTATGACAAGCTCCATTGCATGAAAGCGGGTGTAAACAGCTGAGTCATGAACAAAAAGGAAAAAGAGTTTAAAGAAAAGCAGAATTGTTAACAGGGGTGTTTTGCATTCCTCTGCTAGTTTCCTGGTATTGTTTCTCCAGAAAGTGTAAATGGGCTCTCAGCCAGAAATTCACACTTCATCAGGCTGAAGAAAAATAGGATATTGGTGCTAAATGTTAAGATGTGGTTTTGTTGGTTTCTAAAATTGTTGTATGATAGAAGCTTTTGATTTATGATATTTTAAAACCACAGATTATTTGGTGGTTTGTCTTTCACTGGTCATATAAATATAAGCAATTGTTTAACCAAAAAAAATAAAAATCATTATTTATATACATTGATGTAGTTCCAAAGCTAAAAGACTTTTATTTGTCCTCTGAGCACAAATTAAGATATTCAAATGGATTAGCAAAAATTCAAGATTAAATATTATCTATGTAATCCATATTTTCACGCTTAAAGCAAGTCTGCAAGTCTTCTGGAAATGAGTATGAGTAGATAAGATGTCTGCTTTTATTTGTGAATAAACATCAACACTTGACAAGAATCTTGTCAAACGTGATGCTGTCTGGGCAAATAATAAAAATATACGCTACAAATAAAAGGCCCTACTCTGTCATTGCATGTTTTTATTTAGTAACCAAAGACAGAACAGTTTTGACAATGTATTTTTTAATTTAGCAATTTGAGGCACAATGTATAATTTTACCACTAATTGTCTTCTGGAGCGATTCACAAGATCCCTTTGTAGTTTTAAATAGCAATCTTTTGGGTATTCTTTAAATAACTCGCATGCTGTCAACAAGTGTATTACCTCTCTAGTCAAAGGAGTTGGAAGTGTGACTGTACTGCTTATAATTCAGCTGATGGAAAACCTCTACAACTTTTTTAGTTTCTAAATTAGAAACCACTTTATATGAAATCGTCACCAGAAGTCAAAATAAGCTTTTTTTCCACTTGTGCACAACTTCTGTTATTGAATCAAAATGATGTCATTTTATGGTGTGTGGGACATTTTAAGCTTTTGCTTACACCGAAAACACCCCCACACTCTAAATACAAGCACTTTATCTATCTCTCTATCTGTGGTTAAACATCCAGAGCTAGATTTACTAATAAAATAGTCTTGGTCTCCGCAGCACGCAACACTTTCCTCGCCATGTTGATTTTGGAGCGTCGCAAAAACATGACGTTGTGCGTCCTGTTTCGTGCTCCAGCAAGGTTAGCGCTCACCCTACATGCAAACCGCGCCCGAGTCCAACTGATCCGTGCTCTGGCACATCTCTTCCAAGCGGGCCAGGGATGGCTAAACGAACCGCGCCCGGGCACGGTTCGCAGCACTCACACTAGTCAAACTAACAATGCATTGGTGGTCAAACGCACTTGGGCACGGTTCAAACTGCCTTGCGTCAGTACACCCGTAGGCCGTGAACCAGGCTGAGAACGATTATCCCCACTCCCCCTCTGGGATGGAGTGCCGGAGCACGCTTACATCATTATGGTGCGACAGTTTTAGGATAAATGGAAAGAACTGCACTCTCACTGAACGCAATGGAGTCCATCGCTCTGTTTACTTTGTGGATAGTAATTTCGAGTCGTTCGGTCCCCGGTGGTCCCCAGCCCTCTCACAGCCTATCATTAAACAAACATTGCACCTCTGCCGTAGACCAAAGCGACCCTTTCCCCGCCATGCTGGTTTTGGAGCATCGTGCACCCTCGAGTACACCCTTACTCTCTATTAAGGGTAGACTAAAAGTAGACTACTCTTTATGCCAATAATCAAAAATCTTGCTGTTTAAATTATGATTCTGAGAAATTGACTTTCAACCATGCTGTTGGCATATGAGTCATATTTCCATTTTAGTCCAGTAAGGGTGGCGCGTGGTGCAGACTAGAAGCATTAGTGATGTCATCTGTGATCTCACCAAAGTTCCACGCCCACGCTACCTCATTTCCCCCGTTCGCCTATACTGCTTTTCCCACAGACTCAAGGCCTTTGGTCGTAATTTCTAGTCCCTCAGGGTTTAGAAACTGGGAAGCTTGTGTTTTAAAAGGCACTGAGATTCTCCAGGTTCAGTTTTTTTGATAGTTACAGAAGCGATATATCAAGACTTGGCCTAATAGCTGTCCGAGATCTTATGGATTACAGACAAGCAGTCTATTGATTGATTGCTGCTTACAACAAAAGCGCCTAGAATAAAGATGGCGTCTTAAAACCTCAGAGACTTAACACAAACCTTTAGTTCTTTTTGTCATGCGTGTCGTGTTTCTAATTTGAGCAGTTGTGATTGTTTTGAGCGTAGTGTTAATTCTGGCCTTGTGACCTGTATTTTCTAAGGTCTTTGGCTCTCGATGGCCTGCTACTGATCCATGTGCTCTAAAATGGCTAGAGATACTTGTGTTTTCTAAACGCATGGCTTGGCCTAATCCAATCAGTATTGAAGTACTCTCGTTCGCCAGTTTAGCAACAAGCTTATAATCAGTAGGCTGTTGTGATTTACCCCGTTTGGCTGCTTTACTCTGGCAAGTGCAACACTCTTGGATGAAGGGCTGGGTATTGTTTAAAAGATTTCGATACCGATACCTTGAGTTCTATACAGAGTTCTTGAATTTCTATCCTGAAATATATGTTTTTTGATACCAATTTTATGAAATCAGTTTGAGCAAAATGACATTCTCAAAAAAACATTTTTTCAGCTTGTTGACATTAAAACACTCAACACCTCATCTCCTGAGCCACTGCACGGAAAAAAACATATCCAACACGATGAATCAGTGCAAATTAGTTTTGATAAAGTTCAAATAGTTTTAATTTTATACACATGTTATGCTAACTTTACACTAGTGCTTTATTATTTATTCTTACAATAGCCTCATCATTTTTCCCCTCTGAAAATGATGTAAGGGATAATGTACAGGCAGCCGGTAGTTATCGCAGAAATAAGCCCCGACAGTGTGATCACGCTGAAGGGGCTTA
>JAUCMU010000063.1:11486037-11496204 GCA_032275025.1 Enteromius treurensis
TCAGTCACTATTTCATATTCATTCCATTTTTCTGATAACAGAAACCATTAAATATATCAGTGAAAACAGTTATATTAGTTTTTATTATGCAATACTTATTCTGGTGATTTTGATTCATGCACCTGAAAAATGTCCTAATTTACAAAATAAAATAAAAAAGGATATGTATAATAATAAATAAATAAATAATAATATATAAATATTATTATTATTTATTTTTTACTATACAATACTTATTCTGGTGATCTTGATTCATGCACCTGGCAAATATCCTAATTTACAAAAGAAAAAAAAAGAACTATATAACTATATAACTTATACTGTAACTAATAAAAACTAAACTAAAACTAAGAAATTTCAAAATATAAAAACTAGCAAATCTGCCTCTAGAAACTAATTAAAACTAACTGAATTTGAAAACAAAAGGTCAAAACAAAATAAAAACTAAAACTAATGAAAAATCCAAAACTTTTATAACCTTGCTGCCATGTCCAAACCGAACTTTTATTTCCACGGCTTGCCATGAATACCTTTACAGGTCTGTGTGTACATAGGACGATGTTACTCAAATGAAAAGGGCGATACCCAGCCCTACTTGGATGTCCATTCAGTGTTCACCTTTGCCTCTTGAAATGACTTTGTAGTCATTGGGTGATTGATGTTAAATGACTGATAAGAGCCGCAGCATTTTATGTTGTTCTTGTATTGTTGTGTATGAGTAACTGATATCGCTCAACAGTAATTGTAATGTGTGCTTGTTGTGAGTCCTGCCTTAAGATAACCCAGCTGGGTGTGGTAGCAGTCTGTTGCTCGAATGAAAATGTCATCTTATGTGTATTTTGTTTGTTTTTAGCCACGTCTCCCAATGCATCTTCAGAGTTGGAGCAAGCCAGGCCTCAGACGAGTGGAGAAGAGGAGCTACAGTTACAGCTGGCTCTTGCCATGAGCCGAGAGGCCGCCGAGCAGGTACATCATGTCTCTCAATACCACCCTAAAACTGCTGCCTGATGTTACACATCTATAGCTAATTATATGGTTTATTATTATAATGCCTAATGTATAAGAAGGATTTTGGATCAATGAGTTGTAATGTTGGGCAGGGCTACCATGAAGCTTACTGAGTATACATGAGTTCACCTGTATGACGAGATGACATTTAATGTCCGACAATTTGTGTAGCCCTGTTTAGCCACTTGTTTGCAACAGTGTTTTTGAAAATCGTATAAAAGATTCAAAAGAATCACCAGATGTGGCACTTGTGCATAGTATACTGTAAAGAAAACATTAACTACATTTAACCCATTAAACTCATTCAAGTAGACTAACACTTTAACTTTTGGGTGATCAAAAGGGCTAAAATGCTAATTCGTTTTGGCCTACAAACATGCATTACATGGTGTGAGGCCTATTCAGGCCATACATTTTTTTCAGTTCCTAAAATGTGTTCAAGATTTGAATGGATAACAGCCACACTTTGTTGACATGTGATTTTATTATAGCCAAATCACAGCCATACGTTCCGTCTGCTGTGTCAGATTGACTGGTTTTGCTAACTTGTTTCAGTTATTAATTCAGGTTGTTTTCTCTTCTTGTTTTTAATTTGGCCTAATATGCATGAACGTTACTCCATAGTTAAAAGCGGATTGTTCCACCACCCAGACAATCAGCAGGCAATTTCAGAGAATGACTTGCTCTAACGGTTCCCTATTAGCAAAACTCTAGCCACAGTGCATTTAATCAGATGTTAATCTACTACATCAAATGTGGAAAATATTTCTGACACAGGAATGGAAATTGTAGATTTATTTATAGTTAGAGTTGAACAGCTGATTCAGGAATGAGCTTAGTTCTATGTGGTCTTATGAGAGACAGATTTACTTTACTGTGCCTCTCAGGCATCTTTTACACATACTAACCGGGTCACTGTATACTTAGTCAACGCTGATACAGTAACTCAGTTTCTAGGAACATGTTTAATTTCTGATAGCAAGCTGAGGGCTATTTGCATCACATGAAATCTACTTTCACTCTACTTGTGTTTCAAACTGGCATGGCATCAAGAAATAGGAAATTTGACCTTCTGCTGGCTCGGTTCCTTCCTGATTACATGTTACACCGACATACCTAGTTGTCCTTTTCTTGCAAACATGGGGTCAGACCAGCAACAGGATATTGTTTAGGAAGCTTACAAATTAGTGTGGAAGCCATACAACCACACAACGGTCTCTATGGGATTTAAAAGCCCATCTTACATGTCTTATAAAAGTGATGAAGTGGGGCAGCTGATAGAGCAAGAAATATAATGTTCCTGAAGTCTCTGAATATGCTTGGGGCTCGCTGATCTAAGAATAATGTGAAGGAACCGTGTGTGCGCTTAGACATCTGGGATGAATTTACAAATGAAAAAAGCAGGGAGGGGCTTGTCTGAAGGGGAGGAGCACAGTAGGGACTTCTTACATTTCTGTGTATCTATTGGTCCTCTTAAACCTGCCTCTCAGTGTATTGCTGTCAGGTGTCTATTATAGGGATCGTGAATCATTCTGTGAGCTCTAGATGTAAACTAGGGGTCATTTAAAAAACAGATGTAGTTGTATGAGACAGTCCGATGTCCCAGATTCGTGATCGTTATGAGGTTAAGGGAACCGTAGCATTCTAACCATTGATATAATGAGGCTTGTGGTGAAACGATGAAAGAGCATCACTCATCTCAGCCTTTTCTGCTTTATCTGTCCTCTTGCATAAATCTTTAATGTTTCAGCCCTGCACTATAAAATGTCCTGCATGTAGCAGCATTAGAAATCTTCACTGATTAACTAAAGTGCTTTGCTTGCTCTACAGCTACATTTAACCCATGTTTCCAGTTTTAGAAGGCCTTCATTTGGAGTGTTTATTGAAACAGCATTTTATTACAGTAATTGCTCAAGTGTGTCGATTTGTAGGTTGAACCCTACAGATGATCTCTGTTCTTGCTTTCCTTCAGCTTGTAAGGTTTAGTTGTTGTGATGTCGTGACAAGGTTATTTACTGGCACCAAATTTACATAGTGACTAGATTACAGGTTACTTCCCACTAACATATTTTACATTTCTAGCTTCCTTCCTGTCTCCTCTGCCCTTTGAAACCGATCCGTTGAGGAAACAAAGTGTAGGGTGTGTCTCGGTTTGCTAACACCATTCTTAGTCTTGGCTTCAATGTGTAATTGTGTAATCTGCAGACTTTTACATGCCTTAGTGATTGAATTTTGATGCTGATTCATCGTGAATCACAACAACAGGGCTGTATCGTCATAGGACGTGGGGTGCTGGTTCACGCTGTGATTCAGCAGACGGTACGTCCTCCACAATGTGCGTGTGATATAACATGAATTCTTTTGTGTGTCTGTGTGTGGTTGTTCAGGAGGAGAGGATGCGTCGTGGGGATGACCTACGGCTCCAGATGGCTCTGGAGGAAAGCCGCAAAGACTCCTCCACAGGGAAAACGGTCAAGAAGAAGAAAGAGGTAGGTGCAGCCTCGGAGCACTTCAACTCATCAGCAGGTCTGAACTGAATCTGTGGCCACACAAAAATCTGCAGAAGGTTTACACATCCCTTTCCTCCCACTTGTTCATTTATTAAAGGGGTAGTTCACCCAGAAATGAAAAGAGTCCTCATTTGGTCATTCTCTTGTCATTCCAAACATGTATGATATACAACCCTAACCTAACCCTAAGTACTGTACATTTTATGTGTCATATTCAAAGTGTTCAAGGCCAAATGGCTAATTTGAAGATGCTTGCTGACCTAAGAGTAGAGCAGATTTAAAAAAAAAATTCCCTCAGTCAGGGCAGAAAATGTTGAAAAAATGTACAGACTTTGTCAAGAAGTAGAACATGTTTGTTTTTTCAGTCAATATTTTGGCTTTATTTGTTAGGCTAAAATTTGTGAGTATAAATACACCAACTAAAAAGTTTGGAGTCAATTACATTGTGCTCTTATTATGCTAAAAATGTATTTGTGAAATATTAGTTTGCTGTGATGCAAGGCTGAACATTCATTAGCCATGAGTTCAGTATCCCACGATCCCTCAGAAATCATTCTTATGTGATGATTAAGGCATATTTAATATGATCAATGTTGAAAGCAGTTGTGTTGCTTAATATTTTTGTGGAATTTTTGAAAGTTCAAAACAGCATTTATATGAAATACAAAAACTTGATTTATTTTAAAACTGATTAATCTCTTCAATCAACTTCTTTCTCCCTTTCTTTGCTCGCGGACTTGTTTACTCTTAATGTGAGTATTTATGTACAGATCAGCTTCCATGTTCTTATTTACTTAAGCTGATGTGATTGCTTTGGATGGTGAAATATATCTGTGGGCACTAGTCTCACATGTGGTGTGTGTGTGTGTGTGTAGCCTCCACAGTCTTCTCTGATGGATCTGATGGACACGGTTGTCAAGGGCCCTGCCGTTCAAACATCGGACCCTTGGGGAGCGGGAGCAGGAGCTGCAGCAGCAGCAGGCCCCTCCTCTGACCCCTGGCAGTCCTACGGTAAACGCACACAAACTTGGACTTGACTGTAAATATCATCATGACTATAAAGCACTTTTGATTTGATGTTTGTCAATTAGTATGTCAATAGACCTGTCCAGGCTTGTAATTATAACGTGTGTGTGTGTGTGTATGTATGTATATATATATATATATGTGTGTGTGTATATATATATATATTAAATACAAGATCACATTTGGCTGTGCTGTGGCTAATAATAGCACATTGACAACAGTTTGTATCAGCTTCCTGCAGTGCTGCTCACATTAGACTTGGTACTGAAAAAAAGAAGAGCCTTTATCCCACCACAACCATTTGCATAATAGATATTAGCTTTATTGTTACAGTTTGAGGCAGGTTTGAGTCTAATTTGAACAAATAAAAGATAATGGTCAGAATGCGAGGACCACCTGTTTACCAAAAGCCCAGTTTTCTTTAAGAGCCTCCCTCCCCCCTCAGGCTTTATTTCATGATGTCGTTTGGGCCTGTAGCCCTTCGTGGCAGCTCAGTAATGTAGCTAGGCCGGTCGTCGTGCATTCCAGTGTGAACAAAACAAAGAGACTAAGTATTCAGATGCGCACTGGTTGAGAGGGTGCTGAGCCTGTAAAGGGTTCCTCTTCCAAAGGCCTAGATCTTTTAAATTAGGCTACAGTCATAAAGCATATGGAAAGCAGCGAGGAGGCAAGTGTGCATGTCCTCTTGAAGTGAAAACAGCAAATACTGCCAATTCGAAACAGAAGTTTCACTGTATATTCAGTAGCCTTTACTCCCGTTTTTCTCGTTTGTTCTTGTCACACTCATCTGTAAAATAGAATTTCTCTTGTTGTTGCAACAGTTTTTAGTATAATTTTAGGATTGCCCTTAGAGTTAAAATAATGGATTGACCTCATCTTTTAAAAGTATATGTGATTGATCACAAACTTGGAATTTGAGCCTGGTCTCCAAATAGTTGTTTTCCACTTCCTGTAATATTGTAGTTTGGTTGAATCCATGGAACATTAAATATGAAGATATATTGTTGTTGATGTAACTGTAATTCTATGGCCTACTCGGTTATGTCAGTATATTTACATATACATCAGTACATATATATTTTTTTAACTGAGTTGTGCTTAAAATCTTCTTGTTCTTGTGAGTGATTCATCTGTTTGTTTGTTTTTTAATTTTCATAACTTTTTTTCATTTTAATTAATGTCATAACATTTAGTTGAGGCACTTTGTGCCCCTCAAAACAATCTGTTTCTCTCTGTTGGAGGATAACTATGGAAGAGTATATCTGCTGCTACTTGCACTATATTACAACTCATTAGGGTTGGATTTTGTCTATGAGTTTTGATAAGAGATAAGAGTCAGAGTGAGGGGGTGGTTGTAGTGTTACCTGTGGTGTTAACACATCTGTGTGTGTGTGTGTGTCTTCCAGGTGCAGCCCCTAAGCCAGCTGCTCCTGTGGATCCCTGGGGTCTTCCCAGTGCCTCTTCCTCAGTTGCTCCTCTGAAAAGCAGTGACCCCTGGGGGTCACCCCCAGCTCCTGCAGCTGCTGATCCCTGGAGCCAAATGCCTGCCTCCCGCCCCAAAGCCCCTGCCACAGGTGAGCTCAGAAAACTGAAGTAATGTATTTGCGTTACATTGAGAAATAAGACTGCACTCTAATTTTACATTCTCGTGTATTAAAAATGAAAAGCTTTTTTTATTTTTAATCCTAACTGTTTTCCCTCAGTGGGTAGCTTTGATCTTTTCTCCACATCAAATGGTACTTCCAGGGAGGACCTCTCTGATTTTGACAGCCTTCGCTCTTCAGCACTGACAGGTAAATGCTGGCTGCCTTTACTTCAGTTTACTAGTTTAAAGAAGTGTCATCTGTTGTCTGGGAGTGACATGAGGATGCAATGTTTATTTTACAGGAAATGCTAGAGGAAACTCTGCCTTGCCATCACATACCAGTTTGTCTGTAGGCTCTGATCTGTTCGACGTACCGAGCGGCCCAACCAGAAAAACTCCAGAGTCTTTCCTGGGGCCCAATGCCGCGCTTGTCAACCTAGACTCTCTGGTCACCAAACCTCCCCAGCAGGCTCCAGTCTCCAACCCCTTCCTTGCTGGAGGTAACTTTAGCCAATTACATATTGCTTTATTACATATTGTTTTTATAATAAGGCTTTATTATTTATCGTTCATCAAGGAATAGTTCACCCCAAAATTAAAATTGTCATTAATCACTTACCCTCATGTTGTTTATAAATCTTAATTCATCTTGTGAACACAAATTAAGATCATTTTGATGAATCCGAGAGCATTTTGACCCTCCGTGGGCAGCAGTGCAACTAAAATGTTACACAATCCAGAAAAGTAGTAAGGACATAGATAACATAACCCATCAGTGGTTCAACCACAATTTTACGAAGCTACAAGAATAACTTTTTCTTTAAAGACATTTGCTGTCTCAGCAAAATCGCTCAATCTGTGTTTACATGTTGGTACTTTTGAGATTGTGTTGGTTTGTTCTGAGTATTACTTTCATTAAAAAGCTTTAAAGTTCAGATACCCCGATTGTTTACACTGAGCAGCGCACTCACCCGCATCTTCCTTTTGGTCTCGTTTCAGTCTCAGGAGCAGCTTCAGCTTCAGCTCCTGCAGCTCAGGTCAACCCCTTCCAGGTGAACCAACCACAGCCACCCACCCTCAACCAGATGAGAGTCAGTCCCATGATGGGCCTGAGCGGACAGGGCTTCAGCATGGCCCAGAGAAGCAACGAGCCCTTGCCTCTGTCCTCGATGCCCCCAGCCGGCCCCGTCTCAATGGTACCTATGGCAGGCATGGCTCCTCTCGGGCCCGTGGGCCAGATGCCAACCATGGGGATCCCAGCCTCAATGTCCATGCCCCAGCCGCTCATGACCGGAGGGCTGCCCCCCACAGGCGCAGCGGCACAAGCCGGTGGCACAACCAACCCATTCTTATTGTGAGGAACAACATTCACCTCCCTGAAACCCACACAAATCTCTCTCTCATCCCTGTTCCTATGGCATAGACAACGTAGTCCGGTGGCGTCCCCCCCAACCTGTGAGCCATTTTGAGACTTTTGGGAGTAGCAGTGGTGTTTACAGGTTTTACACTGACAGGCGGTTCCCTTCTTCTCCTGTCAGAAATTGGTACCATGCGACGATTTGGTATGCTTTTCTAAATTTCCTCAAATTACCATCAGCGATACAGAGTCTAGGAGATTTTCTTCCTGGGAGCAACCTTCCTCTTTTTTTAACTTGTCTTTTTCAACGGCTTACTTTTCTTATCGGAGGCTTGAAACAAGGAGCACTGGTTCGTCTTAATTTTGCTAATTTCTAGTCTTTGAAAGCAGCGTGCTAGATAAAGCTAACCCTTTTAATCGAAGCAGCCTGTACGTTCTACGCAGTGCATATACACTATGTGTATTTACAGTACGCTTGAGTAGACTCGGTTTACATGGAAATGATTTTGATGTACTAAGCAGGGATTTTGCACATGCTCTGATTTATCTTCTTTTCACTGTCGACCCACCGTTAGCCCTTAGCGCGAGAAGCGACGGGGAACCTTTCACTAAGACAGAAGGGAGTCTGCCAACCGCATGTGTGAATGGTTTTAAACCTGATGCATTGAAAGATGAACTTCATACTGAAGTGGAGAGTCGTTCTTCCTTTCTTTTCTTCTGTAATGCATGACGGGGAGTTGGTTTGCATATCATAATACAGCTCAACTTTTATACCGAAGCCTGTTTTTTACTGCTTTACAATCCCGAGACGTTGTTTATTGGGTGAATGGGTTCTTTTCGATTCAGTACGGCTCACTATTTGCACAGCACAGCTCCATCTTCGACCGCTAATCCATGCTAACGATTCGTATTCATCCGCTTCTCTGTGAGTATCCAGCAATCTGAAATGTGGTCATTTCAGTAACGTTTTCGTTTTTTTAATTTATGTATGCGTGCGTGTGGAAGGAGCAAAGGGAAACGGGAAAAAATTGGTATATCTTCATCAGGTCCTAATGCATCTTACTATTATAACCAACAGCTGTATCACTAATCGCTGCTTCCTAATGCAATCTGTTCATGTACCTGGGGATACAAGCCAAGCGTGTATCAGAGCTTGCCGTTAACTAAATCCTCGGTTTGTATTCAAAGCTAACTTGCTTATAGTGTTACAAGAATGAGTGGACGTGCTAAGACTGGTCCTTTTTTGTTTGTTGAATATGTGGTACACACGTATTTTAGGGGTCATATGCATCTTTCTACAGCTAGAAACCTGTGGTTGATTTGCATCGTTCTGTATCCATTTATTTTGGCCACGGTTTTCTCATTGAGACTTAGACTAGACTATGAATTGTTTATCGCAATTAGCAGGCCATTTAAAGCGAGACTGCCTAGACTTTGGTGTTTTGTGTGACTTACACTTTTAATTCAAGCGGTTAAGCACAAGGTGGCAACGTTTGCCACCAATAGTAGTTACCAAAGTGACATTGCTTGTCTTTTTTATATGCAGAGCTATGGACGTTTTCGAACTGACTACACATTTATCTCTGTCCAGTTGTTCCCCAGTTATTATTATCATCATTATTTTTTCTTCTTTTGTTGAATCACAGCTAGAGGATTGACTCTACAGTTTCTCTTATCTGTGAGCTAGTGACCTCTGCTGGAAACAGTGTGGAAGAACTGCCCACATGCAGCCGTGTAGCAGAGCCTGGGTGTGTAATGGTCAATAATCTGTAGGCATACTCAGGCATTTTGGGGGGTGGGGGTGGCTAAGACAGCTTTAAGATGTATGTAATGTGCTTTTGATGGCCGTGATGGTTAAGGCAGGCACTGATCCTGCTAAACAAGACTCCCTGCTAGTGAACATGACTGTATTCAATTATGCAGCCTAGTTTTACTTTCGGATCCATACGATATCTAGCTCATTTCGTCTCGACCATCTTGTTTTGCTGTAACCGTGTATCACCCGTTTTTCTGTTATGTACTCTTTATGCATTTATTGTGGAGGACTAACCTTGTGAACGTGCATAACATTTTATTTTTCCATGTTATTGTGTCTGTGTATTTACCAAACTGTCTCATATTACTGGGAGCAGGCTGCTTTTATGGATATGTGCTCAACCTGTTGGCATTATAACTGTATAATATAATTTATCATCTGTTCTATTGTAACATATTGTTGTGTACCTTATTTCTGTGTAATGGTTTTGTAGGAAAGTCACAGGAGTGAGATGTTTTATTGCCATCGAAACAGCAGCAAGTGATAAAGGACCTGTAGCTGCAGTGGTAAAACAAATAAATTGTATCAATGACTTTTGATCTGTCTGTTCATGCTGTCAGTAAACACCGACATCTCGTCTTATTGTGGCGCCAGAGCCAGTGTTGTTTCAGCATCGTTAAGATACTGTTATGGTTATTATTAAGGATAAAAAAAACAATAATCACATTCAAAATAAGTTTATTTACATACTGTACATGGGTACTGTGTGTGTGTATATATATATAAATACATAATATACCCAGTACACACACATATAGTATGTAAACATGAACTTATTTCGCAGCCCTGGGGCCTGTTCCATAAAACAAGTTTACCAAATAAGCCAGGCTTATTTCAGTTAGTCTGACTTATTTTGTATCAAATC
>JAUCMU010000063.1:11496304-11521331 GCA_032275025.1 Enteromius treurensis
TAAAACAAGTTTACCAAATAAGCCAGGCTTATTTCAGTTAGTCTGACTTATTTTGTATCAAATCTACTGACAATAAGCCTGACTTGTACTGTAATCTTGGTTTATGGAACAGGCCCCTGGTTTTAATTTTTAGTAATTTTGTTGTGGTTTTATGATTTTCATTATTTTAGTAGTTTTTTCATGCAAACGTCCACTTATTTTGAATGCGATTGATCATTTTGCAGTCCTAGTTAGTTAAAAAATAGAAAATATATATTTTTTAAGTTTTACTAATTTTGTTGTGCTTTTATGATTTTTATTAGTCTTACTAAAGTCTTTTATTTCAGTACATCAAGTCAAAGTGAAAAATGTTGCCTTGACAAATTAGCTGAAATAAAATAAGCTTTTTCACATTTCATTTCAGTAATGTTTATTTCAGGTAAATGGTTTTATAGTAATAGAAACTGCATGTTAGAATCTGATTTTAAATTCTGCAGATATGAACCAAATTAACTTCTATAGTTGCACAAGATTGGTTTATTTAAAAAAGAAACGTACAAAGCTGATATCACATGCATGGTTAGAAAGAGACCATAAGATTACAAAAATATCCTGGAAGTGGTTATTAGAGCTGTTGAGATGTTCTTGTCAGTCCTGTAGCGGCTGAATGCTCTGATGTGGTTTCATAACCCAGTCTCTTCATGTCTTTAGTCACAATGTTGAACTGTAGTGTAACAAAACCTTGTGAGCGCACCCTTGTAACTGAAAAAAAGACGAAATTGCATGGCTTGTAAATACACCTGATTGCAGAAGAACAGTTTCTAAAGACCTACACCTTGGCTTGAGTATAAAAATATTTCATTTTGAGGCAAGGGTTACATAAAAGATTTACCTTCTCTTCCCTCTCCTTGGGCAACAACCTTTGGATCTGTGAACTCGGGGCGCCTTCCCATCAGCCAGCTGAGTACAAGATATTACACGTTAGGTATAGAATCTGATGAAAACAAATGTTTTCGAGTTACAATGTACTTTCTCATTCACACAAGGTGCACATTAAAGTCTTGAGAACGAAGAATTCATGAGAAATGAGAAACAACCTTGTGAATTTCTGCAGTCTTGATGTAGACTCAGGAACGAACATGGGAACGGTCTTGGTGTGTCTGGACAGAGGGCATTCACGGGTAATTTTACAGATGATAAGCTTGCATTATGACAACACAGTCTCTGAGTAACTCACTTTCCAGGTGTGAACGGGATGTGTACGGCTCCATATCCTCTCACGACATCATTTCCAAAAGTGTCGGGGCCGTACACACTGACCACAATCTGAGGCCCTGAAGAAAGAAAGACATAAGAAATAAAGAGAGCTACTCAGAAATATACACTGCTGACACAATTAAGCTGAATTACAATCTTCAGAATAAAAGTTTCATCAGACCAGGGTTTCTGCAGGTTCTATGACGGTATATTTAATACTTTTTAAAAAAACAAATAAACTGAAGGGAACACAGTATATAAGTGATCTCCAAATGTAAATGTCTAGGAAGCACAAAATGGCTTCAGAGCTTGAAAATACAACTTTCAGCACATCTCCATTACTTATTAAATCATTTTTTAATAGCTGTGCTCCATGCCACTAGAATATGGAAATAACTTCTGATCATGCTACAAGAGTGTAGAGTATTTTTTTTGTCATGTTTTCCAATGTTCGGTGTCTAAAGATTTTTAAATCAAAATGTCACAGGATGAGAAGTCTTGTTTTCTGAGAAACTGACGAAAGTTCAATAAACAAACCAAGAGCTAATATCGGCTACTGGAAACAATAATTTTAAAAGGGAAAACAAGCTTTCATTTTTCATGAACTAAATTTGATATTTTATTATTTAATTCCTTAACTTAAGATTTTCCACTCTGACTTAAGACACCTTTAAGGCCTTAAATTGTGGAAAGGTGTATTAAAACTATTTGTTAGCTTTCAAACTGACTCGATCAGACCGTGGTTCACTTACAGCCAAATGGGTTTGTGCTCTTGAACGTGATGTCCAGTGGGAAGTTCCACACCAAACTCGGAGATCCTCTACCTTTTGAAGTTATTTGAGAAATTCCCTCTTCCAGGCCCTTCAGATTGTGAGAAAAACACACAAACTTAATACTGTGTGTGAAACATATGAGAATAGAAAAGCTTGTAGCCTATATATGACTTCTTCCAAATAGGGGAGTGCACAACAACTAAACTTTAATAACATAATGATTAATATCATAGCATTGCTATTCACTTATCTCACTATTCAGATAATAATCTAATGTGAGACGCAAGGAAGAGAAGCAGGTCGATGTCACTCACTGATGTGGGCGCCCAGTCGTGTCCGTAAACAAAACAATACTTGCAGTAAAGGTCGTCATATTCTGGGAACTTTAGAGAAAATACGACACGCAAGTAATCCAATTAACCCACTTTAATAACAGGCTTTGCCCACAGTTTACTGCATTAAACGTATGATCTAAAAATCAATGTTAACTTACATCGGCTGCTTCGATTTGTCCATTAACCATGAGAAGAAAAACAGCTGGGTTGTTTGAGGTCATTTCCACACCATTAACACCCTGGAAAACATTAAATAACACCGAACCACCCTTACTGCACTGAAATATCAGTTGGGTCGCACAATTAATGGATTCCCGTTGTCAACATCCCTCTGGCTGCTACGGACGCTTTCGGTACGGCAGACAATACGGTCCAAAATGGCGTATATAAAAATGCGTTTTTAAAATTCTAGGCCGCTAGGTGGTTGTCGTCGACATGAAATTGAAAATATTTGAATTTTTTTGTACGGATTTATGGACGACCTCCCGTTTTTTCCTGTGTGGAAATTGGCTTTTTGTTTTCGCTGTCTCTGTAGACACAACAGCTTCAGAAAGCTTTGGCCTTTATTTGCACAATAACCATGCTTTTATATGGCCAGAACATTAATAAACGTTCATAGATGAAGTACAAATCAAAACCATGGCGCTAAAATTGTGTTCCGCAGGAATAATAAATAGTAATGCTGAGTATTTTAAATAGCCTTTCTGTAACACACCTTTCCATGCTATTATTTACTGTGTGAAAGTGTGCAGGTCCCTGCTTGGTGCTTGTCCCAGTTGTTCACATTTTCTAATAGTAATATTTCACACACCTCACGAATATGTTTACACATGCTGGGATGTGGCATGTTTGGGCACAATGGGCGTTAAATTAAACTCTTTGTGGTTTGCAAAGCAGGGATGAAGGTAACAATTTGTGTATAAAGTTATCATTTCATGTCCTGAGGTCAAGACTTTTGTTAGCTTATTTCCTGCTCATGGGTACATCCACTTTTGATTAGGTCTGTTGCTTTTCTCCCTCTCTAGAAATAGTATATTGATCATATCGTACAAAGAAAGAGGGATAACCTGCTTTGACAGATGCTGTCATCATTTTAACGGTCAGTGTATGATTCTGATATTTTTAAGAATAATAATAATTTGAAGAAGCACAGAGACATCTATGGTGTGAAAAAGCTGCATTTAATAAACAAACACAGCATCCACATCCACACCAATAGATGTCAGTATAAATTTCAACAGCAGCTAAAATAACAACAAACCAACCAACCAACCTTTAATGGCAAATCAATGTTGTTTCACCTGGACAGAATGGACAACCATCTCAAGAAATTGCTAAAATATTTAATCACTCTCTAATTTGGTTTGTTACTTGATTTTTTCTCTCTAGTTCTTAGCTTGATGGAAGCTTAAGTGAGCCCTTGAAACAGACCCCAAGACCTTGAAACTGAAAAATAAAGTCAGAGAGAGCCATAAAACAGAGCAAAAATAGGAAAACAAGCAAACAAAAAAACAACAACAACCCTGAGAGACACCATCTTATAGCCAATCAGTATAAATCCATAAACCGAATTTAGGTCTCAGTCTTTGGTTTTAGTCCTACACCTCAGTAAACTCAGATTCAAGCTTTTCAAACTGGATGAAGACCTGCCTGTCACTTTTTGGCCCAACGGTGTCCCAGTTTGAGCTATCCTCTTCTGTTGCCAATTTTCCCTCTCTGGGACCAGGTCTTTGACTTACAGTCACTATTTATAGCAATAGACGTCTGTACTACTTACAAGTCCTCTGCGGGACCTGTGTCTCCCTTTTTAGGCCTGAAATAAAGACTCATTCAGTCATTTCCGTGGGGCATGTTTTTTTTTTTGTCTTTATACCCAATCCATGTGGCTTTTAGGTTGAGCGTGTTGTTCTTGTCCTTCGTTAATTGCATTGCACAGATGCTTAGATGTGAAATCCATTTAATCTATTTCTGTACCTCAGATCTCATCAGTTTGTGATTAGCTTTGTCCATCTGATTGACATTTTTTGTTTGGTTGACATTTGCTAGTGTCACCAAAACATGCAGCAACTGTCCACACCATAGCAAATGTCATGGAAAGGTCATTTACCCTTGGGCTGTAGTTTGGAGGGTCTGCTTGGTGGTCTGAAAGATGATCTTGTGTTTTCTTAAAGACAAGTGTTCTTTATTGTTTAGTCTCGAAGATGAGAAGGAGCTTATAATAGCTTATAGTCTTTATCCAGACACATTTTATAGGTCAGTGACAAGGCGCTTTTTTAATTCTGCAAAACAACAACAAGAACAAAAAAATTCCAGTTCACATATACAGAGACTTATATTAATCTCTTATATAATGATCATGTTTTTTAATATCTTTCTTAAAATGTAACTTTGGTATGCAGTGAGAACAGAAAGGAACCCTGCAGACGGTTATGATTTTGTGCCAATGTTGATAAATCTCTTTAAAAAGTTAATTTAGTAACAAGTCAGGGTTTGTTTGGGTTATGTTGTTTGATTCCCAGAAAAAAAGTTAATCATTGTTAAATACATTTTGTTAACTTTTGTCCTCAAAAATAAATTTCTAAAACTTTCTTGAAAATATTGTGACCGTGACTATTATTGTTTATGTAATATTTTATGTAATGTTTTACGTTTAAGTTTTACATTTTTTTTATTTACCAAAAATGTTTATAATCATCTATTTACATAAAAAAATGTTTTATGGGTTTAGTTTTAGTTAACTATAATAACCCTGATATGCATACATACTGTACCAAGGTGTAAAGGAAAACATTTTATATTTAATATACGTGATATTTTTAGAGCCTCTAAAGTTTGAAATCATATGAAAACAATAGCACAAACAGAGCATTTATGGGCGTTTTAAATTTTATTGTTCTTTTTTTTGTGTGTGTAGATGCCGGTCTTGTACAGAGTTGATCCTCAGATCTGTAGTCTGATTCAAACTAGATTGTGAGTACATTTTAACTTTGTTTTATTGAGGTTTGTGTTGATTCACTCAGTATATGTAAAGAGAAGACATTAGGTGACCATAATGGACTGGAAGAAACATCCACTTAATGCCATTATGCCTCTGCGTTATAAAGGCCTAAAAGCTCATAAATATATAATATTGTTAAAAAGAATGACTTTAAGATTTTTATGTACTGATCTTGGCATCCTGTATCATAGTCAGTCCCTGACCTGCATATGAAAATACCAGGTCACTGTTTCTCCGACTGAGCTGGAAAGCTAAGCTGAGACACAACCTGAATGTACGTCATGTAAAATTGTTATCGATTTATGTCCTTCTCTCCAAACTCCAATCATGGTCAAAAGCAGAGTGCCATTTATTATGAGGGCTAATCATTAATATAGCCTCTCCATTAGCTGGAGTGCAGCTCTGTGACAGCATAATGGCCTGTGTCAGACAGATGAGTGGGTCACCGTGGATCCGCTCGTGTCAAATTACGGCGGCCCACTCTTGTGGCTGAGATCAAGGTGCTTTAATTTCGACCACCCCTTAAGTTTGCATGAAAACATAAATCTGTCCCACCCATGCTTTTAGGTTTTTTTTTTTTCTCCATTTGATAAATAATAAAAGAACAAATTTTCTTTTGGGAGCACATAAATGATTTTGTGTCTGGCATTACCGTAACTGGTGTTTACTGATTTTCCCGGATTGATCCGAAGTCAGACAGGAAACGATATCATGGGAAGGGCGTGAACTCAGACTGACGCTCAATAGATTTTTATTATTTAATTAATGCTTTTCAACACGGATGTATTAAATTGATCAAAAGTGACAGTAAAGCATTTATAACATTACAAAACTATATATATATATATATATATATATATATATAAATGTAATTATGTAATATTAATGTTTTTAACGTTTATAATATTGAGAAATGTTTCTTGAGCAGTAAATCAGAGAATATTAGAATGATTTTGTAATTATGCTGAAAATTCAGCTTTGCATCACATTTTAAAATGGACAATAGCTATGTGAAATAGTAATAATATTTCACAATAATACTGTTTTTTTATATATATATATATATATATATATATTCTTATAAATAAGTATAGCTTTAGTGAGCATTAGAGACTAGATGTTTGCTTTAATCAGTGGTTTTGAAACTTTATTTATTTATTTTTTGTTGGTCTGCTTATGTTCACCGTCAGTTGCATTACTGACATGGAACAACAAAGAACTCACACAAATTTAATCATATTGGTAATAATGGTTATTTTTACTGATTACAAATTACATTTATTTATTAGATTTTATTTTGTTGAATCAACAATCATTTTCCAAACCATTTGGAAATCCTTTTTGGACCATAGTTTGACTGAATTATTTAATCAGTTTATGGACATACAGTATTGTGCCTAGTATTACTTGATTTGTGCAATTTTGTTTAATTTACATGCTCTGAGACTTCTAACGCTCACCCACTAAGGAGAAGATATGCAGACTGTCAGACACAATTGTGTGTCATTAAAGATGACATTTCCAATTATTGCTAAACTTGCAGGAGAAGCAGATGAATTTTGTAATTACTTTGTTTTCTTTGTAGAGAATTTATAAATGCAATAAGAAAAGTGGAGTGTCTATGAAACTAACCTGTCTGCCATTTAATAAAATGAAAAAAGATGTTGAGCGATTTGAAGTAAGGAAAGTTCACACGTTGAGGAAGAGGCCTCTGACTCCACATGATAAATTTAATGGCACATTCCTGTGTAGGTGGTCATGACCTCATTTAACTGATGTCCATTTAAATTAAAGCCCGATCTGTAAATTTACTTTCTATTCCTGATGACATTTATCTTACCTACTGCACCGCTGCCCAAGAGTGCATATGACCCCAGATTACTTGAATAATTTGTGGCCAGTCAAGAAACAGTAACATTATGTTCTCAGTAATAATTAGTGATCAGTGAACTGAGATTAACCCTAAGATATTAATGCCATCATTGTAGTGGTGCTTTGTACTAATGTGTGATGATTATACACATTTAGTACACTGAATTAATCTTTTTATTTTTTTTCTTTATGTTTTAAGCTTTCATAAAAATTCAGTGTTAGTAATTATAATAATAATAGTAATATAATAATAAAATATAAAGCAAATACAAAATTATTCAAAAATAAATTATTAGCAATGAATCAAAATAATAATATTCATAAAATGAAAATGTAATATTAATGTTAATCACCAGGTTTATAAGAACATATTGATAAAAATATGTTAGTAAATGAAATATTATTTTCCATAATATAGCATTTATTATTCATATTTTATACAATACATTTATGTACACCGTATATTTAAATGTTTTTGTTACAAACATAACTAACAAACTAAATACATTTTATGAGATTGCATGTGTGTGTGTATATTCAGGTGCTGATCATATAACTAGAATATCTTCAAAAAGTTGATCTATTTCACTAATTCCATTCAAGAAGTGAAACTTGAATAATGTATGCATTCATTCCACACAGACCGATATATTTCAAGTGTTTTTTAATTTTTTATTATTTTTTTTATTTTGATGATTATAACTGACAGCTAATGAAAACTCCAAATTCAGTATCTCAGAAAATTAGAATATTATACTTAAGACCAGTACAAAGAGAAGATTTTTAGAAATCTTGGCCAACTGAAAAGTATGAACATGAAAAATGTATAAGCATGTACAGCACTCAATTCTTAGTTGGGGCTCTTTTTGCCTGAATTTCTGCAGCAATGTGGAGTGGTGTGGAGTCAATCTGTCTGTGGCACTGCTCAGGTGTTATGAAAGCACAGGTTGCTCTTATAGTGACCTTTAGGTCTTCTGCATTGTTGGGTCTGGCATATCTCATCTTTCTCTTTACAATTACCCCATAGATTTTCTATGGGGTTAAGGTCAGGTGAGTTTGCTGGCTAATTAAGAACATGGTCCTTAAACCAGGTACTGGTAGCTTTGGTGTGCAGGTGCCAAGTCCTGTTGGAAAATAAAATCTGCATCTCCATAAAGTTGGTCAGCAGCAGGAAGCATGAAATGCTCTAAAACGTCATGGTATTCTGCTGTGTTGACCTTGGACCTCAGAAAACATAGTGGACGAACACCAGCATATGACATGGCACCCCGAACCATCACTGACTGTGGAAACATTACACTGGACCTCAGGCAACGTGGATTCTGTGCCTCACCCCTCTTCCTCCAGACTCTGGGACCCTGATTTCCAAAGGAAATGCAAAATTTTCTTTCATCAGAGAACATTTGGACCACTCCGCAGCAGGCCAGTGTTTTTTTTATTTAGCCCAGGCGAAATGCTTCTGACGGTGTCTGTTATTCAAGAGTGGCTTGACACAAGGAATGCAACTGAATCTTGAAGCACTGACTCCAGCTGCAGTCCACTATTTGTGAATATTCCCCACATTTTTTAATGTTTTTTGTTTCACAGTTCTGAAACAGAGCTCTGTGAACAGCCAGCCTCTTTTGCAATGACCTTTTGTATTTTGTCCTTCTTGTGCAAGGTGTTTTGAGTAAATTAGCTGATTAGAGTGTGGCACCAGGTGTCTTCAATACTGAATTTTTTCACAATATTAAAATTTTCTGATACTGAATTTGTGGATTCATTAGTTGTCAGTTATAATCATCAAAATAAAATAAAAAATAAACACTTGAAATATATCAGTCTGTGTGGAATGAATGTATACTTTATTTAAGTTTCACTTCTTGAATGGAATTAGTGAAATAAACCAATTTTTTGAAGATATTCTAATTTTATGACCAGCACCTGTATATGTATTATTTATTTATTTATTTTGCTGTGAAAAGATGAATCATGATTAATTGCATCCAAAATAGGGTTTTGGTTACATTATATATATATATATATATATATATATATATACTTACAGGCATGTATATAAAATTTATTTTTAAAAATGTATCAGCCACCCCGAAGGATGAAACGGAGACGTTACATCATTGACTGACATCATGGGGTCCCACCTGGGAAACCAATAGAGAAAACGGCAATGGGAATTGGCTAGTGGTTTTTGCATGCCAGGCCACTCTGTGTGCAAACCACTATTAGGTTTCTGCTGAAGAGCCGTTCGGGACCGACTATCCAGCTTAGCTCGTACTGTGGGGCAGCGGAGGAGCCTTATGTAACCCTGGAATATAGCATTTGGATCCCGAAGGAATGGCGCTGCAAGTCGTCACCTACCCAAGCCTCCGGGGAATTACCTGATGTTACCCAGAACACGGGAGGCCACGGGATCCACATGAAGGTGTTGGGTGTTGCCCAACCCGCAGATCTGCAGATGCCTGCTAGGGAGGCACTGTGCCAACGCCCAGGAGGAGGCCACACTCCGAGTGGAATGGGCTCTCACCCCCAGGGGGCACAGCTCACCCTGGCCCTGGTATGCCAGGGTGATGGCATCCACCATCCATTGAGCCAACCTCTGTTTGGAGACAGCATTCCCCTTCTGTTGACCTCCAAAGCAGACAAAGAGCTACTCAGAGTTCCTAAAACTCTGGATGCTTTCCACGTAAAGGCGCAAGGTGCGTACAGGACACAGCAATTCAAGGGTCGGGTCTGCCTCCTCTGAAGGCAGCGCTTGCAAGTTCACCACTTGATCCCGAAGGGTGTGGTGAGAACTTTGGTCACCTCGGTCAGGGAGTAAAACAACTGGAAGTGGGAGGACTCCTGGAAAGCAAACAGGTCCACCTGTGCTTCCCCTAATCGACTTCAAATACGCTGGATCATCCCAGGGTGGAGTCTGCATTCTCCGGGGAAGCATGAGCTGTCGTGAGGGCGTGCTGACTGCATGATTCAGCTCCCCCGGAACGCGAATTGCTCGCAGCGATTTGAACCGTGAGTGACTCCAGAGGAGGAGATGGCGGGAAAGTTGCAACAGGAACAAACACCACCCTGATGGTTGATGCACGCTCCCATCGCAATGTTGCCTGCCGGACCAGAACTTGCTTGCCCTGCAGCATTGGAAGAAACCCGCGCAGGGCCAGCCGAACAGCCAGCAAACCCGAGGCAGACATTTCAGCATCGATTGTGACAGTTCATGAGTAAGAAGAGCGGTCATGTTGACAGAGTCCAGCTCCATCCCTTCAGCGACGAGCAGATGGAGGAGCGGCACCCGGCACCTTGGCATCACAGGGGCAAGATGCTTTTGTTTGATGGCCTGCGTCTGCCTTTGTACTGCCGAGAACTGCTGGGCAAAAGCTCTCGACAGTGTCGCCGAAGAGGCTGGCCTGGGAGATGGGTGTGTCAAGAAAGCGAGCTTTGTCAACCTCACTCATCTGCGCCAGGTTCAGCCAGAGATGGCGCTCCTAGACCACCATGGAGAACATCACCTGACCAAGGGAACGTTCTGTGACCTTTGTCGCCCATGGCGGAGGCTAGTTGACGCACACGACTCCTGCATCAACCTCCGGTCAGAACTACCCTCGTACTGCTGTGTAAGCACATTGGCCTAAGAGGTCAGCCAGTGGCGTAACATCATAGTGAGTGCAGGAAGGCTGAAGACTACCACATTTTAACGAGCTCCTCATGAACCTCCGGAAGAAAGGCAGAAAGGCCGGGCGTGACAGTGAGTCACGAACAAAGCTCATTGCCAATCTTCCCGCCTTGAGTGTTCTGGGGACGGTGGGGAATCCACCTCCAGCCTGGTGCTTTCAGCGTCCTGGAGGAACAGAGCCCTACTCTAATGCAGTGAGAGACATCTCATCCTCTTCCAAGGCATCAAACAAGACGCTGGGATCGTCGCGGGATGAACTAGTGCCTTCTTTCAAATGCTCATGGAGGTTGGTGTTGAGGGATCAGGAGTCCGTGGGGACTTGCCTGGCGGATATTCCTAATCATCACTTAAAGGTCTGCCAAGCTACTAGCCGATGCAGCCGAGGAGCTTTACAGTCCGCCGAACTGGAAGGGGTAGCAGACAAAGCTAGCCTATTAATGAGAGAAAGCCGTGACCATGCAAAGCCATTGACATGCACTCGCAATGAGAGGATGAGCCATCCGCGAACGCCGTCTCAGTGTGACTGGGCCCAGACAAGCAAGACAGCGATCGTGACCGTTGTCAGAGGTGAAGGAACTCTCGTATCCAGAAGCTCACGGACGAAAGACATTCCGGAGGACATGCTTCGCGACTTCACGATAGGGGAGGGCCGTGCACACAATTGTGCACCCAGAGCAGTCTCCCTGCTGGAATGCAGAAATGCTCCGACCGAGGATCTCGAACAGCAGGTAACACCTTTTCTTCTTTTTTTTTCCAACTTCATACAGCCGATCGGCTCCGAATCATGGTTTGCACACCTCCATCTTATATACCTGTGTGTACGGAGGAGTGGCACGGCATGCAAAAACCACCATAAATATACATTTTTTTTTATTGATAAAAATGCTGTTGTGGAAGTTTACCATTAAGCATTTATTAATATTAAAGGAATAACCATCACTGCAGCAGACATCTAGCCCTAAAGTTTCCAAAACAACTGTGGCCGGTTTTTAAGGAATGTATAATACAAGAAATGGTAGGCAGAATCCCATAGGCGCTGAAATCCATATTTCAGGAACTGCAGAGCCTACACCGAACATGGCCTGTCTACTTTGAAGCCTGAATTCATAGAAGGAGAGTCCGCTTTGAGGCTGGAGTTGTTTCTGCTCGATTTTTCTCTGCTCTCAGACAGGTTTCAGATTTTTTTTTCCTCCAGTTTTGAACACTATGTACACTGCGCTAGCCGCTACTAAGCATTCTCTACAGTGAAGTGCTGGCATGAGAAGGAGTTTGTGAGACTCACAAACAAACCTCTCTGTCCTGCAGCATTTTGCCATTGTTAGATAAGACCTCTGAGGAGAATCTGCAAGAGAAAATGAATCACAGCAGCCTTAATTTGAATTGCAAGCACTGGTTTTGTAAAGAATCAGATCGTTTGCTGTAGTATAGCGGCAGCGTGCATTGTTTTTGTGCATCTTTGTGTGTGCTCTCACAGCAATGATGCTTTCAGCATAGTCTCCGGTGAAAGCAAACCCTGTCAGCATCTACCCCAATCCTCTTCTCCACACCTCACGCTGTTACTGAAAAGCCACCGCAAACAAATTCATCTCTAACTCAGTGTTTATCTCCTGTAGTACCTGGACTCAGCTGTGGTTCATTCAGTTTCAGGTGGGGTTTACAACAGTGGCTTTGATGTGTTTTTCTTTTACTGTTGAAGCATGCTCACTCACTTGAGGTAAACAATTTTATTAAAGATCCATGAAAAAGGGTGTGTTGCTATCATCGTAATGGAAGAAGTGTGAAAAACAGCATTGAATAAAGATGAAAAGTGAACAACGGGGAGGGAGCTTTTACTGGAAGAGTAAATATTTTTGTGAAAACCCAGTAATTGTTTTCAAAGGAACGAGGCTACATCACATCTCAATTTTACAGAACACAATCTAAAGACACATGCGGTGCGAAATACAACAATTGCTTCTGAGGGGACAATCTTATCGGCCTTGAAATGAAAGCAATTGGAGTGCTTTTGAAAAACTGAATTTGCAAGTGGAATGGTTATATAACGGGTCCATTTCAGACAGCTGGTAACAGGGTCAATGCTTTGACATGTCCAGATCGCAGCAAAAAAGAACATAGAGGCAGGTGAGTCTAGAGGTAGGGATGGAAGTTTTAATGCCAGAGAGTTTTGATTGAAGTCTGCCGCATGACTCATGGGACTGTTATTTCAACTATTTCATTCACAGTTGTATATTTGCGACGTGTGATGAAGAGAGTTGGAGGCTGGCAAGCTGCAGTGTCTGGGCTGTGTGAAGAGGTATTGCAGTTGACAAAGGATTGTCATCAATCTCTGTCCCTTGTAGATGTCTTAACTCTCACTTGAAATTAAATGCCTGTTTTTTTCCTTCAGTACTTGCAGTAGAACTTGTTGACCTTGGTAATGGGGAAAGTTCACCAAAATTAAAATCCATTGTTTGCTCAGCCTCATGAAGATGATGAACATGATAAACATGAATATATTTCAAAGATATTTTAATATATCAAGTCTCCCCTTTTCCCCTTTACGTGAGTGTGTGTGTATATGTATGTGTGTGTGTGTGTGTGTGTGTGTGTGTGTGTGTGTGTGTGTACTGGTTTTAGTGGTTTACAGGGATACAAATTTGTTTAATGACATGGGTATGACAGTGGTATTAAAATTTGAAAGTGGTTTATGAGGACACTGCCTGTGTCCCCGTAATTTAGAAGGCTTAAAAAACATACTAAATAATTGAAATTAAAAAAATGCACAGGTTTCCTGTAAGGGGTTGTTATAAGACAATAGCACATATAGTTTGTACAGTATAAAAACCATTATGCCTATGGAGAGTTCCCATAAACCACAAATACCAACAGTGTTTGTATGTGTTTTGCACACAATGAAAATCAGTAGTTTCTATGGGTTTGTACCCCACTGATTTTCCAACTGTCACATTTCTTGTCTGTTTTATGTCTCATTCATTGTCTGTTTTGGTTTCAATTCCAGTTCAGTTACCCACGTGTATGCCCATTTTTATCCTGTGTTTATATGTGATTTATTAGTTGATTCTTTCCTGCCTGTGTTTCCCCAGCTGTGTCTAGTTCAAGTTTGTGGATCAATGTTCATGTTACGTTCTGAAGGTTTGATGTTTCTCTGCGTTTGTTTTCTTTATTATTAAAAGTACTTTATGTAATTTGAAATCTCGTCTCCTGCGATCTCCTTCACCTGCCAACAACGTGACACCAACCCTATCTCACAGGAAAATTTTACCAGATGGCAATATGAATGTTTCGGAAAAAATATCATGGCCCTCTAAACATAACTGTCAGTGGGGCATAAGCAGATTGTCAAAACATTAAAATTACCATGAGATTGTGTTGGCATTTATATTGAGTTGACAAAAACTTGTGACAGGTTCTTTAAAAATTTTGTAGTAATAGTTTGAAGCAAATTAAGTTGTATGTGATGTTTGGCCTGTAGCTTTGGCACATTTAGTCCTTCCACCACAAAATATTGAGTCTCGCATGTTTGTTTTCATCCAGGTATTCAAAGAACTTTTAACGAAAGGATCGGAATCTGTTAGGTTTCATTATAAATATCCCTTAGTAATTTAAACTTTAAAAAAGTTTTATGGGTTTGCATCAACGAAAGGGGCACTATTTTTTATCTTTTTATTTTTTTGAGCCATCCCTTTAACCTCTGTTGTTTATCCCCAGATTCACTCAATGACTTATGCACATTAGTCAGAGAGACAGAAACACATTCCAGAAAACTGTGTATATATATAAAAAAAAATACAAATTTGCATGGTGCAGTTTCTGAACTTGCGGGCTTGGCTTATGAGTAATAAGTTTGCAAATCTGTAATGAGCCACATTTAAATATAAAGTAGGGGTGTTTGTGCTGTACAGAAAGACAATGACTTTGTTTAAATATTAATGAGGCAGCACTATTTTAATACATTAGCATGACGTTAAACTGAATAGTGGGGTGGTGCTTAGTGAATATGACGCATAACAATTTCTCAGCTTGTAGACATTTGTGAATTTCCATTCAACACTTTTTTATATATTAAATTTTTTTTGAATTTTTAGCAGTTTCATTTACAGTGCCAAAAACAACAACAACAACAACAAAAAAACATTATAGCTGACTGCGTAAATGATGAATTTAAGACCAACTATTTCCAAAAGGGTTTTGTTCAGTGAACAAATATAATTAATACTCATTGTATACCTCATTAATATACATACGCTAAGCTGATAAAGTTTATAACACCACCTTTCAGATCTTTTCTACTTTCCCCAACAGTTCAGTGAATTCACCCCTAAGGCTTTTTCTTGTCTTTTTGAATCATAACAGGAAGTGAAGCGAAAGCTCACTGAAACCATTGATTTACATCTGTTAATGTTGTGGTTTGGGATACTGTAGAGAAACATATCTGATGAGGATGTCTTTGTTAGTTCTTAAGGTCCTTTTACGGGAAGAGCGACTAACTGTGACAAACCATACTTGCCTGGCGTCTTCGCCCGCTTTTTCTGATGCGTATTTCAGCTGGGATTTAGACGACGCTTCCAATATTCGCTCTTTATTTGGATCCGTTCGAGATTCAAATAAATAATCGCTAATCGTAAGGATTCAAAAATGCCTGTGTGATCGCTGATCTAGAGCGCCAGTGTTTTCATAGCACCAGGTTCCATTACAGAGAGGATTTTAATGCTTTCAAACAGAACCGTCTTGTTGCATAGCAACTAATTTATCAGACTACCCTCAACCTCCCCCTCCCATGCTAGTTCAACTACAACCTGAAAAAAATCTTTACCAAGAGCTTTTCTTTAAAGAGATGAATTGAATGGCATTTGCTACACAAATTTCAGTGGGAAAGAAAAAAATTGTTGGTTCAACTTGGCAATGACTTTCCCCCCACTGAATCCTTCAGAGCCCACTTCAAAGCATTCCACAAGAAATGCCAATGAGCGTCTGCTCAGGCTGCCTCTGCAGTACTGTACATAGAAAGACAGAGAGAAATCAGCCATTTTCAAGTCAGATTTCATTGCAGATGATAAGAAACAACACTTATTTTTACTGTGACCCAAAGCTAAAACCTTCCAGATATTTATTTTACTGAGATTCTCAGTGGATCATCAGTGCTATGAATTCTGCATGTTGGGATAATCAGTGTTGCGCTGTCATACTCCTTTCCTCCCCCTCCATGGCCTAATTTGGAAATACATCCTCTGCACTCTACCTTCATTTCTAAGCAACTGCAGTACACCAGCACATCGTATGTAAATACGGTCGGCGTTGAGCTTCAGGTCTACAGGGGTTATGCTCCTCTTGTTTGTGTAGCGTATTGCAACTCTGCACCGCTCTAATTGCTGTTTTAAATCAGCCGAGGCATTTGTACCGTTCACCTCCTTTTGGCAAACCGGTTTTGTTACTCATTACAGCATGTTCAGGAATGGAAATAGGGACAGTTCTTCTCTGCCAAGTGAAATGCAGCAGTGTGATCCAATGTACGGCTTTCTTTTAACCTTCAAATATAATTTGGAAGAGTAGTTTAGATGGATTGCATTCCTAGAGTTGTGTATTACTTCATGGGCACAGTGCAGTTTGGTGGTTAAAGCTCTGGATTTAAAAGCTGTAAGGGTCAATTCACGATATTATCATCATGTGCCATTGAGCAAGACACCCAGGTTGCTCCAGGGCGACTGTCCTTGTGACTCGGAATAATTTGTCAAGTCAAGTTCTTCATTTTTCAGGTTCACTGGTTCAGTGTACAGTGCAGTTCTTACTTTGCACTTCCCCCAGATGGGAAAGTCATAGGTAGAAACATGTACAAATGTATAGAAGAGACCTAGAAGGAGAAAAATATACAACGTGACTGCATATAAGCATTTTTATATACAAATCAACGAGTTGGCAGTGCATATAAAATATGTTTGAGAAAATAACTGAATCACTAATTTTTCTCCACCAGCATATTTACACAGACCAAAAAAGTAGGTTAGTAATCAGATTGATGGCTCGATTGGACTTAAAAGCTGTCAAGTAAATACATAATAACAGGAAATAAATTAAGCAACATAAAATATTAAATGCTAAAATATTTAAATGCTTAAATTCTTGACTTAAAAATGCTATGATGCCTGTGTTTGCATGTTTCTGTTAAGGATATCATGTGAACATATTTATGAGCAATTTATGTATTGCAAAAGTTAGGTTTAGTATAATCAGAAATTTCAGAATCTAAAACTGGATTGCGTTCATTGTGAACTGATGAAAACAATTGCATGTAAACACTTATCTCTGAATGTTAGCATGCACTGGCAAGTAGGACACCAGCTAGTAGTAAAAGTAAAAAATACACTTGCTTATTGCTGTAGTATTATAATTATATCTGACAGTGATGTTCGCAATGCACAAATGTGAATAACTGTTTTCATTATGTGATCACTATTGCTTGATTGTTATTACAGATCGCTACTGTTATTAAAGATATTCACTAGATATTTATCTGTGTAGGATGTCGGATGTCTATAAGCCAATCGTAGCAGTGGCCGTTTACTTGCCGTTTACAAAACAGGACAGAAAATAGCCTATTGCTTCCAAATGATGACTTTAAATCTTAACATTAAACATTATAAGTGGAGAACAGTACAAAATAAAAAACAAAGGCAGTTCATGACCCCTTTAAATCTTCATGCGACTTATTATAGAAATTTAAACATACAATAATATTAGTTCCCAAAAAGGTAAATGGTTTGCGTAAACCATTCTAATACACAAACAGCAGTAGAAGTGTGTGATGTACTGTTGCCCTATAGTCCTACAGAAGTGAAATAGTAAGAAACAATGTGCACTCAGTCTTTGTAGTGGCACAATAAAAGCCTGCGCTGAAAGATAAATTAGTAATTAGTACAGCATTGGGTCTGTGTATGGCTTGAGTGCTAGTTTTGGACAAAGACCGATTGGTAATAGACTTAATTATGGTGAACTCAGTACAAGGTCACACCTCGGTGCAGAAATGGACACTTCTACCCAGTCGAACCCTCCCCCTCTGGTACACACATCCTCCACAGCACAGCTTTAATTGAGCATGACAAGTACATAGCAGTGCCAGTGAATCCGATCCTCTCACGCTATTGGTTCTTACTGCTCGCGCATATATATATGTGCAGGTGTTGTCATTTCCTTCTTCCTTGTCAGATAAATGATCCTGTAATCCAGATGGAAGTGGTGTTTTGTAATATATTTTGTGCATGTGATTCCATTCATTTGCATTATTTATTTCAGAATAAGTGAGACTTGTGATAACAGTGTACTACCACTCCAACAGCGCCTCTAGTTTGAGAGTGCCGTGCCCAGGATCCTCACCGTCTGGCTTCCAGCCTTTGGCTAGTTCCAAGCACCACTGACTGTGCGTGTCATATTATGTAAGGTCACAGCATTGAACAGAAAGTGCAGTTACACTGGCTCCAATGTGAAATTGTTGTACGGTTGGCTTTTTAACACGTCTGTAAGTAAATCAAATTCCAACTTCATCCAAGTGCCCAACATGCTCTACATTCTGACAGGTCTACTGTGCGAATGATTTATGTAAACAGTACCAACAGCTACTTAAGCATCCTCGGAGAGGCGGTTTTACCTTGAGTGCATACAGGTTCATAAATAAAAGAGGGTGTGTTGTTGGGATTCTAAGCCAGGGTTTGTATGTGACCTTAAGTAACACTGTAAAAAGCGAAAAATCCTCAAGCCACCATCTCTGGACTTTTGATATCAGCTCAGCACCTGTAGCGGTCATTGATTTTTTCTGGTCAATGGAAGTGAAGGAATACTGACATCTGGATGCCGATGTTGATGTGTGTGTCAGCTGTTATCTTGATGATTATTCAGGGAGCTTGTGAAGGGATAGTTTACCTCACAAATGAAAAGCATTACATTATTTACTCATGTTGTTCCAATCATTGGCATTCAATCAGTGTTTCATTTCATTTATCCATCCTTCATGAAAATAACTTTGTTTTAGATTTAACAAAAACAACACTGATTTGTCAACGAGTCGTCTCAAAATCCGAAGATCATTTTTTGGTGAAATGTGACAGATTTTGGTCTGTTCTTGACACAAATCTACTGTAAAACTTCTGACTTGAAATCTGCTTGGTTTCAGAAGTGAATAATATATCAACTTAAATTTGACAATACACTGTTTTTTTTTTTTTTTTGTGCCCATGAATGTTTGCTGAGAACTTTTGCTGTTAAAATAAGAAAAGTACCCACATTTCCTCAGATAATTTCCAATGTTTTTGTACCACTGATATCAGCATCCGGCTGTGAATGGGATAGTTCTCCCAGAAAATTAAATTCTGTCATTATTTACTCCCCCTCGTGTCAATCCAAACCTGTAAGACCCTCATTCATCTTCAGACAAATGAACATGTGTCTGAAGATGAATGGATGAAATCAGAAAGCTTTCTGACCTGACAAGGTCCAGAAATGTAGCAAGGACATTGTTAAAATAGTCCACGTGACATAATTGCTTCAACCCTAATTTTATGAAGCTACGAGAATACTCAGCGTGAAAAAAAACAGCTACATCTACAACAACAATTTCTTCTCTCTTGGGACAATCTGCTACCATTATTGTGTTCTGAAGATGAACAAAGGTCTTACGGGTTTGGAACAACATTAGGGTGAGTAATTCATGACAGAATTTACATTTTTAAGTGAAATAAGTTATCAAGAAAAACAGCTACTGTAAAAGGAGTAATGCTGATATTTGCTCTCTAAAGAGATTGCCAACATGTTACCAATGTACTACTCCAAAGGGAGCTGGATGACAATGCGTCTGTCAACTCTTATTGTTTGATATCTCATTAAGGTCCTTTGAACACCATCTGCTCCTCTGAGCTCCATTGGTTGAGGTTTTGCAACGGCAGAGATGCTCCAGTGTGGCACAAATGAAGGGAGGGAGAGGTGGTGTTAACAGGGCCCTGTGCTTCACAAGCCTCTAACCCCAGCACACCCACGCACTGTATTCTCATATCTGACAGGCAATGGCTTCTCTCACTGTGATAAGAATCCTTCTCCGTCGCTGTCTCCTGCTGCAAGCACAAACCATGGAAACCCTGTAAATAAACCGAGCCATTGTATTCTCCATAAAATCAGGAATTAGTTTGTTTTCATGTGCATTTCCAGACATTCTTATTAAAGCATGCGCTTCGTGCAGAGGAATATGACTTTTTTCCCAATGCTTATGTAAATAGTTGCAGTAATGATGGGCGAGCAGGCTAAATGTATTCACATATTCATTCCCAGTTGGAGTTTAAATAAAAGATGAATCTTCACATGGCAATCGGGAGGAAAGGGGGAGCCTTTAAGCATTCCAGCTAATGCTGCACTCACGTGCCGCTGGAACTGCAGGGGTGGGAATGAGCGAGGAGGGGGCTGCCTGACCCATATTGGGTCTGACTAGTGTGAAACAAAAAAAAGTCAGGGGCAGCATTGTGCACGGAGGAAAGGAATAATTTCCTGTGGAAATGCGCGAACTCATGCTTATTGCTGTCTCTCGTGCACCGTGTCATCACAATCTGATGAAATATTTAATCTGTGACATGCTGGTGCAACAAGAACGCAGAATTTGATGGCATCCGAGCATCTCCCATTTTGGACTCTTGCTTGCGTAATAGCTGTATAAAGGAAGGCTAGAAGCAGATATCACGTGTTTAAATGTGTAGGTGGCTTGGTGACTGATGGTCTTTGTATTGCCTGTGACATTTCTCGGTATTTTCCACGTCACGGCGCTTAATCCAGGTACAAATGTAAAGAAAAGACGACAGCTGCAATTGTAATCTGCTCTTTTGAGATTCAGTATTGATTTTCCTTCATGCATCACATGCACAGTATTTGTTGCAATTTGTAAAAAACTAAGTTTAAATCTATAACAGTATGCGAAATGTTAAAAAAATCTTAAAAATGTAATCTATTTAAATATATTGAAATTAAGAAACATACAAATATGATTTAAATATAAATTAAATATACCTCAAAATTCGATGATAAACACTTTGGATATATTTCAGTGTATTTATGTTTGTATGTTCTTTTTTATTCAATATATTTAAATATTAATATAACAAAATTAATTTTCAACTATTAATTATTTAAATAAATACAAATTTTCATCTCATTTTAAATTTAAAAAAAATTCAAATCTAAATGCATTTGAATTTTAAAGAGTGATATTTATTTCACATATAATTCTACTTCTATTTAATACTTCTATTTAAACTTAATAGTATAATATTTAAATAAATATTAATTTTATGGTATACTTAATTTTAAGGGTCAATATTCTTGCTAATTACAAACTATGACCTTTGCCTCAAACTCTTTATGTGCTGCTTATTAATAGTTAGTATAGTTGTTACGTTTAAGTATTGGGTAGGATTAGGGATATGGTCTTGCAGGATACAGTATGTGCTTTCATAAACAGCCTATATGTTAATAATAGGGATGCTAATAAGCAACTACTGTAGTTAATAGTTATAATGATAATGATCATTTGGTATTAATAAATATACAGTTGTACATATACAATACCAAGTTTGAGAGGATGTTTTTCTGCAGTGTTCACTGTGTTGCTCCTAAATTTCCAGTTGTTGGGGTTTTATGGTGTGAAATAAAATTGTATCCAAGCTCATGTTGTCCTAGCATTTGACAGTTTGTTTGTATCCTGGATACAGCAATCCTGATAAATTTCCTTTGTCAGCTATATCCAACATGCCTATCTGACACTTATCTATTGCATGGAGCCCCTGTAAACATACATCACACCATTTATGAAAGCATATAACATATCCTTTCATTATATATATATATATATATATTTAGAAATATAATAATACAGGCAAAAAGAAAAGCCATATCAAGGACAAAGGTTGCTAAGCAACTTTGCTTTCACCTGTCCTGCTTCACCGTTGCACAGTCACAATTTAGCAGGCAGCCTGGCTGAGTATTATTGCACCTTTTCTCCCCGTTACTGTAGCTCTCACTGCTGTTAAACTCTCAACGACATTAGAGCAGCGTTCTCCACACCACTCCATGCTCACTCGTGTCCACAGCAGATCAGACGGCACTCTGTCGAGAACACACTTCCAGCTCAAGTCTATACTTTAAAGCTGGATAGTTTATATAAAATGGCTAGATTTGACTGGCCACTTTTAAACACAAAGCATCAACTGAAAGGAGTCTCTATGGTGATGAAGTATTGCCATAATGCTTGGAGGAGATTTGCAGACATGTACGTTGGAGAATATTAATGAAAGCAAAGTGAAGAATATTTCACTTCAGTTGTGTTGTGGTGACAGGCAACTACTCATGGCAACGGTATACTGACGAGCACATTATAGACACACCAATAAACTATGTTTGCTAATTGCATTCAGGGTCATGAAGTTCACGAACTGGCCTTTAAACAGATTTGCTACCTTTCTGTGTGTGTTATTGAGGGCTGACCTCTTCCTTTTCCAATAATAGCGTGTTATGAGAGGTCTGAGGGCTGGATAATGCTCACTGTTGATCGATGGCTCAGACAGTACTTGCCAGAGTTGACTAAGTTACTCACAAACTGTTACTGATTACAAATTATGTTACAAAAATTGTAGGTAGTAACGTAATCCATTACATTTCACTTTTCAGATAATATCAGATTACTTTTAGATTACTTTTGACTTAACTTGTTTATTGCACTGGTTTTAATAGGATAATCTTGTATCATATTGATATAAAATACAAAGAGATAGAGAATCTATTCCGTTTGTCGTTCTTAAAGGGATAGTTCACCCAAAAATAACATTTCTGTTATTGATTACCCTTGCATTAATGTTGTTCCAAACCCATGTTCCAATTTCTATTTATTTTTTCGCTTTCTTTGCCCACAAAAAAAGTATCCTGGCAGCTTCATAAAGTTATGGTTAAATGACTGTTGTTACAGGGACTATTTCACGTTTCAGTTGTGCTGCGTTGTGTTGTGTCTATGGAGGGCCTGAAAGCACTCTTACATCTCTTACAGGTTTGGAAAGACATGAGAGAGAATAATTAATGACACTATTTTCATTTTTGGGTGAACTATCCCTTTAATAACATGAAGTGCATTAAACATTATATTACATCTGGGGTTTGTGAAGGAACTGAAGGAGGTTTGTGATTTTAAAGAAAAGCTAATAATTAAACTTAAACACCTAATTAAAAGATGTATATTATTCATGTTCACCTGCATGTCATGTAGTCAAGTAATTAATAAATAAGTTACTTTAGTCTGATTACGAGTAATTTAAATCTGAATATAAGTACAGTTACTTATGGAAGCCTGTTTCCGCCATAGGTTGTTGTGACTTTTTATCTCACAATTCTGACTTTTTTTCTCGGAATTAAATTTTTTAACTCTTAGAGTTAAGAGTTATAGTTAGAATTGCGAGATATAAAAGGCACAAATGCGAGTTATAAAGGCAGAATTGCGAGATATAAAGTCATGGTTACAAGTTATAAAGTCACAGTTGAGAGATATAAAGTCAGAATTGCGAGTTATCAAGTCAGAATTGCGAGATATAAAGTCACAGTTGCAAGTAATAAAGTCACAGTTGAGAGATATAAATTCAGAATTGCAAGTTATCAAGTCAGAATTGTAAGATATAAAGTCACAGTTGCAAGATACAAAGTTACAATTGCGATATATATAGTAAGAATTGCGATATATAAAGTCACAGTTCCCTTTCAGTCAGTCACTATGACGTTACGTCATTGACTGACATCATGGGGTCCCACCTGGGAGACCAGTCGACTCTGATCTTTGGAGAAAACGCCAGTGGGAATTGGCCAGTGGTTTTTGCATGCCAAGCCACTCCCCCGTACAGTATATAAGGGTATATAAGATGGCGGCGTGCAAACCACCATTAGCTTTCTACTTCGGAGCCTCTGACGAGGGCCACGATCGCTGTCTCACCTGTCTTGGCCTCAGTCATGCTGAGATGGCTTTCGCCGGATCACCATGGCTTCGCTTAGGTCGAGTGTATCACCATGGCTTCGCTTAGGTCGCGGCTTTCTTTCATTAGAAAACTAGCTTTGGTCCGCTACCTCTTCCAGTTCGGCGGGCCGTAAAGGCTCCTTGACTGCATCGGCTAGTGGCTTGGCAGATGTAATATACTGGCAGACCCCCGGGTGACCATCAGAAATAACCTGGCAGGTACTTTTTTATTTGTAAAAGTTGCCAGATGATGGTGCTGGTTCCGTGGCGAACCTAGCATCTTTTTTGCTACTCCGGAGGAGGATGAGATATTTCTCACTGCACCAGCCTCGTCTGGCCCCAGTACCTTTCTTTGCATGAGGAGCTCACCAAATCATGGAAGGTACCGTATCTAGGGCACGGTTGAGCTTCTCCCTTCTCACTACCCTCGGTGGCGAAGCGGCCAGGAGGTACGCAGAGATTCCCCAGGCGGAGCATTTGGTTGCAGTTCACTAGTGCCTGCAAAACGCTGCCTCCTGGAGGAATCGTGTTTTTCCCATCCAAAGCCTGTAAGCTGTCATTAGCTCTTGCTGGCAAGGCTTACAGCGCAGGGGGCTAGGCCACTTTAACCCTGCATGCCATGGCTTTCCTGCAGGTCCATCAGGCCAAGGCACTAAAAGAACTTTACAAGGGTAGTTCTGACCCGAAGTTGATGCAGGAGCTGCGTTCGGCGACCGACTTTGCTCTACAGGCGACGAAGGTCACGGCGCAATCCCTCGGGCAGGTGATGTCCACCATGGGGGTCCAGGACCGCCATTTCTGCCTAAACCTGGAGCAGATGGGGGACGCTGACAAAGTGTGCTTACTTGACGCACCTATCTTCCAGGTCGTTCTCTTCGGTGACACTGTTGAGAATTTTCTCATTATATTTCATTATTTCATTATCAGTGCAAGGTCCCTTTGGGCTGGCCCTGTCTCCCCGCATCTTTACCAAGATGCTGGAGGGTGCCCTGAACCACCTGTGGGCGAAAGGGCATCCTGTGGGCTCAACTATTTTAACAACTAATTCTAATTCTACACTCAACAAAAATACAAACGCAACACCTTTGTTTCTGCTCCGATTTTTCATGAGATGGACTTAAAGATCTAAAA
>JAUCMU010000063.1:11521431-11538489 GCA_032275025.1 Enteromius treurensis
CATCATACATTTCACACAATTATACACCACATTCCTTGTTTCACTTATAAATAAATAGACAATTTTATGACGTAGGCCGAAAATGAGCTTCCCCTATTTGACAAACCAGTAGCCGCCACTGACATACATATACTATATTGCTTTAAACTAAGATTAAGATAATTGGATCATTTCAGTCATTTCACTTTTAAAATTGCAGATTTATTTAATGTGTACTTATTTATTTATTTGAAATTTCCGAATGAAAATTATTTTTACTGCCGTTTTCTCAGTGTACTTAACATGACTTATAAGCATCTTTTAAGATAGCTAAATGCGCAAATCAAATCAATATTTTCCCCATTTTCTCATGGCTTTTTCAGTGCATTTTCATCTATATAAAGTGACCCGTGGGTTGTTAATGTATAAGATGCACTGTAGGTTTGTTTGCTGCAATATTGTGTGAGTTGTGCAGCTGTTCACCATCAAAAATGTAAATCTCAACAGTGAAATTATGGTTGCACAGCAGCATGATATAAACACATTTCCATTGTTATCTAGAGTAAGTAAAGAGGCAGCTCAAATGGCCCGAGTGTATTTAAGATCTACAAAGACTTAAATGTATTCCATTGTGATTGAGGCTTTTAAAAATCAGAAATTGATTGCTGGTGAATTAATCATTCCCATGGCCCAGGTTGATTTGATTACAGACTCTTAATGTGCAGTTATACAATATAGTGTGGTGAAGCTGGTGATCGGTACTATTGAAAAACTGCATGGAAGCCATATGTGCATTAGAGCATCCAGATTCCATAATAAGATGATCTCCCTTGCATTAAATATGTTGGATCAGCATGATTACCTCAAGTGCTTGCAGAATCAAGCAGAAAAGCTTAAGAAACATGACAATCTTTTCTAAGGCGTCACTTGTTAACATTAGGTTACATGAACAAACAATAAACAAGACTTTTGTTACACTATTTATTAATCTTTGTTAATGTTAGTTTGTTAATGTCCATTGTTTATTCGTGTTACTTCACAATTAATTAACTAATGTTAGTAAACACAACTTGTGATTTTAATAATGCCTTAGTGAATGCTGAAATTAACATGAACTTAAATTAGTAAATGCTGTGTTGTTCATACTTTGTTCATGTTTACTAATGTTGTTAACTAATGTTACCTAATGAACTGTATTGTAAAGTGTTACCGGAAGTTTAAATGAACTAAGTGAAGAATTGGTAACTTGGCATTTTAAGGTGTTCATAATACTTAGTACTACTTAGTAGAAGCCGTGTACTTACAGTACATAAAACAAAATGTACTTACCATGTAACTAAGTTATGAACAGTTTGTATTTACAGTTTGTAATTGTGTAGATGTAACAAGCTACTGTTACATTAGAATTACAGAATGTTACACAGGTATAAGCTACTTAAATAAAGTGTATCAAGATTGTAAGTGTTATTGCAAGATTGCAAGTGTAAGTATCGGTATAACAGTAGCTGTCTGTTACATCTACATAATTGCAATCTGTATTTACAGATAGTACAATGGCTACTACTAAGTACCTAATTAGGTAATTACTCTGTATTGTATTGTGACAACTTCAAATAAAGTGTTACCTATATATATATATATATATATATATATATATTTGTTTTTTTAATGTAAGAAAAGCAATGTTATAAATGTTTGAAATACTAAAATATTAGACCTGCATAGGTGTGTCAGCTGTTTGATGATTATTAGATTTCCCTCGAGCATGTTTCACTATATGCATAGGAGGAGAGTGCTGAAAAGCTGGGGAAAGCTTAGTATTCTCTTGGCCACAGACATGCTATGAATACAGATGGGAGTACTAGAGGGAATTTTACATGGAATGGGATCATTCTTACATTTTGATGCCTTTTTGGGCTCTGAAACCTATGAAAAAGTTACCTGAATGTTCAAGTATCAAGTACATTTTAGCATTCAAAAGTGCATATTAAAGTTTTCAGAAATCATACAGGTCAAACTCTGTAAACAACCGACAAAAAAAGTGTTTTTAAGCATCAAAGCATTTCTACATATTATGTTACATCAAATAGTAATCTTTAAAATAGCATCACATGACCTCTTTAAAATGGATTTTTCATTGTTTTTTTATATCAAAGAAAAGCAGCAGAACTATTTTCAACATTAGCAGCCTATCAGAAATGTGTCTTCAGCACCAAATCAGCAAAATAAAATGATGGATCATATGGTCATATGAAATTGTAAATTGTAATAATATTTCACAATATTACTGTTTTTGCTGTATTTTTGGTGATCATTTACTCAAGACTTCTGTTGACTCCAACCTTTCACACAGTATTGTAGCCTATATATATATATATATATATATATATATATATATATATATATTTATATATATATATATTTATTTAGGAATAGAATATCACAATATATTTAAATTGAGGAATGGGATCGCTACATGGAGTGGGAATTGGATTGCAAACATGTGTGCCCCTGAGAACATCAACTCCTCATGCAAGCATTCATAACCATAAAGAAACAACACAAAAAATATTTATATCACATATATTTCGATATACTGAATAAAAAATGTATATATACATTTAAATTGCGGAATAAAATCGCAGTATGATCCAGCGTCAAAACCAGTGTGCCTGTGAACAACTCCGTATGCGGTGAGTATGAATAACACGCAAACATAAACACACTGATAAAAAAATGATAAAAGTCCCATTGTCTACAGGGCATGCTGTGCTATAGCCTCATCTAGAAAAATGTTTCCACTCATCCACCATCTAAATGTGTGTGTCACCATTGCAAATGTATTGCATCACTCGAGTAGTTCTCATGTGAAACTTACACCTTGTGTGATTCTTTCACACACCGAGCACAGAAGCCGAAATCAGAAGGTTTACAGATTTCCTGAGGTCTTTACCTCACAAAGAAATCCATTAGAAAGCCCCACTGGTGGAAGTATAGGTACAAGCCCTGTGTTACATTGCTGACCGCAGTGTTTTGTGTCTCTGGCGGACACGGCTCTGTAAACAATCAGGTATAATATGGGAATGGAAATGAACACTTCTACAAATTACCTGTATTGCATGATCTGCATGATCATAGTTTATGTGGACATATTGTCTGAAAGCAGTTCCCTTAGAAAATTGTGAGTTTACTCAACTTTTTTGTTTTAATTTACATTTTTATTTCTATTCAGATAATTTATTTGATTAAAAACATTATTGTAATTTATAGTATAGGAAATGTAACACATTGTAAGATATTATCATTTAAAATAACTGATTTCTACTTTTATATTTATTTAAAATGTAATTTATTTCTGAAAAGGTAAGGCACCATTTCTCCAGTTTTAGTGTCACATGATCCTTTATAAATCACTCAGATATGCTGTTATTATTCAAATCTCTTATTATTGTCAGTGTTTAAACCAGTACACTTTTTTTTCAGAATTCTTAGATCACTTGAAAGTTCAAAAAAGAAGCATTTATTTAAAATAGAAATCTGATCATATTGTTTTATTCTAAAATATTTTAAATGTCACTTCCATCCCCTCATTTACATCATGCTATATACTGTAGTGACAGAAATGACACTGTGGATTTTGAATGCTTTTCATAATATTGAATTACCTCTTTAAAATCTCAAAATGTGATTGGCTGCATTCTCTGTCTAAATATATGGCGGGTTATATTAATTCATAAATAAACAGTTGCCATGAAGACTAGGACACGCACAGAAACACCTGCTTCCACAGGCGTTATTAGCGCATTGCTAATTGTGGCAGTTAAACAGTGTTAAGGCGCAATCTATAATGTGCATGATTTACACAAATGAATGACAATGCCTTAATTTAAACACTCACAACTCAATGCTGTTTCAGCGCTTTTAGTGTCTGGTTCAATCTGGATTGTAGCTTCTTATAGATTTCTGTGCTGCTGTATGCAACTGTTCAGTGAATTAGCTCTCCCAAATTTCCAAATTGTCATTCTTCCTGAGATCTCCGGTGCTGGAGTCATAATCACTGGACCTCAGGGCTTTTCGTTTTTGGCATACACGCACATATGTTTAATATGTCAATTTCTCTGCATGTCACTGGTTTTCTGGTAATTCGCGTAGCTTCACAGAGGCTCCATTAGAGGACAAAAAGTGCATTTGCAGTAATGCCTTTTCAACGTCTGCATCAGGAGAGGATTTTAACAAGCTGACATGGGATCCTGCCAGTTGTCTGGGAAACCCTTTTGATCTGTGGTGCATATTACAGACATGCACTGGAAGCTGCTGTCGAGTGTTCGTGCCACGGAGCTGGAGGTCTGTGTCATAAATCACTACGTCTTCTTTTCATGTTATGAGCCGGGTGTAAAATTATCTTGTAAAGAGTTTAAAGGAAGTATAGTGTTGTCCTTTCTCATTACACAGACCCTAGACTCGTGCCCAATCTAGGGAACGGTCATCACTCACTCTTGGCAGACAGTGTCTGCTGACAGGCTTTTGTGCGCATTATTCCGATGAGATGAATAGTGGCTTTGTGGATCCCTCTTTACTTAGACAGATAAATCCTGTGACAAGGGTGGCTGTAGATATTGGTCACTCTGCTGGACAAATAACATGCTATTTTTCATGTCATGGTATCAGGTGTCATGTCATTCAATGTTGTCAGAAAATATGCCATAGCCTGGAGATATTGAGGCTGAAGAATAGTTCCTTCGTCATGTCATTCCAAACTTTCTTGTTTGGTTTCAAAAGCGGGTCCCAGGATTTATAGATATATAAAACCTATTCTGTTTCATACAATAGAAGAACTTGGTTTTCGGGGGCTGATACGAGAGAATGATCTCTGGGGGTTGTTGCATGAAGACAACATGGTGCCTTTTACATTGTGTTTAGCAAACAACTACTTTAAACGCAGTCGGGCCAGCCTGACACAAGTTTAATGAGCATGCTTTCACAAAGAAAACCCCACTGGAGATCTCAAAGCCTCGGATTACCGCTCAGCACAGTTACTGATTTGCAAATGCTGTCCAACCCTGGCAGTGTGAACTGCTGTGACAGGGGGAAGAGGTGACTCATGTGTCTTCTGACAGATTAGCTTTTCAATGATTAATCAAGTGAGATGCTGTGGATATTTTGCCCATAATACTGAACTGAAATAGATTTAGCTGTATATCCACAGAAACAGCTATTTGCATTTCAGTCTGCTAAGTTATTTATAAATGCATTAAAAAAACTGACTATTATTTTTTTTTTTATTAACATCTGGGTTCAAGTTTATACCTGTGATGGCAAAGCTGAATTTTCATCATCAGTACTCCAGTCTTCATTGTCAGGCTTTAAAAATCATATGCTGATTTGCTACTCAAGAAATATTGAGTAAAAAAGAAAAGTAAAATCATACTGAATGTATATTCATTTAATGAGCCATATGGCTAATGCAAACTCATATCACTTTATTCCTTTTGTCAACACAATAATTGCACTACAGTAATCAAATTCACAGTGGCATTAAGGGTCCAGAAGCTCATGGATAAACACTGCACTCTTCCTGACCTTCTTACTGATAGTCTATAGGGCAAACTGGTGGGTGACCCTTTCCTGCTATGGTTTGGACATTAGAGGATAGTGATTCAGTGTGTTTGATAGACTTGTCATCAAGGCCAGATTTACAGTGGACCACCCCAAACCAGGAGGACTCATAACAGGTCCTGCTACTACTATTTGACAGTGCATGATTTAGTTCCATCATAAGAGTGGGTGATAGCTTGTGCATTACACAACTCCTCATCTCCTTATCATTTCCCAACAGCTTTCCCAGAGCCCTGTGCACAGATTCACGATAGCTCTCGCAGTGCCAAAAAAATTGAAATAGGCTTTCCGAGGTGTATGAATATGCCTCTGCTGTGGAACGTTTAGCCTTTGCCCCTCGTCGACTTTGGGGAAATTAGGTGCTTATGTCAAATATCAAGAGCTGGGATCTGATGTGCAGATTACATCATGTCTAACTATTCTACCTGAAAGAAAAGCAACCTGTATAGATTAGTTCCAGCTTTGCCTCCAGGGTTATCTGCAACAAAAAGAAGAAAGGAAATAATATTTACAAGATTTTGAGGTAATGATGCAATATACGGTTTAAAAGAAAAAAAGAAATTCAAGCGTGAAATGAGAATTTACCAAATCTGTTTCGTAAAAGAATGTTATAGATCTTATTATGAATAATATGTCCATGCATATTTAAAAAATCTTAACTCTGAGTGCAACACCAACTTAACCGGCTTAAGAGCAAGGCCACACAATGTCTGCCGCTTTAAATTCTGCAGCTCGTGATAGCATGATGGATTCTGACTGGCTAACAATGTTTGTATCGTTTATCAACTGGGGAAAAAAATCTTCTGAAAATGATTTCAATGATATGTTGTGGAGTGGACTCTGCTTCTCTTTAAAATTGACAACGATTTCTAGAAATATATCTTTATAGTTATCATGATTTCAATGCTGGTGAGAACGGGCCTTAATACATTGATATTTGGTTCAGTTTCAGTTGTGATGCCACATGACCAAAATTCTAAGTCAATTCAATGTCTACTCTCAATTTATTTATATGCTAATTTAATGAAGTTCATTTGATGCCCGACATTGATATTTCTTTTGTTTTTAGGTTGTGTAACTACAATCCAATTTATTTAAGGACATCAAATGCTGACGTCCACCAAACTTTCATTCTCAACCAAAATGCAACATCTGATGTCATCCTGATGTTAAATGAATATCCTGTGCCTGCTGGGTGATTATATGGTTAGTTAGAGTTCATAGAGCACAAACAGGAGGGACAAAAAGTTGTTGATGTCAAAGGCAGAGCGTCCAATCATACTCTCACTATTTTGGTGCAAATTCATCACTTTGAAAAAAGTCACTTTGTAGAAGCAGCCAAATCATACAGATGCCAGCGCAAACAGGTTGTGTGACATTCCCTCATCCTCAAACATTTACCAGAACCAGACTAGAATTAATATGGGTTGGTTGTCACTTAATGTCCAGTGTCAAATCTGGCTCATGAAGCCAATCCTCTGTCTAAAGAACTCCTGGCTATGGATTTTGTGACCATAAACAATGCTGACTAGGGGCGGTGGCTCGCTGGATGAATATCAACTTGGTTTTTGTCTTCTCTTTTTATTCCAGTTTGTTATTCCAGACTCAGCTTGTTAGTGAATCAGTGAAGGCCATTCTCATTACCACTGTTTTTCTGCCCACGGATCCTTGAAATGTTTCATCCTCAAAAAATTGAACGTTATCACTCTGTCCGCAGATGTTGGCGTTGCAACTTTATTGTTGATATGTCTGGAAGATCATTAATCTCTTTCTGTACTAAAGGATTAAAGCATTCAGGAAGATCAAAGCAAAAGATGTCTGTGTAAAGAAGTCTCTCTTTTTGATACTGTAAGTCTTTTTCTTTACACTGTAACTTCGTATAATTATCTGTGTTAACTAGACCCACAAGCCAAGTGCAGATTGTCGCAGTGAAGAAAATGAAAACATGGTGCTCAATCCTCACATATATTAAATATCATAACCCCTGATTAAGCAGATTAGAAAACCAGTACCTGTGGTATAAAAAGGAACAGATACCCATTGGATTACTTATTTCCGTTCCATCAATATCTTCAATAAAAGACCCACCTTCTTAAGTCAGCCTCCCTGTATTTGTAAGCACAACAGCAGAAAATGATGACCGTGTCCAGATGGCTCCTCAGCCACCGGGATAATGAGATGCGAAGCCTGGAGAAATGAAACTAGAGGGTTAAAGCAGCTTTACAGATTGAAATGTACAGCTGCTATTCAGAAGATAGCAGTGACGTGACACGTTTGAGTGCCTGAAGGAGCAGAGTGTGACGAACACCTGATAGAACATTTGGATAAGAGCAATATTTGAGTGTCTCCTGCATGAGTGCGTAATGTGAAGCAGAAAGAAGAAGGCCCTTGAAATATGGCGTTCAAATCAAGCTGAATCTTCTCTCTGTAAGGTCTCGAAAAGAAAAATAGACCTGTTACAGTAACAGAGACAGTGCTGGCAGATATTGATTGCCCAAGAACCAACAGAAAACCAACAGAATCCTTCAAATTCTAGAATCCTTTTAAACGAATTGCAATGCTGAAATGGAAGGAACGGAGGAGCGGTGGGACAGGATTAACCACCCGAGGGATGATTGACAGGTCGATAGTGCTGCTGGCATGCCCCCGTCTGTGAGCACGCGTCAGATTCTCTCACCACGGATATTGGAGCAGTTTTAGTTGACACAGCACAACTGTTGGAAGCTCACCAAACTGTGTAAACCCCTTGGCCCCAGCAATCATCAAATCCATTTCAGTGTAATTTAAGACGCACACCTGTTTCCAGACTTGTCAATAGATCTATGGTCTTTCTCTTCCTCAATTAAACAAGTGACGGTGTAGAGTCTGCCATCTCAGTTAGTCATTAAAGACTAGCAATTGACTCTTCCTTAATACAAACTATTCCTTATTACAATATGAGATATGTAGTGCTGTTATACAATTAATTGTGACTTTGTATTTGACAAAAAAACTGTGTCTGAAGGTGTGACACCATAATGTAGAAAAAAAAAAAAAACTTAACACACATAACATGAGAAAAATGTATCTTCGTTTTCAGAGTTCCATATATTTTTTTTTTCAATGTAATTATTATAATTTTTATTTTTTTACACTTTTGCTGTCCCACCATAGGACATTTTTACGTCAAATATATACACATGCATGAATATTTAAGAAAGATTATGTTTATGTTTATAAATGAAATATACATGTAAATATTTTATAAATTATATACAATTAAATGCATTTACAAAATATCTGCTGTATGTGTGTGTATTTCTATGCAATAAATATACACAGTACACATATATTATTTAAGCAAAACCGTTTATTTTGGATGTGATTAATTGCGATTAACCATTTGACAGATGAGATATGTAATAATGAGAATGCAAAATGAGAAACAGGCACATACTGTATGTACACAGAATGTATAGTATGAACATATAATATATGATATAGTGTCATTTTTTTATGTCATATAATCACATACATGTACATTTTTATGATAATAGCTTAAAAAGCTATGGTTTTTGGATAGGCATGTAAAATGATGCCTTGCCTTCATTTCTTCTGTCTGATGTTAATGTGTTGTGAATTTCTGCAGTAGCTGGGCTCATGTGATATTCATTAAAAGCTTTCTTTTTTTTTTTTTTCAAATTATGGTTTGCTGTACTCATTTACAAGATAACTTGAGCGTGGATGGAAAGCATGTAGACTCGCCCACTGCCTCTCAATAATGCATTCGGTCCATATATATTTCACTGCTCTTGTACAGCACATGTGCAATCTAAATCCAGTAAAACACTAGTGCTGTTATCTGTAAGGAGCACATGCTTACCCCGAGCTTAAGAGGTCATGCTCCTCGGAGCAGTGCATTGATTATCTGTGTGAAATAATTGATCTATTGGAGGTGATTTTATTCAAAATGACAGTTAATTTGCTGAGAGTCTATATACACTGGAAGCAATGATACTGTGTGGCTTACAACGCTTTTCGGTGTACCAGGTTTTTTTGAAGACGTATTGGGGTTACAGAACATCTAACCCTTTTGGAGGCAGTATTGATTTATCCTTAAACAATGGTTTATTTTTCAGAGCCATAGGAAAGCATGCAGGCATTATTAAACATATGAATCAGATATTTATTAAAAGGTAGACCACTTTGAATACATTTTTATTGTCATATCTGACCAGCCTAGCTAACTTTTAAGAAGTGTTAAAAACAATAAATTCCTCATCCAGTCAACAGTTTTTTGTAAAAATGGATTATTAACTGATTCTTGGGACACAGGAACTAAACATGTGCCCAACTTACGCTCTCAGAAAAAAGTGTACAACATCTTGTCATTAAGAGGCAGTACCCTCAAAGGGACACCTTTACCCCTAAAGAAAATACAAAGGCATGCCTTTGAGTGAACTGCCCCAGTGACACGATGCTGTTAAACAAACAATGTTATTTTATTGAATTTTCTAAACTGATTTCACAGCTGTTTAACAACAGCTGATATTCAAAAGCATTTTTAAAAATCATGCAAAATAAAGGTCATTCTTTATCCTGAAGTCTTCTTTTGGTCTGCTTTGAGTTCAACCGGGTCAACCAGTTACTAATGATTTAATAATATTATTATTAACATTATTTAATACATTTAACCTCTTTAAATGTTATTTAATTGACATTTAATAAAATGCCTCTATTTTCTGTCACAACTGAACTGTCAGCTCCAACACGTATTTCTATTTTGCCTCTGTTTAAATAGATTCTAGTAGCAACAAAAACAAAACGGTAACGTGCATTAAATGCGTGATGAACATGGATTTATCAAATCAATTTCTTTATGCATACACTTTTATTATTTCCACTAAGCTAACTGTAGTCAGATTTCCCTCTGTGGCTATTAAGTGGATAGCTTACAATTACCATCAGCGTATTTTAAGATGGCAAGATGTTGAATTTTCACCTGCGCGTGTTTATGTCTAAAGATATCCAGTCTTAATAAGAAAGATAAAAGAGTATAGCAGGTGTGAAGTAATGCGGGTAAAGCCAAAGGACGCGTCACGTGCTCGCGCGCTCTGTTCACTAGAAGTTTGGCGTGTCACATCAAGGGAGAATCCCGACCAACATAGATGCACCAAACCCTCTCGCAGTTTTTTCTTTGGATAATGGCTTTTCTCGCTTGACATATGAGATACTCTGACATGTTTTGGGATAAATCTCTCACGATTTGTTCGTTTTAAAGAGAACCGAAGGACTTACTCATCGTTTAGAGGCAGAAACTGCATTTGAAAGAAACCAATGGATCGCAGCGAGTCTCAGTCTCTTACCAGAACGGATTTTTCTGCGGAACACTGAAAGTAAAGGAGATGCTTATGGGAACCTCCAATTCCTTATCTATAAGGTAACTTATTTGTGTTGTTTTGTAAGTTGTACTTAAAACCAATTTCCGTCAGGATACGTTTTTGTGTAGATTAAAAAAACAAAATACTGCAGACTGATAGTCTATAAATATTCTCAAGAGCATTAGGCTTTTTTGCACGGCAGCTGTGCGCAGATTTGTTGTGATATAATTTGCAAAACGTTTTTAAGCAACTTAATGACTGTATGTATCGATTCGTGGTGCTTTTTATTGGTAAATATGTAAAACTAGGAAATTAAATAAAATGAAGCTTGATATTGATCTATCTGATGGATCTGACACGCGCTTATCTCTGCACTGTACAAAACCGTGACAATCAACTATCCTTCATGTAACACATCCCATGGCAAGCCGATTTAACATTCAAACCTATGCAATCCAGTTTTATTAGTAGCCTACTGCATTAAATTTGATATTTTTTAATTACAAGCTATTTGTTTTACTAGTCACTATTTCAATAACAGTTATTCATTTGATGCTATGCTTATTTATTAAACACTTGTACTTATTTCAATGGTGTCCATTTGTCGAATTGGTCACTATATATACAATATCTTAAAATAGGCGGTAACATAACCATCTGACTAGTCATTACATAATACATGTTAGAAATATTACTAGTAACATTCATGATAGTGTTTTTGGTAATAGTATCAAATAAATGTATGCAAGTAAAGCTGGAACAAACTCAGATTAGTAATTAATGACTGCAAAAATGCACTAGAACCTAATAGTTAGAAGTAAAATGCAATTAGCAACAAAGGTTATACATACTAGTTATAAATAGTTGACATCTATAACTATAGATCTCTCTTGAAATGAGTGGCAATCGTTTGTTACCATTGTACAGTGATATATTTGCTTATTACGGTTCAGATAGTTACTACTAGAAAATGAAAACATCCCATTTTAACTGAATTAACTAATAGTCAAGTACCCATATCTAATGAGTAGTTACTACTGAAATTGAAGAAGGTTACAGTTACTGTTAGACCATTACTAGTATTCCAAAATAAATACTAATAACATAATAATAGTCACTATAAAGGAATAACTGTTGAATCAGCTTGCCATACAGTCATTGTTCACTGGACATATTTGTTCTGTTGACTGTAGGATACCATTGTCAGACGCTTTATCATGACTGATGGCGAGGGGAGAGAACACTTTCATTACTTGGAGAGAGGAGAGGTAAGAGTTCCCATTTCAGCCCTGTACCGGGCGCCCGGTCCCAGTGAGGAGATCGGCAATGACGAGGAAAAGAGCAGCACATGGATCCCCGTCCATGAGAGCTCTCAGGCACAGGGGTCCGGGGCCAGGGACCCCACTCCGGATTTGGTCTCAGATGAGGAGGAGCAGCCCCCCTACCCGGCGCTCGCGCCCGTGGTGTTCTTCTGCATCAAACAGACCACTCGTCCACGGAGCTGGTGTCTCAGGATTGTTTGCAACCCATATCCTTTTAAATAATGTTCCATCTACTATTCAGAAGTCAAGTATGTGGTTTTTGAAGAGTTCGCCGACGACTGCGGCATTAATCATGCACAATAATCGATAAGTTCCTATTTTGTTTCTCTTGGACCTGACAGGACTTCTGTATCAATTAAGATCTGTAGGTGTATGCTGAATGGCTGGCTGGTTGCTGTGGCAGCTTGCAGCTTCCTGCGTGTATTTTGACAGGAAACTTCAGCAAGTAAGAGCTGATCTCGTTCTCCCACCGGTGTAGGCTTCCCAAAGATGCATCCTTTTGGCAGTGTTGCAATTAAGAGCACTATTTTATAAATAGCTTCATTAGCTGTAGGGGCGGCTCAAGCTCTCTGCTGAAGCGATGCACAAAATGCAGCCTGGCACTTTGTAGATATTGCTTTATGATCTAGATTAAATACAGTGCTTAGAATTTCTAGTTTTTAATATTGAATTGGACTTCCTGGCCTCATCTGTGCACTGCACGTCCTTCCATTTTGTGGATTGCTTTTTGCTGTTTAGCCATAAAGCAGAATACTTTTGGGTTGTAATTGTTTTTTATATTACATTAATGATGATGGTCACATTGTAGTCTGAAGTGCATTATGCATTTTAGCACTTCTTGACTGACAGCTGTAAAGTGTGCAATTAGACCCATGATTAGTGTAGAGACACTTAATGGGTTTGTTGTCATATGGTTCTGCTACAGAAAGCACTCTGTGGGATATTTGGAGGATATGGAAAACCACACTGGAATTTGTATTATTTCCGTGATTGTTTTGTGAATTACTTAGTGTCGTGTGCAAATGCATTTTCCATTTAAATCTTCTTTAAGCGAGTTGTGTACATTTTTCGTGGTGGAGAACTTTGCATATAAAGCATTTAAATGGCAGCTCAAATATCTCTTGGGCTATGTTCCTATGCACCAAGCATGGGTTCCTGCGTGAAGCATTAGAGAAATGGCAATGTGCATCATTCCACTGACTATTTAGACAAATGTACTGAACAACAGAAATTGAAATGTCGAGAGCATCAGCCATTTGTCGCCCCCCATCAAGGCACAAAAGGAAATGTAAATTTTGCTGGTTATTTGTTTTATTATTCATACGTTGTCTTTTGATCACTCTTCTGCTTTACTGAACACTTGTGTGTGGCTGTTTTTGGGGCAGTTTAATACGCTAGCATCAGTGTATTAGTGCAGAATGAAGACTGCAAATAAGCATGCTTGTCAGATGAAAGTATGTATCATCTTTATTTTGATTAGTCATACATGAGCTTTCCCGCCCTCAGGCACGTGTTGCGAGGCCATAACACTTATTAACTGAGGTGATGATTAATCTGTATTCTGACATATTGTAGACATCAGTAGCAGAACTAGGACTGTGCATGTGATATTTTTTGAAATTGAGGCCAACTCTTCTCCAAAAAATTGGTTTAAAATATTGCATTAATTAAACGTATTAATATTAGCATTATTGCTGCTCTCAAACCACACTTGAATTTGCAATTCTGTTTGCTGGGGCACTTGCCCTTTAAGCAGGATAAATGTGTTTTTGTGAATTCAGATATAGATCATGTGTGCAATGGTCATGTTGCCATGCGAGTATCCTGTTGAGACGTACACCTGGACCACAATGACAACATTCAGTCTGTTGTGAGCAGGCATGTTGCCATGTGCGTGTGCATGGCTGCTCCCAAAGTCATATACTTTCCGAGTAGTTACTTCTTTTGCATTTCTGAAAGTATTTTGTGTAATGTATGAATGTGTGTAGCATGAACACAGTCCAGACATATTATGTTAGCAATGTGATCTACCAATGCCAGTTGCGTCACGTCACAGGGATACTGTGTCCATCAGAATCTTAAAGGAGCTAGTAAGTTATATACAGATTCTCAGATACCTACTGTTTTACGAGTGCTGGAAATTCAATTTGCAATGCAGTTTCAGGTGGGAAATGTATTAAAGCGATGCTTCACACAAAAATCATGTTGTTCCAAATCTGTATGTCTCTCTTTATTTTTGTGGAACATTTTTTTTTCTTCCAATTTTCATGAATAGATGTGCTAATTGAGAAAGGCTGTGTGCAATTGGTTTAAACCTAGATTAATTTCATGAGCTTCCATGTTCACGAGGAAACAAATATCATTAATAAGGTCGTAATTTAAAAACTCCTAGATTTTGCTCAGCATCATACAAGCTGCAGATTACCAAAGAAACAACAACGATGGCTATCTGTATCATTTCCTCTATTATCAGGAAATGTTTTCCTGTACACTAGCACAACGCCAGCTTCTCTTGCTGCAGGTTTTGATCTTTTTCCGCTAAGAGCAACTCCTCACCATTAAATGGAAGCATGTGTCCAAGGTGCGGATCGTTCGCTTTGACGGTGAAGCTAGGCACTGTGGGATAGGTCATGGGTTGTGCATCACAAAAGAAACAAAGAAAGTCTGTGCTAGCAGAGAAGGGGTGAGAGACAGAGAAAACAGAGAGAGATTGCAGTCTCTCAGCATGTTCTTGTTTTTGAAACCCCACTCAGGGCACAACACAGACAGGAACAAATACACCAATAGCTTCAGATCATAAGCCTACGGAACGCTCTGATTTAGGATTGTGCAAGCATTGTGTTTAAAAGGATGAAATTAGAGTGGACGCTTGGAGATCTAATGCTGTTTTGGTTAAAGGCAGCAGAGTCTGATGCTTGTGTAACCTCTAGTCTTTGAATGTAGCTATAGGAAAAGAAGCTGAATGATTTATTGGTCTAGGGCATATGGAGAAGAGGAGTCAGTCACAGCCAAAGCATGCTGATTAGAGGAGCTTTTGAGGATTAATATCAGTTCAGCTGGATTTCTGTATATCCTCAGGCCTGCGGCTCGCGGAGTGTTTAGCGCAATGGCGTGGAACTAACAAGGTCCGTACAAATCTCCTGTCGAAGTCTTCTCGCTGTTTTATGACTTCAAATGTACAGAAGCGTTAAAGGCACGGGCGTCTGTGCCTTTAAAGGACAGCCTGTACTTATGACGCAAATTTATGAACTGTTTTTTTTATCTGCACCACAGGCGAGCTTCGTGGGTCAGCTCATGAATGTAAACACTGATGCAAGTTTAAACTTCCATACTGATCCTCAGGGGTGGTAAAAGCTCTGGATGGCATTTTTATGACGCTGTGTGTTTGCGTCTAGATAATGATAATGGGTCTCAGGCTTAACAATGACAGAACAACACTTATTCGTGCCAGAGGGCAGTGATCTGGATGTGTAGTTTGGACTGTCTTTCAAGATTGCAAATGATACAGAAGGTGGCAGCCTGTTCTCCATAAGCAATTTGGACAGGTTTCACATGTTGGGGTTAGGGCGGCCGATACTGTAGCTTCAGACTGGTGTTGAAATGCTGCTTGCTGGAACATCAGTCTCTCGAGTGATTTAAACCTTCTTTATTTAAAAACAGAGACAGAGTATGTAAGAAAATGTGTATCTTAGCAACAGTTTTCTGTATTGATATGTGTGCAGAATTTTAATCAAAGTAAAATGCAAAACTGCTGTAATCAGTGCTAATCAGTGCTCATCCATTTCATCCATTTCATCAACAAAGACAAAGATCCATGATAATAATTAAAGATTTTAATTAAACTGTATTAATGATGAAAATGTGTTGGGGAAAAAAATATATATATTAACAATGCATTTGCAGTTACAAAGGAAACGTATTAAAGAGCTGCTTTCTTTAGTTAAGAGCTGGTAAGCTGGTTAGCATGCTCAAATACATTCCTGTAATAGATCGGCTAGATTTTGCATAGACAATGAACCAAACTGAGTCATAGCCACAGCCTTTGTTAGCGGTTATACTAACATTTAGAATCTACTTACATGTTTTTCATCAAATTAGGGCACTCATCGCATCACATAATTAATAAAAAAGAGCCAAGTCAATATGCCCCAATATCCCAAACACACAAAAATCGTGTTGACAATGAAAGCATATTTGAGTATTTAATAGCCTCAAATTCAGCTAACAATCTGCTTCCTTTCATTACAAAAATTGAACCACGGTTTTCTACTTCAAATGAAATGTAAAAAAAAAAAATTACTACAGTTAAACCAAGGTAACCACAAATGACCCAGCTAACAGGGAATATTCTCCTAAGTGGCTCGCGTTCTCTAAAGGTTCTCTCAAAGTTATTAAAAAAACGTTCTTGCAGAAACGTTAGTAGAACATTTTCTTTACACTATCTGCCATACCCTTGCATTGTTATTGGAACATTTTAAAACATTATTAAAAATATGTCTTGACAAAATATGTTTGCATAGGAACTAGGGGTGTAACGATACGTCGTATCGTATTGAACCGTTCGGTACGGGGCTTTCAGTTCGGTACGCATACGAACCGAACGATTCAGGAAAAAAACAAAAAGAGAATAAACTGTGTAAAATATAATGTTTTCAGTGCTACGCTCAAAAAGGCAGTGCAAACGACGGGACAGGGAACCCAAACCTGCTCCTCCCACCCCCAAACAGACAAGAACCAGAAACACACACATTACAAACTATCACCCGCGGCATTCAGGTAAC
>JAUCMU010000063.1:11555259-11601427 GCA_032275025.1 Enteromius treurensis
AAAGCACCGCCAGCATTCAGAAGAGACCAAAACATCAGCCAGAAAGCATAGGAACTGAGAAGTGGTCTGTGGTCACCTATTGCAGAACCACTTTTATTTGGGGTGTCTTGCTAATTTCCTATAATGTCCACCTGTTGTCTATTCCATTCACACAACAGCATGTGACATTGATCGTCAATCAGTGTTGCTTCCTAAGTGGACAGTTTGATTTCACAGAAGTGTGATTGACTTGGATTTACATTGTGTTGTTTAAGTGTTACCTTTATTTTTTTGAGCAGTGTATATCATCGTTCAGCTGTAGTGTGCCAAATACGCCAATAATACATTAATATACTATAAACATACAGTATAAAATAACCTTTTAACAGGGACTCCAGATACTTTCCCAATCTGTTCATGACTTAAAGGTCAACAAGGAACTGTATGACAGCTGACTGGAGACTTTGGATATATCAAAAACTAGTATAAAAACTTTTCACTGGAAAAAACAATATGAAAAAAAAAAAAGTTTTAGTAATTTTCTTCCATGTCATCATCCGCTAATTTTATTTATTTTTTAACCCTAAGACACAACACGATTCAAAGCAGAATTCAAAACACGTCTAAAACGCCAGTGAAAAATCAATACAAAAAATCCCTTTATGTTACAGTATATTGGGCCCTATTTTATTGATTTTTTTAGATTATCATATGGACAGCAATGGCTATAAGGAAGAACTGCATTTTTGTCAGACAAGTGGAAGACCAGCAACTGTTTTGTGATAATTTTGCAGTGCCATTTATTATGTTTTTTTTATTATGTTATCCTTTTTTCATTGTGTTTTTTGTTAATTAGCTGCATTTTTTAGTTATGTTTTAACCTAATCAAAACAGCCCAACTGCAGTTTGATTGAGATTAATTGGAATGCACATAAAAACATGATTTTTTAAAAATGGTTAAAAATGGAGTTCTCTGTTGAACTTATACATCAATATTAACATAACCACATAAAACAAATAAGTCACCAATATTTATTTTTGTTTTCACAACCTGTACCAAGCCTGACAGATTTCCATTTTTCAAGATGGAGAAAATTGTCCACAGCCCACAGAAACCAGTAGAGTTGAGTTAAGATGGCATCTTCCACCTTTTTGAATGTTTTCACTTTTTTTTTTTACCCCTCACCCGAGCAACCATCAGTTTCTGGCCCATGCTAATGCACCTCCTCAATATTTTATGTTTTTTATGGAGTGCTGACAATGGAACAAGGAAATGGCCGGCACATTTCGCTGATCTAGTTCAGTGCTCTGCTTCCATCTTCCCAACCGATCTCTGTACTCCTAGCCCCGTAAGTGCATCTCCTCCACTGGGAACATTTTTAAAGTTTACTTAGGCAAGATGGAGCACAAAAACAACAACTCTGTATTTCCCTCAAGATTCTATATCGGATCTTTCTTTTCTCTGTCTTACATCCCCCTTCATTGTGCCTCTGGTTAACTACATGGGCATAAAAAGAAGAAAGCTACTTTAAGGAACAAAGTTTCGAGAAAGAGTAGTTCTATATGTACTGTACATCTTCATTTCTTGACTCGGCCTTTGTTGTCTTTCCTACTGCATTCTTTTGGGAAAGCTGTCTGCTTTGCACGTTGGTCATGTAAACAAACTGCCATAAGAGTGCTGAAGACGGGGTGAATCCATGTTCTGCTCAGGGGCAGAATGGTAAATGTCCTGTGGGATTCCAAACCTCTGCATGTAGTCAGTGTCTTTGAGGTCAAATAGTACTGGCACGTGTGTACCATTTTAGAGATTCACTAGATTTGTTTACTGCCACTTTCCTTGAATAGGATATTTAATCAGGCCTAAAACTCACAAACAAGACCAGCAAAAAAGGAGGTGCTAAACCTTCAGAAAGCAGGGTTTCAAAATATTACTTGCTTTTTTAAATGTAGTAGTCTATTTCTTATAGTAGGTTTTAGACATTGTGCTTGATGAATGCAATCAAATTAGCATTTTGGTCCCACTTTAAATTATGTGGCCTTATCTGCTATATACTTACATACAATCATTTTAAATACATACATTGTACACACACACACACACACACACACACACATATACATATATATATATATTCCTCACACCATCCCTTGCACCTTAACCCAGCCTTAAACCTACCATACCACTAAACTTGTCCCCAACCTTTTCCAATCCCACCTCGATAGCACAGCCTATGTGTTTTGAAATGCATTTTGAACACAATAAGTACTTTATACTTATTCTTTTTTATGTAACTTCATAGTAAGGCCACCAAGTTATATTTTGGTGACCTACAGTGTAAATTATACATATAGTATTTGTGTCAAATTTGTGAAACTCTTGGAAGAATTTGTTGTGGTGTCAAGTAAATCAATACTTTTAAAGTCGGATAGGCTAGAATCAAAGATTTTGTTTAATGGAATTGGAAACATGGAATACGTGCACCTAATGCTTTCGAATATTTAATAAGACAAAGAGTTCCAGGAATCCACAAAGTAGCACCAAAATCGCAACATTTGGGTAAATTGAAAAAAAAAAAAATGTTAAATTGAACTAATTTATCAGACTATGAACAAGTGAAATTAAAGGAGACTTTCTTTACTGTTCACTGCATTGCAGCTGGGTACTTCCTGCGTTTAGACTTTTTCATTTGGTTTTGTCTCCTGAAAAGTTTCTATAAAGTGATGCAACTGTTTCAGTTTCTCATCAAAGCAAGTTAGATAGACTACTCGTTTTATGGCATATGGGAGTCCTAATATACACGTCTTTTCTTCTGATGCTCTTGCAGAATCTTGCCAAATATGAGCATCCAGACTAATGTGGTTATGGGGCAAAGATTACACTCTTTCAGCAGGGATTCTGATGGTACTTTATTCAGGCAAGGGTTGGGCAGGAGGCGTACCTTTAGTAATGTGTCATTATTAAGTCAAATTCAAAATAACTATACAAGACATTGTCATGGTCTTCTTTTGCGTCTGTTTGCAATCTCAGTTTGCCCTATATATGTGTGTGTGTTTATATATATATATAATTTTTTTTTTATTTATTTATTTTTTATTTATTTATTTTTTTTCTTCTTCTCTTCAGCGCTTTAAAAACATAAAGAAAATAAAATGACAGTGTGAAGACCTGCAACACTTTGAACTTCTCTCCTTGCATCATGTTCTGAAAACATACATGATTTACCATTTGGGGACTAATTAGTTCAAACCAATAGCCAGAAGAAGGGAAATGCAAACATTAGTCCACAAATGGCAAATTAAAAGACTTCTGCATTGTCATTCTTTACTGTATAAGCCTTTATTTGTAAAAAGTCAGTTGGTTACTTATAACCCTTTTTTTGTACCACATACTGTAACATCTTGTATTAGTAAAAAACACATTTTGCTCAAACACCTAGAAAAGCTGACCGACACCATTACATTAATTGGCACTGACAAAAAATAAAAGAAAGAAAGAAAGAAAGAAAAAAGAAAAAGTAAAGAAAAAAAAAAGAAGAAGAGAAAACAACCTTATACTTTACAAATGTTGATTTCATGAAGACAAATCATACCCCCAAATGGATCATCAAAAACCATCACACCTCAATAGTTCAACAGAATCAAACCAAGAGCTTAATGAGAACAAAACCAGTACAACACAAAAACAGAATGCATTTTACTTTCAGGGCAGGATGTAAAGTAGAAATATATTTCCTTTCTATGAGAAAACATCAACAATAAGAGTTAACAATTCATTTAAAGAATACAACAAATACAGGCAACTAGAAATGAAACGAAACAGTACTGAGTAGCAATTGAATTCTCAAATTAGGTATGAAGTGGTTGCCCTTGATATTTGCCAATTTTTTATTTAGTTGTATTATTTTGGGATGATTTTCTTTTCAGGTTAGTACTTCCTATATATCGGTAAGGGCGCAAAGGAAAAAAAAAAACGAAAACTAAAAATAAATATCAGCACAGCGAAGTCACTGGCCCATACATTTCAACAAACTCTGAGAATTTGCTCTGCCAGTCATGCATTCTCATGGCATGAAACTGTAACTTGCTGTTTTGCTCAACGAGATGTAAGCAGGTCTAGTCTACTTCGAACTAATGGCTTAATAGGTGTGTCTATACTTTCAGCTGTATATACACTTGATAAACAAAAAGCAAGAGAGGATGAAAATGTGCATATCTTCGCATATATCTTTTTTTTTTTTTTAAGTGATGATTCCATTAATAATTTTTTTCATAACTTTCCTTTTCTGATATAGTGCGTTTTCTAGTTTTAATTTAGGATTTACAGTGTTTGGTTCGATCTCTGTGCACAGGAAGAAGCAAAAAGCTTTCTTTCTTTGTATGTGAGGGTGATATGAATGGCCAATTTTGGAATAGAAAAGAAATTATGAAAATAAACCTTTCTGAAAAGAGACATGCAAAACAAAACCGTGAGAGTGTTTCCTCCTTTTCTTCTTTTTTTTTTTTTTTTCTTCAGAGATAGGTTTCGTTTGCAGAAGTTATGCCGGTGCTGTAAAAGCTGTCCATGCCAGTAGCATTGAGGCTAGCTGTTATTATCAACTGCCCTGTTTTGTTCATGCATTAAGAAATATAAGTGAAAGATATCATATTTACAATACAATTCACATGTAATTACACATATACACAAGAGGCAAGAAAATTCACATTAAAATCAGTTCAACAGTTTTTGTACTTCCTTTTCTCCTGCTTCATGGGTGGATGTTGCGAAAGACAAAAAACAATGTACTCGAGTAAAAGCTATTCGAAGATTTGTCGAGTTATGTTAATGGTATGAAAATGTGGAAGTGAGTATATGGGGTAATGTGTGTGAAGTGCTTAGATAATTATGTCCTTCGTTGTCATCAGAACACATTAGCCTCAGTGAGTTCTGCCAAACCCTCCCCCCGCTGTAAGTTGTGCAAAGCTGTTTTAAAAAAAGGACAAAAAACATTAACAAACAATATATTCTTTTATAACTAAAGCAAAGTGCAAGGCGAAAGGAAAATGTGTCCCCTATCCCCTAACCAGATAAGAAATCATACTTTAAAATTACGATGAGTCACATTCTCCAAAAAAGGCCAACAATCCCATCAGTGCTCAACAGTATGCTACCTTGACACAATGTTATTCTAAATGCTATTCCCGTCCCGTTATTTCCTAAATAATATCCATCTCAATAGATAGAGTCTATGCAACAGTGCATCTACGGCTGAGCCACTATTCTTCAGAGAGTGTGTAAGATTAGTTGCAAATATAGAAACGAAGGGCCTGTTTTTAGGGTGGCAAAGAATGGCCAAATGCTATTAATGACACGTGTATATTAAAGTGGTCACAACTGAATGATGTTTTGCATCACTAGCTAAAAGTGGTAATTAGCAGCAATTTCTATCACCATTTGAAACCCACACATCTGACACATTCTGCGATAGACTGATAACAGAGCCACCAACCTTCAAATTTGATTAATTTCATAAAAAGTAAAATAAAATAAAAAAGAATAAATCAAATACACAACAAAAGACTCAAGTTGTTTGAATACAAAATAGCTAATCATGCAGAATAAGCAACAATGTAGACTCCGTGGTTTTGAAATTTAGGTTACAAAAAAGAGCTAATTTAACATGGACTGCCATGAGTCAACTAAACACTCTCAACTCAGTGCTGCTACATTTATCTGAGTATTTTTGGCCAAATGACCCTTGTAAACTGGCAAATTGGTCTAAAAACGACAATTTATCTATCCTAGCACTATGGTGAAACTAAACTTTCAAATCAAAAGCTAAAATGCTAGTATGGTTAGTTGCATGCACCAATTCCTCCAGTGAAACATATGTGAGACTGTATGATTAACCTGATAGCGATTTCTAAAACAGCAACTTGTGCCATTGTATATATTCGATAGAGCTGTCTTTCAAGATCTTCATACTGCAGTCGGTTGCAGACTTAGCATGCAGGTAAAGCAGGCTGGCTGTATAGAAATTAGCATTTGGGCTACATGTAAACCCTTTATGTTGTGGGAATAATTTTATACTAGTTCTTGCCATGTAATCTGTAATCCATGTAATTTTATTTCTAGGTTATTTATACCATACTTTGTGGTGTGAATTACTCTACAGTCTCCCTGTTTCCACTTACAAAACTCAGAACCAAATGACCTGGATAAAATGCTAAAATTGCAATTAGGAGTTTGCCCAGTTCCATGATATAACTGTGGAACACAACTGTGGAAATTGTTAGATAAAAAGGCATAGATAATAGAAATAAAGTCATAATTAGAGGTGCAATTATAAAAATGAGACATCAGAATTCCGAAACCAATAAATATTTATTTCTATACTTTGAAGTTCTGAGGTTTAGCAGTGGAAACATAGCCAGAGGACCTGGGTGAGACATTTGAGGGAACTGATTTATCTCTATATTGTCTAGGATCTAGAAATTAATTGTACCCCAAATGTCCAATGATCAAATTATAATGCTCTATAACCATGTTTAAGGCTTGGAATTGACTTGAAAGAGGATCACTCTCTCATGAACTTTGCTGTATTTGCATTGTATTGCTCAGAAATATTTCATGAAAAATGCTTAGTGATTTTGTTAAGGCAAATCTTGCAGGGACGAACGCCCATCAACCAGAATCTGTCCTAGGTGTAAGCTCACTGTGAATAAGCAGAGTGCTGGTGCTACAAGAACATGTTGATGATCAACACAATATCCATTTGCACAAATTCAACATCCAACATGTCTCAGTGGCACAGTATGGCTGTATTAGCATTTCACTAATCCCCACGCTATCGAAAATGCCAACCCATGCCGATCGAGATTGGTCAGGACGCATGGACCAATAATGTTTCAAATTACCCTGTGGAACGTTAAACTGAGCATTAGCGAGAAAGACTGCATAGTGCCAGCAAGTCTACTAGAAGATAATGAAGCTATGTAGCAAATGGGCGCTAACTTATATATGTATATTGGTATGAAACCTCTTGTACAAACTACTACTAACTATTTCTAATTATTCTCATGGATAATATACCGAACCACAGGTTATGATACTCTATGCACTTTTTTTTCTCTGTTGTTAGTCACTCTAAGGAAACAATTAGAGCCCCTATTAACACTGATTGATAACTTAGAGCAGTAATATCTGATACAGAAATATATCAACATCCTTTTAATTGTGCAGTCTTATCAGTTAATAGTGGCTGGCACTCAAATGATAATAAGACCAAGACATCATGCCACTTTTCCACCTTTTCCAATTTGTCAAAGGCAAAGCAAACTCTGTTTTTCAGTCTCAAAAAGAAAAGAAAAAATAGAAAAAAAAACTGGTTCGGTTCCCTTGAATACATTAAGAGACAAATTGGTTAATGGTGCAGGTGGCATTTTCAACTTATAACTAGTCTAAATTGTAGCTTAAAAGGTCTGATCTACATTGTTAATGCACATCTAAATGCTAAAGATTAAAAGTGTATAAATAACGACTCTGCCTTTGAGCCTTGGTTGGCAAAGCGTTGCAGCATCTTGAATGCCTACTGGGAGTTGTAACTTGCCAAGGCACCCCCATAACACTCATAATAGTTAGGGTTTCTCAAGAAAAGCACTCTGACCTCCATCCTCTTTTAGTGCAGATTTGCGCTTAACTTAATTGCTACACTGTGCATGCAACTGTGCATGTCTTGCTTTGCACTTGAGAGTACTGGCTCCCTTGCACAGGTGTTATGGTCGTGCTCACAATAACAAATATAATAACACAATAAGTGGAAATCCTTCAAACGTGCTTTTACGGTCGTCTGCTGACTGACTCAAGTACATTGAGGTACAGCCTCCTTCGGATTTCCCTGATTCCTTTGTTTCTCCATGGAATGAGTGATCTGTTGGTGATTTGGTGGCTGGTCCACACTTTCCCGAGTGTTAAGAGGTCTGGTGTGGGGGTCGAGAGCCAATGGACACTGCTGCGCTCTGAGGTCTGAGGCCTGCTCAGAAGATCCTCCTCAGGGAACCCACGCAAATCCAGGGCTCTCATGTTCTCAAACCACCACCGGACCCTTTTAGCTTTTAGATGCCCCCTTGCTCAGTTATTCAGCAGTTCGGTTGATCCAACATTGCTGTGAAAAGCATTTGTTGGGATGCTTCTCCTCAACCGAACTACTCTGAGCAGTGAGACATCTAGACATTACCAGAAATGAACGTGGATGGTAGATGAACTGGGATATGAAATTGAGCATTCACCTGAAGACAGATAAAGATCCTCAGTGTCAATGAAGCTGAGGTAAATCATAATGAGGTGAAGCCAAAAAGAAATGGTGGCGGGTCAATCAGAGGTTAATGGTAAAAAGATAAATGGATTATAGGCCTTTTTGGTTGTCACTTCAGTTCATGGCTTTTATCGTACATGTCATTTTGCCCCGAAAAGACTCAGAAGCTTTTTTTTTTTCTTTTTTTCTCCTGATTATGCTGATGTCATTCATCTTTGAGATTCAATCCCAAGATGCAAAACGTCAGAGCTGTGGGTGGGTCTGCAGTGCTTAAAGTGAAAGGTCAAAGAGCAAGGGTCATTTGGCCCTCTTTCACTGATTGATGAACTGAGGACACATCCTTCAGGTTTCAGACAGGCACATTTTAGAGAAACTAAAAACATCAGCGTATATCATTCTCAGGATGGATCACTACAATGACTGAATTTATACAATATCAGGTCACACTATGGTTCGAGTGGTCGACTTAAACATGAAACAGATAAAAACATGGTCACATCCCCTGTTGAATACACAATAATCTTTTCTTTCCTTATTTTGTACATTTTCACATGTTTGGATTAACTTCAAATCCAAGTTCTAAAGAAACGTTACAACTCACTAAGGGTTTCCCTCAATTCCAAACAACACAAAGCTCTACAAGATGTTCATGAATACTGTATCAATAGAACAGATGGAATGCACTAGGAACAAGAGTAAAGAAAGAACAACAATACTACCTGACCATGTCAATAAGGCTACTGAATGAATGAATGAATTAATGAATATACTCTTCTTTGTTTTTTCTTCATTAAATTCCCAATGAATGAAGCATACCGGTGGCTTAATAACTATTAATGAACTACCTCTAGAACATGTTTAAATGATGCCCTCCAAAAAATTGGGATTAAACCCTTAGCCCAAAACTGAAAGAAAAAAGAATCTGCAAAAAAGAGAGAAGAGATAAAATTAAACGTACTGACTCTGGATGCATTGGTTAAAACTCAAGATGGCCGTCCAGTGTAAACCATTGAACATAGCTGAGAGGTCCAATTAAGAGAACGCTTGTCACTTGCAAAATCAAGGAATGACACATAATTCCAAAAGAGGCTGCTGTACAGTGTAGAAATGGACATTTCCGTCAGTCTCTTCCATGGGGATGGGGAAAGCAGTGTATCGGGTCTGGGGGCCTGCTCGGCCAATGCCCCGAAATGCACAAGCCACTTCTGATTTCATGAGCTGCGGTTGGGAGATCTTGATTACAGTATCGATAAAAAGCCGATGAGACGTTCTTTTTCTCTTGCGATCTTTTCTTTTAGAAAAAATATCATGCAGTCTGTAGTTCCATACCCTTGAACAGGGGACTAACATATATTACTCGCCGTTTGTTTCAGAAGGAAAAGAATTCAAATCCTTGAAATGTTTCTTTTGTATTATTCTTAAACATTCAAGTCATTCTATATAATACGTTTCTCTTTTTTTTGTTGATGTTGTTTTGTTTAGTTTTTTTACACCAGAAAAGTCCTTTAGATTTTACACACGCGTGTGTATATAGAAATATAATATATAGAAATATGCATATACATATGTATCAACTTTTCATGTATGTGTACACATATTTTCCAATTGTATCAAAGCCAATTCAATGTGCTCTCAAAATATGGCCCATGTTTCCTAGGGGAACACATATCAATTCACATAATACAACCAATAGATAAGGTTGAAGAATCCAAAAGTGATAGGAAAAATGACCCGGGACCACTTGTCAATGGTGCTAACATCCGTCAAGTTGGGGATTTTGAGCTTCAGCTTGGACGAGCGCCTTCTTAGCCGGCAGTTGGCACGACTGCGCATGGCATTGCGGTCCAACGAATGGTGGCTGAACCCGTCCCGAGAAGCCATGGGCTTGCGAAACTGCACTCCAGAGGTTTCAAAGGACATGACGGAGTTCCGTGAATCACTGACGCTGCTGCCAACATCAGACGGCATCACCTCATTGTTCATCTCCAAAGTGGTGAGAAGAATGTTTCCATAAGCGTCCACCTTGAGACAACACAAGACAGAGAAGGCTGGTCATGAGAGGGCTACAGGGAAGGGTTTAAAGGTCCTAAAGTGTCTCAAACAACAACTTTCATGCAAGTGCAATGATGATGCAACAAACTTTGCTTGGGAAGAGAAATCTACAAGAATTATTTAAAATGCGATGGCTGGCACACACACTCACACACATAGTAGTTAATGACAATATTTCATCAACTTCTGAGTCTACTGATATGATTTCTAAATGCATGTACCCCGACTTTTCTTTGTTCCTCGAGATACAGATTTCTTCGCTGTGTATATGACCTGAGGGTGTTGCTTTGAAACGGAGCTGAAATGGAGTCCTTGCATTGTGAAAGAAAAAAAATGAAGAGAACATTAAACGCTCATATAAACTGACAATCAAGCAACAGTTTTCTCATAAGAATAAGAGGGTAAATAAGAAAGAGCTTGCATTAAAGACACAGACACAAATGCCTTTATTCAGACAAACCCTCATTACTCTAGTCTAGTCACTGAACTTAGTTAGTCTACACAGTTGTATGAAAATGGCTGACATATTTTGAGAAGGAAGGAAAATAATCTCAATGGTCCTCAGATTGAGAGAGTCTGAATCTGATAACGTAATGACAATGTAACTTTCGGAGCAAGAGGAATCTTTCTTAACAATGAAATGCTGCTTCAATCAAATTAAATACGTCACAGATTAAGTAAAGTGATGGTTAATGGGCTATTGAATGTTAATTTTTAGCGGTGATGTGAAGCGATTCATTCAGGCACTAGTTATTTTAATTAACAAAGTTGCTCTGCTTACAAACTAAGTGCATACAGATTCATTTAGACATGCATGAACATTGTCAACGCTTATTAAATTCATTTAAATTAGCTTTTATTTAGCACTAAAATGAACTCTGCAACCGTTATAAGTGGCTTACAAGAGACTTCGCGTACCTGTTCCCTCAGACGCTTCTCCTCATAGCGGGGACGTTCGTTGTTGGCTTTGTTTAGCCTTTCGTTAATCTTTTTCTGCTGCTGGGGTCCCCTTCCAAAGAACACATAGTTTACGAAGGCATATTCGAGCAGGGCCAGAAAAACAAAGACGAAGCAGCCCATGAGGTAGACATCGATGGCTTTCACATAGGGGATCTTTGGGAGGGTCTCCCTCAGGTGGGTGTTGATGGTTGTCATAGTGAGCACCGTAGTTACACCTGCAAGAAAGCCATTTGAATGAGCCATGTCTTGTTAACACGACTTGCAGTGGAGCTTTTATGGACCACTTAAAAAGGGATGTCATGGTCCTGCTTTATGACCAAGGTGCAATAAGGCCTTAACTACTGTGTTCTTACATCCAAAAATAAGTACCATGTATTTATTGTGTTCATACTGAAATGCAAAACACTTTTCCTGTTATTGAGGGGGATACAGGTAAGGTTAGAGACAGGCTTGGTGGCATGGGTAGGTTTCATGGTCGGTTAAGTGGTAAGGGACGGGTTAAATACGCAAATCCTGGCACTTTTTATTAAGTTGCACATATCGATATACCCGGGGACTCAATGTTGGAAATATGAACACCAAACCCAATGCTAAACCTACCACATAGTGTTAACAAATGCAAAACTTAAAAAAAAAAATGTTAAAAAATGCATTCGTTGATGCCACTTTACTGCAACTGTTTAGTCAAGCCATAGTTACACAGAATTCAAACCAGAGCTCCTCAAGTACGTCTCTGTATTTTGGAAACTGCAGTGATATGTACTTAATGGTACGTATTCCGCGTCTCTTGTATGTTTTTCTTGTGATGACATGCATGCTTGTAGCTAAAAACATGCAAGCACACAATAAGTACATTGTAATAGAACGTGAGACACTTTTTCTTTTATTTAGAAACTAAAGATGCAACAATTTAAATGCTAAAAAGAGCAACATTCTAGCAATATGCTGTAGAAAAAACAGACATAGTTTCATAAAGCGTTATGTCCTAGAATGCTTTGGGATGGTTTGCAAAGCCTTGTACTTGTGAAAAAATAAATAAATAAAAAATAGGTTCTTTGTCAGCTACGCAATTGTCACATAGATGAATAGATTAAGAATGCTAAGGACAGTTTTCTCAAGCCATTTTAGATATACTTGATCTACATAAACATTAGATTAGTTTTATTTAATTTTGTACCTGCATGTCCTGCATAATTATACTTGAACTTTTGATCCCAATGCAAGTTTATTGCATTGGGAAACATTAATGCAGGTCATGTGAAAGGGCTACTTTAATCACTGTTGACAAAAGGTATAGAATATAAGAATATCTTAACATTCAAAATGGTTCATATGTTTTTGTACAGGGAAAAAAATCATTTCCTGTTAAACTAAATGTTAAAGGTTACCCAGGGCCACACGAGCAGCGGAGGCATCGTAGTTAATCCAGAAGGAGACCCAGGACAAGATTGTGATCAGGATGGAGGGCATGTAAGTCTGCAGGATAAAGTAGCCTATGTTTCTTTTGATGCGGAAACTCAACGACAGCCGAGGGTATGAACCTGGGGAGACACAAGTACACAGCAGAAGCCAAAAAAAGAGAGATGTCAACATGCGAGTGGAAACACAAAAGAGCAAGCACAGGAAAAACAGATCTACAATTTGCAATTGTCAAAGTCCGAACTTTGACAACAGATAGTCATTTTCCCATTTGTTCAGATAGAGCATTTAATTTCCCCAAAGCAATGGATTCCTTCCCAGGGACTAGTTCCATTCCAATTAAACATGGCAGAAAGTCGCAAACATGGCAGATTTTTCTAAAACCCCCTTCTCAGCAGGCAGCGTCTATGTCCCTCTGAGAATTGTCACAAAAGCCTGCAGTGTCTTTTTTTTTTTCTATTTAGCTCTTTAATACAGGGAATTTGAAATAAAAAAAATGACAATTGTGTAACTGAAGAGCATGTCCTGTTAATGTGTAAAATATGGTGTTTAAGACAACTGTAAACAGCATGTTTCAAGAAGCCTTTCCAAGATTGGCTGCTAAACGTTAGGTGTGATATGAATAATTGACTCATTCAGTTTACTGATTATTCTAATTTCTATGGCTATTTATTAACCTTAAAGGGATGCTCTTGTTTATTCCCTGTGGTTCCAATCTCCCTGTGCTCGTGAAAGGCTTTTTGGATAAGGATGCAATAGAATGAATTCCATTGGGAGCTTTTTAGCAGCAATATTATCCGAGGGAAAGGGAAGAAATTGATCCGGCTGTAATTTAAATAGCATTTAAAAGTGAGCTGTAACTGATCCTGGGACCTGATCAAAGCTTTCATAAAACTGACGAATCAACATCAGCAATATTGTTTAGGCACTTGCCTATATCTCCCCGTAAAATAATTAATAGTACATATGAGCAAGAAAACCTTAAATGATAGCCACATTTTCTACATGAATGTATGTAAACTGCTTTCAGTGACAGTTTGCTAACTATAAGTAACTTTGTAACTACGTGTCAGGAAACTGTAATTAATTAGCTGTCTACTTACTCTCAGAATAGACTGTTAGGGTAGGTTTAGGGTTAGTAGAATATGTTGACATATACAGTACTTGCAGAGTTTCTGATAGTCAGTGGGTTGTATGTTGTGGACCCATCAAAATAAAAGTGTTAGATGGTATTAAGCAGACAGTCTACTAATCCTCTAATGCAGGGCTGCCCAAACTCAGTCCTGGAGGTCCGGTAGAGTTTAGCTCCAACTTACCTTAACACACCTGCATGAAAGTTTCTAACATGCCTAGAAAGAGCTTGATTAGCTGTTTCAGGTGTGTTGAATTAGGGTTGGAGCTAAACTCTGCAGGACCCTCCAGGACCGAGTTTGGACAGGCCTGCTCTAATGACTGCTAGCTGACATGTAGTTGCAAAGTTACTTACTGCTAAAATGTGTTAAATTTAATGGAAGTTTCTTAGAAAGTGTCAAAGTATTTGGAGCAAGTGAATCGTCCATACCTGTAGTAAACCTCACTTCTCTGGACACAAGACGTAGCTCCACAATGGAGAACTGAGGCAATTCCAGTTTGTCCACACCTGTAACGGCATTGTCCCCACCTTGCCAGAAGAAGACGATATCATCTGTGGTGTACCCATCTGCAGAGATTGTAGACAGCATAATACATATTTAATAATGTATGTGTCTTATACAACCATAGCACTGGACAATGGCAGTTTTACGTCCAGCAAACAGATGATTTCTAAAATGAAAACTGAATTAAATGGCACAAACTACCAGAAGGCACAAATTATTTTATTGCGTTAGGTGTCGTTATCAGAACTGTTAACTGCACAAATGAAGTGTTCTGCAGTGTGCCATCTAGTTGGTGGCTGTGTTCAGTTTCATCATACATTTGAGAATGCTTCCTGCACAACAAACTGCGTCACAATGTGGAGGAGAAAATGGCAGCCGGTATGCAAATGAAGCATTTGCCAATATTTAAAAAAAAAAAAAAACCAAAATAAAATAAATATTAAAAATGATTCTCTGTCTCTGCTTTTCCAACCACTAATACATACTATAATGTTGCAGCTTGGTGTCACACAATAAAAAGCATAAAACATTTTTACACAAATTATGTAATTCAGATAGAAATCTGCTAAGTGCACAATTTAGGCACTGAATGAAACAATTCACATGAGAATGGCTTCATGAATGGCATGACATTTTAATGATTTAGCAAATAATTTACACAAAATTAGGCCATTTACAGTATGTGAGAATATTTGTGAAAATGTCTGTTTACAAATTACACGTAAGAAAAAGGTTTTGTGCAACTATATGCAAATGAGTGTGTTCAATTTATGCATTAATGAACACTTTGACTGTGAATCATCAATGATTTACAAATACATTTTTTCTTGTGTTACATGAATGTGGCCCACGCACGTCCTTGATTTCGCTGAGTTCAACGTGTTCCTGGGTTAACATGTTTTGTTGACCCTGGAACAACATTTTATTTCAAAATGTTAGTTTTGACCATATATCTACACCTAAACCTAACCCTACCCACGAGTAATGCCTAAAATCAGAGGAAAATGATAGATTACTGACACTGATGTACAAGAACCAAACACTGATTGTAAGCCTAAACTTCAAATCTGGGGTGCGTTTCCCGAACAACGATGTAACTCGCTGATAAACCACCAAAGTACTATGCATTGTTTTGGAAACGAACTAGATACACAAGACTGTTTCCCGAACACAGTCGCATCTCCGTCGTTTGAACCACGTTAATTCAACAACATAGGGCCATTGTTAATGATGTCACACGCATGTCGTGAAGACATACCTTCTGTTATTAAACTGATTAGAGATCTCCAAGATGCTGCTGTACTGAACATGACACATATTGACCAATTTATTATTTTTGTTCACTGTCATTTTGCTTCATTGGATCTTTGAATCCGCGCGGGTTCCCTCTTACGTCATACTCCGAGGTTCCCTTAGCCTTTTTTGCGCATGCACACTTTTCAAAAACAGCGTTTAGAATGGACGTGCAAAAATACATAATTAAATCCCTTTTTATATTTAGATATAATGGAAGATAAAGATAGTTGTGCATGTTAGTTTGCTTTTTGTGCCCAAGAGCATATTTATTAAAGCCCATACATCTTACTAACAAGAAACTATGCTTCTAACCAAAGGTCCAAAGCTGTAGTTCAAACCACATTCGTTTGTGACATTGACTGGGAATGTTCGTTTGAACTATGCTTTCGGGAAACACCGAATCGTTGAACTATGCAGGTAACGATGGAACTTGTGACCATAGTAGGCTAACTATGCCTTTGGGAAACGCACCCCAGAATGGGCTAATTGTGCTACGCTAACTATATTAACTATAATACATTTTGGTGGACAGTTTTACATTTAGAGTGTTGTCAGTGCGAGCTCTTTTTTCATGTTATCTTTTGACTTTTGACTGCTCCGGGGCTTTGGAACTTTTACAAATTGAATTTTTTCACTTTTGTATTTCCACCCACAAATAGTCAGGTCAACAGCAGGGCGGCACCAAAAGCAGAAGTGAATTATGGGAGTTTTTGGCAGAAGCGAACACCATAGCTATTTTTTTCCTTTTTCTGTATTCATGTAGCAGCATTTTTATATGTTTTTGGCCTTTCTACTGCATACACACACAGCCAAGTTTTATTAAAATCCCATCTTACCAGCAATAAATAACCCTTTTAAGCAGGCTCTTCAAGCTCCTGTGGTAGGAAAATTCATTATTGCCGAAATTACATACAGGTCAGTTCGCCTAAAACTTTTAACGATTAAGCACTTCAAATTAGCAGGTTAATTACAGTTAAATTATTATGCAATGGCTTGGTCTGTGGTTTGAAATAATGATTTTTTGTTGCGTTTTTCGGAGAGGTGCACAGAGAGGTGTCCACTCTGATTAATCACAAGTTGTTTGAGGCGGTCTGACAGGACTGACCTTTCAGTGTACTACACTGATATTTTGCGCCACAGGGAGTCCATTTGCTGGGGGGAGTGGGAGATGGGTGGGGCTGAAGAGAGAAAACGTAAATGTTGTCAAGTCCGATGTGCTCCTGGTGTGACAGCTTAAATGGGAGAGGAGTGGGCCGCCTAGGCATCCATCACGCTCTGCACATGCTTGCGTACCTGTGATTAACTGAGAGTACCTGTGAGAACAAGCTCAGTGCAGCTCACACACCATCAAGAACACAAAGACACCATCCCAGTACGTCATGACACACTGCACCTGTTCATGGGAACATTAGTGCTCAGTGATGCTACACCTTATGCAATGACCATTGCTATTCCAGCACAGTGAACTACAACACAGCTGGCTACAGAAACAAATATGTCGGACATGCATAATTTTTAAATGTATATATATATATATATATATATATATATAATGCACTCTCAAAATATTTTAATTCCTCTTTTTAATTATTATTGATTAAAGAAAATAAATTAACTAAAATGTATTTGAAATACATTTCATGCTAAGTATACTGCAAATACATTTACATATTTAAGTGCTTAATATAAGTCCCCTGCAATTCTACATTTACCCCTGGTTTATACAGACAAGGCGAAAGCCAACTCCTAGACTCCTAAATGTAAATCTGAGTTGTTTCAACTTGCAGTGACTGTTTTTAAAGCATATTAGTGCCTTTGTTTGTCTTAAGATGCACACTAGTAATGCTTTTTTTTCAGTAAGGCATGTGAATGAAAACCGGGCCTAAGTATACTAAACATGTATACTTAAAAGTCTGCTAAAATGGAATAATTAATTTTGTACTTAATGCACTTTAAGTGAGCGGAAGCAGTGCTGAAGTCCAACTAAAGATATTCTAAAGTTTATTTGATTGCAGGATTATTTCAGGTGCTCTACATTTTTGCATTAAAAGACAGTTATTATTCTAAAATCATTCAGTCCTCATTAGTTAAAACACATTTTATGCTTACTATTAAGAAATGTACATTGTGCACATGTAATGTACTCCAAAAAAGTTTAATTATTATTTTTTTTATATTACTAAGTCATACGTCAGTAAATATGTTATGAAAAAATAATATATGTTTTAAATAATTCATTTTTTGGTAGAAATGTGTACTTTAATACAGCAAAGGTGCTGTCTTTAAAGTGAAAACAAAGACATTTATAATGTTACAAAATATTTCTAATTTAAATAAATGCTTTTCTTTTGAAACCCCTGTTCCTGACAAAATGGTTTCCACAAAAGCAGCACTACTGTTTTCAACATTGATCATAACAAACGTTTCTTGAACACATTGATTGTGAAGGATCACGTAACACTGAAGACATTTAAAAACAAATTGAAATAGAAAATGGTTATTTTAAATTGTAATTGGTTAATATTTCACATTATTTTTGGTCTGCTGTGACAATTGGCCCCTAAACAAAAGTCCAGTTTAGTATAGAAACTCTCTTCACACATTTTATTCCCATAGAATTATACCCATTTATACCCAAATAGAAAATAACACTGCTAAATGTAAAGATACGTACAAAAAATCCTTCAGTTTTCATTTCACAAATCCGGTCACCTCAATAAAAATATACTGAGCATGAGGCAGACAGTAGCGAAAAAGCAGTGCCAGCTTTTGAATAAGAAAGTCAAAGAGCAAAAGAGATTAGCAGGGTTAACACAGATATACACAGCACATTCACACGCTTTTCTCTGCCCAGACTGAGCTTCTCTGTGTCAGAGTGGCGTTATCTAACCGTGCGCCAGATCTCCACAGGTGATCCTCTCTGGATCTCAGGTCCTGCGCATGGTGCCGCTGAGTGTGGAGGTGGCATTGGCACCGTCGCTCTGCCACACACCCATAATTAGCCTTAGCAAACTACATGACCAAACCTGACCACCCATACTATTTTGTGTGGGCTTCATTGGATGCAATGTCTAGGGGGAAAACAAGGTTTTGTTACACCATAGTACAGGAAGTTCCTAATTGGCTGCAGAAATCGTAGTGCTAGCATTGCGTAATGTCTGCCACAGTGCAGTCTCTACAGAGGTCGAGTCTGTCTATCAGGCTTCGAGATTACAGCCGCGTTTAAACATATACTGGTTTCATACAGCCATGCATCTGCATAAGCCTTGCAGGATGCTAGCAGGATTTTGTGTATTATGAACTGTTGTACAGAAACCGATTGTCCTAGATGAATTTTAATCTGCTGTGTGTGTGTTTATCGGTCTACCTTAAAGGTTTTAGACTCCTGCTGCTAAAATGCAAATGAAAACACTTGTGTGATTCAAAACGCAGGAATATGTTAATGGTAATCCTTGAACACCTCTTGTAGGGTGTTTTGCGAGCTTGCATTGTGACAGCTATAATGAGTTTTAAGAAAAGTGACTTCGGTCACACACAGACGTGGGTTAGTCCATCAAGTGGGGCTTGACAATCTGCAGTGACATACATTTGGAGTCCTGTCAATAGAGTAATCAGAAAAATAGAGCCCGGGGAAAACCCTGTCCGCTTGAATGCATGGCCGTGTCTGTCTTTGCTTTGAGCTGCAGGATGTGACACCCATGTGTCTTGGCCTCTGTCATAAGAAAGAATGTGACGAAACACAGACCGCTGAACACGCCACATACTTAGAGCTAATGCTTTACTTCATCTGCGCCTAAAGGGCGAAGTCAAATCATGATCTTGCCCGTTGCCGTCAAATAAAGGATGACAAACAATATTATCAATTAGCAGCTGGGCAAATTCAGTTTGTAAAATGTAATCAGTGTCAATTAATGTTGCCCAGAGCAATGTGTAGCAGTAATATTGCTTAGATTAATAAGTGCATGCTGCTATGTTGCTGCTTAGTGTTTAATAATGTGATTTATAACTGTACAACTGCATGAAGACAATATATAAATCTAAAGAAATGTAAAATATAAAAATTCTATGAAAATTATACTGAAGCATTTATTTTGTCAAAATTGAATATATATTTGCAGATATTTCACTTTCATGCATGCACATATTTATACACTTTCATGCATTCAAATCACAAACTATTATTCTCATTAACAAATAGTTATGACTGCAAGATAAAAGGTGCTAATCGTATAGATTTAGCAACATGTAAACAATGTCAATTACGGTTTATTTTACTAAAGTGCACTGTGTAGCAGTAGTTTAGTAAGTACATACTTAGATTTTACTTAATTATCTTTTTAAACTTGAAAATTATGTTTCATACAGGTTTAATATATTTAGTCACACCAGGAGCCTAAAATGTATTATTTTTACATGGAGCAGGTTGACTCAGCATGTAAAGATCACATGACTGTCACTTTCTAACTTAATGCAATCGGTCACGTTCACACACAGGAAGAAATGAGTCACGTCTGAAAGTGAGTAGATGTAAAAATGGAATCGATAATTAAAAACATTCATGTTAACGTGAGGATGCATCCACTCTTCTAGGAGTCATATGACATATCGACCAGCACAACATAAATAAAAAAAAATGCTGAGCGAGCCTTTTAACTAATCATGAAGACTTTTAGCACTTGAACGCAGTAATGAAACAAGTTTAAAATTTTATTGCAAGTATCAAAGTAAAAGACAGAGACACGTCTGAGCTGACAAGCTCAGCACGAACATGGATTTCGTCTACTCTGCCTTTTAAGTCTTTACCTCATCAGCATTCTGACAGAGTTAATAATATCAGCATTTTCCGGTTAGCCTTTCTCTTTGTTTTCTGAGACAGCTTAAAGTGTCTCTTTTAACATCGTGACAAATTATGTAATCGTGTTCTAATGGAGTGTATCGCCTCCCCCCTCGGTCCACAGCCGAGAAGTTGTGTTCCACTGTCAGGAAAACGAGTGTGTTGCTCCGAACGCACACTCTCTCACATGCCGACAGCATCTTCCAGTCATGACACATTCGTGACCAACATGTAACTACAGTATATAATTTGACAGTCTAGGGCCATGAGAAAAGTAGTCACAGGGACATATCATATAGTCACTTTTTCGCTTGCACACGGATTCCATATCTTTATATTAGCATGTCATATTGCTGCTTTGGTGCAATGAACTAATAACCTGAGATAAAGTGGATGGGCAAAGAGATGGAGATAAAACACATCTATGATGTACTGGAGGTTGTTTGAACACAAATATTTGATAAAGGCTGTAAGTTATTTATTAACCTCGTTTCGTGGCGCCTTGGAAGCCACGTCATTCTGAGGCTCATTACAGCAGAGCTGTGCTGCAGAAGACTGACTGTAGAAACGGCAGATAGTCCACCTACAGAACCAGACCCCAGACTTTTGTGCAGTTTGATGTGCCTTGTAACAAAGCAATGGTGGCCTCCTTTTTGTTTCATTTGTTTCACAAGCTGAGGGAGTACCAAAACACACACTTATCTTTGTACTTGCTCGCTTTTTATTGATTGATTGATCAATAAAAAGTTTTTTTTTTTTTTTTTGTCTTAGTTGGTTCCCTAGGCAAGAAAACGCACGACTAAAGGTGGAAAAACATCAAAGCAGTTGACTGTGTATGTGTAGGGTGTCTTAGTCTAGTAGTTTTTGGTAAATAGTTAGTATACGGTTTAGATAATTTGGCATTTAATAAAAAAAAAAAAAAAATATATATATATATATATGTTAGTAAATAAAAGTAAACATTTATTTAAAAAATGTATTTAGATATATTTTAATAAAATTTCCTACAAGTGTATTGTGTAAATCAAGTGTATTTACAAGTGAAAATCTAGCTAGCTATACTGTATATCTTGCTTGTACATACTGTATAATTTTAAATTTATGTTTTTTTTTTTTTCTTGTTTACACGTGCTATTTCCTGTAACACTGAGATTCATTAAGTTGAATTAATTCATTTAAAACTACAATTTAAACAACAATCTAAACATTTTTCCTTTGTTTTACCTCATGTGTCATTGTCACACTGTCATTGCAAAACATTTTAAAGACGACGCTGTCAGAAAAAAAGGTCCAAAAGCTGTCACTGGGGTTGGTACCTCTTCATATTAGAACCTAATACAGTGGGTACGGAAAGTATTCAGACCCTCTTACATTTTCCACTCTTTGTTATATTGCCACCATTTGCTAAAATCCTTTTAAGTTCTTTTAATGTACACACAGCACCCCATAATAACAGAAAAACACAATGCCCACAAATGTCTACAATATAACAAAGAGTGAAAAATTTAAGGGGGTCTGAATACTTTCCATACCCACTGTAGGTACAATAGTGTCACCCCAGTGACAGCTTCTGTGTTATATAGGAAAAGGAGGAGTGACATGGTGGAATTTAGTCAAGTTAATGGTGGATTTCTACCACAGTGTTTTAGAGAACCACTTTTTACTAAAATAAGGCAGCTTAATCACCAAATGTTATGTTTTCAGACACTGCATTCAAAATCCACTCAGAAATCGGAGGGGGCACGTACCCTCTCAGTTGGAACTATCATGATGCTTCTGCCCAAGTGGGGTGTCTTTTTTTTATCAGCTCGGCTTGAAACCCAACCCACTGTGGGCACCGGTCTCCCTCAGCAGTCTCCAGAGCCTGAAAGGGTAGCACGCAGGGTGATGATGCCTTTATTTGAAAGCCCACACCGGTTCCTCTGTCCTCTCTTCCTCTGGTGTGGCTTACAGCTGGGATTGACCGCAGAAGCCCATTCATCCCGACAGGCATAAAAGGATGAGATCTTGCCTGGGACATCAAGGCAGAACAGTATAGAGAGTGTCAGCTGTGTAACACAGCTGCTCTTAAACACTCGGGAGGTCGAAAATCTGCATTTTACATCCATATTTCCTGCCGTATACACATGTGTGTGTGTTTTTAAGTGTGTGTGAGCTTCCTGTAGAGAGAGGGGATTTGTCAGCTTAACTAGATCTAGGATCTATTGTGGCTAAGTCACAGGGTGGGGCAGAGCATTATGGAAAGCAAATTATCACAAATTATACCCTTAAAGCTGTAAAACGAAGGAGAAATGAAGGAGAACGTTTTGGCAGACACCTTAGCCTGGGTTTCATTATCTGTACGAGTACAGTCGTAGATCTGGACACCATTTTGGAGAGTATGGAGGAGTGTGAGACGTGACAGCACCTGCCAAACGTCTCTCCTGTGCGATCGACGCATGTGTGCATGCACTGGAAGAGAAACCCCAAGCCACGCTTCGTGATTAATACAGTCTAAGCCGCCGCAAAACATTATCCTCTTCTCCCATGAGGTATATGTGACGGAGCGGGCGAAAAAAAATAAAGTTCTGCTGTTGTGAAAATGCAGGAGTTAGACTGCGTCGCATCGACACAAGACTTTTTGGATCTGTCAGGGTGCTAAAATACGCAGGGGAGCTTTCGAACAGCTCAAAAGATGTGTGGGCGTTTTAACGGACTGTGGAAACGGAATTTCTCATTCAAGCAGATGCACAGTCACATATCTCCATGGCAACCAGGAGTCGTGCTAATTGCGTGTCTATGTGATTCCCATCCACTGCGCTAGTGCTGGTGGGAGAACTTACTGCACAGACGTACTGTAGCCTCGGACCAATCGGATTGTGAGCTGAAGACACGCTGCTATTGATAGAGATCGTCTGTTTAAATATTTATTTACTGAGTGAAACTTTTGGGGCACTTAGTTTTGCATGTTTAAAAACATGCATTAAGATTAATGCATGCTTTATTTACATGACCTTTAGCATTAAGCGAAGGATGGAAGTTGATGGAAGAATGTGTATGTTGATGTTTTTAACATTAGCAGAAGTAGAACTGTTGACAGTAAACCCACATAAAATACATCAGAATCCATAATGTTGAAAACTACTAATCACTTATTTTACAGTATGCTATCAAAACTAAATATTTGCAAATCGAGAAACAACCTCACAGTTAATTACATGCAATGCACATGTCCATCAATTAACATTTTAAAATCTGTTCTGATGAATAAACAAGATCATTTACAATTTAAACTCTCGGAGTGTAAGTACATTTTCAGCAAACGTTTTTAGCATTTCTAGGTGAACAATTTTGAAAAGGGTCACATGATGCCATTTAAAGGTTTCCTTGTTCCTTGGAGTGTTACAAGCTGTTAGCGCATAGATAAGATCCCTAACGTTGCAAAGACTCAAAACCAAATACTTCTTTAGAAAATTTGCAACCTGTCCAAAGTCCACCTAAAACGGCCTGTTTAAACATGCCCTCACGTTTCTACGTCACAGAGTGGGTTTATTTTCGTAACACCGCCCAAATGTATACAAAAATAAAGAAGGCGGAGCTCTTATTTTCGCTGTAGTGTTGTTGCCGACGCCATGTTCATGACTTCTAAAACCTGCAGAGCAGCCTATACTAGCTGTGCACTCAGACTATAAAGTGAGGCAATTCCATCTCTGCAAGAACAATATGGCGCTTCTGACTCACAACTTTTAAGTAAGTTACGTTTTCTTATTAAAAGAATCTGCAACTTACTATTCAAACAGGAGTTTTAGCAATAAAGAGGAACGGTTGCTGTTTGTCGTTTCTCCGTTCACGAATGCAAACATGGTGTGATGCAACGCGACACACAAAAAAAGACAGTACTTAGTCATGATTATCTATAATTATGTCCTCACTGGATGCAACGAATACCTAATCTGTAATGGCTCTATTCGTTTTGGTGTCACAGCGCCAATCAGAGCACACCTTGCTTTTTTTAGAGCAATGAGCTTTGCACAAATCAACCCGTTTCAGGAGGCGGGGCTTAAAGGGGGAAACAGTAATGTACAGTATGTGAAAATTATGTGTTTTTTGCACTTTAAACACATTGCATTACACAAAATACACAAAATAATATTAGTTTTAGCGAAATCATATGACCCCTTTAAGATGTAAGAAATAAAATAACTTGCAAAATCATTCATTATAATTTACTTTTTATATATATTATGTATCTGTTATCTAAATCATTTACATTATAGATCAATGTTCTCGCCATGTTTCAAAATGACATGCTCCTTCCACAACACACATTGGCAACTTGTGTATCTAGAATTTTAGATTCTTTCGATCTAATAGTTCTAGATATTCTATAGAGAGTTTCCCACTTAAATATATGACTTCATATGGTCATTCATGTGTAGTTACGAGTAAACCAACTCAGAGCACATTAATTCCTGCTTTTAGTACCCTGGGAGCTGTTTTTCCCTAAATGTCGCTTGTTTGTGAAAAGCATCAGCTGATGATTGAGCTTTGTAGCGTACGTGGGCTGTAATATTTGTGATTGATATCTGCACCTGCTTCTTTTTTTCATCATTTGCAGTGTCATACTGTATTATGCAAACTGGTCCATGGCACAGTGTTGCTTCTGAAATGCTTGAATTAATGGTGCACAATAATTAGGCTGTACTTTCCATCTCTGAACCATTTGTAATTATGTTACATAAGTTGCTAATTTCCACACAAAAATCAGGCAAGGGACATATGGAAATATTGTTTATCGTCAACAGATGTGGGTGCTTTCATCTCCCTCTGACTCTGTACATCACTGTTGTGCCTGTCCCACTTTTAAAAGACTAAAAAGTGCACAAGCCAGAATGTGACAATTCTTTTGTCTGGCTAAAATTCAATCTGTGCAAAATAGACCGCACTCTCTTTTTTAGAGGGGGTACATTTAAAGTCACAGGAGTTGTTGCAGAGAAAAAAAATTTGATCACTTGCCATAAGCATCATTCACATAGGCCAGCTTATCAACACTGGATTTTATTTATTGATTGATCTATGTATCTATCCACTCGCTTTAAAATCAAGCAGTTGCAGATGTATGAAGTATGAAATTTTACGCATTTATTTCATGTCTTGACCAGTATCATCAAAGATCTTGGCGAACACACCCTGCTCAACCATTTTGCCTATCATGGGTAAACAGAACAGGACCAAATATAGAAGGTATCATTAATTTTCACTTCCCAGAGAACCGTTGTTACATGCGTAACCCGAAACATTTCCCTTCAAGTGTGTCACCCACGGTGTCCACTAGAGGCCGCAGTTACTCGTTCCCTCTCGAGGAAACATGGTTACCTTCATAACCCGAGATGTATTAATTACGAATTAAAATTACAACATGATTCAAATAAAAGTGTATGATTTGGGGATAGAAGGAATATCAGAAAGCCAAGTCCTGACTGTGGATGAAAGGTGGAACTGGGGTTGGAGGAGGATGATTAACTGCTTAGCATGTGACCCTGGAGAAAAAAAAAAACAATCATAAGGGGCAGTTTTTTGAAATAGAGATTTGTACATCATCTGAAAGCTGATTCCATTGCTTTCCACTGATGTATAGTTTGTTACGATAGGACAATATACAGTATAGCCAACTATTTGAAAACCAATGCAATGTATTGTTGTCTATCAATACAAATATACCGGTGCGACTTATGACTTGTTTTGTGCTCCAGGGTCACCTGATTTGAGTATTTGCATTGGTCAACAATAAGTTTCTCATGCAAGTATAATGAAAAAGTCACTCAATGTGCTGTTGAATTATTAAATTTAACATTAAATATATTATTAAATATAATATAAGATTATAAAATGTTTTATTCAATTTTATTTTATTTTTTAAAGAATTTTCTAGCCATGGTTTAATTAAAGTAAATAAAGCCTGGAGGTGACAGGCTTAAAAATAAATGTATCAAAATATAAATGAATGTGACTTGTGTATTAAATTACAAGTCTTATGTCAAACCACAGATGGATTTGAGATGGATCCTTGCAATAAATCAGGGGTTCCATTAAAACATGGTCTGAATGATTTGTACACGGATAATGAGCTGATTCCAGGTTTTACTCAGTGATTGGGTGACCTGGTTGCAGAGGTTAACAGCTCACTGAAAGATTTTTAGTGATTAATGACTAAAATATCAGTCTGTTAATCAAACGATGCTGCTTTAGAGGACTTGAAATATCACTTTAATGGTGCTTTTGTGTCCTTTTAGAGCGACCTGTGCAGTATGGTCTGCAGAGCAAAATCAAGAAAGTCATACAGATAACATGAAATGCATAAATAATGAATGAATAAATGCTGTGCCAAACCGCGCCACCACTAACGTCACATCCATACTCATTGTTTATCTCTGCCTTTTGAGTAGAACATTGACAGAGAAACAGCATGAAGGACATTAGACAGTAAAGCACTCAGGGGGCAGAAGATTACAGGCCTGTTATTTGAAATTACAGCGTTGGAGATATCAGACGCAATTGTTTACACTGTATATATATAATTTGTCGATTTAATTATTAATACAGGCGAGCTGCAGGATCTGCTTATGATAACAGACCAATAACCAATGAACTTTTTGAATACTGCCAGCAGGGATGTGGGTGCCAATAATGGAGGATGTTTCCCTTGTTTAATTCAACAAACAAAAACCACACAGAGCTTATACGGAGCACTGTTTGTAGTTATAGTGTGTAATGGATATTATAACAGAGTAACAGAAGATAGACACATTAAAGACGAGTATTGTAATATCTCTTAAGGTGTTTAGCTCTCCATCTAAGATATTTTTTTCGGTCTAGACTAATCCGATATTACACAGCATTGGTTTGTAAGAAGGGAAGCAGCTGAACACTTATGCATCGTCCCGGAGGCGTACAAGTGTTCCTGTGGAGACAACCAAAGAGGAAACAAATTTGATTATTTTTCTCTGTGCTCCCTCTCTGTGGCTTCTCCTTATATCTTTTCTCCTCTTGTATGAGAGGATGGTAATTTCAGCCAGGTTCTTTTCCTTGCTGCATAAAGCGTGAGATTACTGAATCTGAGGCGGTATTTAAAACTGCAGATAAGTGAGTCGGATCAAAGGAAATTTTTAATGTTGCAACACTTACTGGCTGTTTACAGCCTGTTCGCTACCGTCTATGTTTGTGAAGACATCTTTAAAACCACTTCATTATAAATATACTCCTAACTGTGAGTATTGAACAATATCCGCGGCTTTTATTTTTAAATACCGTAGATGTATTGTAATGGCATTAATTGAAACAGCAGGTTTTTTATATTAAATTGGACTTTCAAATCCACCGAAATTTACAGGGTTGGACAGAGATTTGCTTTTTCTACTTCACTTACTATGATACAGTTACTGACCTAGTATTGGTATTTGAACCTAACATTGCGAAAACCTTAGCTAACAAGAATGTTTTTCTCTAAGTCATCAATAAACATTCCTCCAGTAATGCTAATGGAACATTTGCCTCTCGAATGTTCTCGAAATTTAATTTACAATTTGTTCCTGGAACATCCTTTGTTGTTTAAATTTGAAAACTTGTTTCAAAATGTCAGTAAACATTCAAAAGTAAGATTCCCATAATGCTTGCAAAATAGTTCAATTGAATGTAAGGTTAATGTTTGTATAAGCGTTTTGACACATTCAAAAAGATTGTTTTTATAACTTAATAGTAACTTTTTCTTACATCCTATGAAATATAATAATCCAACAGTGCAGCATGCACAGTATAATTATTTTTTAAAAAGTAATAAAATCATAAAAGTAACGGTTTTGTTATAGCTAAGAACCGGATCCAAACGCTTTATGTTTATTAAAAAAAAAAAGGTTGAGTGAGAAACGTTCTTCGGATTTTGTAAATGTAATCACATTAATGCAAGATTAAGCAACTGTTTTCAAAAGGATTGCCAGTGAATGTATGTTTCGTTTAGCTTATATCAATGAAAGCAAAGCCACGTTTCTCTGGATTTCCTTTTTTTATGTTAGTGGTGCTTATTAGTACAGTATCTCACACTTTTGGAGGGGTGAGAACCAGAAAGGTGTAAGTGACATTACACCATACTTTGACTTTGTGTACTGATTTTAATCATTTCTAACAAATTTGTACACAATGGCTGACATTATACTTTTGCCAGTAGAAGCAGCTCATCAAGAGTTTTCATTTGATATACGTATATATATATATATATATATATATATATATATATATCCATTTCCCCCAAAATGTCACTTACACCCTTCTGATTCTCACCCCTAAATCTGTTGCTTACTGCTCACAGGTTTATTTCTTATATCTCTTGCCAATCAATGTCAGTGTAATTCATTTCCGAAATATATTCATCTTGCGCAGAAGACAACAGCTTCTCACTGTCTCTAGTGGTAGTAGTCTAGGTGGGCTGGATCTCAGATGCCAATCTAGGACTTTAATGATAAAGTGTCAGTCTGTGATTCCACTCTCTGTTCCTGTATAAATCATTTCTCTGTTGGTGTGTCACACCGCAGATGGCCTGTCCCAGTCAACGGCTGTTCCTGCTGTTTCCAAGCAACCAGAAAACTATAAAACGGTGTCGTCGGAAAGCCTTTTTCATAAGCGATATAATGAGTGCAATCAAGAAGTATGTTGGCTGTCTTTGTTGTCTCTGTTGCTGATAGCCTTTTTCATTTGCTGCACATAAAGGGGCATCATGCAGCTACTTTTTAGGTGGCACTCCTAAAGAGGAAGATGTCCAAATGAGTAAAACAAAGTACTTAGTAGTGCAAAAGTTTAATGCAAAAGTATAGTGATAAACACTTTGTTAACAGATGTTGTCCAGAAGAGATGCAATAAATTGATCAAAGGTTTACAGTAAAGACTTTTCCTGTTTTTATTTTAAAAACTGTAACAGTGTTATTTTAAAAGAATCTTAAAAAAATCACAAAAATATAGCATCACAGCTGTTTTTGAGCAGCGTATCAGAGCACATTAGACTAATTTCTGAAGGATCATGTGACACTAAATACTGGAGTAATGATGCTGAAAATAAAGCTTCAAAGGAATAGATGACATTTCAAAATGTATTGTTGTTTTAAATTGTGATAATATTTCACAATATTACTGTTTTGAATATGCAGTCTTGCTGAACTTAAGAAACTTTTGAATAGTAGTTTACATACAATTTCATATTATTTAAATAAAACCTTATAATTAACTTTTAGAAGTTGGAAATGCGTTGTGCTTCTGCTACATTGTGCTTGTGGGGCAAACACCAGTCACTATCCACTTGCAGTGTCCATGAAGTTTGAACACTGGAAAACGCGATAACCTTATATTAAGCGTCAGCGCTGTGTCTGTTCTTTCTCCCGTTTGGCAGGGGAGTAATAATCCAGATTACTATGCACACAGCTGGCAGCGGCTGCGATGGTTCAGCTGAAATAAACGGCATCTCAGCTCAAGGACACAGTGGAGGGGCACCACACGGGGCTTGTTTAATTGCCGCTGCACGTCCTCTGTAAACAGACTTGGGTTTAGCGGAGAGGACGACCCGTACGTTAGCGAAGCCAGCGGTCGACTCAGGGGTCTGCTATGATTCCAGATGCTTGACTATTCCTGGATAGCCCAGGGCTCTCGCACACGTCACACATGTGCGTTGAGTGCTCTGACTTTCACCTTGGCCTGCTCTCCAGATCATTGTCACGGATGTGAAGCTGCACATGATGTATATAGGTGTAGAGCAGCACATGCCCAAAGGGAACGTCACGATAGCTCCAGTGCTGCACATAACGATTTTAATTCTCTGTTGGAAAAATGAGAAATGTGAACCTTGCGTGAATAATATTCCCTGACTCTCAGATGTACGCTTTACCATGGAAGATGTGAGCACTCATCATCTGCTTTGAGATAAATGTTCGAGGGAAAAAAATAAGCATCTTTCTTCAGGGAAACAACTAGGTGCTAATTGTTCTCCTTGGTAGCAAAAAAACACTTCTTTCAGGAAATGATGGTCTGGACCTTTTTGCGCAACCTTTGAGGATAACATGATTTTTGTAATCCAATATTGTTATGCTGGATAGGAGTCACGGTAATTGATTTTTAAAGACGGAAAATGTTATTCCAAGAATCATGGGCGCTGTGGTGATTGATCTGTTTTTGTCCGTATAGGAAGGTCTTTTATTTAGACGTTTCCTGGGTTGCCAGGTTTTGTAATTTATAGACCCTGTGGACAGCTGTTTTAAAAAGTGTGTAGTGGCTGAAATTGGTTCCTGTGAAAGGTTTTAAAGGGGTCATGATATGACAAATCAAACTTGCCTTCATCTTTCCATCTTTCTCTGGCATATGAGGGGTCTTAGTACCATTAAAACATCCTGCAAGTTTCATAGCTTAAAGCCCCTCCTCATTATCCTCCTTGATTAAAGCATTCATTTATTTAAGCTCCAAAAAAGACTTGTTTGGATCCGAGGTCACCTGGGGGCAGTCTTTGCATTAACTCCGCCTCCAGAGCAAGACCTTCGACAAATAGTCTTCTTCTCACCATAGGCCCCGCCCACTGGCGTTCAGTCACTTATTGGCTTGACACTAGGTTACGCTAAATGTAAATGTAGTGTGGGGTCAAAAGCAAGTAGACTTTCTGACACTGTCCATGTGCTTGAGTCTGTTGTTGATTTTTAATTTGTTGTTTAAAAGTTTACATTTTAAGAAATTGACCAATCGCTTTACTAGATAAGACCCTTATTCCTCAACTGTAGAGCCCTTTGAAGTTGCATTAAATCTGAAATTTGGACCTTCAACCCGTTTATTCCCGTTGAAGTTCACTGTATGGAAAAAAATCCTGGAATGTTTTCCTCAAAAACCTTTTTTTTTACATGACAAAAGAAAGAACACACATCTTGGATGACATGGGAGTGAGGTGCATGACTTGACCTTTTGCCCTTATCACAAGCTGCGCTTTGCAAGCTGTTTCAGTGCAATTTATTAAGGAACTTGAGTTTTTGTGTCACTTTACTATGTTAGGAGTGACTTTGCCTGTCAATCAAACACGGCGACCTCTATTTTCTGCACACAAAAGCATTCACGGATTCTGGTTCATCAGTGGCTGATAATTTGAGTTTGTCTTTGCTCCTGGGACCGTTTCACCTTATTGTTCCTGCGGATGAAAGTATTTAGCCGCATGTTGTGGAGCCTAAGAGGAGCGATGATGGTTTGGATGTGATCAGCAGGATTTCTTGCAGTACAGCTGGCCTGGTGCTGTTCTCAGATCCGCTGGATCTGTCGTGGGAATTCAGCCATCTGACAATGATAAGTGCCTCGACTCTGGCAACTGCATTCTATAAACCTTTTACTTATCCAGGTCTATGATCATTAAAAGCCACTCGGCTTGTGAAAACTGGTACTTTATCATGCTCCAAGCTGAAAGAGCCGGCTTACGAGGAGTTTCTGTGCTAGTTTACGCTGGTCTGTGATGGCTTATACTGGGTACCGCTGACATCTGGCAGTTGGCTAATTCCACCGCTGGAGAAAGGGATAATAAAGAGGTCAGACCTTCAGCAGTATTTAATGTAAAGGATTAATGACGTTAAGTGGTGGTGAATAGGGAGCACAGGAAATGAGAATGAGATTATCTTATTTCTAAGAAGCCGTTTACAATAACACAGCCTGATACATCCACTGAAGCAGGAAGGCTTTATTGTATTTCAAGGCTGAGTCCCATTCCCTCTCATCATTATAGTGTCATAGTTCATAAATAGTATGCTGAATCAGTGTTTTTAAGGCAAAGGATCTGCTGTCTCCATTAAAGTCTCCCCAAAGTCCCTTTAAGGCAAGTCATTTCACTCAGTGGCCATCTAGCTAATGACCTTGGCGGCTATTTTCTACAGTATGTAGGCAATAGACATACATGTAATGTATGGAAACAGCATAAGTGAAAATTCCTACAGTTGCCGTTGGATGAGACAAAAATTACAAAGTACAAAGATAAAACAACACCACTACTACAAAACAATGTCCTTTTTTTTTAAGAAACATCTTCCAACTGCTACAACAGCAGGTAAAGTTACAGCAGGAGTCCGCTTGTGTCACCTTCCCTGAGCCCATTGAATGTTATTAACAGACCCCTAAGTGTGCCGTGACTTTGGTGGGAGTTAACTGAGAACAAATGGGGGAAAGTCATGTGATAAATCCCACCTCCCACATTCGCGAATCGGTCTGAATGAACAATACAATGGGAAGACTAATTTTAAAAAGTAAGTACACAACTCACACACTTAGATATAACAACTTTATAACATCAAAGTAAGACCTAAAATGACATGAAAATGGAATCTGTGGGAGGTTTTAGTGAGTAATCAGCTTCTCTGTGTCTGTGACCAATATTTACAAAGCTTTGATGACTGATGATCCAAACATTTCTGAAAAACAGATGCGATTTATACGTTGCTTTAATAGAATATTGATTATTACATTATTAATAATTTTTTTTGTCCTTCTTTATTTAACCAGGAAAGCGAAACTGTTTAATTGGTTATCAAGTTGCATCTTTTTCTCTGTATGATTTTCCATCCAGTCTTTTGTAATGACTTAAAAGTCCAGTAACAGAATGACATTTTGCAGGAAATTACCATGTTTGGTGGAAAATCTACATTCATTTTCAGTTGTCATCCTCATTCAAGCTACTGTAACTCTCGTTCTCTTTAACTTCAGCTCATTATTTACATATTTGGCACCCTGTCGATGTTTTTGCCATTGTGTAAATCAAATCGAGCTCAATAATTAATAAGCCTTAAGTGCCTGAGTTTGACCAGAGAATCATTCTGTCTGGTACATTTTTGAATAAATATGCTTCTCAGAATTACAACACAGCCATATTCTTAGTATTCATATACTGTTCGGCACAGAGTTCAAAAGGTATAGGATAACAGGAAGAGCACAACAGTATTGTGTGTCTGTATCTTGGGTTTAGACCCTCTGACCCTGCTGGTGAATATTATTACAGACGGCCTTGATTGAGTTTGCTCTCTGCTAATGAACGCACAGCGGAGGGGAGAAGTGCGTCTCCACTTGCATTGTGATGAGTTGGCTGAATCAGAAGAACCCGGTCACCCTTGTGTCAGTGGGGTCCATTAGTCTAGGTGGCAGGCTGTGACCGTCCTCTTGGCTTAATCAATGTGATGGCTTCATTAATCCTTTTCTCCTAAGCTAGCAACAAGCAAATAATCCAATTGTTAGCAGTGACACTGAACAGTGAGACTTCCCAGTCCTTTTTTTGACATGGTCATGATGCTGCCAAGTAAAGGTGAAAGCAGCACCCAGAGGAAGTTTTTCGGTTATGCCTTATTTTACAGTATTCTTGTACTTTACTGTGTGCTTACCTAAAAGTACTGGTAATAAAAGATGACTAAATGGGGTAGGGTTAGGTTTAGGGGTAGGTTCAGGGTTAGTACAGTAGTTACTACCTAGTTAATGTAATTAAATTAATAGTACATGTACATGAGAAACAGGTCTGCAAAATAAAGTGCTAGCAGTTTTTCTGTTGTGAACAAATCTGTTTGGTCAGTGTTTTCTCGTCATATTTATTTTAAATCGACTGACATTGCATCTAATTATACTCAACAAAAATGACAAACCAAATATATTTTTATATTTAAACTGTCACTTTTGAAATGTGGGACTACATTTGGAATAGTGTACAGCATATACGTTAATCGCAGTGTGTCCAAAGTTTGGTGCAATAATCTAATATTCAGTTCACTGAACAAATGTATTTTTTGTTTCAAAAAAATGTTTGATTCAATGGGGAAATGAAAGAGTGAAGTAAAAATTACTCAGCTCTGCCAGAACAAATTTTTTTTTTTTTACCAAACTGTCATGCTGTTATAATATCAGCAGCTATCACAGAGAAAAGAAATAAAGGAACTGCTGCTGATAATGGTAACAGCGGTGCCAAAAACCCACATTAGCACCTAGAATGTGTAAATGAACACCTCTGTTAATTATGTCTTATTACTATTGCTTTAATTGCCAACTAAATGCCTTATTTATTCAGTGACACGATGCCAACTGCTAGAATAACAGGGATTTAAGCTCAAAGTGTGATTTCCAAACTCAATAGTTTTCCAGTGAGTCATGCATTTGCACGTTAGTGGGTTTCAATCAGGGCGGTAGCTGCGGCTTCCACAGAAAAGCCACACTGAAGGTTTGTTCTAACACGCAGACACATTTTGCAATGCAGTCATATGGCAGATGTTCACAAGAGAGCGTGATAAAGGAGCCAGTCTGCCGTGGCTGTGTCCCACTTAGTTGGCAGGATGAGTGCTTCAAGGACAGGCAATCTCTCGCACAAACACCGTTCCATCTAGCCATCAAAGTCGTGCAACTTTCCTGTGATGTTGCAGAAAGCCCAGTAAATTACTGCCATGAGCCCCATTACTAGAACTGATCTGAAAGCAATAACTGGAGGCTTTGGGCGAAAAAATACTCAGACGAGCCAAGTCTTCTGTGTTGTTGCTGTATAGAGAATGAGTAAAAATAATGCCCCGTTCACAGAGATAGCAGTTTTATCACTGCAGGTCAACAGGTCGCTGTATTGTTGGTCGCTAGTAGGCGTTCACGCTGTTGCATGCCCTAATACCCATAGCTTTTGAAAGCATGATCACATAGGAGATCTGCTGATGGTAAAGTAAAAAAGAAGATCCGCTCTGACAAGGAATCAGTTCTTGCTGCTAAAATTCTGAGGAAAGTTTATGTAAGGTACATTATGTGGCAGTGAGTAATGCATCTTATCAGGATCAAGATGAAAGATTATCAATAAATGAATCAGACTCACTTAGAATACAAGACAATTAAATCACATCGCTGTATGTGGGCAGAGACCAATCATATAAGAGTGTAATCACTCAAAATACCATTATGTAAATTGCTAAAATTAACCTTTACCAGAAACACACATTTGTTATTTCTCTACAAGGAAAAATAGACCAGAATTATTGATGACTTATCTTGCACTCCACAGGTTTTTGAGTATAAGAATGCAAGACTTTATATTAAGGTCCAATTTCTTACTGTTAATTAATCATGGCTTTTGCCGCAACACACTCATAATTACTGCTTATTATTAATAGTCAGTAAGGTAGTTGTTAAGTTTATGTTTTGGGTTGGATTAGGGATGCAGAATATAGTCATGCAGAATGTACTAACAAACAGTCAATATGTTAATAAAAGGCATGCTAATGAGCAACTAGTTAATAGTGAGATTTGGTCCCTTAATTTCATAATCAGCAAGTATGCTTTAAATTGATCAAAAGTGCCAGTAAAGACTTTTTCATTTATTTCAAATAAACTTTTTATTTACCAAATAATCCAGACAAAATAATATTATTTAATCATATTAAAATCAGCATATTAGAATGATTTGTGAAGAGTTGTAACACTAGACTGAAGTAGTGATGCTGAAAATTCATAATTTCATAATATTTTTAAATAGAAAATATTTTAGTATGTTATTTTAAATGGTGATTTTCCACAATATATAATTTTTTGCTGTATTTTTAATCAGATAAATGTAGCGCTGGTGATCACAACAGACTTATATGAGAATATCGCAAAAGAGAAGAATAGTTCTGAAGAAGTATTGAAGAAGCAGGTTGATGGAAAGAGAAAACAATCTTTTCAGTTTTTTACAATGGTTGGGTTTCCGTGACATTTGCCTCCTCCCTTGAGTTGGCTCGACTGGTGGTTGGAAAAATCTTATTTTAGTAGTAATGCATTTCCATTCACCTTTTAAGGGGATGGATAGACCGTTGAGCCGGAAAACTGGCTAGTTCATTTCATGAGAACAGACCATTATTTATAAAGTGACAGATTATCAATTTAAGCCACTCAGACTGTGAACCGTAAGTGGGAACCGTAGCCTGTCTCTCACCATGAGTTACCCTAACTGCTTCATGTGCCCTTCAGGTCTCTTAACCTCTAGCATAACTTACTTAAGTCCACTTCATTTCCTGCCTTTCCCCAGAGAGTGTTCCCAGAGAAAGGCCTGCGAAGTGGGATTTGGGACATGATCTACGGTCCAGCATCTAAGAAACACAAATCAAAGCATTCCACCTCCTGATTTATCACACCCCCTGGGTGGCCACTGTCCACCTTGGGAAATCACGTCCAAGCCTAATTTTCTCCATTGTGTGCAAGCTGAATAGAAAATCTTCAAAGAGAGTTTTTAGTGGTTTAGAGTGCCCCCCCACCCCCTCTCCGTTCTTTCTTCTTTACACCTTTTCTGCTGTGTGTGAAGCTCCGACAAAGGCTTGATGACTTAAAAATCCTCAGGGTTCATCATTAGCACCTGATTTCAGTTGCCGCTCCATTGTAAGGGAACACAAAGTTATAACGCCCACAATCCCAGGCTCTGTGATGGCTTATGGAAATGAGCGTTATTCAGATTTCTCATTTGTTTTGCATAGCAAGTGCCCATCATTTGCCCCATTTAGATGAACAGACCTGCATAAAACATGAGCTACGAAGCCCTTGGTATAACAAGGCTGTCATTTCAACCTTAAGAATGCTGATTGTCTCCTTGGAGGGTTAAAGCTCAGATGTTTTAAAGATTGTGCACAAGTCAGGCCAGATGATTTGAGATGATCTCGAGAGCAAGGGCTTGTGGGTGTTGTTGGTGCTTATTTATGGAGTCTGGGATGTGTGACGGCCGCTGGTCATGATGGACACTTTAGTCATGATCTTCAGGGTAACGGACAGCGCCGACGAAGGTGCTAATGGGTCATGCTTGGTGACAGCGGCAGCAGTCGCTTGTTTCGGCCTCGTCGCTGACAGCTCTTATTCCATCTGACATCTCAGACAGAGCTGGAACCAATAGTCGTGTGGCTCAAACTGACATAACCCTGTTCCTGTTGTACTCTCTAAATATTTCAGCAGTTAAGCAGTGAGGAGAACATTTTATGCCTGCTTGGATGCTTGACATGGCTGCTATATACTGTAGTTTATTGATGTCTTAAGCATTGGTCCCCCACTGCTGATAAAATGCTGGCAAAGTTTTACTGTTGCTCATTTGCAAATGAGCCTCTTATACACTCCTGTGTGGGGTCAGTACGGTTTCTTTTTTGCTTGTTTGTTTTTGAAAGAAATTAATGTTTTCAAATGTTCAATGTTTACTGTAGCTAGGATGCATCAGATTGATTGTTAGTTAAATGAAAAGATATTTATAACATAGTTTTGAATGCTGTTATTTTATACTTTCTGTTTATTAAAAAATCATGAAAGAAAATCGTCTTTGCACAAATTTTAAGCATTACAACTGTATTCAACATCGATAATATTAAATGTTTTATGAGCAACAAATCAGCGTATTAATTGATTCTGAAGGATCATGCGGCAATGAGGACAGGAGTAATGGCTGCTGAAAATTCAGCTTTGCGTCACATAAAGTAATTTATAAATAGTGTCTTTTAAAAGTAAATATTAAAATGATTATTTTAACAATATTCTTCAAAATTCTTTGTGATCAAATGAATGGACCCTTGAGCATGAGAATCTTCTTGTAACATTGATTTCACAATGGTTGGTTAAACTTTAAAGACACCTCCAGACCTTTTAACAATTTTGTACCTTATTTTCATGTAATTTTACCTCTGTGTTTGTGTTTTGGCCTTGAGGAAACCAAACAACTACAGTTAAAAGAGGGGGAAAAAAGTAAAACTTAAATTATTTTGACTGTGAATAATAGGCTTAATCCTGTTTTGGAAGTTTAATTAAAATTTATTTAGAAGAAAGGAATGTTTTTCAGTTATGTCCTTGATTTTTTTTAATGTTAAACTCATTTGCTCTGAGAAATGAGAGGGATCAGCAAAATGTATTTGTGTTTATCATCTATGTATCTTTATGGAGCAACAGTGCTTTGCAATTGACTGAACACAATTCAGAAACAATGTCTGTGTGATCTATGTGATATATTCCCTTGACTCTTGTGCACATGGTTTGAGCATGTGAGCATGCTGGTGATTCTGCTGAACTGTGTGACTCTGGGCATGTTCCAGCCATGTGAGGACCTCAGGTGCCAGTCTGAGTGGTGTGTCGTCCTACAGGTAAGTCTCAATCCATCGTGCTCTGAGAGAAAGCTTGTAATGTGATAATGTTCCTTCAAACGTCATTCCAAGATACAGTAAAAGCATTTGGACACTTAAAACTGGAGGTATTTCATTGCATTATAATAACATTAAACCAACAAATTCTACTAGAGCTTTTCTCTAATGCGTTACTTCAAAACAAACTAGTTTTAAAGTGATTGTTTTTGTGAATTTATGAAGTTCCAGCAGGTGTTCTTAATACTAGAATACTTCTTTTTCATCATTTGAAACCTAATTAATGCATTTTAAGAGTGGATCATGGCTGTTATAGGTAGGTAAAACTGATACTAAACCCTTGAAACATTTTCGTTAAATTAAATAAGATAAATCAATGAATTAAATATTAACTGAAATTAAAGAAAATATGAATATGAAAAAACATAAATGTAAAAAAAACAACAAAATTACTTTAAGATTAAAATGGAAAATATAAAAGTATTAAATCACATTTTCAGCTGAAAATAACTTTATATGAATTAAAAGGTGTGGTGTGGATTAGATCTCCAAGTTCTTTTTGGTGGGCCTCTGTACATCAGAATTCACATAATCTCCGTTGGTCCTTTATTTTCTTTGTTTATTTTATTATTTTTGTGTCCAGTGTCTGTTTACACAGATCTGGCATTTAGCCCATGTTTTGTGGCACGCACAGGTTTAGGGGTCACTGGAACCTTTGCCAGAAATCAGAGACAGAGGCTGTTTTTCTGTAGTTTTGTAATTCTCTGTAATCCTGCCCACGCTCCCACCAAAGTGGGAGTTTTATATATATGGTACTGTGGGAAATTTTTATGTCCAGAAGAGCCTGACATCAGCATCAGCAGGATTTAGGAGATCGGGTTGGCAGAGGCCAGAACTGAAAATACTACACAAAATGAATCATAGCTGATCTTTTCACTCTCTCCCTGTAAACTGCTCAAATGGTGCCCAAATTTATATACGCACATTTGAAGTACTCTGCACATTTTTCATTTTTCCAGCTACAGGAACAGGAATCTGTACAGAGCCCATTAAAGGACATAATGATGGAAGGGGAAAAAAGAGAAGGGATGAAAAATGATTCTTCAGTGCTTTTGCATTTTCAAAATCTCCAACCAAAAAACTTTGCATTCACCTAAAAAAACTTTTGTGCTGAAAATAATATGAGGTGGGAGGAAAATCGAAATTGCAATGATATTGTGCAAGGTTACTATGGGTAAATGTATTACTTTTGTCAAAAAGGTTGGTCACATTTTAATTTGGACTGACTGTCCATTCAGTTTTCAGAAATATGCCCATTTAGAGAGAGGTGAAATGTGCATGTGTTAATGATCTGCATCTGTTTTTCTCTACAAATAATAAAGTTGTGAATTTAGTTACTTCAACAACACTTTGTTGCTGAGAAAATAATGTAGTGATTTAGTTTGAAAACTATTTTTAAAAGCTGAATGATTTTATTGCATTCCTGTAAATGGAGCTCGATAATAAGTAATAAACAGTTACAAAATCACGCCAGTTGAGACACGCACAGCCTGTGAGAAAATCTCTGGGAGAAATTGAAACAAGTGAACAAAACTGCACACAGAAGAAACATAAAAATGTAACTTAGTTTATATAATTAAAACTTACAGTACAGCCTACAAGTTAAGCAACATGACTAAACCATGATTGCAAATTTGACATTTTTATAAAAGAGTTTAAACAAGTAGTTAATTTGAATGGATATACAGTATTGTCAGCGTTCACTGTGTTACTATAAATATATCTATATCTATATATATATATATATATATATATACCTTCCCCAATGTTCAAGACATGGTTATGGCCTTGAATTTAGGTATAGATACTTCTGCAAAAGAGTGCTATATTTTTTTGGATATTTTGCATTTTTCAAGAAAATGCCCATTTTTTGTGGGGGAAAGTAATTTTTCTAAGCAAAATCTAAACAAATTGATCAGTATCAATCATTTCATTAGACCATTAGATCATCACCCTATCAGATACAAGTAACTCTCTATAAAAAGTCCTTCCCTCAGTATCTTGATCTTAGCTTCCCGCCTCTTCCCCCTCTCCTCCATATCTAATTCCCTGGAGGAGCACTCAGGGCCCCGAGGGAGCACACCGAACCCTGAGTCTTCTATTTGGGCAGCACACCAAATTCGCTAGATTTATTAATTACCAGTAAGTCCGAACTCGTGAAGTAGGTTTTTGGGAAAAGAGATTTTGCAAACGAAAAAAAAACAACAAAAAAAGTTTTTTTTAAGGTATTGGTTGATGCCAGTGTGCCAGTGTCATAACTGTGCAGAGATCAGATTTCAAACCATATCGTAGCTATTCAATTATTTCTTGCTATGATTTTAAATCTGTATTTAACCTCAGATTTAACTAATCTCAAAGTGGAAAGAGGTGTTAAAGTCTGGTTTTGTGGTGGTTGTTTTGTGGTAAAATGTAATTATCATAATCTTAGTGATGAAGGATTTTGAAAGTCTGACAGTAATCAGTGTTGAGTGATACTGTAAGGATTATCCCGCCTGGTTTAAATGTTTCAAAATGATAAACAGTTGAAAACGTTGAGTAGAAATTAGAAAAGTAATTAAATGTAATCAGTTACATTAATTCAATAAAGTTACTTCTTCGCACTGGACATTTATGTAACCTTTACAACACGGTTGATTTATAAGTGTTTAAATGTAGTAAAACGTCCGTCCAACTATGAGATTATATCATGTGCGTCCACAGGTGTTTGATGACTGCATCTTTGCCTTCTTTGCTGTGGAGATGGTCATCAAAATGATAGCCCTGGGGATTTTTGGATCAAAGTGTTACCTTGGTGACACATGGAACCGCCTGGACTTCTTCATCGTCATGGCAGGGTGAGGAATCCCGCCTTTTTCTCACTTGTCACTCATGCATTTAACCATTATCACCACGGTAAAGCTGGCCAAGAGGGAGCCGCCACTCGATTTACAGGCCATCAGTTGGGAAATAGAATTACTGTGAGATTTCCCAGTGCTCTGATTCATTTACCATTTAAAACAAAAAACATTACCCTGATTGTTTAAAATGACCTTTAAATTGACAAGAGTGATAAATGCATGAAGACCTCTCTTTTAAAACCTCTTTTCTTTCATTATCTTCATGTAAGATCGACAGAAGGAAAGGTTATAGAGATTGACCTTTAGTGTCTGACTCTTGCAGTATGTTTCCTCTGCTCTGCTTTCTTCAGGATGATGGAGTATTCACTGGACGGTCATAACGCCAGCCTGTCAGCCATCCGGACTGTGCGAGTGCTCAGGCCCCTGCGAGCCATCAACAGAGTGCCTAGTAAGTGTCTGTCATGCTGCGAAATCCAGATAAAATGGGGTATTTATGGTGATTACTTTGTTTGAGATGGTTTATGTGCTCCTCTGGTGGTGTTTGGGTCATTTTGACCCAGAGAGGATGTTCTTTTCTTTCTTTTTTCTTTTTTATATAATGTCATCACACTGAGCTAAATCCTGGCTAAAACTGACCTTGTTCACACAGGGTATAAAAACTTCCCCAAATATTTTCCACTTTGTTACGCTTGTAGTATTCACATTCAAAAATGATACTGTGATGATACTCATGATACTATTGTAACCAGATATTGGATTCAATCTGGCAGGTTTTTTTTCCTCAATGAAGACAGGTTTTGTATTTCTTTTTGGAACTGATTGATCATAGGCCTCGTTGATCTTAAAAAAAGAGCACAGTTTATCACACAATTGTCCTTGAATGTTTAAACAGGAAACAGTTTATTTTTAAATGATTTAGATTGTGAAAAATGAAACAAAGCCACACTTCCCATTCAAAAATGACAGGCCTATTAAAATGGCTTTCTTTTTTGTTGTTGTTTTTTGACCAGGGAAAGCAAAAGTGTTATAGAGATACTCACATATTTATCACCCAGGTTAAAGGGTTCATGAACTGAGAAATTTCAATTCCCTTCATCTTTTCACATATAAAAGCTCTCTGTAAGTTTCAACAACTTGTTTGTTAGTCTAAAATCAGCTTAGATTGAAGCCAGTGTACTAAAATGACAGAAGAAGATCAACGCTTGGTTTTAAATCACTTCCTGTTTAGCTCCGCCCACTGATTTGCACACGACAGCACATAGTAGGTAAATGACAAGAGCACAATTCGACGAGCTATGCCGACTACTGTATATTGGATCCGATGTTGCATTTTTGACCTAAATCAATGCAGCATCCATCTTTAGGATGTAGGCTGTCAAACATGCACAACTTATAGCCAATCACAGCAGTGGGTGTTTACTTCTGAGTCTGCAGTCCACCACATCTGCAGAAAAAATAAGATTACTTTGGGATGAAAAATCCTCACAACGTAATAAATGGGCCTTAGAGAACAGTAAAAAAATACAAAAAAAATCAAAAACATAAACAAAGGCAGTTCATGACCCCTTTAAGTCAACTACGTCAAGCTGCTAGGAATCCATTGAATAGTTTCACGATTAGTCACATGGTATGTACAGTTTAGGCGATTGGCTTCAAATGTGGCATAATTCAGATTGTACATTTCCAGGAAAATATTTTTCTCTGCTATAATTTTTTTGTCTGCAACAAACCAGCAACTATGTTCCAACTAGTAGCTTCGACAACCTAAAAGCTGCTATGACCTGGTTCTTCCAGCAGGGATGCTGCCTGCCACTCAAACATGTTATTACGTGTCCTTTCATCTGTGATGAAATGAGAAAACAACTGCCTGATCTATGACTTGTGAAGCAGAGATCACGTGATGAGCCTGTGTGCAGGAAAGACAGCTTACAGAACACACTAGTCCATAAATTACCCAGCAGAACATGTCCCACAAACCGAGAGGGGCATATTTCTTCCAGTAATGAGCCTCTGTGTGATGGACTGACAGTTATATTTGATCTCTAGATCCTTGTCTATAAGAAAAACAACAAGTTAGCATGTCCCATAAGTCAAAGGCCATATAAAGTTACTATAGTGCCCCCTCTCATTACTGTCAACAGACGTCTACACAGACAGGTCTGCTTAAAAGGTGGTCCTTGTCTTCCTCATTTAATTAACAATACAGTAAACAGTAATATTTTAAAATATTACAATGTAAAACAAATGCTTTTTTATTGATTGTAATTGATTCCTTTGCTGGACATTACTCTTTTGGACAAAGATTAATAAATTAACACTGAATAGGAAAAGCTAAATATTTTGTAAAATGTCTTTATTGTCTCTTTTGTTTAATTTATTAAATCTTTGCAGAATCAAAGTATTAATTTCTTAAAAACATACACAGTATACATGCATAGATTTGTAAATGTAGACACTGCAGTCTATATAGAAGAGTATCTAGGGAAATTTCCATTAGTTTTGAGAACTAATATTTTAATGCACTTGAACTTCGACAGCCATTGAAATACAGATTTCCTGGTTAGTGCACGTTCTACAAAACTAGGAGACTGACTGAGACACACCCCTGGAGTGAGTTGGAGATTTAAAGTATGAGTAAGTCTGCTCCAGCACATCAGCTTTAATGACTCTGCTGTTGCCCAGATGGAGGACGAGAAAGCATGATTTATTTGTCTAGGTGGAGTGTTGCCAGTGCTTTTAGTATGGAATGATATTGGAGTGAATTGTGGATCCTAGCTGGAGTGTATGTGTGCGTCTGTGTTATTTTGTTATTGCCGACATGCCATTTCACACCTGAAGCTGTAATTCAAATACCAAGCTAGAAATTTTTGGCAGAGCGATTTTCTATCTCTCATCTTTCTGTTTACACAAGAGCAAGTTAGCATGTTCATCCACTTCCACTATTTGACCACACGTATCTCTAGAGGGCTCATTAAAGTGTCCCAGCGACGCTGTGGCTCCACACTGTCTTTGGTGGGAGGGAGGCTGGCCATCGAGGGGATATCCACACAGGTCCATTTAAGGCCTCTTCTCTCCATATCATACACTTTAATTACATCAGCCGCACACACCCACCTCAAACATATTAGTCACTCAGATCCACCGGATGCAGCACTGCTCTCTGGGGGCACTTCTCACGATGATGTTTGCTGATGTTTTTATGCTTTTAAAGCGAGTGTCTTTTTTGCTTTCTTTCACCACTGTTGTGTGATCTCAAGAAAGCAGGACTGGTTAATTTAAAATAAGTATGAGGATCTGTAGGTAACCAGTGATTTATTCTGCTTGAGGAATCTGCCTTAGTTTCTTTAGTTTTAGGCTAATGTACATATGATTCCACGACTGTTCTTTTGCTCTTTAGTTTGTTTTCTATGACTGTCATAGCAATTTTATTGCAGATTCTATTTTACTCAAACTCAAACACTGAGTTCAATCAATATCTATGTATATTTCAATTATTAAATACCTTTATGGACTCCCCACACCCTGTCACAAGCTTTATAGATTTTTTGGAAAATTCTTTCCTGCTATCCTCTACCAGTATAAGCTCGTTGAACAAAACATGCTTTTCAGCAGAAACAAACACCTGTGATTTCAAAGGCAGATGAAAAATTAATGAAGATATGCTCAATGCTCTATTATGCTCTATTATTAAAAAAAAACTTTTTATAGCACATAATTTGTAAACTTATACGTTGATGTAGTAAACTTGCTCGGTAGTCCACCTGGTATAGCATTGCACTTAGGGTTAGGATGGTGAGTTCAAGTAAAAGTCACGTGAAACATATATATCTACATATATAAGAAAGTTCTGATGTGAGTTTATAATACATTCTTTAAGCCTTTTCTATTATGGTAGTTCTGAGCTGAACACTACAATTCTGTATCTACTCAAAATGTGAGGGGTTTCGTTTCTGTGAGAACCTCACTTCCACAATACTACTGTTGGGTGTTGCCTGGGCCTCGTTTTGCGGATGATAAAGTAGTCTGAGTGAGGGTTAGTACATTGCTATGTGGTTGCTAGGGTCTTGCTGTACGGTTTCCGTGGTTACTGTAGCTTTTATCAGTGGTAGTGGAAACCTGCAGTGAGGGAATGGGAATGGGTATTTGTTCAGTGGTTTAAGTCTTATTTTTCCATTAAGTCTGACTCAGTCAGTCCCTGTGGTCCATCAGCAGTCCATTTAAAATATATAATTTCTGTGCTCTGTCAAGCATTATGACAATTGGGACAGATTAGGTTAAAGGAGGGTACGGAAGAATTGCCTCTTCACTATATACAGTGTGTACAGAAATTATTCAGACCCCCTTAAATTTTATCACTCTTTGTTGTATTGTAGCCATTTGCTAAAATCATTTAAGTTTTTTTTCCTCATTAATGTACACACAGCACCCCGTATTGACAGAAAAACACAGAATTGACATTTTTGCAGATTTATTAAAAAAGACAAACTGAGATATCACATGGTCCTAAGTATTCAGCCCCTTTGCTGCTCATATATTTAACTCAGGTGCAGGTGCTGTCCATTTCTTCTGATCATCCTTGAGATGGTTCTACTGTGTCTAGCTGTGTCTGATTATACTGATTGGACTTGATTAGGAAAGCCACACACCTGTCTATATAAGACCTTACAGCTCACAATGCATGTCA